>OX344730.1:52998471-53598471 GCA_947034835.1 Ballota nigra | reverse complement strand
TATTCTGTATTCCAAGAGCTAATTAGAATTATCTTAAGCTTAGAGAGATTATCCAATCCTTAGCATAGCTTTGCCTTGTAAGGATAATCTCAACCTAGTTGGAATCCAAACTGAAACCAAAACCCTAAGATAGGCTTGTTGGGAGTAAGTCAGTTAGTGTGTTAGTAAGTGGAGTTTGTATAGATCAGTGAGGTAACTGATCTTGGTGCACCTTGGCACGTTAAAAACAAGAATCCCTTGAGTGGATTTCCTGTTAAGTCAGGCCGTGGACGTAGGAGCTTGAGACTCTGAACCACGTTAAACTCCTTGTGTTCTTACTGCTTTGATATTGTGCTTACTTGCCATATTACCTGTTCATTTATTGCATTCAAGTTTATCAGGTCTGAATCAATCAGCCTGATCTTCAAAAGAGCACTGCCCTACTAAACACTTCTCTGAATTGAGTAAAACAAGTTTTCAGAAAGTAAACTAAACAAGACTTTAAACTATCAGGGCTCAAACATTTCCGCACTGAACTTGAACTGATAGTTAGCCAACTGACCCGCACCAAGTGTAGTCAGTGGGTGTATTATCAGCTCCTAGTTCTTTACCACTCTGAGTAAAGGGGACTCAGTCAGTTTTAAGTTTGAAAAATTGGTATACGTGTATTCCCCCCCATACACGTATTCCTCAGTCTTGTACCGGGACCAACAAGTGGTATCAGAGCAGTGGTTCGAAAGACCACTGACTTTGAATACTAATAGTTTCAGAGGAGAAACTGTTGGTGGTCACTGAACAGATCTGAGTTTGCTTTTCATAAAACTTGCATCATCATGACTTCAAGGAGACTTGAAGCTTCGTTACCTGAATTCTCTGTGTCTAACTTTGTCTATTGGAAGTTCAGATTAGAAGCACATCTAGATGCCATCCATGACCAGATGCCGCATGTTCTCAGGGAAGGACCGATCAAAATCACTGTCCCTAACACCAGAGGGAGAGGATATGATGATCTCGATATTGGTGTACCTATTCCTAAGGAAAGGAAAGATATGACCACTGATGAGATCAAGATGATGGGGCTTGACAACGTCGCCAGAAACATCATCTTGCATACGGTGCCTTTCGAGGAGTCAGCCAGGCTGATGAATTTAAAGACGGCAAAGGAGGTTTGGGATGAGCTGACAAGGATGTGTGAGGGATCTGAAAAGATCAAGGAGAACAAGAGAAACATTACCATTCAGAAATTCGAGGCGTTCGAGATGTTGCCTGACGAGAGCATAGATCAAATGGAGTCTAGATTCACCAAGTTGATGAACGAGTTGGTGATGTTGGACAAGGATGTCCCAAGAAGAGATGTTGCATCAAAGATCCTGAATGCCCTTCCTGAGAGATGGGACAACAGTGTAATTATGCTTAAGAACACTCAGGATATGAGTAACATAACTTCTGCTTTACTTTTTTCAGAGCTCAAAGCGCTTGAATTCGATCTTAACAAAAGAAAGAAGAAAGTTCAGTCAGAAGAGAAAGTGAAGGAGAAAACTCCTGAGAAAAGTGTGGCGTTCAAGGCCAGGTCTGAACCTGTTGAGCCCTCATCAAATTCTTCATCAAAGTCACTGATGGAGATGAGCAGGGAAGAACTCGCTGAGGAATACAGCCTGATGGCCAGACGATTTGACAAGCTCAATTCCAGGTT
Source organism: Ballota nigra (assembly GCA_947034835.1). Taxonomy (NCBI): domain Eukaryota; kingdom Viridiplantae; phylum Streptophyta; class Magnoliopsida; order Lamiales; family Lamiaceae; genus Ballota; species Ballota nigra. Next base: position 53,596,799 of record OX344730.1, on the reverse strand, counting down.
TGGTCGTTATAAAAAGTTTTATCAGGACTCACGTGACAGGAAACCTGAGGGAACCCACCAAAGCTCGAGGAGATATGAGGAGCGAAGGAACACTGACCAGAGGAGAGAACGTGGTGATGAAAGGAGATATTCTGAACCAAAGCCTGAAAGAAGAGACGAACAGAGACGTACTCGTGATGATAGATATCCAACCAAGGCTGAAAGCTCACCAAGAACCAGGGAACCTGACTCAAGAAGGAACCCTGAACCGAGAAAAGAAAGAGTAAGTGAGCAGGTAGCATGTTACAACTGTAACAAGATTGGTCACTATCAATACGACTGCCCGGAGCTGAGTGCTAGGGAGAGGGAGGAAAGGAGAGCCACGAGGGATCTAAGATCTGCTGATCGGAGAGCAATGGTTGCTGAGGATGCAACAGACTCTGACGGTCCCACTGAAAGGTCTCTTGAACTCTTCTCAGATGACGAGTACGATGATGTCTGCCTAGTGGCTAGGGATGAGCCTGAGGTAACATCAAATTCTGTTTGTGCCTCTTACAATGGTCAAAATCCTGAGCTCAGCTCAGAGTCAGTTAGAGAAATGAACCTTCAGATCTGTCTTGATCAATTGATGGTTGATTTCTCCAGACTGCAGGATACTAATGTCTTCTTGGTAGAGGAGAACAAGAAATTGAGTACTGAAGTTCAAAACCTGAATGAACAACTCACTCAGTCTGATCTTAAAGAATCAACTCAGATTGTGAGACTAACTCAGGAAATTGATATGATCAATTCTGAGCGTCTCCCAAGAGAGAAGATTCTAAAGGAATTGGCTGAGGAAGAGCTGGTCAGGAATGAAGAGCTGAAAATACTCAAGAGTAAGTTTGATGACCTCTTTACCAGACATGAAATCCTGAAAAAGAGTGAGGACTCTCTCAAGAAAAAGGTTGCAGCAATGAATAAATCCTCAGTGGCTAGAGAGGAAATAAATAGCAACCAGATACTTGGAAACAAGAAAAAGGGACTTGGATATGTTCCTGAGAAATCCTCACAAGGTTAGTCTCATGTTGCTTCAGGGAGCAACACTGAGAGGGTATTTGTTCAGACAGGCCAGAGTGCACCTAAGGTTGTGCTCCAGGCCCGACAAACTGATAAGGGCAAGGAAACCGTTGACACAGTCAGGGTTGCTTCTAAGGTAGCTAAGCCAAAACCCAAGGGAAAGGCGAAGCAATCTAAGGAAGCCCCTGAGAGCTCAGGCCAAGAAAAACCTCAGCGAAAGCAGAGGAAGACTCAGGCCAAGAGCCCTCAGACTGGTCAGCGAGGGTACCATCATGCTTGGCAATACCAACAGGGAAGGCCAAACATGATGACACCCCCGTGGTTCTGGCATCCTGAGGCCTTTAACTGTTTTCCATTCCTTCACTTGCCTAGAGGGAATAGAAATCAGGGTCCTTATCAAGAACTGGGCCCAAGACCTGCTGCACCCAGACCTAGGAAGAACAGGAAGCCAGCCCAAAAGGCACCCACTCAGGCTCCTGCGAAGCCTAAGTCTAACACTCATACACCATCTTCCTCTAAGGCAAAGAAGAAGAAAGTTGTGTATGTCGATGTTTCAGGGAGACAGATTCACCACTCTGAGGCAATCAGGGTTGTGAAGCAAGTCTGGATCCCGAAAGGTACAGCTGACACAATAGGACCCAACACTCAATGGGTACCTAAAGCCTGATTTGCTTGCAGGCGGCTGTGGATCACAACAAGAGAAGAGGAGACTCAATCAAAGCTGTCTGGTACCTAGACAGTGGTTGCTCAAGGCACATGACCGGAATGAAGAGTCTTCTCCAAGAATATCAAGCTAAAGATGGTCCACAGGTAACCTTTGGTGATAACTCAAAAGGTATTACTAAAGGTTTTGGTGTTCTAATTATAGGTACAGCCAGAGTGGAAAATGTGTCCTTTGTGGAAGGACTGAAGCATAACCTGCTGTCAGTAAGTCAATTCTGTGACAAAGGGTTCAGTGTTGAGTTCTCATCGAATACATGTTCAGTCAAGGACAAATCAACACAGGTGCTTCTATCAGGTATAAGGAAAGGTAACGTTTATCTCGCTGATTGGAGCAGCACTATTCCTAATACCTGTCTTGTTGCTAAAAGCTCTCTAGAGCTCAGTTGGTTATGGCATAAAAGATTAAGCCACCTGAACTCAAGATTCTTAACAAAATTTCTAGACAGTCACTTGTTGATGGTCTACCTAATGAAGTTTTTAGCAAAGATCACGTGTGCAAAGCTTGTCAGGAAGGGAAGCAGGTCAGAGCGTCATTCAAAGAAAAGGCTTCCTACTCCACTGACAGGATACTTCAGCTTCTGCACATGGATTTATTTGGTCCTATAACACCTGTGAGTATGAATGGTAGAAAGTATACCCTTGTGGTTATTGATGATTATTCTAGATATACTTGGGTTATTTTCTTGTTAAATAAGAAGGAAACACAGGTGAAGCTTCCAGAGTTGCTCAGGAGACTCAGCAATGAGAAGAATCAGTCCATTACTAAAATCAGATCTGACAAGGGCACTGAATTTATAAATTCATATATTTCTGACTTTTGCAATGAACTTGGTATAGCTCATGAGACTTCTGCAGCTAGAACCCCACAACAGAATGGTGTCGCTGAAAGGAGGAACAGGACACTAAAGGAAGCTGCAAGGACCATGCTGGCTGAGTCAGGACTGCCCAAGAAATTCTGGGCTGAGACAATCAACACTGCATACTACACTTAGAACAGATCCATGCTGAACAAACAACATGCTCAGACCCCATATGAGACATGGAACAAAAGGAAACCTCGTATTTCTTACTTTAATGTATTTGGTTGTAAGTGCTTCATCCTCAACAATGGGAAGACCCAATTGAAAGCCTTCGATAGCAAATCTGATGAAGGAATATTCTTAGGATATTCTGAAATTAGTAAAGCTTTCAGGGTTTACAATTGTAGGACCCTTGTTGTGGAAGAATCACCTCATGTTGTCTTTGATGAATCTGCTAATGAGTCTAGGGCAAAAGTGTTGAATCCTGACACTGAGGAGGTCACAAGGAGGGTGACAAGGCTGAGCTTGAAGAATCAACCTGATCCCAAGATCAAAACCGTGCCAATTCCGAGATGGGATGATGATGACGATCAGGATGATGAATCAAGTGCCACTCCTAAGCCTAGCACATCAGGGATTGTTGAGCCTCAGACTGAGGAACAGGCTCAACCTGAGGTAAGCACCGTCTATGAAGATGCTGTTGCAGCTGAGACGGTTCCTGAGTCACCTCATCAAGGGGGAATCAATGTCCCTGACATTGAGCTTGTTAATCCCTTTGGTATAGACTCAGGATCATCCCCTTCTGTTCAATTTCCTGAATTTTATGAGCCTGTAGATACTAACATTGCAGGTACTTCAGGAATAACTCCTGGCAAAAGAACATGGTTAGAAGATCATCCCATTGATCAAATCATTGGTGATCCAACTGAGGGAGTCAGGACCAGACGGTTCCATGGTGAGAGTGCACTGTTCTGTTGCTTTCTCTCTGAGCAAGAGCCTCAGAACATTGAAGAAGCTCTCACTGACTCGAACTGGATCATTGCCATGCAAGAGGAGTTGAATCAGTTCACAAGGAATCAGGTTTGGGAACTGGTAGATAGACCTAGGCTTCAAGGTGTGATTGGTACCAAGTGGGTCTTTAAGAACAAGAAGGATGAGAATGGTGTTGTGGTAAGGAACAAAGCTAGACTGGTTGCAAAAGGGTATTGTCAATCTGAGGGAATAGACTATGATGAGACTTTTGCTCCAGTGGCTAGGTTGGAAGCTATCAGGTTGTTCCTTGCCTATGCAACATATAAGAAGTTCAAGGTGTATCAAATGGATGTCAAGAGTGCCTTCCTGAATGGTGTACTCAATGAAGAGGTATATGTTGAACAACCTCCCGGGTTTGAGGTTGGAGATAGAGTATACCATTTGAAGAAAGCACTCTATGGACTTAAGCAAGCACCAAGAGCTTGGTATGATACCCTCTCTCAATTCCTGACTGATCATGGGTTCAAAAAGGGAACAGTGGATAGGACATTGTTCAGGATCACTGAAGGTGATGACATTCTCTTGGTCCAAATTTATGTGGATGACATAATATTTGGATCACCAAATCATCAGTTATGTGAGAAATTCTCTAAACTGATGACTGGTAAATTTGAGATGTCAATGATGGGAGAGATGAACTTCTTCTTAGGATTGCAAGTCAAACAGACTAATCAAGGTATATTCATTAATCAGGCCAAGTATACAAGAGACTTGATTTATAAGTTTGGTGTTCAGAACAACAATCCTGCCAGGATCCCAATGAACACAAATTGGAAGATGGATCCTGACACTGAAGGGACTTCAGTAAATCAGACTGAGTATCGTGGGCTGATAGGTTCTTTACTGTACCTGACTGCAAGTAGGCCTGACATTACGTTTGCAGTTGGTGTGTGTGCTAGGTATCAGTCTGATCCCAAAAGGAGTCATTTGGAGGCTGCTAAGAGGATACTTAAGTATTTGAAAAGGACAGTTAATATGGGCCTATGGTATCCTTCAGATGACAACTTAGAACTGACAGGTTATTCAGATGCAGATTATGGAGGTTGTAGGATTGATAGGAAATCAACCTCAGGGACATGTCAGTTTTTGGGAAGTAAGTTGATCTCGTGGTTTAGTAAGAAACAGAATTCAGTGGCTACATCCACAACTGAGGCTGAGTATATGGCTGCAGGTAGTTGTTGTGCTCAGATCTTATGGTTGAGGCAACAGTTGAGGGACTACCAAATACTTGCTAATCAGGTTCCAATCTATTGTGACAACAATAGTGCAATAGCAATTACTCAGAACCCAGTGCTTCACACAAGGTGCAAGCATGTGGACATTAGACACCACTTCATTAGAGATCATGTGGAAAAGAAAGATATTAGGATGGAAAAGATTCACACTGACAGGCAAAGAGCTGACATCTTGACTAAGCCTTTGGCTGAAGCAAGATTTATGGAACTGTCAGTGGAGTTAGGACTCTTAGATCCGGGAGAGCAGTCAGTGTAGGGTTCAAGGGGGAACTCAGGCCAGACTCAACTCAGCGAGGTATCAGGGTGCTACGATGTCTCCCTGACAGGTATGAGTTCTAACCTGACTCTTGTGAATTTCAAGCGTCTTCCTGAGTCCTTCGTCCTGAAAATCTTTATTAAATGCATTCCGTTTTCATTAAAAGCGCGCCTTTTCATATTTAAACCCACGCGCACGGAGCATTTAATGCTACAGTTGTTTTTTCATATACGTGTCCGTTTTATACGGAATATGACTGACATGGGGCTTAATTAAAACTGAGATTAATCCTGGCCTCTCATTTCAAAACCTTTCGAATTCAGGGATCAATCTCAACCCCACGTTTGAGCAACTGACTTAGTCATATCAATCAAGAGTGCCATTTGAGGTCTTTACGCTAACACAACGCACAATCTGCACACTGAGTTTTCTCTTGCTCAAACACAGAAATTTCAAAAACCTCTCTTTAAAAAACAATGACATTCCTTAATTCCGACTGGACAACCGACAAGATCGTCGAAGTTGTTGAGAAGAAGCTGGTACACATGGAGCAAGTCATCTCCATGGAAGGTATCTGTCTAACGGTTGAGGAAATCAAACCCGTTTTTAAATGGATTTCCGACGCCGGGTTGGAAACATACTTCACCACCCGCCCCATTTCCGTGCTCCCAAGAACAGTTGTGGAAGCGTATTTGAACATGTTCTTGCGGAAGGGGGAAGTCTTCACGAAGGTGACTGCGCTAAAGCCGACGGGAGAAAAGAACGGCGACGGAGAGCCTCTCTACTACTCAGAGGTGGTCACCATCGATCTCAGGCAGGCGGTGAGGAAAGTCTTCAAGCTGCCATTCTCAGGCATCAACCCAAAGACTTACAAGGAAAACTCGGAGGGAGAATTCCTTGGGAAATGGACCAAGTCAGGGTCATTGGAGTTCAGGGCCCGTCAAAACAAGAGCACTCTGAAGCCGGAGTACAGAGCGCTGGTGGACTTGGTATCCAAGATTGTGATGGGAGCAACTGGCTCTCACAATCAGTTGAGTCTGCCCAAGCTGAGGCTCATGGGGGCAATCGCTGATGGAGTGGAAGCGAACTGGGAGCAGTTCTTCCTCGATCAACTCCATCAGGCAGGATTGGACAAGCTCACGCGTGACGAGGAGAAGAAGCACATATCCGTCAGTGCCATCTTGCCGTTTGGCACAAGATTGTCCATCCTGATTGCTCATGCGTGCCATGAGTACACCTTCGATTTTGAGGACAACCTTTCCTCAAAGAAGGTGATGTTTTCCTCACTGAGTGATACCTATTCAGTGCTAGGGCTGACTGATCCCAATGCGAAAGCAAAGGGTCAGGCCAAAAAGCCAGCTGGGAAGGCCAAAAGAGTGGCAACCAGCCTCATTGAAAAGGTAGATGAGCTCCTTGAGAGGAGTAAGGATGGAGAGAAGGTTGCTGCAGAGGAGGTGGAGCAGCCTGAGGTGGACGAGGCTGAGAAGAAGGAGAGGAGGGTGAAAATCGTGCTGTCAGGGAAGGGCACGAAATCAGGGACTGAGTTAGATCCCAAGAAGGCCGGGTCTGAGGCTGAGGGAACTGACGATGACGTCAGAAAGGAGGGTGCTCAGGGAGAGAGGCCCCTGAAGAGACTTAGGAATGGGGTAAAGAAGTCCCCTGCTAAGAAACTTCCTGAGCTGAGTGAGAGGGAGAAGTCAAGCTCTCCCGGAGCCTCTGACTTGGAGGAAGTGAGAAAGACTGTCGAGACGGCTGAGTCGTTGCAGCCTGAGACAGCACCCACTCAAACACCCCCACATCCTGAAACCCAAACACCTTCCATCACTGACCCCACACCTCAAACTCCCCCAAACCTCACAGCCAGATCAGCCTACTGAGTCAGCGCCCTCAACCTCACCTACAAATGAGCCTGACCAGTTAGCCGAGCCAAACCTTCCAAACCCCTCAGATTTTCCCTCATACCCCAATCCTAAAGACTGTCCCAAATCTATTTCAGCTGAAGAGGATGAGTTCCTTGAAATAGAGGAGGAGGAGCTGGATGAGCACATGGCAGGAGGTATACTGGAGAACACACTCAGGGGGAACACCACGGAGTGGGCAGGGAAGTGCTGGCCTGGGCTATTCATGTATACTGAGTTGCTGGCATATGTGGTTGAGCTCAAGGTTTGGTTGGACTTCAAACAATCAAACATGCAGGAGCAACATATGCTGGTGGACGCTCGTGGCTGGGAGCATTGGGAGATGGAGGAGGCCAAGATTTGCTCATACTTTGGACTGACTAGCTGGCTTCAACTCTTGAACTTTGACAACCTGAAGCAGCTAGTGGCTGAGATGATGTCCAAGAGCAAGGCTGACCTTCTTTCTGTTGAAGAGAAGGAGGATGAGGAGGATGATGAAGGAGCTCAAGGTGGAGCTATGGAGAAGGCAGTGGAGGAGACTGCGAGAGAAGTTGATGAGATGAACTCTGAGCCTCAGGCTCAGGGGGAAGGTGATAAGAACACTGGTGCCAAGGGTGGACCAGTGGCTGAGGATGTTGTGAACATCTCAGCTGCCAATGAGACATCTGTCGATGAAGGGATTCCCTGCCCTGAGACACGAGAGGAAGATGTTGAGGCATTCAAGGAGACTCTCAGTTCCGAAGGACAAGTTCCTAAGGTTCAAGATAGCTTAGCTAAGCCTGAGGAGGCGGCTATGACTACTTCACAACTGCCTTCAGTGCACCTTGAAGAAGGGACTGATGCTGCAGGGGCTGACAAGGGAAAGCAGCCAATCACTGATGAGGCCGCTGATGATGAGGATGTAATCATAACCGGGGTCGGCCGTGCTGAATTTACAAGCATAGTGGAGGTCAAGCAGGAGAAAACCTCGGAAAATCTAGCTGAACTTCAGGAGGAAGTAATGAGGCTACGAGCTGAAAAAGATGAAGACTCCAAGGCCCTGGCAAAGCACATCAGGTGGACAAAGTCAGCTTACAACACCCTTGCTAACAGGGAGCTGATCTTGTTAAAGAAAACGATGACTGACACGGCCAAGTCAGTGAGGAATGAGAGGAAGCGCACCAAGAAGATGCTCAGAAACACTCTCAAGAAACTCGATGAGAGAGATGCGATCAGGGACGAAAAGATGAATCAGGCAGTGGACAGGCTTGCAGTTCAGACTGGAGCTATTGTCACTCAGGCCTTGAAGGACTCAGCGTCCAAATTGGAGCTGGAGTCAGGGAAGCTGGATCGCACTTCTCAATCAGTGGCGGACGTTTTGACAAAGGCCACTGAGGAGTCTGCGAAGATACTAACTGAGGCCAGCAGAGTAAGCGGTGAGTCCTTGAAGGTGGAGGAAAGGATCACCAAGGCTGAACAAAGTCTCCAACTCTCTATGGAGGTCTTTGAGAAGAAAGTCAATGCTGCCATCAGTTCCGTATCTTTTGCAGGGACTGGGATTTCAATGGGAGTTGAATTATTGAAGGAGGGAATCAACGATGTCCATTCCCTAGCCTCCTTCGTAATCAACAGCGGATATGACGCATTCCCATCTGAGGCCAATGATGATGCCAAAAAGGGGGAAAAGAAGAAGAAAAGATCCCGCCCTGAGGCATCTGAGGCAGTTAATCAAGGAGAAACCGTACTAGCTGATCCTGAAGCCAACCCTGATGGAAATATTTTACGGGTAAGGAAGTCAGCTAGGTTAGCGGCGATAGAGAAGGAAGGAGAACAATTAGTTGCCAAGCTGAGGGAGGAGGCAACAAAGGCAAAGGCTAATGAACCTTCCAAGATACAACCTGAGCCAGTTCAGAGATCGTCACCCATGAGCTCAAAGAAGAATCCCATCACTTACTCAGGTGAGTTGGTTGCGGAGCTATGTGCTGAAGCATGGGGAGATCAACCTGAAAAGACTGAGGCTATGCGCAGAGCTGAAATCGCTCAGAAGGAGAAGATGCGCATCTTGGAGAAGAAGGTTGAGAAGCTGACTGAAATCAATGAGCTTCAACAACGAGAACTAGATGAGGCAGTGATCAGCTTGCTAAGGAGGAAGAAGGCGAAGCCTGAGCCAAGGAAGTACAGGAAAAAGCCAACAGTTAGGAAATCAACAATTCTTCAAGTCAGTAGGCCAGAATCAGGAGCAAGGGAAGCTTTTGTTGATGAGTTCGTCTCAGAGACATTGAAGGAGTTTTGGACTGATGCAAGGGATGAATTTGTCAGGCTATGGTTTGTTGTGAAGAAGTGGGGCGACACTGACGATATTGATGCCCACTTCACTGACTATATGATGGACAATCATCCTGAGCTATTCCAGAAGATCTTGGAGGAGGCTGAGGCAGCTCAAGTCCAAGTGAAGGCTCCTGAGTTCACCATTCGAGCTCCTCATTTGATTCCTGGAACTCAAAAGCATGATACTAAGGCCATAATGATGGAAGTCTTGAAGATAGCCAGAGCTGAAGGATATGTGAACCAACCTGGAAGACTTGACGAGCTGAAGGCAAGAGTTTATCAGGATATGGACTCAAGCCTGAAATGAGATTAGTCTAGGTGTTCACAGGCTTCCGTGTAATAGATTAGATTCATTGTAATCATTTCCACATCTATCAATGAAATCTATTACTTCTGCCCACAGACAAAAACTCATTGTCTTATTGGCTTATTTAAATTCTGTACTTTATCAAGAATTGCTCTAACACTGTCTTATCTTATAGATAGGTTTATCTTGTTTCCTCTAAGTGTTTTGAGGATCTTTTCAGTGTTTTGGCATCATCAAAAAGGGGGAAATTGTTGGGACATTGTTAGTTTTGATTAAGATCCCAAAGCCCCTGAAAAGATATTTGCCTTAATATGTCTTTGTCAGACTAGTCTTGGTTAGGATTAATACTTAGTTATTTTACACTTTACAGGTACTCAGTGAGAGGAGAACTCACTGGATACAATCAAGACTCAGAGCCTGAAGACGTAGAGCACCATCCTGAACTTATGGCAGTCCTCTAAGCTGGCTGAGTAAGTGTCAGTGATGAAGAGTATGACCCTGAGGTCATTACTAACTCAGTCCTGAAGGGAACAGGAGGTCACTGAGTTATTGGGAAGACTTGGAGTAGAGCCAAGCAATGCAAAAGGAATTTCAGCGTCAGGACAAGACTGGTGGGCTCAAGACAAAATGAACTTAATAAGACAAGCCTGAAGCTCAGGAATAAGTTCTGACATTCTCACCAACCTGATGACGTGGACCAATCCGAGAAGGACACGCACGTACGGAACCTGACATGAAGACTGAATTCAGACTGCATATTCAACGGGCAAGCATTTAATGTGCATTTAATGCAAATACCAAATCCATGCAAGGGCGGCTGCTGCATGAAGATATGTCCGTTTGAAACCACTCTACATAGATGACTAGAAGGCTATCTCTCCAACGGATAGTTATTCAAATCACCTATAAATACAGAAGGCCTTGAACCCATTCAAGGTTACGGGAAATTTCCAAGCCAGAAATTACTCAAACTCTCAAGCATTCAAAGCATTCAGCCTTTAAGAGAAGCACTCGAAAACATCCAAATTTCCCAAGTGTTTCTTAGCAACTGAGAGTTATTCTGTATTCCAAGAGCTAATTAGAATTATCTTAAGCTTAGAGAGATTATCCAATCCTTAGCATAGCTTTGCCTTGTAAGGATAATCTCAACCTAGTTGGAATCCAAACTGAAACCAAAACCCTAAGATAGACTTGTTGGGAGTAAGTCAGTTAGTGTGTTAGTAAGTGGAGTTTGTATAGATCAGTGAGGTAACTGATCTTGGTGCACCTTGGCACGTTAAAAACAAGAATCCCTTGAGTGGATTTCCTGTTAAGTCAGGCCGTGGACGTAGGAGCTTGAGACTCTGAACCACGTTAAACTCCTTGTGTTCTTATTGCTTTGATATTGTGCTTACTTGCCATATTACCTGTTCATTCATTGCATTCAAGTTTATCAGGTCTGAATCAATTAGCCTGATCTTCAAAAGAGCACTGCCCTACTAAACACTTCTCAGAATTGAGTAAAACAAGTTTTCAGAAAGCAAACTAAACAAGACTTTAAACTATCAGGGCTCAAACATTTCCGCACTGAACTTGAACTGATAGTTAGCCAACTGACCCGCACCAAGTGTAGTCAGTGGGTGTATTATCAGCTCCTAGTTCTTTACCACTCTGAGTAAAGAGGACTCAGTCAGTTTTAAGTTTGAAAAATTGGTATACGTGTATTCCCCCCCCCATACACGTATTCCTCAGTCTTGTACCGGGACCAACATATTATTATTTTAATTGCACTTATTAAACGTTGAATATTAAATTTTGAGTCTGGCCCGCTATCGACTGGCCCCTGAGATAGTCCAACTATATGTTGGCAAATGAGATAGTCCGGTCGCTCCGGCACCACGGGTTGGTCGCGCCACCCAAGGAGATACCCGGTGAAATTCCGGGAGCTCACATGTTATAAACAATTGATGTTTAGTTTGTGCAATTATAAAGAGGTTTCCCACTAAGTGTTTACAAACACTTATCCCTTCCACTTTAAATTTTTACAGATGCTGTGGATCCGGACGTGGGCGAAATTTTTAAAATAGAAACATTGTTACTTATCCCTTCACTTTTGTAAATTGTAAGACTTGAATTCAAATCTCCAAACATATTCAAATATTGTATACTAACACACATATATCAATTAAGTGTATAAAATCATCAAATAGCAAGTTATAAATAAATATCGACTGTAAAAATGTAACCGGACCATTTCGAACCTTTCATACAAAATTTCAAATTTGGCAGATTACACACCTAACTTTGAAAATTCATATTAAATTATCCATACGTCCAAAAATTATGAAATTTTAACAGTATATTACCAACTCAATAAAGTTTATCACCATATTTTCAGATTTCTCAAAATCCTTACCAAACATCAAATATTTCGTAATGAACACACAATAACAGATTCTGGTCACTTAACTTAAAAAATTCACCATAAATCAACCACATGTCCAATACTCATGAAATTTTAACCATGAACTCCCAACTGCATGTAATTTATCAACATACTTTGGTTTTCTATAAAAACCTAACCGATTATTCTCAGATTATAGCAAACTTCTACTGTTCCTGTAATTTCGTCCAAAACCCTAGCTCTACTTCGAAAAATCACCACGAATTGAATACCAGTCCAAAAATTATGAAATTTGAAACCTAAGTTCCTGCACAAGTTGTCCAGATTTTCGGCTTTCATGCCTATATGAAGAACATAACATCTTAAACTCACTTTAGACCATATAATTTCATGATTTCTACTTCTAAAGCATATATAATCAAATAATAAACATGATTTTGATCATAACTCATGAATAAATTGAATTAAATATTCAAACATGAAGTAAAACATGGATAACATGCAATTTACTCATCAAACCCATTTTCCTATCAATTAATTCACATATCATGCATAAACTTCATACTACCACTTAAATAATTACTCAATCAAGAAGAGAAGCTTACTTAGAGATAGGTAGCTACAAGAAATCTCTTCTTCTCCTTTCTCAACTTCTAAGTATAAGAGTATTAGTATTTGTGAAATTTTCTTTAAACTTTTCTTATGCTTATTTTTGCATGAAGCTTATGTATTTATAGGAGGAACCAAGCTTGGAGGCTACTCCAAAATCCCTAGGACCGACTTTGATGAAGAAAGTGGAGGATTATGGAGTATTCTTGCAAGTTAAAAGAATGAACACATGGAATTTTAATATTTGTTGTAAATTTTGACTTTTATTCTTTAAATTTTGACTTTAATTTTCATGAAACTTCACCACTCTTCCTATCCTATCTATAAATTTCGAAATTTAGGGAGATTTCAAGAGAAAACTTGGGTCTTGTAGTTAAGACACATGTAAGCTTTGAATTTGATAAATAAAAATAAAAGAAATTATGATTTTCTAATTTATTTAATGCTTTTACGGTACATTATGCATAAAATTACTTATACTATCTTATAAAATAAAATTAAAACTCTTCTAAGGCTCTAAATAAATTATAAAGTCTATATACTAATCATAAAAAAACATCGAGCAATCGATACGTTATTCGTTTCTTGAAGAAACGTTCATTTTTCAACTTATAACGTGTAAAATAAAATACTAGACTTAAGGACTATATTAATTTCTATATCAAATACTTTAAGACATAAAATAAAGAACATATAAAAATAATAAAGTTTCAAGAATAAGCATGTATTGAGCAAATAATATGTTAATTGTAAGTATCGAGTAAATAAAACACATAGTAAACCAACCTGAATTAGAAATTGATGCCAACTTAACCTATGAGGAAGTCCATATATCCATACTTGATAGAAAGCTTCATAGGTTAAGAAATAGAGATATTCCTATGGTTAAGATCCAGTGGAATAGACACGGAATGGAAGAAGCTACGTGGGAGCGAGAGGACGAAATCTTAGCCAAATACCCTAGACTTTCATGACCTTATTTGCTTTACTAAATGCTTCATAATTCTATATGAATCTATGTGATGCATTTACATCCAAAATTCATGCCAAGACACGTTTATGTGTTTTATTTACTCGATACTTACAATTAAAACTCTGCTTGGGCCAATGTGTTCTCTAGCAGATCCAGGCGCTCTCCATGGCTAAATAGAGTTTCATTGGTGGTCTTCGACAGATCAGTTCTGGCCTTCTCTTCCCCCTTTTTAACTGCATCAATAAGGGGTTCCACTACCTGCCTAATGAGATCAGGCAAGGCAGTGTTGGAGGAAGATTGAAGATCACGCAGCTGCTTTGCCTCCTCCAGGTAGGCCTTAGATTCAGCAACAAGCCTCTTCTGCTTCTCCAACATCTCCTGGAGGGAGTCCTTCAGCTTGGCAGTCTGGATCATCTGGCTGGCCATCTCAACCTTCAGCACAGAGACTGGCCTCATCTGCTCCATCACGTGCTCCTGGAGCTGCTTCTGGCTGTGCATCACATCCAATTTGACAAAGAGGCCATTGGCCTTGAAAGAAGCTTTAACCTCAGCCAGAGTAGACTTGATCTGCTTCAGAAAGATCCTTCTCTCCTGCTTGATCTGGTGCTCTATCATAGCAGGGGCCATATGCTGAATTGCTTTAGAGAAGCGCCCAATCTGCATGATCTGCTCGTTGAAGAAGGTCTTCATCTTCTGGAGCACAACAGGAGTCAAGTCAAAATCTTCCTCATCAGAGTAAAGCTCTGGAGGGAATGTGAAGTGGGGGCCAAATTTGTACGAGGGGCCCTCAGGGGAGATCATAACTCCCCTCTGGATGAGCAGAGTGCGAATCAACACCTTAGCAGCCTCTGGTGTCTCTAGCTCTGCTGGATTTTGAATATTGAGCTTCTGTTTGAGCTCTATCTCCCAGGCAGTGAATGTGGAGGGGGACATCTCTTCCAGCAGCATCATAAGGTCCTCCACATCCTCCAGTCTGGCCTTGCTCCAGACTTTGGCATCAGTCAACTCTGCCAAAAGTGGTAAGTGCTCCAGAAGAACTGGGAAATGCTCTCTTAGCCAGAGCTGAGCACTTACACTCATACTCTACCTAATGGGACCCATTTCTGCAGATGAGAAATTGAAGGGTTTGGGCCCAGAGGCAGAGGAGGAAGGTGCTAAGTTAGCAGGCTCAAGTGAAGCTTCCTCATCTTCACTATCATCGCTTGTTAAACAGGTGGGAGAAGGGGGAGGGGCAACGAATCCAAGAGCCATAGAAATGGTTGGATCCTGGTCTGTATGGGTTTGGGGAGTAGTAGGATATTGTGAGGTAGAAGTGGAGGGGATGGGTTGCTCTGCACCAGAAGAAGATGGGATCTCTGGTACAGAAGGTGGGATGGGAATTTGTGAAGTGGAAGTGTTTGGAAGGGGAATTTCTGCACCAGAAGAGGTTGATGGCACCTCTGGTACAGAAACTGGGGGAGAGGGGTTTGTGGGAAGATGTGTTTGGGAATTTGGGGGAGAAGGTGTTTGGGTAGGAATGGTTGAGAGAGTATATACGGGGGTATCTGGTAAAGTCTGCTCTGGTGTGGATATAGGAACACCAGGAACAGAGGATATGGGTTGAGTTTGGGTGTCTGGAGGGGAAGTAGTGGGGGTAACAAGATTAATAGGATCAGAGGGGGAAAAAGAAGATGGGTTGGAAGGGTTTACCTCTCCCGAGTCAACATCAGCAGGCTCAACATGCTCTGGAGCATCCTCCATCATCTGAGAAGCCTCATCAATAGTCTTCTCCAAGGCTTCTCCAAGATCAGAGCCAGAGTCTGACTCTTGAAGAATGGCTCTCTTGGCCTTGGACTTCTTCTTGAGAGGTTCAACTTCCTCTTCTTCTTCTTCCTCTGATGGCTCATCCACCAGAAGGGTTTTCTTGGCCTTCCTGCTAGTCCTGGACTTCTTAGCAGAGCCTTTCTTGGCCTCCTCTGGCCTCTTCCTCTTGGCTGCTCCAACCTTCTTAGTAGCCTCAGCCACTTCACCCTTCTTCTTCAGAATATTCAGAAGGGGAATCTGGTCCTCCTCCGAGGAACCAGAGAAAGCAACCGTAGAGGAGCCAGTTGGTGCAGCAGCTTTCTTTTGGGTCTTCTGCTTTGGCTGCTGCTTCTGCCCCTTTGCAGGTGAGGGTACTGCCTGTAGAGGAGGGGCAGGGATGGCTTGCTCACCATTAGAATCAGGATGGCCATGAAGTGGACCATCCTTTGAAAACAACACCTTAGACTTATGAAATCCTCTGCACTAAGACTCCTTCCATTTCTTCTCTGGAAGCAATGAGTCCAAAATTAGAGTAAGTTTCGTTCCCAACGAAACATTTGCAGTAAAATAGAACTGCATCTCCCCTGGCTTGGAAGGACAAGCCTCCTTGTTCACCTTCACCTTGTTCTTTCTCAAAACGCCCCAAAAGAACTCTGCCCAATTGCATTGAACGCCGTCATACAGAGCCCTCATCACACACATCCTGCCGTTGAAAATAGCATCCGTGCTGTGATTCTCACACATCAGCACCTTCACCACAATGTCAAAAAGTACCTTGTATTTTTGCCTCAGATGCTTGTCTAAAAATCCCTTCGTTATATTCTGGCAAGATGAACGAGCAAATAACTTGAAAGAACCCACAATATCGTCTTCCTTGTAGGTTAAAGGATCCACCCCTTCTACCGAAATGTTTCCAAACAGCGCACAGAAGTCATGCTTGGAAAACACCAAGTCCTCCTTGTCAATCTTCGAAGAAATGTGGTCTTCATTAATCTTCATACGGACCAGAAACTGGGCCGCATAACCATCCAGAGTTCGAAAATCCCTGGGGACTGTGGAAATCAGCCTTTCCACTCCGGATCTCCTCAACAATTCCAGAATAGCCAGTGCAGACGAGTTCTTGGTGGTGTAGAAGTCAACCACCATCTTCGTTTTTAGTTTCTTCATCATCAGTTCATGGTCGAAGTTGCACGGAGGAGCCATTTCTGTGAGAGAGAAAGAGAGAAATACTTTGCAGAGAGAAGTTAGGGTTTTGAAAATATGGAAACGTGAAAAGACAAATTGAAAAGAAATTTGATTTAAATAGGGCAATACGCGTGGCTTGATTAATAAATTAAGTGTGAACGCGTGTAATAGCAAATTTAATTTAGGGAACAAAATCAATTTTTGAATTGATTGACATATTGCACATTGATTAAATCTGATGGCCACTGTTGGGACATGGTCAGTTTTGATTAAGATCCCAAAGCCCCTGAAAAGATGTTTGCCTTAATATGTCTGTGTCAGGCTAGTCTTGGTTAGGATTAGTACTTAAGTCATTTTACACTTCACAGGTACTCAGTGAGAGGAGAACTCACTGGAGACAATCAAGACTCAGAGCCTGAAGACGGAGAGCACCATCCTGAACTTATGGCAGTCCTCTAAGCTGGCTGAGTAAGTGTCAGTGATGAAGAGTATGACCCAGAGGTCATTACTAACTCAGTCCTGAAGGAAACAGGATGTCACTAAGTTAATGGGAAGACTTGGAGTAGAGCCAAGCAATGCAAAAGGAATTTCAGCGTTAGGACAAGACTGGTGGGCTCAAGACAAAAAGAACTTAATAAGACAAGCCTGAAGCTCAGGAATAAGTTCTGACATTCTCACCAACCTGATGACGTGGACCAATCCGAGAAGGACACGCACGTACGGAACCTGACATGAAGACTGAATTCAGACTGCATATTCAACGGGCAAGCATTTAATGTGAATTTAATGCAAATACCAAATCCATGCAAGGGCGGCTGCTGCATGAAGATATGTCCGTTTGAAGCCACTCTACATAGATGACTAGAAGGCTATCTCTCCAACGGATAGTTATTCAAATCACCTATAAATACAGAAGACCTTGAACCCATTCGAGGTCACGGGAAATTTCCAAGCCAGAAATTACTCAAACTCTCAAGCACTCAAAGCATTCAGCCTTTAAGAGAAGCACTCGAAAACATTCAAATTTCCCAAGTGTTTCTTAGCAACTGAGAGTTATTCTGTATTCCAAGAGCTAAATAGCATTATCTTAAGCTTAGAGAGGTTATCCAATCCTTAGCATAGCTTTGCCTTGTAAGGATAATCTCAACTTAGTTGGAATCCAAACTGAAACCAAAACCCTAAGATAGGCTTGTTGGGAGTAAGTCAGTTAGTGTGTTAGTAAGTGGAGTTTGTATAGATCAGTGAGGTAGCTGATCTTGGTGCACCTTGGCACGTTAAAAACAAGAATCCCTTGAGTGGATTTCCTGTTAAATCAGGCCGTGGACGTAGGAGCTTGAGTCTCTGAACCACGTTAAACTCCTTGTGTTCTTACTGCTTTGATATTGTGCATACTTGTCATATTATATGTTCACTCATTGCATTCAGTTTGTCAGACCTGAATCAATCAGGCTGATCCTCGAAGAGAGCACTACCTTACTGAACACCTTTCAGAATTGAGTAAAACAAGTTTTTAGAAAGCAAACTAAACAAGACTTTAAACTATCAGGGCTCAAACATTTCCGTACTGAACTTGAACTGATAGTGAGCCAACTGACCAGCACTAAGTGCAGTCAGTAGGTGTGTTATCAGCTCTCAGTTCTTTACCACTCTGAGTAAAGGGGACTCAGTCAGTTTTAAGTTTGAAAAATTGATATACGCGTATTCCCCCCCCCCCCCCATACACGTATTCCTCAGTCTTGTACCGGGACCAACAAGTGGTATCAGAGCAGTGGTTCAAAAGACCACTGACTTTGAATACTAATAGTTTCAGAGGAGAAACTGCTGGTGGTCACTGAACAGATCTGAGTTTGCTTTTCATAAAACTTGCATCATCATGACTTCTAGGAGACTTGAAGCTTCGTTACCTGAATTCTCTGTGTCTAACTTTGTCTATTGGAAGTTCAGATTAGAGGCACATCTAGATGCCATCCATGACCAGATGCCGCGTGTACTCAGGGAAGGACCGATCAAGATCACTATCCCTAACGTCAGAGGACTGGGATATGAGGATCTTGCGATTGGCGTGCCTTGTTCCTAAAGAAAGGAAAGACATGACCAACGATAAAATCAAGATGGTGGGGCTTGACAACGTCGCCAGAAACATCATCTTGCATACGGTGCCCTTCGAGGAGTCAGCTAGGCTGATGAACTTAAAGACGGCAAATGAGGTTTGGGATGAGCTGACCAGGATGTGCGAAGGGTCAGAAAAGATAAAGGAGAACAAGAGAAACATTGCCATTCAGAAATTCGAAGCGTTCGAGATGCTGCCTGACGAAAGCATAGATCAAATGGAGTCCAGATTCATCAAGTTGATGAATGAGTTGGTGATGTTGGACAAAGATGTCCCAAGGAGAGATGTTGCTTCAAAGATCCTGAATGCCCTTCCTGAGAGATGGGATAACAGTGTAATTATGCTTAAGAACACTCAGGATATGAGTAACATAACTTCTGCTTTACTTTTTTCAGAGCTCAAAGCGCTTGAATTTGATCTTAACAAAAGAAAGAAGAAAGTTCAGTCAGAAGAGGAAGTGAAGGAGAAAACTCCTGAGAAAAGTGTGGCGTTCAAGGCCAGGTCTGAACCTGTTGAGCCCTCATCAAATTTTTCATCAAAGTCACTGATGGAGATGAGCAGGGAGGAACTCGCTGAAGAATACAGCCTGATGGCCAGACGATTTGACAAGCTCAATTCCAGGTTTGGTCGTTATAAAAAGTTTTATCAGGACTCACGTGACAGGAAGCCTGAAGGAACCCACCAAAGCTCAAGGAGATATGAGGAGCGAAGGAATACTGACCAGAGGAGAGAACGTGGTGATGAAAGGAGATATTCTGAACCAAAGCCTGAAAGAAGAGACGAACAGAGACGTACTCGCGATGATAGATATCCAACCAAGCCTGAAAGCTCACCTAGAATCAGGGAACCTGACTCAAGGAGGAACCCTGAGCCAAGGAAAGAAAGAGTAAGTGAGCAGGTAGCATGTTACAACTGTAACAAGATTGGTCACTATCAATACGACTGCCCGGAGCTGAGTGCTAGGGAGAGGGAGGAAAGGAGAGCCACTAGGGATCTAAGATCTGCTGATCGGAGAGCAATGATTGCTGAAGATGCAACAGACTCTGACGATCCCACTGAAAGGTCACCTGAACTCTTCTCAGATGACGAGTACGATGATGTCTGCCTGATGGCTAGGGATGAGCCTGAGGTAACATCAAATTCTGTTTGTGCTTCTTACACTAGTCAAAATCCTGAGCTCAGCTCAGAGTCAGTTAGAGAAATGAACCTTCATATCTGCCTTGATCAATTGATGGTTGATTTCTCCAGACTGCAGGATACTAATGTCTTCTTGGTAGAGGAGAACAAGACATTGAGTACTGAGGTTCAAAACCTGAATGAACAACTCACTCAGTCTGATCTTAAAGAATCAGCTCAAATTGTGAGGCTAACTCAGGAGATTGATTTAATCAATGCTGAGCGTCTCCCAAGAGAAAAGATCCTGAAGGATTTGGCTGAGGAAGAGTTGGTCAGGAAGGAAGAACTGAAGGTACTTAAGAGTAAGTTTGATGATCTCTTTACCAGGCATGAAATCCTGAAAAAGAGTGAGGACTCTCTTAAGAAGAAGGTTGCAGCAATGAATAAATCCTCAGTGGCTATAGAGGAAATAAATAGCAACCAGATACTTGGGAATGAGAAAAGGGGGCTTGGATATACCTCTAAGAAATCCTCACAAGGTCAGTCTCATGTTGCTTCAGGGAGCAACACTGAGAAGGCATTTGTTCAGGCAGGCCAGAGTGCACCTAAGGTTGTGCTCCAGGCCCGACAAACTAATAAGGGGAAGGAAGCCGTTGACACAGTCAGGGTTGCTCCTAAGACAGCTAAGCCAAAACCCAAGGGAAAGGCAAAGCAATCTAAGGAAGCCCCTGAGAGCTCAGGCCAGAGAAAGCCTCAGCGAAAGCAGAGGAAGACTCAAGCCAAGAGTCCTCAGACTGGTCAACAAGGGTACCATCATGCTTGGCAATACCATCAGGGAAGGCCAAATATGATGACACCCCCGTGGTTTTGGCATCCTGAGGCCTTTAACTGTTTTCCATTCCCTCACTTGCCTAGGGGGAATAGAAATCAGGGCCCTTATCAAGAACAAGGCCCAAGACCTGCTGCACCCAGACCTAGGAAGAACAGGAAGCCAGCCCAAAAGGCACCCACTCAGGCTCCTGTGAAGCCTAAGTCTAACACTCATACACCATCTTCCTCTCAGGCAAAGAAGAAGAAAGTTGTGTATGTCGATGTTTCAGGGAGACAGATTTACCACTCTGAGGCAATTAGGGTTGTGAAGCAAGTCTGGATCCCGAAGGGTACAACTGATACCATAGGACCCAACACCCATTGGGTACCTAAAGCCTGAATTGCTTGCAGGCGGATGTGGACCACAACAAGAAGAGAGGAGACTCAATCAAAGCTGTTTGGTACCTAGACAGTGGTTGTTCAAGGCACATGACTGGAATGAAAAGTCTTCTCCAAGAATATCAAGCTAAAGATGGTCCACAAGTAACCTTTGGTGATAACTCAAAAGGTGTTACTAAAGGTTTTGGTGTTCTAATTATAGGTACAGCCAGAGTGGAAAATGTGTCCTTTGTGGAAGGACTGAAGCACAACCTGTTGTCAGTTAGTCAATTCTGTGACAAAGGGTTCAGTGTTGAGTTCTCATCGAATAAATGTTTAGTCAAGGATAAATCAACACAAGTGCTTCTATCAGGTATAAGGAAATGTAACGTTTATCTCGCTGATTGGAGCAGCACTATTCCTAATACTTGTCTTGTTGCTAAAAGCTCTCTAGAGCTCAGTTGGTTATGGCATAAAAGATTAAGCCACCTGAACTTCAAGATTCTTAACAAAATTTCTAGACAATCACTTGTTGATGGTCTACCTAATGAAGTTTTTAGCAAAGATCACGTGTGCAAAGCTTGTCAGGAAGGGAAGCAGGTCAGAGCGTCATTCAAAGAGAAAGCTTCTTATTCCACTGACAGGACACTTCAGCTCTTGCACATGGACTTATTTGGTCCCATAATGATGGAATGCGCCGGTGAAGACGGTCCGTCCCCAAGATCGTTGTTGGGATACCAAACATGTATAAACAATTAAAGACCTAAACATGCATCTAAAAACAAGTTTAGATCCGTTACCCTTGAAGACCGAGGCTTTGATTCCACTAATGATCTTCTAGTCTGTCTCCCAACCTCGTTCATACACCGGGTGGACGGCGAACTAGCGAACGTGGAGAAAAGTGCCTCACAATTTCGTCTCCCTCTCAACCCCACTCACGAATTTCGGCTGCTGCACGTTTTATCTTAGAGTGTTAGGGCTTTAAAAATGAAATTGAAGCCTTTATATAGACTCCTTAAGTTTCATGGGTCAGACTAGGGATCTGTTAGAAGGTATAGGGTTTGGGCTCCTCACGGACCCAAATACTCTTATGTTCAGCCCAGAACATTTATTTGGCCCGTGAACATTAATTCATTCCACTAGAGAATTAATGTTGCACTCCCATCCTATCCCGAACCGAATCAGGGCTTCTATTAGACTCTATAATTCCCCGTGTTAAAGATATCGCACGTCCATTAATTATTAAAGCTCCTGACCGCTTTAATTAATTAACATCTATTATTCCTTAAGTAGTACCACTCAACCTTGTTGTCGTACGGATATAATCCACCTGCAGGGTTTAATACGACAATCCTTTATGAGTTTCCTCAAGGGGACGTCATCAACCTGGATCACCAGGACACGGTGCCTTAATGTCAATAAATAGACATCGTGCAAATGATGTCACTACCCAAAATACATAGTGCGTTGAATCTAACAAGATTCTCACCCATAGTAAATCAAAGTAGTGAACAAGCGCTCCACATATCTAGATATCACAATTAGGGTTAAGAATTACAAGAGTCACCAAGACCTTTAGTTCTTCATAACAGTCAGAATAGAAGAACATGTCTTAACTGTGATCCATTCAATACGACATAGCGTACTAGTATGAACTAATGGCCAAGACAAGCCACTAACAAGTTCATACTACAACTTAAACCAATAGTTATGTCCAGAACTATCTCAGTTGTGAATACTGTTTATATCTTATAAGGAACTGACAATGTGATCTTCTGTGTGACTACAAACCCACCACATTATCTACAATATAAGATAAATGGACATACAAGTAATACAAGCAATTAACAAGATTGCAATAATGTGAAAAACCATTTATTTCAGAAAATAAGGAAATCGAATATATCCATAAAAGCCCAACAAAAGTTTGCTTTACAGTATACACCAACACAGAAGACCTCACCAGAAGAGTCACCAGAAGACCCCACCAGAGGACTTCACCAGAGGACTTCACCAGAGGACTTCAGCAGAAGAGATCAAGACCAGAGGCAGAGAACATTCCCTGACCAGACGAGTCTGGTGAAACATAAGTTGCTCAGAATCATCTCCTGATTCTTCTGAGTAATCTGTTTCCTAACCGACTCTGGACCAGAGGACACCGAGGTTGCCTGGTGTCTGGTCCTGCCTTCTCTGGAGAGAATCAGAGTTAGGCAATTGGAAGCATTGATCCGTTGGTGATTAATCAAGTCAAATCAAGATTTGATTGAGAAAGATATGAAGACAATCAATCAAGATCTCACCAACCCAATCAATCAATTAGGGAATTGATTGATTGAAGCTTCCTTATATAGAGGATCTGATTGGATTAGCCTCCCAACGGCTATGTCCCTAATCCACTCTATATATATTTGAGTGCAGATCTAGAAAAAGCTCTAGAGTCCTTCACGCGCACATAGCCATACTAAGCTTTTGATCACTACGCATTTTGCACTCACTTTTGTTCTTAATTACTCATCTACTCGTAAGGAGTTTATATACTCAACCTGTTCATCGTGTTAGACAAGGTTTGAGTAAGTCTATCTTTAGATCGAAGTTAGATCTAAAGAGATTGTAAGAAGGTGCTGGTACTTCAGAAATTCCAGTAAGAAAGTGAGTTGGTTGGTTGATAGTGAGACCCCTTTGATCAAGGGAGAGTGGACGTAGGATATTCAGATCCGAACCACTATAAATACGGTCTTATTTATTGCTTTCTTTAATACTTGTTTGATTATAATTTGTGTTCTTACAAAAGGTTTCTTTTAAAGACATATCGTTTAAAAAACTTCCGCAATTAATCTATCTAGTGGGACCAACAAGTGGTATCAGAGCAGTGTGTCCACGACCACTGCTTTGAAAAGCTTTTGGTGATCACCGGGCAGATTCATTGCTCTTTAGTGCTTTTGTTCAAGTTCTTGTTATTTCCCTTAATTTCTTATCAAAATGTCTGCAAAATCTTCTTACAAGAGCCGTAAGCTCCCAGAATTCTCTTTTGAGGATTACAGCCACTGGAGCTTCATGATGAGCAATCATCTTGGAGCTATTCACCACCGCATGTTAGATGTGGTTGAAAGTGGCCCCATTAAATTTTACTGGACTCCTATTGATAGTAGCAGGTCTGAGTCCAGAGAAGAAACTAGTGAAGCTGCTCAAAAAGCTGCCGAGGATAGAGTCCCCAGGCAACGAATCCTCAAAACTAAAGATGAGCTTGATAATGATGAAAGAAAGCTCTACAACTTGGACCAGGTGGCAAGAACCGAGATCATCAACACACTTACTAAGGAGGTGATTGAAAAGGTCAGAACATGTGCCACTGCCAAGGAGATGTGGGACAAACTTGCACTTCTCTGTGAGGGAACAGAGAAGATCAAATACAACAAGCTCCAAGCTGTTCAACACTCGTTTGACACCTTCAAAATGAAACCAGACGAGACCATTGACCAGCTGGACATGCGTCTCACAAACCTTCTAAACAAGGCTAGTGCCTTAGGTAAAACCTACTCTGAAAAAGAAATTAATAGTAAAATCTTGCGTTCACTAACTAGCAGGTGGAGAATTAAAGTCACTGTGATCAAGGACAACAAGGATCTCAATACTCTGGATCACCATCTTCTGTTGTCTGATCTCAAAGCCTATGAGTACGATCTTCAAGAGGAGGATCAAACAGAAGAGGTTTCCTCTTCTGGTCAGAAAGGTGTTGCATTCTCTTCAACTATCAAGCCTGATGTCAAGCCAATGGAGTCTACTGCAGATGACTTGAGCCTCAAGGAGCAGGTAGCACTTCTAACTCGTAAATTAGATAAAATGAGTACCAAATATGGCAGGTACAAAAGGCACTGGAAGGAATCTACTAGAGACAGAAAAAGTTCCTTCAAGCCTGCAGAGAAGGAGAAGACATCTGGAGACTCAAGGGAGACCAGATTCAGAACTCCAGAGAGGAGGAGAGATGACAACCCTAGCAACTCTGGGAGATCAGATTATCAGAGGAGGGATGGTAGCTCTGGCAGACCTGATTACCAGAGGAGAGAGAGTAGTCCAGCCAGACCAGACTACAACCAGAGGAGCAACAAGACTGGTCACTACAGTTATGATTGTCCTCAACTTACTCCTAGGGAAAGAGAAGAGAAAAGAATCAAGAGATATAGGAGATATGTAGATAAGAGAGCATTGCTGGCAGAAGCAGAGGAGGAGGATACTAGTTCCAGTTCTTCTTCTTCTGACTTTGGATCAGATGATGATGTGTGTCTTATGGCAGACATCACTGAGGTAAATGAAACTACTTTAGTCTTATCAAATTCCAAATGTACTGAATCCTCTAATTCATCTGGTAACTCCAGAGAGTCTGATATGCAACAAATGCTGTCAGATCTCCAAAACTGTGTCCAACTCTGTCAAAAACTTGAGAAAGAGAATGGTAGGCTCAGAGCTGAAGTTCAATCTCTCTCTCATGAGCATAAATCCACCAGAGAACTCATGAAAGATCATTCCAAAGAAGTCTCTGAACTTCAGGATAAGATCACAGAAAGAGATACTCTGGTAGATCAACTCATGAAAGAAAGAAACTCTCAAGAAGATGAGATAAATGAACTCAGAGCCAAATACCAGACTCTTATCAAGGGAAAACAAGGTGCTCACAACATAGAGGAGATACCTATGCCCAGAGAAGCTCCTAAGATACCATCTGTTGTATCTATCATATCAGAGTCTTCTCAGTGCATTTGTGATAAGAGTGGTTTAGGATATTCTGGAATTACCACTAAAACTCACAAGTACCTTTATAATAAAGACAAGTCTGTAAGAGCTGGTAAATTGGTAGAAATCTGGAATGATAAAGACTTAACTGGTAATGGTTACAAGGTGGTTCACAATCCTGATTTGAAAAGGAATCACTCTGTTAATCAAATAACAAATGGTCCAGAAGAGTTGACTGTTTTGGAAGAGAAGATGCTAGAGAATAAATGTCAACAAGGGGAACTATTGAAGATTGATGGTTCTGTGAACAATGAGTCCCAAGGAGTAGGAAATACTCAAATTGGAAGACCCCAGAGAAATCCTCAAAGGGAACCTAAACAGATTAGGGGACCTCAAAGGAAACACTCAAGAAAGGGGAATACCAATCAGAGTAATAACTACCAGAGAAGGAACAATGTTCATCAGAACCAGGTACCCCAGAGACAATTTTCTCAGAGGTATCAATTCCAGAATAGGTATACTCAAAGGAACTATAATCACCAGAGCAAGTCTAATTATCAGAACCAGATGAGGTCTTCCAGACCCATCTATAGAAAACCAACTGATCTGGGAAGTTATGACACCAGAGATGGTTCTTCTAGGATGTACCCTTACAACCAGACCTTTAAGACCATGTCTTTGAGGCAGGGCATTCCAAAGGCCAGATTTGAGAAAAGGTACACCAGACCTGTTTATAGGAAAGGTGTCCTCATCAGACCAGTAGCTCAATACGTAATTGTCAGAGGACATGTGCTGGTAGATAGATTTGGAAGGAAGATAAGATCTCCTCATCAAACAAGGGATGATCTTTATCTATGGATTCCTACAAAACCTGCAACTAACCAATCAGGACCCAGCACTAGTAGGGGACCTAATTGATCTCTCTGCAGGTAGATAAGAGCCCATTGGAGAAAGGACTTTCAAGCAACCATGTCTGGTACATTGATAGTGGATGTTCCAAGCACATGACCTTCCAGAAGGATAATCTCCAAGATTTCAAGCCATTAAATGGGCCAAGAGTGATGTTTGGTGACAACACCTATGGAGTCACCAGAGGAGTTGGAAAATTGACCTTCAATGGAGTATCTGTAGATGAAGTCTACTATGTAGAAGGACTCAAGCATAATCTGCTTTCAGTATCCCAATTCTGTGACAATGGATACTCAGTGAAGTTTTCTAGTGATTCATGCACTGTTTTCTCTTCTGATTATAATGATATCTTGCTAATAGGCTTGAGAAAGGGTAACATTTATCTTGCAGATTTTAGCAGAAGGGTAAACAACACAAGACTTCCTTTAAGGATGTCCAGAGCACAACCACAACCAGAGTACTTCAACTACTTCACATGGACCTGTTTGGACCTGTTTCTCCTCTTAGTTTCAGTGGAAGGAAGTACACCTTGGTGATAGTAGATGACTTTTCAAGATACACTTGAGTAGTGTTCTTGTTTAAGAAAAATGAAACTATCACTAAGCTGCCAGAGTTCTTCAAGCAGATACAGAATGAGCAGAACCAGAGCATAGTCAGAATCAGAAGTGACAAAGGGACAAAGTTTTTGAATTCACACATTGCAGATTACTGCAAGGATCATGGGATTTTTCATGAGACATCTGCTGCCAGAACACCCCAACAAAATGGAGTAGCAGAAAGGAGGAATAGAACTCTCAAAGAAGCTGCAAGAACACTTCTGGCAGAATACAACACTCCACAGAGATTTTGGGCAGAGACCATTAATACAGCTTGCTACACTCAGAACAGATGCCTAATTGCCCAGAGACACAATAAGACTCCATATGAGGTATGGAAAGGTAAAACCCCATCTGTTTCATATTTTCATGTTTTTGGATGTAAGTGTTTCATCCATGACAATGGGAAATCTAAATTAAGAACCTTTGATGCCAAAGTGGCTGATGGAATATTTTTAGGATATTCCAGCACCAGTAAGGCTTTAGAGTTTTTAATAAGAATTCACTTTGTGTGGAGGAAACACCTCATGTTGTTTTTTATGAATCTGCTTTTGAGTGCAAGGTGGACTTAAAGTCTTCTGATGAGACCCAGAATCAGACTACTCCCAGAGTAATCAAGGTCAATCCACCTATTCTTGATTCAGATTCAGATTCAGATGATGACCCATCTCCTGGTTCTCTGAAGCAGAAGCCTTCACAAGGAGCAGAACCAGAAGAGGTTGGAACTCCTGTAGGGGGAAGCTCTTCTGTAGGTGGTGATAATCACCAAGGTACTGCAGAAGATGATCAACCAGGCAAGACCATGGGAAGGAGGACCCTGGTTGATCACCCCAATGACCTGATCTTAGGAGATCCAACTAAGGGTGTCCAGACTAGGAGAACTCTTAACTTAGCTGCCTTATTCAGTTGCTATGTGTCCTTGATTGAGCCCAAGAACATCAAGGAGGCACTGAAAGATTCAAATTGGATTGTAGCTATGCAGGAGGAGTTGAATCAATTCACCAGACAGGATGTTTGGGAGCTGGTAGACAGACCAAGACATCAAAAGGTGATAGGCACTAAGTGGGTTTTCAAGAATAAGAAAGATGAGAATGATGTCATTACTAGGAACAAGGCAAGACTAGTGGCCCAGGGCTATTCTCAGTCTGAAGGAATAGACTATGATGAGACATTTGCTCCTGTTGCCAGACTAGAAGCCATCAGATTGTTCTTAGCATATGCTGCTCACATGAAGTTCAAAGTATACCAGATGGAAGTGAAATCTGTCTTTCTTAATGGGATTCTCATTGAGGAAGTGTATGTGGAACAACCTCCTGGTTTTGAACAAGGTGACAAGGTGTTTAAGCTTAAGAAAGCTCTTTATGGGCTGAAGCAGGCACCCAGAGCATGGTATGACACTCTATCTCAATTTCTTCTGGACAATGGTTTTACTAAGGGTAAGATTGATAGAACCTTGTTTAGGAAAGAAGAAGGAAAGGACATCCTTCTGGTCCAAATATATGTTGATGACATTATATTTGGATCCCCTAACAAGAAGCTGTGTGAGAAGTTTGGTGAGCTCATGCAGAGTCAGTTTGAGATGTCCATGATGGGTGAAATGAATTACTTTTTAGGTTTGCAGGTTAAGCAATCAGAGAAGGGAATTTTTATTAATCAGGCAAAGTACACCAGAAACATGTTAGTGAAATTTGGAGTAGGATCTAGCAAAGCAGCCAAGATCCCTATGATGACAAATTTCAACATGGATCCAGATGAGTCTGGAGAGAGTGTGGACCAGACTCAGTACAGAGCACTTATTGGTTCTCTTCTGTACCTGACTTCAAGCAGACCAGATATTACTTTTGCTGTAGGAGTTTGTGCCAGATTTCAAGCTAATCCCAAGAAGAGTCACTTGGAAGCAGCTAGGAAGATATTGAAATATCTTAAGGGAACAGTGAACCTAGGATTATGGTAAACTGCAGATGATAACTTAGAGTTGAGTTGTTATTCAGATTCAGACTATGGTGGATGCAGAATAGATAGGAAATCTACTAGTGGAACATGCCAATTTTTAGGAAATAAATTGGTATCCTGGTTTTCTAAGAAACAGACTTCAGTTGCTACATCAACAACAGAAGCAGAGTACATGGCTGCAGGGAGTTGTTGTTCTCAACTACTCTGGATTAGTCAACAGCTTAGGGACTACCAGATTAGAGCTAAGGACATTCCTGTTTTCTGTGATAGTAATAGTGTAATTGCCATCACCCATAATCCAGTTCTTCATACCAGGTGCAAACATGTTGATATAAGGCATCATTTTATCAGAGATCATGTTGAGAAGGGAGATATAAGGATGGAAAAGATTGCAACAGGGAAGCAGAGAGCAGATATCTTAACTAAGCCTTTGGCTGAGACCAGATTCAGAGAGCTAGCTTTTGAGTTAGGATTGTTGGATCCAGAGACAGATTTGTTTTAGGGGGAACATTAGAGAAGTATCCTTTGTTTCTTTACTTTACTTCATATATTTATTCTCAAGCTAACATGCCTGCAGATTATACATATCAGAGAAGTTATATCTCCAGATGAGGTATGTATCAAGTGACACTTGTTCCAGATGAGGTGCTGAGTCAACTTCAAGAAATGTCCAAAGTCTTCTCTGACCAGGACCAGATGAGTCGAATCAGAGTAGATTTAGCACCAGACTTGCTGTGGTATCATCTGGTTACAATATCAGGTGATAGGTATGTCTTTACTTCTCTGGCCTCTGATCATTGGTGTTGGGTTAAATATTGTTTAGTTTTGATGAGTTAAAACAAACCAGAAGTTGTAATAGGACCATCTGGACCTGTTAGCCAGATGAGGATTAGTTAGGACTTAGTCTAGGGGGAACTGCCAGACCAGAAGACCTCACCAGAAGAGTCACCAGAAGACCCCACCAGAGGACTTCACCAAAGGACTCCACCAGAGGACTTCAGCAGAAGAGATCAAGACCAGAGGCAGAGAACATTCCCTGACCAGACGAGTTCTGACCAGACGAGTTCTGACCAGACGAGTCTGGTGAAAAATAAGTTGCTCAGAATCATATCCTAGTTCTTCTGAGTAATCTGTTTCTTAACCGACTCTGGACCAGAGGACGCCGAGGTTACCTGGTGTCTGGTCCTGCCTTCTCTGGAGAGAATCAGAGTTAGGCAATTGGGAGCATTGATCCGTTGGTGATTAATCAAGTCAAACCAAGATTGGATTGAGAAAGATATGAAGACAATCAATCAAGATCTCACCAACCCAATCAATCAATTAGGGATTTGATTGATTGAAGCTTCCTTATATAGAGGATCTGATTGGATTAGCCTCCCAACGGCTATGTCCCTAATCCCCTCTATATATACTTGAGTGCAGATCTAGAAAAAGCTCTAGAGTCCTTCACGCGCACATAGCCATACTAAGCTTTTGATCACTACGCATTTTGCACTCACTTTTGTTCTTAATTACTCATCTACTCGTAAGGAGTTTATATACTCAACCTGTTCATCGTGTTAGACAAGGTTGGAGTAAGTCTGTCTTTAGATCGAAGTTAGATCTAAAGAGATTGTAAGTAGGTGCTGGTACTTCGGAAATTCCAGTAAGAAAGTGAGTTGGTTGGTTGATAGTGAGACCCCTTTGATCAAGGGAGAGTGGACGTAGGATATTCAGATCCGAACCACTATAAATACGGTCTTATTTATTGCTTTCTTTAATACTTGTTTGATTATAATTTGTGTTCTTACAAAAGATTTCTTTTAAAGACATATCATTTAAAAAGCTTCCACAATTAATCTATCTAGTGGGACCAACAATTGGGATACACTTTTCAAATTAGTAAGTACACTCAAAACGTTTCAACTTCGGAGTGTCTTTAAGACTAGGGTATAGGGCCTAGGCAATCATTTCGCTTTTTCTCTTGACTGCCACAAAACTCCTTTATGCCCAGTCCCAATGGCCACGCCTACGCACCAGATTAAATCTGTATCTCGCCTTTCATCGTGGCCATCAGATTTAATCGAGATGCAATATGTCAATCAATTCAAAAATTGATTTTGTTCCCTAAATTAAATTTGCTATTACACATGTTCACACTTCATTTATTAATCAAGCCACGCGTATTGCCCTATTTAAATCAAAATTTTACTCAATCTGTCCTTTCACGTTTCATATCTTTTCAAACCCTAACCTGTTTCTCCACAAGTTTTCTCTCTCTCTCTCTCTCTTACTCAGAAATGGCTCCTCCGTGCAACTTCGATCATGTTCTGATGATGAAAAAGCTAAAGACGGAGATGGTAGTGGATTTTTATACCACCAAGAACCCTGTTGTGCTGTCGATACTGGAGATGCTTCAGATAGCAGGGGTGGAGAAGTTGATCTCCACAGTTCCCAAGGACTTTCGCACTCTTGACGGATATGCGGCCCAGTTGTTGGTTCGTATGAAGATCCACGAGGATCACATTTCTTCCAAGATTGATGAAGATGATTTGGTGTTTTCTAAGCACGATTTTTGCGCTCTATTCGAGAATGTTTCTGCAGTGGGAGTGGATCCTTTGACGTACAAGGAGGATGATATCATTGGTTCCTTCAAGATCTTTGCTCGATCTTCCTGCCAGGGCATCACAAAGGGATTTCTTGATAAACATTTAAGGCAGAAGTACAAGGTGCTGTTCGATATAGTTGTAAAGGTGCTTATGTGTGAGAATCACAGCACAGATGCCATTTTCAACGGCAGGATGTGTGTGATGAGGGCATTATATGACGGCGTTCAATGCAATTGGGCGGAGTTCTTCTGGGATGTGTTGAGGAAGAACAGACTGAAGGTGAAGAAGGAGCCTTGTCCTTCCAAGCCAGGGGAGTTGCAGTTCTTCTTCACTGCAAATGTTTCATTGGGAACTAAGTTGACTCTAATTCTGGATTCTCTCCTTCCAGAGAAGAAGTGGAAAGCATCTTGGTGCCATGGTTATCACAAATCCAAGATCCTCTTCTCCAAGGATGGCCCTCTCCATGGCCATGCCGACTCTGATGGAGAGCAAGCCATCCCTGCCCCTCCTATTCAATCAATTCCCTCACCTGCAAAGGGGCAGAAGCAGCAGCAGAAGCAGCAGACCCAGAAGAAGTCTGCTGGAGCAACTGGTTCTTCAACCATTGCGTTTTCTGGTTCCTCAGAGGAGGACCAGATTCCCCTTCTTGAAGTGCTTAAGAAGAAGGGTGGTGATGATAAAGCTGTTAAGAAGGCTGGAGCAGCCAAGAGGAAGAGGCCTGAGGAGGCCAGGAAAGGCTCTGCTAAGAAGTCAAGGACTAGCAGGAAGGCCAAGAAAACCCTTCTGGTGGATGAGCCATCAGAGGACGAAGAGGAAGAAGAGGCTGAGCCTCTTGTGAAGAAATCCAAGGCCAAGAGAGCCATTCTTCAAGATCCTGACTCTGGATCTGATCTTGGAGAGGCCTTGGAGAAGGCCATTGATGAGGCTTCCCAAATGATGGAGGATACTCCAGAGCATGTTGTACCTGCTGATGTTGACTCAGCAGAGGTAAACCCTTCCATTCCATCTTCTACCCCTATTAATCTTGTCTCTCCCTCTACCTCTCCCCAGATAATATTCCCCAAACCCCATCTGCCTCTGGTAACCCTATTATTCCACCAGAGCAGATTCTCCCAGATACCCCCGTATATACTCCCTCAACAGTTCCTACCCAAACACCTTCTCCCCCA
The DNA here is from genome assembly GCA_947034835.1 of Ballota nigra. Classification (NCBI taxonomy): domain Eukaryota; kingdom Viridiplantae; phylum Streptophyta; class Magnoliopsida; order Lamiales; family Lamiaceae; genus Ballota; species Ballota nigra. The sequence goes on along the minus strand of OX344730.1, from coordinate 53,563,917 downwards.
AATTCTCAAACACATCTTCCCACAAACTCCTCACCCCCACTTTCTGTACCAGAGATCCCATCTTCATCTGGTGCAGAGCAACCCATCCCCTCCACCTCTACCTCACAAAATCCTAACCCTCCCCAAACCCATACAGACCAGGACCCAACCATTTCTATGGCTCTGGGATCCTTTGGCCCTCCCTTTTCTCCCACCTGTTTATCTAGTGATGATAGTGAAGATGAGGAAGCTTCACTTGAGCCTGCTAACTTAGCACCTTCCTCCTCTGCCTCTGGGCCCAAACCCTTCACTTTCTCTTCTGATGAGATGGGTTCCATTAGGCAGAGTATGAGTGTAAGTGCTCAGCTCTGGCTAAGAGAGCATTTCCCAGTTCTTCTGGAGCACTTACCACTTTTGGCAGAGTTGACTGATGCCAAAGTCTGGAGCAAGGCCAGACTGGAGGATGTGGAGGACCTTATGATGCTGCTGGAAGAAATGGGTCCCTCCAACTTCACTGCCTGGGAGATAGAGCTGAAGCAGAAGCTGAATATCCAAAATCCTGCGGAGCTAGAGTCACCTGAGGCAGCGAAGGTGGTGATTCGAACTCTACTCATCCAGCAGGGTGTTATGATCTCTCCAGAGGGCCCCTCTTACAAGTTTGGGCCTCACTTTGTCTTCCCTTCCGAGTTATATTCAGACGAAGAAGATTTTGAAGTCACTCTTGCTATCCTCCAGAAGATGAAATTGTTCTTCAATGAACAAATCCAGCAAATTGGCAGATTCTCCAAGGCAATGCAGCACTTGGCACCTGCTCTAGTTGAGCATCAGATTAAAGATGAGAGAAGGAAGTTTTTGAAGCAGATCAAGGATGTATTTGCCTCTGCCAAAGCTACATTCAAATCTGACTGTCTTTATTTAAAGATGGATGTGCATGAAAGCCAGAGGCAGGTCCAGCAATATGTTCTGGACCAGGTGAGGCCTGTCTCGGTGCTTAAAGTTGAGTTGGCCACTCAAATGCTGGAAACTACTAAGCTGAAGGACTCCCTCCGGGAGATGTTGGAGAAGCAGGAAAGACTTGTTGCAGAGTCTAAAGCTTACCTGGAGGAGACAAAGCAGCTGCATGATCTTCACTCTTCCTCCAACACTGCCTTGCCTGATCTCATTAGGCAGGTAGTGGAGCCCCTTATTGATGAAGTTAAAAAGGGGGAAGAGAAGGCCAGAACTGATCTGGCGAAGACCACCAATAAATCTCTTTTCAGCCATGGAGCGCGCCTGGATCTGCTTGAGAACACTTTAGCTCAAGCAGAGCTGCAGAAGAAGAAGAAAGAAGAGCTCAAATCTCTTACTATGGCTAAGCAGCTTGCTGCAGAAGAAGAGTCTGAAGCAGAACAGGACCCTATCTCCATCTCTGGTCCTGCTAAGAAAAAGATCAGAAAAGTCAAGAAAATCTTCCTCGAAGAAGTTGTGGAGGAAGCAGAAAAGAGATATAAGGAAGAGACTCCAGAGGAGAAGCTAGCCAGGATCAGAAAGAACATAGATAAAGAGCAGAGGCTCAGATATGTTAGAAGATAAAACAAGAAGGCCAGAGAAGCTGGTGTTCCTTCTGGTGCTAGTGGTTCAAGCCAGAAGAAGAAGGCTCCTGTTGAAGTAATGAACATCTTGCCTCTCAGGACAGAAGGATCTTTTGACTCAACTGTGCCTGTGCCTCTAATAGAAAAATGGAGAGAAGCCAAGACTCTCTAGTTCATTCAACACTATATCCAGAGGCCACCTCCAGAGGATGAGGCACTTATCAACAGAACCTTCCATTCATGGATGAAGAGTTTTGATGCAGAGCTCTACAAGCAGCTGATGGATTCAACAATAGAGTTCAACCTGGAGGTCACAGCCCCTGAGTTTCATTATCTCAACACTCCCATGATAGGGGACCAGGTTGATTGGCTTGAGTTGAAGAAATTGTTCAAGACCAAGGTGTTGGTGAATTTCACCCCAACATCCTCTGCAGAGCTGAAGGCCATTCAAGACAGATTCTTCGACTGGTTCCTGGTGCCCAAAGATAATAGAAGATATGCTTAAGATAGGACCAGAATTGCATTGTAATCTGTAATCACTTTTGTCCTTATTTTCAATGAAATATCATATCTTCTCTGTTCAAAAGACAACCTCTTGTTGTCTTAATTGTTTGCCTGATAAGATCTATTCTAAGGTCTTATCCTTTATTGTTTTCTTGCTTAAGTTTTTTTTTATCAGTTCTGGTAATATTTTAACTCCATCAAAAAGGGGGAAATTGTTAGGATAAAAGTTGTTAGTTTTGATGAGTTAAAACAAACCAGAAGATGTAATAGGACCATCTGGACCAGTTAGCCAGATGATGATCTAGATTAGGACTTAGTCTAGGGGGAACTGCCAGACCAGAAGACTTCACCAGAAGAGTCACCAGAAGACCCCACCAGAGGACTTCACCAGAGGACTCCACCAGAAGACTTCACCAGATGAGATTTGACCAGAAGCAGAGGACCTTCCCCAGACCAGACGAGTCCGGACCAGACGAGTCTGGTGGAACAAAAGATGCTCAGTTTGATCTTCTGTTTATACTGAGTGTTCTGGTTGTTCACCAGATTAGGACCAGAAGACACCGAGGTTGCCTGGTGTCTGGTCTTGCCTTCTCTGGAGAGAATCGGAGTTAGGCAGAGGAAGCTATTGACCGTTGGTGATTCAAATCAAGTCAACAAGATCAGGATTGGAAAGTTTTGAAGATAATCAATTCAAGGATCCCACCAACCCAATCAATCAATTAGGGAATTGATTGATTGAGGCTTCCTTATATAGAGGATCTGATTGGATTAGCTCTCCAACGGCTAGCCCTAATCCCCTCTATAAATACAAGAGTTGAGTTCAAGAAAAAGCTCTAGAGAGACTCCATACGCGCATAAGTCCATCCAAGCTTTTGATATTCACTCTTAGCATTCTTATTGTTCATAATATTTATCTACTCTTAAAGAGTTATTAAAACCTCAACCTGTTCATCTATCAGATAAGGTTGTAGGCTGTTGATCTTTAGATTGAAGTTAAATCTAAAGAGGCTGTAAGAAGAAACTGGTACTTTCCAATTCCAGTGAGTAAGTGAGTTGGTTGATAGTGAGACCCCTTGGATAAAAGGGAGAGTGGACGTAGGATATTCAAATCCGAACCACTATATATCTTGTGTTCTTTATTGCCTTCGATTTAATTATTCTCTTATTACTTGTGTGCTCTTGTAAAAAGAATTTGAAAGACATTTAACTTAAGCTTCCGCAATTAATCTAACTAGTGGGACCAACATGAGAAGCCAAATCCACTTTGAGCACAGAACAGGCCTTATCTGGTCCAGAACATAATGTTGAAGCTGCTTCTGGCTCTCATGAACATCCATCTTGAGATAAAGACAGTTAGATTTTAATGCAGCTTTAGCAGAGGCAAAAGTAGCCTTGATCTGCTTCAAGAATTTCCTCCTCTCATTCTTGATCTGGTGCTCAACCAGAGCAGGCGCCAGATGCTGCATTGCCTTAGAAAATCGCCCTATCTGCATAATTTGTTCATTGAAGAACAGCTTCATCTTCTGCAGCACGGCAGGGGTGACATCGAAATCCTCCTCATCTGAGTAAAGCTCTGGAGGAAAGGTGAAGTGAGGGCCAAATTTGTACGAGGGGCCCTCAGGAGAGATCATCACTCCCCTCTGGATCAACAAGGTGCGAATCACCACCTTAGCTACCTCTGGGGTCTCAAGTTCAGCAGGATTCTGGATGTTCAACTTCCTCTTGAGATCAATTTCCCAGGTAGTGAATGTAGAGGGAGACATTTCTTCAAGAAATAGCATCAGGTCCTCTACATCCTCTAGTGCGTCAGTTAGATCCGCCATAAGGGGTAAGTGCTCCAATAGGATTGGGAAATGCTCTCTTAGCCAGAGCTGAGCACTTACACTCATACTCTGCCTGATGGGACCCATTTCTGCAGATGAGAAAGTAAAGGGTTTGGGCCCAGAGGCAGAGGAGGATGGTGCTAAGACCTCCGACTCAAGTGAAGCATCCTCATCATCACTATCATCGCTGATCAGGCAAGTGGGAGAAGGGGGAGGGGCAGGAAATCCCATTGCCATAGAAGTAGAAGGGTTATGTTCAGTATGAGATTGGGGAGGGGTAGGAATTTGTGAGGTAGATGTGGAGGGAAGGGGTTGTTCTGCACCAGAGGAGGTTGAAGGAACCTCTGGTACAGGGGCTGGGGGAGAAGGACCTATGGGTAAGGGTGTTTGATATGGAGAGGGATTAGGAGTTTGAGTAGGTAAGGTTGATGAGGTGTATAAGGGTGTGTCTGGGATGGTCTGCTCTGGTGAAGGAATAGGGGCACCAGGAGCAGGATGTATGGGTTGTGTTTGGGTGTTTGGGGGAGAGGTGGAAGGGGTAACAAGGTTAACATGAGAAATGGAAGGGTTTACCTTAGCTGAGTCAACATCAGCTGGCACAGACGGCTCTGAGGCAGTAGCTTCCCCCACCAGCTGAGAAGCCTCCTCTATCGCCTGCTCCAGAGCATCTCCAAGATCAGATCCAGAGTCAGGATCTTGAAGAATGACTCTCTTTGCCTTGGGTTTCCTCTTCAGAGGTTCAACCTCCTCTACTTCTTCTTCCTCTTCATCTTCTGGCTCATCCACCAGAAGAGTTCGCTTTGAAGCCCTTTTTGAGGTCCTCGGCTTCTTGGCAGAGGCCTTTCTTGCCTCACTTTCTTGTCTTTGCCTCTTCTTGGCTGCTCCTACTTTCTTTGCAGCCACATCTTCATCACCCTTCTTCTCCAAGGCATCTTGAAGGGGAATCTGGTCATCATCTAATGAGCCAGAAAATACCAAAGTGGAAGAACCAGTGGCTTCAAACTTCTTCTTCTGGCTCTTCTTGGTTTTCTGCCCCTTAGCAGGCGAAGACACTGCTTGGAGAGGAGGGGCAGGGATGGCTTGCTCTCAATCAGAGTCGGCATGGCCATGGAGAGGACCATCCTTGGAGAATATGATCTTGGATTTGTGGAATCCCTTGCACCAGGAGTTCTTCCACACCTTATCTGGAAAGATAGAATCTAGAATCAGAGTTAACTTCGTGCCCAAATAAACATTGGCATTGAAGTAGAACTGCAATTCCCCTGGCTTGCTGGGGCATTCCTCCTTCTGTACCTTGAGTTTGTTCTTCCTAAGCACATCCCAGAAGAACTCTGCCCAATTGCACTGGACACCATCGTATATGGCCCTCATGACACATATACGCCCATTGAAAATTGCATCAGTGCTGTGATTCTCACACATCAACACCTTCACCACAATATCAAATAAAACCTTGAACTTCTGCCTAAGATGTTTATAAAAAAATTCCTTTGACACGTTCTGGCATGAAGATCTGGCAAAGATCTTAAACGATTCAACTATCTCACCCTCCTTGTATTTCAATGGATCAACTCCTTCAGACGAGATATTCCCAAAAAGCTTGCAAAAATCGTGCTTAGAGAAAACGACATCCTCTTGATCAATCTTGGAAGAGATATGATCATCATGAATCTTCATCCTCATGAGAAACTGGGCAGCATACCCATCCAAAGTACGAAATCCCTTAGGAACGGTTGAAATTAACTCCTCCACACCGGATTTCTGTAGCAATTCCAAAATCGCCAATGCCGTGGGGTTTTTGGTGGTATAAAAGTCAACCACCATCTCCGTCTTCAACTTTTTGCAAACGTGCCCTGGGTCAAAATTGCATTTTGGTGCCATATCTGAAGAATGAGAGAGAGAGAGAGAGAAACTTGCAGAGAGAAGTTATGGTTTGAGAGTAGGAAAACGTGAAAAGATAGTGTGAAGAAACCTTTGGTTTAAATAAGAAAAGACACGTGGCTTTAAAATTTAATGAAGTATGAACGCGTGTAAAATTCAAATTTAATTTAGGGAACAAAATCCATTTGAGAATTGATTGACATATTGCACGGTATTAAATCTGATGGCCAAGATTAAAAGGTGAAATACAGATTTAATCTGGTGCGTAGGCATGGTCATTGGGACTATGTTTAAAGGGGTTTTGTGGCAGTCAAGATAAAAAGCGAAATGATTGCCTAGGCCCTATACCCTAGTCTTAAATACACTTTGAAGATGAAACGTTTTGGGTGTATTTAGTAATTTGAAAAGTGTATCCCAATTATCAGAGGCCAGAGAAGTAAAAAACTTACCTGTCACCTGATATTGTAACCAGATGATACCTCAAGTAATCTGGTGTTACATCTCATCTGATGGACACCCATCTTGTTCTGGTCAGAGTAGACTTTGGATTTCTCTGGAGTCTGACTCTGCACCTCATCTGGGATGCACCTCATCTGGTACATACCTCACCTGGAGATGTAACTTCTCTGGTATATCTAACCTGTAGACAAGTTAGGAAAACAAATCATCATAAAGTATAATTGAAATAAAGGACACTTTTCTGATGTTCCCCCTAAACCAATTCTGTCTCTGGATCCAACAAACCTAACTCAAAGGCTAACTCTCTGAATCTGGTTTCAGCCAAAGGCTTAGTCAGAATATCTGCTCTCTTCTTCTCTGTTGCAATCTTTTCCATCCTTATATCTCCCTTCTCAACATGATCTCTGATAAAATGATGCCTTATATCAACATGTTTGCATCTGGTATGAAGAACTGGATTCTGGATGATTGCTATTGCACTGTTGCTATCACAAAAGATTGGAGTATCCGTAGCTCTAATCTGGTAGTCTCTTAGCTGCTGACTAATCCATAGAAGTTGTGAACAACAGCTACCTGCAGCCATGTACTCTGCTTCTGTAGTTGATGTAGCAACTGAAGTCTGCTTCTTAGAAAACCAAGATACCAATTTATTCCCTAAAAATTGGCATCTTCCACTTGTAGACTTCCTATCTATTCTGCACCCACCATAATCTGAATCCGAATAACCACTTAACTCTAAGTTATCATCTGCAGGATACCATAACCCCAAATTCACTGTTCCCTTAAGATATTTCAATATCTTCCTAGCTGCTTCAAATGACTTTTCTTAGGATTAACTTGAAATCTGGCACACACACCTACAACTAAAGTAATATCTGGTCTGCTTGTAGTCAGGTATAGAAGAGAACCAATAAGTGCTCTGTACTGAGTCTGATCCACACTTTCACCAGACTCATCTGGATCCATATTGAAATTTGTCATCATAGGAATCTTGGCTGCCTTGCTAGATCCTACTCCAAATTTCTCTAACATGTTTCTGGTGTACTTTGCTTGATTGATGAAGATTCCCTTCTCTGATTGCTTTACCAGCAAACCTAAGAAATAATTCATCTCGCCCATTATAGACATCAAAAACTGGCTCTGCATGAGATCACCAAACTTCTCCCACAGCTTCTTGTTAGGGGATCCAAATATAATGTCATCAACATATATTTGGACCAGAAGGATGTCCTTTCCTTCTTCTTTCCTAAACAAGGTCCTATCAATCTTACCTTTAGTAAAACCATTGTCCAGAAGAAACTGAGATAGAGTGTCATACCATGCTCTGGGTACCTGCTTCAGCCCATAAAGAGCTTTCTTAAGCTTAAACACCTTGTCACCTTGTTCAAAACCAGGAGATATTCCTCAAGCCTATAAGCAAGATATCATTAAAATCAGAAGAAAAGATAGTGCATGAATCACTAGAAAACTTCACTGAGTATCCCTTGTCACAAAATTGGGATACTGAAAGCAGATTATGCTTGAGTCCTCAACATAGTAGACTTCATCTACAGAAACACCATTAAAGGTCAACTTTCCAACTTCTCTGGTGACTCCATAATTGTTGTACCAAACATCACTCTTGGCCCAATAAGTGGTTTGAAATCTTGGAGATTATCTTTCTGAAAGGTCTTGCGCTTGGAACATCCACTATCAATGTACCAGACATGGTTTCTTGAAAGTCCTTTCTCCAATGGGCTCTTATCCTCCTGCAGAGAAATCAATTTGGTCCCCTACTAGAGCTGGGTCCTGATTGGTTAGTTGCAGGTTTTGTAGGAATCCAAAGATAAAAGTCCTTCCTTGCTGGATGAGGAGATCTTATCTTCCTTCCAAATCTATCTACCAGCACATGTCCTCTGACAATGATATATTGAGCTACTGGTCTGATCAGAACACCTTTCCTATAAACAGGTCTGGTGTATCTTTTCTCAAATCTGGCCTTTGGAATGGCTTGCCTTAAAGAAATGGTCTTAAAGGTCTGGTTGTAAGGATACATCCTAGAAGAACCATCTCTGGTGTCATAACTACCCAGAACAGTTGGTTTTCTATAGATGGGTCTCTGGTTCTGATGAAAACTAGACCTATTCTGGTTATTATAGTTCCTTTGAGTGTTTTTGTTCTGATATTGATTCCTTTGAGAATACTGTCTCTAGGGTCCCTGATTCTGATAGAAATTTTGTTGTCCATTATACCCTCTCTGAAGGTTCCTATTCTGATTGGAATTCCCCCTTCTTGAATATCTCTTCTGAGGTCCCCTAATCTTGTTAGGTTCCACTCTTTGAGAATTCCTCTGGGGTCCTTTAATCTGAGTAGGTCCTACTCTTTGAGGTTTAATGTTAACAGATCCATCAACTTTCATTTGTTCCCCTTGTTGACGTTTAGTCTCTAGGATTTTTTCTTCCAGAACAGTTAACTCTTCTGGACTATATTCTAAGAGATTAGCAGAGTGGTTCCTTTTCCATCCAGGATTGTGAACCACTTTGTAACCATTACCAGTTGAGTCTTTTTCATCCCAGATTTCTACCAGTTCACCAAGATCTTACAGACTTGTCTATATTGCAAAGATATTTATGAGATTTGGTGGTAATTCCAGAATATCCTAAACCACTCTTATCATTAATGCGCTGAGAAGACTCTGTTATAATAGATACAACAGATGGTATCTTTTGAGCTTCTCTGGGCATAGGTATCTCCTCAATGGTTTGTTCAATTTTCTTTCCCTTGATAAGAGTTTGGTATTTGATTCTTAGTTCATTGAACTCATCTTCCTGAGAGTTCTTTTCTTTCATGAGCTGATCTACCAGAGTATCTCTTTGTGTGATCTTATCCTGGAGTTCAGAGACTTCTTTGGAATCATCTTTCATGAGTTCTCTGGTGGATTTTTGCTCATGTGATAAAGATTGAACTTCAGCTCTGAGCCTACCATTCTCTTTCTCAAGTTTTTTACATAATTGAACACAATTTTGGAGATCTGATAGCATTTGCTGCATATCAGACTCTCTGGAGTTACCAGATGAATTAGATGATTCAGTATATTTGGAATTTGATAAGACTAAGGTAGTTTCATTTACCTCAGTGATGTCTGCCATAAGACACACATCATCATCAGATCCGAAATCAGAAGAAGAACTTGAACTGGTATCCTCTTTCTCTGCTTCTGCCAGTAGTGCTCTCTTGTCTGCATATCGCCTATCTCTCTTGAGTCTTTTCTTTTCTCTTTCCCTAGGAGTAAGTTGAGGAAAATTATAACTGTAGTGGCCTGGCTTGTTACAAGTTTAGCATGTGTTGTCTCCTCTGGGATTTGGGCTTGGGTCTCTCCTCCTCTGGTTGTATTCTGATCTGGCTGGATTACTCTCTCTCCTCTGGTAGTCAGGTCTGCCAGAACTGCTATCCCTCCTCTGATAATCTGATCTGCCAGAGTTGTCATCTCTCCTCCTCTCTGGAGTTCTGAATCTGGTCTCCCTTGAGTCTCCAGATATCTTTTCTTTATCTACAGGCTTGAAGGAACTCTTCCTGTCTCTGGTAGATTCCTTCCAGTGCTTTTTGTACCTGCCATATTTTGAACTCATTTTATCAAGTTTACGAGTTAGGAGTGCTACCTGCTCCTTGAGACTCATGTCATCTGCAACAGACTCCTTGGGCTTGTCATCTGACTTGATAGTTGAGGAAAAAGCAACTCCTTTCTGACCAGAAGAGGAAACCTCTTCTGTTTGATCCTCCTCTTGAAGATCATACTCGTATGCTTTGAGATCAGATAACAAAAGATGATGATCCAGAGTGTTGAGATCCTTGTTGTCTTTAATCACAGTCACTTTGATTCTCCACCTGCTGGTTAGTGAATGCAATATTTTACTATTTATCTCCTTTTCAGAGTAGGTCTTACCTAAGGCACTAGCCTTGTTGAGGAGATTTGTGAGACGCATATCCATCTGGTCAATGGTCTCGTCTGGTTTCATTTTGAAAGTGTCAAACGAGTGTTGAACAGCTTGGAGTTTGTTGTCCTCGATCTTCTCTGTTCCCTCATAGAGCAATGCTAATTTGTCCCACATCTCTTTGGCCGTGGTACATGTTCTGACCTTTTCAATCACCTCCTTTGAGAGAGTATTGATGATTTCAGTCCTTGCCACCTGGTCCAAGTTGTAGAGTTTCCTCTCATCATTATTGAGCTCATCTCTCTTCTTGAGGATCTTTTGCCTGGAGACTCTATCCTCAGTATTTTTCTATCCCGTTTCACTAGTTTCTTCCCTGGACTCTGACCTGCCATCATCAATGGGAGTCCAGTAAAATTCAATGGGGCCACTTTCCACCACATCTAACATGCGGTGATGGATAGCTCTAAGATGATTACTCGTCATGAAGCTCCAGTGGCTATAATCCTCGAAGGAGAATTCAGGTAACTTACGGCTCTTATACGAAGATTTTGAAGACATTTTTACTCAAAACAAAAGATTTAACAAAAATTTGACCAAAAATAATAAAGAGCAATGGATCTGCCCGGTGACCACCAAAAGCTTTTCAAAGCAGTGGTCTTGGACACACTGCTCTGATACCACTTGTTGGTCCCACTAGATGGATATATTGCGGAAACTTTAAAGGTTATGTCTTTAACAAAGTCTTTTATAAGAGCACAATAAACAAACAAGATAGAAATAAAGGTAAGCAGTAAATGGACAAGATGTATAGTGGTTTGGATCTGAAAATCCTACGTCCACTCTCCCTTAAACAAGGGGCCTTACTACCAACCAACCAACTAACTTGCGTACTGGAATTGTGAAGTACCAGTTCCTTCTTACAACACCTTTAGATCTAACTTCGATCTAAAGCTTACAGCCTTCAACCTTATCTTAACAGATGAACAAGTTGAGATCCAACAACTCCTTAAGAGTGAATATAAAAGTATGAACAATGATAAGAGTGCTAAGTGCATGATAATCAAAGGCTTGGAATGACTTCGTTCACGTAAAATTCTCTAGAGCCTTTCTTGAAGATGCACTCTTGTATTTATAGAGGTGATTAGGATTTAGCCGTTGGAGAGCTAATCTAATCAGATCCTCTATTTCAAGGAAGCTTCAATCAATCAATTCCCTAATTGATTGATTGGGTTGGTGAGATCCTTGGATTTATTGACTCCAAATACTTTCCAATCCGATCTATTTGACTTGATTTGAATCACCAACGGTCAAATGCTTCCAATGCCTAACTCTGATTCTCTCCAGAGAAGGCAGGACCAGACACCAGGTAACCTCGATGTCTTCTGGTCCAGAGCCGGTTAAGAACCAGAGTACTCAGTAAAGTCAAGAGATAAAACTGAGCATCTTTTGGTTCACCAGACTCGTCTGGTTTGGGGAAAGTCCTCTGCCTCTGGTCTTGATCTCCTCTGATGAAGTCTTCTGGTAGAGTCCTCTAGTGAAGTCCTCTGGTGGGGTCTTCTGGTGACTCTTCTGGTGAAGTCTTCTGGTCTGGCAGTTCCCCCTAGACTAAGTCCTAATCTATTCCCTCATCTGGCTAACAGGTCCAGATGGTCCTATTACGTTTTCTGGTTTGTTTTAACTCATCAAAACTAACAACTTTTATCCTAACAAGATCTGATTAGATTAGGTCTCCAACTGCTAAACCCTAATCATCTCTATAAATACAAGAGTGCATCAATGAAGAAAGGCTCTAGACACGTGCACGAAGCTCTTATTCAAGCCTATTAATCACTAAGCATTTAACACTCTTACTTTGTTCTTATTCATATCTACTCACAAGGAGTTACTTGGAATATAAACTCAACCTATTCATCTTATAAGATAAGGTTGGAGTTGTTGGTTCTTTAGATCGGAGTTAGATCTAAAGTTTGTAAGCAAGGAACTAGTACTTATCAATTCCAGTGTTTGTAAGTTGGTTGGTTGGATAGTAAGGCCCCTTGATAAAAGGGAGAGTGGACATAGGATTTTAACATCCGAACCACTATATATCTTATCTTCTTTATTGCTTTCTTTATTATTGCTTTATCTTGTGCTCTTAGTAAAAAAGACTTTGAAAAGGATTTAAGTTAAGCTTCCGCAACCTTTATTAAACTGATTAGTGGGACCAACAATTGGTATCAGAGCAGTGTGTCCTAGACCACTGCTTTGAAAAGCTTTTGGTGGTCACCGGGCAGAAAGTTGCCTGAATTCTCCTTTGAGGATTACAGCCACTGGAGCTTCATGATGAGTAATCATCTTGGAGCTATCCATCACCGCATGTTAGATGTGGTAGAAAGTGGCCCAATACAATTTTACTGGACTACCATTGATGATGGCAGGTCTGAGTCTAGAGAAGAAACTAGTGAAACTGGTGAGGAAAGACCTGGTGATAGAGTTCCCAGGTAAAGGATCCTCAAGAAAAGAGACGAGCTTAACAATGATGAGAGAAAGCTGTATAACCTAGACCAGGTGGCTAGGACTGAAATCATTAACACTCTCACCAAGGAACTGATAAAAAAGGTTAGAACCTGTGCTACTACCAAGGAGATGTGGGACAAGTTGGCTCTACTCTGTGAAGGAACAGAGAAGATAAAAGACAACAAGCTCCCGGCGGTTCAACACTCATTTGATACATTCAAGATGAAACCAGATGAGACGATTGACCAGCTGGACATGCATCTCACCAACTCCTTAACAAGGCTAGTACCTTAGGTAAGACCTACTCTGAAAAGGAAATAAATAGTAAGATATTGAGATCACTAACAAGCAGGTGGAGAATAAAAGTCACGGTCATAAAGGACAACAAGGATCTCAACACTCTGTATCATCATCTTCTGTTATCTGATCTGAAGGCCTACGAGTATGACTTACAAGAAGAAGATCAAATAAAAGAGGTTTCTTCTTCTGGTCAGAAAGGAGTTGCTTTCTCCTCAACTATCAAGACTGATGAAAAGCCAAAGGAATTACTGCAGATGACATGAGTCTCAAGGAGCAGGTAGCACTTCTAACTCGTAAACTTGATAAAATGAGCTCTAAGTATGGCAAGTACAAAAGACACTGGAAGGAATCTACCAGAGACAGGAAGGGTTCCTTCAAGCCTGCAGATAAAGAAAAGACATCTGTTGGTCCCACTAGATTGATAAATTGCGGAAGCTTTAAAGTAAATGCCTTGGGCAAAGTTCTTTTCACAAGAGCACAAAAATTAAGCAATAAGATAAATGCAGAAAACAGTAAATAAGACCGGATGTATAGTGGTTCGGATCTAAATATCCTACGTCCACTCTCCCTTGATCAAAGGGGTCTCACTATCCAACCAACAACCAACTTACTTACTGGAATTGTGAAGTACCAGTTCCTTCTTACAATGTCTTTAGATCTAACTTCGATCTAAAGACCACAGCCTTCAACCTTGTCTTGTAGATGAACAAATTGAGTTCCAACAACTCCTTAAAAGTGAATATAAAGGTATGAACAGAATAAGAGTGCTATATGCTTGATAAACAAGAGCTTGGAATATGACTTCGTGCGCGTATGATTCTCTCTAGTCTTTTTTCTTGAGATTGCACTCTGTATTTATAGAGGTGATTTTGGATATAGCCGTTGGAGAGCTAATCCAATCAGATCCTCTATTTAGGAAGCTTCAATCAATCAGTTCCCTAATTGATTGATTGGGTTGGTGAGATCCTTGGATTGATTGACTTTAAACTTTCCAATCCTGATCTTGTTGACTTGATTTGAATCACCAACGGTCAAGTGCTTCCAATGCCTAACTCTGATTCTCTCCAGAGAAGGCAAGACCAGACACCAGACAACCTTGATGTCTTCTGGTCCAGATCTGGTTAATAAACAGAATGCTCATCAGAATCAGGAGATGATTCTGAGCATCTTTTGTTTCACCAGACTCGTCTGGTCCGGACTCGTCTGGTCTGGGGAAAGGTTCTCTGCCTCTGGTCAGTCTCATCTGGTGAAGTTCTCTGGTGGAGTCCTCTGGTGGCTCTTCTGGTGAGGTCTTCTGGTCTGGCAATTCCCCCTAGACTAAGTCCTAATCTAGTTCATCATCTGGCTAACAGGTCCAGATGGTCCTATTACACTCTCTGGTTTGTTTTAACTCATCAAAACTATACAATATTTATCCTAACAATTTCCCCCTTTTTGATGGAGTTAAAACACAACCAGAACTGATCAAAACAAAAATATTTAAGCATAAAATAAAAGGATAAGACCTTAGAGTAGATCTTATCAGGCAAAAAATTAAGACAACAAGGAGTTGTCTTTTGAAAAGAGAAGATATGATTTTTCATTAATAATAAGGATAAAGATGATTACAGATTACAATGCAATTCTGGTCCTTTTCTAAGCATATCTTCTTGTCTCCTTGGGCACCAGAAACCAGTCAAGAAACCTGTCTTGAATGGCCTTCAACTCTGAAGAAGATGTTGGAGTGAAATTTGCCAACACCTTGGTCTTGTATAGCTTCTTCAGTTCAGCCCAATCAACCTGGTCCCCTATCATTGGTGTGTTAAGAAAATGAAACTCAGGGGCAGTGACCTCCAGGTTGAACTCAATGGTGGAATCCATCAGCTGCTTGTACAGACTTGCATCATAAGCCTTCATCCAAGAATGGAACGTCCTGTTGATGAGAGCATCATCCTCTGGTGGAGGCCTTTGGATATAGTGTTGAATGAACCACAGAGTCTTGGCTTCTCTCCACTTCTCTATCAGAGGGACAGGCACAGTAGAGTCAAAGGACCCTTCTGTCCTGAGTGGCAAAATCTCCATCACTTCAACATGAGCTTTTCTTCTCTGGCTGGATCCACTAGCACCAGAAGATATGACAGCTTCTCTGGTCTTCTTATTCTGCCTCCTAACATATCTGAGCCTCTGCTCATCATCTATATTTTTCCTTATTCTGGCTTGCCTCTCCTCAGGCGTTTCTTCCTTGAATCTTTTCTCAGCTTCCTCAACTACTTCTTCTAGGAAGCTCTTCTTCACCTTTCTTATCTTCCTCTTTGCAGGTCCAGAAACGGCCATAGGATCCTGCTCTGCTTCTGAAGACTCCTCTTCTGCCGCAAGCTGCTTTGCCATGGTGAGGGATTTCAACTCCTCTTTCTTCTTCTTCTGCAGCTCAGCCTGGGCCAAAGTGTTCTCCAGCAGGTCCAGACGAGCACCATGGCTAAAGAGAGTCTCATTAGTGGTCTTCGCCAGATCAGTTCTGCCCTTCTCTTCCCCCTTTTTAACTTCATCAATAAGGGGCTCCACCACCTGCCTAATGAGATCAGGCAAGGCAGTGTTGGAGGAAGAGTGAAGATCACGCAGCTGCTTTGCTTCCTCCAGATAAGCTTTTGATTCAGCAAGTAGCCTCTGTTGGGATATGTTTTAGTTTTGATGATTTTCCAAAACATGTAATAGGTTTGAAAGCAGTCAGGATAGTATCCTTTGTTTCAGGTCAGGCTAGGTTAGCTTTCAGTAGTATAGGCTGTTCAGTTGAGGGGGAACTCATCGAGGGGGAACTCTGCAACACAGCCTGAGAATATCAAGATGACACCAAGAAGAACTGACTGAAGCCAAGCCAGGAACCTGAACCAGAAGAGAAGCGTGAAGGATATCCCACTGATTGTAAACCAGGCTGATCTAAGCTAAGTCAGGTGGACCACTCAGTGAAGAGCATGATTAGGAGGATCAGTGCTGCACCAAGTAGACCCTGAAGGAGTCAGGCTACTGTGGTCAGGAAACTTTGTCATTCAGCCTTATGACAAAGTTCTTGGAATGTTCAAATTCTCTGAAGGAAAACTACACTGAAGACAAGAATGTCTGCTGAAGATCGTCAGAGTCAGTGGAGGATATGCTAACTGAAGTCAGTGCGCCCTGATCAATCACACTGAGTCAAAGACCCGTTGGATTCAGTCCACGTGGAACAATCAAGTCATATGCCTGACACTGACAAGGCCGCATTCCAAGAAAAGTGGTTGAAACCATTAATTGTATGGATTCAAATGTAATTTCCTCCAACGGTTACATTTTAATCCACACTATAAATACAAGCTCATAGCTTCCTTGTAAGGTGTGTGTGAGAAGAGAAAATCAACACCTACGAGCTGTGAAGGTGTGAGTACTTCAGTGTATTATAGGGAGTTATAAGGAGGCACAATTAACACCTTGTACACTGACCATTAGGGTTCAAATATATACACAAATGAGTGTTTCAGCTTGTAACTCATAGCTTAGAGAGGTTTTCCTAATCTTAGCTTTAGGCTAACACATTGTAAAGGAAAACCTCACCTAGTTGGAGAAACCCCAACTGAAACCACAACCATTGTCAGGTTCGTTGGTAGTAAGTTGTTTGTGAGGAAGTAAGGAAGGAAGTAAGATCTGGAGTATAGATCTGGTGCACCGTGGCACGTAAAAAACAAGAATCCCAAGTAGTGGATTTCCTGTTAAATCAGGCCGTGGATGTAAGAGCTTGAGCCTCTGAACCACGTTAAACTGAGCGTTGTTTATTGTTTAAGCACTTTCTAATTATTTGTAGTGTATGCTCTCTGAGTGTACTTGGAAAGTTTGAAAAGAAGATTAGCTAAGTATTTTAGTCAGGGAGAACCAATCTCACTGACAAGCTTAGGCCAACACTCGAGAGTTCAGTCTCTCGAGTCACTGCCTTGTTGAGAGCCTGAGCTTTCAAGTCTCATCACTGACTTGATAGCTCTGACTCTCAACAACGCAGTGACTTGAGTATTCCGTCACTGAACTCAGTCAGGGTACAACACTGTGTTTTATAACGCACTCTCCTGCTTCTCTAACATCTCCTGGAGGGAGTCCTTAAGCTTAGCAGTCTGCAGCATCTAGGAAGCCATCTCAACCTTCAGCACAGAGAATGGCCTCAGCTGCTCAAGCACATGCTCTTGGAGCTGCTTCTGGCTGTGCATAACATCCAGCTTGATAAGAAGACCATTGGCTTTGAAAGAGGCTTTGGCAGCTGCAAAGGTGGACTTTATCTGCTTCAAGAATATCCTCCTCTCCTGCCGGATCTGATGCTCAATCATAGCAGGGGCCATGTGTTGAATCGCCTTGGAAAAACGCCCAATCTGCATGATCTGCTCATTGAAGAAAGTCTTCATCTTTTGCAGCATGGCAGGAGTGACATCAAAGTCCTCCTCATCAGAGTAGAGCTCTGGAGGGAAGGTGAAGTGAGGGCCAAATGAGTATGAGGGGCCCGCAGGAGAAATCATAACTCCTCTCTGAATCAGCAAGGTGTGGATCAACACCTTGGCTACCTCTGGGGTTTCAAGCTCTGCAGGATTCTGAATGTTGAGCTTCTTCATGAGATCAATCTCCCAGGCAGTGAAATTGGGAGGACCCATTTCCTCAAGAAATAACATGAGGTCCTCCACATCTTCAAGTCTGGCCTTGCTCCAGACTTTGGCATCAGTAAGCTCTGCCAAGAGGGTAAGTGCTCCAACAGGATAGGGAAATGCTCTCTTAGCCAGAGCTGAGCACTTACACTCATACTCTGCCTGATGGGACCCATTTCTGTAGATGAGAAAGTGAAAGGTTTGGGCCCAGAGGCAGAGGAAGATGGTGCTAAGACCTCCGGCTCCAGTGAAGCATCCTCATCTTCACTATCATCGCTGGACAAACAGGTGGGAGAAAGAGGGGCAGGGAAACCCAGAGCCATAGAGATGGATGGGTCCTGCTCTGAATGAGATTGGGGAGGGGTAGGGTTTTGAGAGGTAGAGGTTGAGGGAAGGAGTTGTTCTGCACCAGAAGAAGTAGATGGTACTTCTGGTACAAAGACAGGGATGGTAGTTTGAGAGGTGGGAGAGGGTGGTAGGGGAGGTTCAGCACCAGAAGTGGATGGCACCTCTGGTACAGGGGCTGGGGGAGAAGGGTTTATGTTAAGGGGTGTTTGGGAAGGTAGGGGAGAAGGTGTTTAGGGAGGTATGGTGGAGGGAGTGTATATGGGGGTATCAGGTAGGGTCTGCTCTGGTGAAGCAATTGGGACACCAGAAACAGATGGGTTTTATGGAGGGTTTTCTGGGGGAGAGGTTGATGGGGTAACAAGATTAATGGGGGTAGAGGTAGGGATAGGGGGGTTTACCTCAACAGATGGGACTGGAGCAGTGGAGTCTTGCATGATCCTGGCAGCTTCATCTATTTCCTGCTCCAGAGCATCTCCAAGATCAGAGCCAGAGTCTGAATCTTGAAGAATGGCCTTCTTGGCCCTAGATGTCTTCTTTTGAAGAGGCTCAACCTCTTCTTCCTCCTCCTCCTCTGATGGCTCATCCACCAGGAGTGTCTTCTTGCTCCTTCTGCTAGTTCTGGGCTTTTTAGCAGATACCTTCTTGGCCTCCTCTAGCCTCTTCCTTTTAGCTGCACCAGCCTTCTTGGCAGCTTCTTCACTATCACCCTTCTTCTTCTTCAATACATCAAGAAGGGGAATCTAGTCCTCCTCTGAGGAACCAGAGAAAGCAATGGTTGAAGAACCAGTTGCTTCAGCAAATTTCTTCTTGCTTTGCTGCTTCTACCCCTTTGCAGGTGAGGGAACTGCTTGTAGAGGAGGGGCAGGGATGGCCCGCTCACCATCAGAATCAGGATGTCCATGAAGAGGACCATCCTTAGAGAACAGTATCTTGGACTTGTGAAAGCCCTTACACCAGGAATCTCTCCACTTCTTCTCTGGAAAGATTGAGTCCAAGATTAGGGTGAGCTTTGTGCCTAAGGACACATTGGCATTGAAGAAAAATTGTTGCTCTCCAGGCAACTGGGGGCACTCCTCCTTCTGCACCTTCAGCTTGTTCTTCCTCAGAACTCCCCATAAGAACTCTGCCCAATTGCATTGGGCACCATCCAAAATGGCCCTCATAACACAGAGCCTTCCAGTAAAGATGGCATCTGTGCTATGACTCTCGCACATTAAAACCTTCACCACAATGTCAAACAACACCTTGTACCTTTGCCTCAAATGCTTGTCAAGAAAGCCTTTCGTCAAGTTTTGACATGAAGATCTGGCAAAAAGCTTGAATGACTCCAACGCTTCTCCTTCTTTGTACTTCAATGGGTCTATACCCTCCGAGGAAATATTGCCAAACAGACTGCAGAAATTAGTCTTCGAGAAAACGACATCCTCCCTATCAATCTTGGAGGAAATATGATCATCATGGATCTTCATCCGGACAAGAAACTGGGCAGCGTACCCATCCACAGTGCGCAAGTCCTTGGGAATTTTGGAAATTAACTCCTCCACTCCAGATCGCCTGAGCAATTCCAAAATCTCCAGTGCTGCTGGATTCTTGGTGGAATAGAAGTCCACCACCATCTCCGACTTCAATTTCTTGCAAACATATTCCGGATCGAAGTTTCACTTGGGTGCCATTTCTGTGAGAGAGAGAGAGAGAGAGAGAGAGAGAGAAAGAAAGAAAACTTGTAGAGAGAAGTTAGGGCTTTAAAAATAAGGAAACGTGAAAGGACAGATTGAAGAGAAATTTGATTTAGATAGGGCAAGACGTGTGGCTTGATCAATTAATGAAGTGTGAACGCGTGTATTTGCTAAATTTAATTTAGGGAACAAAATCATTTTTTGAATTGATTGACATATTGAACATTGATTAAATCTGATGGCCAAGATTAAAAGGCGAAATAAAGATTTAATCTGGTGCGTAGGCGTGATCATTGGGACTGGGTATAAAGGGGTTTTGTGGCAGTCAAGAGAAAAAGCAAAATGATTGCCGAGGCCCTATACCCTAGTCTTAAATACACTCTGAAGTTGAAACGTTTTGGGTGTATTAAGTAATTTTAAAGGTGTATCCCAAAGATCAGAGGTCAGAGAAGTAAAAGCATACCTGTCACCTGATATTGTAACCAAATGATACCACAGCTAGTCTGGTGTTACATCTCATCTGATGAAACCCATCTGGTTCTGGTCAGAGAAGACTTTGGACTTCTCTGGAATCATATTCAGCACCTCATCTGGGATGTACCTCATCTGGTACAAGCCTCATCTGGTGCTTACCTCATCTGGAGATGTAACTTCTCTGATATATCTAATCTGCAGGCATGTTAGTTTTAAAAAAAAACAAAGATTATGAGATAAAATATAAACAAAGGATACTTCTCTGATTTTCCCCCTAAACCAAATCTGTCTCTGGATCCAATAAGCCTAACTCAAATGCTAACTCTCTGAATCTGGCTTTAGCCAAAGGCTTAGTCAAAATATCTGCTCTCTGCTTCTCTGTTGCAATCTTTTCCATCCTTATATCTCCCTTCTCAACATGGTCTCTGATAAAGTGATGCCTTATATCAACATGTTTGCACCTGGTGTGAAGAACTGGATTGTGGGTGATTGCTATTGCACTATTACTATCACAGAAAATTGGAATATCCTTGGCTCTAATCTGGTAGTCCCTAAGCTGTTGACTAATCCAGAGTAGTTGTGAACAACAGCTCCCTGCAGCCATGTACTCTGCTTCTGTTGTTGATGTAGCAACTGAAGTCTGCTTCTTAGGGAACCAAGATACTAACTTATTCCCCAAACACTGGCATGTTCCACTTGTAGACTTTCTATCTATTCTGCACCCACCATAATCTGAATCCGAATAACCACTCAACTCTAGGTTGTCATCTGCAGGATACCATAATCCCAAATTCACTGTTCCCTTGAGATATTTCAATATCTTCCTAGCTGCTTCCAAATGACTTCTCTTAGGATTTGCTTGAAATCTGGCACACACACCTACAACAAAGGTAATATCTGGTCTGGTTGCAGTCAGATACAGAAGAGAACCAATGAGTGCTCTGTACTGAGTCTGGTCCACACTCTCTCCAGACTCATCTGGATCCATGTTGAAATTTGTCATCATAGGAATCTTGGTTGCCTTGCTAGATCCTATTCCAAATTTCTCTAACATGTTTCTGATATATTTTGCCTGATTGATGAAAATTCCCTTCTCTGTTTGCTTTACCTGCAGACCTAAGAAATAATTCATTTCACCCATCATGGACATCTCAAACTGGCTCTGTATGAGTTTTCCAAACTTCTCACACATCTTCTTGTTAGAGGATCCAAATATAATGTCATCAACATATATTTGGACCAGAAGGATGTCCTTTCCTTCTTCTTTCCTAAACAAGGTCCTATCAATCTTACCCTTAGTAAAACCATTGTCCAGAAGAAATTGAGATAGAGTGTCATACCATGCTCTGGGTGCCTGCTTCAGCCCATAAAGAGCTTTCTTAAGCTTAAACACCTTGTCACCTTGTTCAAAACCAGGAGGTTGTTCCACATACACTTCCTCAATGAGAATCCCATTAAGAAAGGCAGATTTCACATCCATCTGGTATACTTTGAACTTCATGTGAGCAGCATATGCAAGGAACAATCTGATGGCTTCTAGTCTGGCAACAGGAGCAAATGTCTCATCATAGTCTATTCCTTCAGACTGAGAATAGCCCTGAGCCACTAGCCTTGCCTTGTTCCTAGTAATGACGTCATTCTCATCTTTCTTATTCTTGAAAACCCACTTAGGCCTATCACCTTTTGATGTCTTGGTCTGTCTACCAGCTCACAAACATCCTGTCTGGTGAATTGATTCAACTCCTCTTGCATAGCAACAATCCAATTTGAATCTTTCAGTGCTTCCTTGATGTTCTTGGGCTCAATTAAGGACACATAGCAACTGAATAAGGCAACTAAGTTAAGAGTTCTCCTAGTCTGGACACCCTTAGTTGGATCTCCAATTATCAGGTCATTGGGGTGATCAACCCAGGTCCTCCTTCCCGTGGCCTTGCCTGATTGACATCCTCTGCAGTACCTTGGTGAATATTACCATCTGCAGAAGAGCTTCCCCCTACAGGAGTTCCAACCTCCTCTGGTTCTGCTCCTTATGAAGACTTCTTCTTCAGAGAACCAGAAGATGGGTCACCATCTGAATCTGAGTCTGACTCAAGAATGGGTGGATTGACCTTGATTACTCTGGGTGTAGTCTGATTCTGAGTCTCATCAGAAGACTTTAATTCCACCTTGCACTCAACAGCAGATTCATCAAAAACAACATGAGGTGTTTCCTCCACACAAAGGGAATTCTTATTAAAAATTCTGAATGCTTTACTGGTCCTGGAATATCCTAAAAATATTCCATCTGCCACTTTAGCATCAAAGGTTTTTAATTTAGATTTCCTATTGTCATGGATGAAACACTTACATCCAAAAACATGAAAATATAAAACAGATGGGGTTTTACCTTTCCATACCTCATATGGAGTTTTGCTATGTCTCTGGGCAATTAGGCACCTATTTTGTGTATAGCAAACTGTATTGATAGCTTCTGCCCAAAACCTTTGTGGTGTGTTGTACTCTGCCAGAAGAGTTCTTGCAGCCTCTTTAAGGGTTCTATTCCTCCTTTCAGCTACTCCATTTTGTTGGGGTGTTCTTGCAGTAGATGTCTCATGAAAAATCCCATGTTCTTTACAATACTCTGCAATGTGTGAATTCAGAAACTCTGTCCCCTCGTCACTTCTGATTCTGACTATGCTCTGGTTCTGCTCATTCTGAATCTGCTTGAAGAATTCTGGCAGCTTAGTGATAGTTTCATTTTTCTTAAACAAGAACACTACCCAAGTGTATCTTGAAAAGTCATCTACTATCACCAAGGTGTACTTCCTTCCACTGAAACTAAGAGGAGAAACAGGTCCAAACAAGTCCATGTGAAGTAGTTGAAGTACTCTAGTTGTGGTTGTGCTCTAGACATCCTTAAAAGAGGTCTTGGGTTGTTTACCTTTCTGGCATGAACCACAAACCTGATCCTTCTTCAACACTTCATTAGGAAGACCTCGAATAAGACCTTTTTTGGCAATTTTATTCAGTGTTTTGAAGTTAAGGTGGCTCAATCTCTTGTGCCATAACCAACTATCTTCTGCAGATCCTTTAGCAACCAGGCAAGCATTTCTTGGGCAACTGCTAAAATCTGCAAGATAAATGTTACCCTTCCTCAAGCCTATAAGCAGAATGTCATTATAATCAGAAGAAAAGACAGTGCATGAATCACTAGAAAACTTCACTGAGTATCCCCTGTCATAGAATTGGGATACTGAAAGCAGGTTATGCTTGAGTCCTTCAACATAGTAGACTTCATCTACAGACACTCCATTAAAAATCAACTTTCCAACACCTCTGGTGACTCCATAGTTGTTGTCACCAAACATCACTCTTGGCCCATTCATTGGCTTGAAATCCTGGAGATGATCTTTCTGGAATGTCATGTGCTTGGAAGATCCACTATCAATGTACCAGACATGCTTGCTTGAAAGTCCTCTCTCCAATGGGCTTTTATCCTCCTGTAGAGAGATCAATTAGGTCCCCTACTAGAGTTGGGTCCTGATTGGTTAGTTGCAGGTTTTGTAGGAATCCAAAGATAAAGATCATCCCTTGCTGGATGAGGAGATCTTATCTTCCTTCCAAATCTATCTACCACCACATGTCCTCTTACAATGACATATTGAGCTACTGGTCTGATAAGGACACCTTTCCTATAAACAGGTCTGGTGTACCTTTTCTCAAGTCTGGCCTTTGGAATGGCCTGCCTCAAAGACATGGTTTTAAAGGTCTGGTTGTAAGGGTACATCCTAGAAGAACCATCTCTGGTGTCATAACTACCCAGATCAGTTGGTTTTCTATAGATGGGTCTGGAAGACCTCCTCTGGTTTTGAAAATTGGATCTATTCTGATGATGAAATTCCTTCTGAGTGTTCATGTTCTGAAATCTTCTTTGAGCATAACTCCTTTGAGATCCCTGAGTCTGATTGAGGTTCTCTGGTTTTGTGTACCTCCTTTGATAACTCCTATTCTGATTAGGTTTCCTCTTAGAGTTTCCCTTTTGAGGTCCCCTAATTTTTTTAGGTTCCACTCTGTTAGGTATCCTCTGAGGTCTCCTAATCTGATTAGGCATCTGAACAGAACCATCAATCTTCATAGGTTCTCCTTTTTGGCGTTTGTGCTCTAAGATTTCCTCTTCCAGTTCAGTGAACTCATTGGGAACATCATCTATATGGTCAATAGAATAATCATTAACCCAGTTAGGATTTTTAACTACTCTATAACCTTCTCCATTAGGATCCTTTTCATCCCAGATTTCTACCAATTCACCAGCTCTTTGAGACAACTTGCCTTTATTGCTAAGAAATTTAGTGGATCTGGTTGTAATTCCAGAATATCCTAAACCACTCTTATCATTAATGCGTTGAGAAGTCTCTGTTATGATAGATACAATAGATGGTATCTTAGGAGCTTCTCTGGGCATGGGTATCTCTTCTATGGTTTGCTCAACTTGTTTTCCCTTGATAAGAGCCTGGTATTTAGCTCTTAGTTCATTGAACTTATCTTCCTGAGATTCTCTTTCCTTCATGAGTTGATCTACCAGAGTATCTATTTCTGTGATCTTTTCCTGAAGTTCAGAGACTTCTTTGGAATGATCTTTCATGAGTTCTCTGGTGGATTTTTGCTCATGAGATAAGGATTGAACTTCAGCTTTGAGCCTTCCATTCTCTTTTTCAAGTTTTTGACATAGTTGAACACAATTTTGGAGATCTGATAGCATTTGTTGCATATCAGACTCTCTGGAGTTACCAGATGAATGAGAGGATTCAATATATTTGGAATTAAATAAGCATAGGGTAGTTTCATTTACCTCAGTGATGTCTGCCATAATACATACATCATCATCTGATCCGAAATCAGAAGAAGAAGAGGAACTGGAACTTGTATCTTCCTCCTCTGCTTCTGCCAGTAGTGCTCTCTTGTCAGCATATCTCCTATCTCTCTTGAGTCTTTTCTCTTCTCTTTCTCTAGGAGTCAATTGAGGACAATCATAGTTGTAGTGACCAGGCTTGTTGCAGGTGTAATAGGTGTTATCTCCTCTGGGACTGGGACTTGGATCTCTCCTCCTCTGGTTGTACTCTGCTCTGGCTGGACTACTTTCTCTCCTCTGGTAGTCTAATCTGCCAGAACTGCCATCCCTCCTCTGGTAATCTGATCTCCCAGAGCTGCATCTCTTCTCCTCTCTGGAGTTCTGAATCTGGTCTCCCTTGAGTCTCCAGATTTTCTCTCTTTATCTGCAGCTTTGAAGGAACTCTTCCTGTCTCTGGTAGATTTCTTCCAGTGCTTTTTGTACCTGCTATATTTTGAACTCATTTTATCAAGTTTATGGGTTAGGAGTGCTACCTGTTCCTTGAGACTCAAATCATCTCCAGGAGACTCCTTTGGTTTGTCATCTGTCTTGATGGTAGTGGAGAAGGCAACTCCTTTCTGACCAGAAGAGGAAACCTCTTCTGTTTGATCCTCCTCTTTAAGATCAAATTCGTAGGATTTAAGATCAGATAACAGAAGATGATGATCCAGAGTGTTGAGATCCTTGCTATCTTTAATCACAGTCACTTTGATTCTCCACCTGCTGGTTAGTGAGCGCAATATTTTACTATTTATTTCCTTTTTAGAGTAGGTCTTACCTAAGGCACTAGCCTTGTTGAGGAGATTTGTGAGGTGCATATCCAGCTGGTCAATGGTCTCGTCTGGTTTCATTTTGAAGGTGTCAAACAAGTGTTGAATAGCTTGGAGTTTTTTTATCCTTGATCTTCTTTGTTCCTTCACAGAACAGGGCAAGTTTATCCCACATCTCCTTGGCAGTGGCATAGGTTCTGACTTTCTCTATTACCTCCTTAGTGAGTGTGTTGATGATTTCAGTCCTTGCTACCTGGTCCAAACTATAGAGTTTTCTTTCATCATTGTCAAGCTCAACTTTCTTCTTGAGGATTCTTTGTCTGGGAACTCTGTCCTCAGCAGCTTTCTGGGCAGTTTCACTTGTTTCCTCCCTAGACTCTGACCTGCCACTATCAATAGGAGTCCAGTAAAATTTAATTGGGCCACTCTCTACCACATCCAATATGCGGTGATGAATAGCTCCAAGATGATTACTCATCATGAAGCTCCAGTGGCTGTAATCCTCGAAAGAGAATTTTGGTAACTTACGGCTCTTGTAAGAAGATTTTGTAGACATTTTTACTAAAGATATTTAATAAAAATTTAATCAAACCACAATAAAGAGCAATAGATCTGCCCGGTGACCACCAAAAGCTTTACAAAGCAGTGGTCTTTGGACACACTGCTCTGATACCACTTGTTGGTCCCACTAGATTGATAAATTGCGGAAGCTTTAAAGTAAATGCCTTGGGCAAAGTTCTTTTCACAAGAGCACAAAAATTAAGCAATAAGGTAAATGCAGAAAATAGTAAATAAGACCGGATGTAAAGTGGTTCGGATCTGAATATCCTACATCCACTCTCCCCTGATCAAAGGGGTCTCACTATCCAACCAACAACCAACTTACTTACTGGAATTGTGAAGTACCAGTTCCTTCTTACAATGTCTTCAGATCTAACTTCGATCTAAAGACAATAGCCTTCAACCTTGTCTTGTAGATGAACAGGTTGAGTTCCAACAACTCCTTAAGAGTGAATATAAAGGTATGAACAGAATAAGAGTGCTATATGCTTGATAAACAAGAGCTTGGAATATAGCCGTTGGAGAGCTAATCCAATCAGATCCTCTATTTAGGAAGCTTCAATCAATCAGTTCCCTAATTGATTGATTGGGTTGGTAAGATCCTTGGATTGATTGACTTTAAACTTTCGAATCCTGATCTTGTTGACTTGATTTGAATCACCAACGGTCAAGTGCTTCCAATGCCTAACTCTGATTCTCTCCAGAGAAGGCAAGACCAGACACCAGGCAACCTTGATGTCCTCTGGTCCAGATCTGGTTAAGAAACAGAATGCACATCAGAATCAAGAGATGATTCTGAGCATCTTTTATTTCACCAGACTCGTCTGGTCCGGGGAAAGGTTCTCTGCCTCTGGTCAGTCTCATCTGGTGAAGTCCTCTGGTGGAGTCCTCTGGTGGCTCTTCTGGCGAGGTCTTCTGGTCTAGCAATTCCCCCTAGACTAAGTCTTAATCTAGTTCATCATCTGGCTAATAGGTCCAGATGGTTCTATTACATTCTCTGGTTTATTTTAACTCATAAAAAATATACAATATTTATCCTAACAACATCTGGAGACTCAAAGGAGACCAGATTCAGATCACCAGAGAAGAGGAGAGATGGCAGCTCTAGCAGATCAGACTACTAGAGG
This sequence comes from Ballota nigra, assembly GCA_947034835.1. Taxonomy (NCBI): domain Eukaryota; kingdom Viridiplantae; phylum Streptophyta; class Magnoliopsida; order Lamiales; family Lamiaceae; genus Ballota; species Ballota nigra. The sequence continues at coordinate 53,536,542 of OX344730.1, read as the reverse complement.
AGAGATAGCAGTTCTGGCAGACCTGACTACCAGAGGAGAGAGAGTAGTCCAGCCAGATCAGAATACAACCAGAGGAGAAGAGATCCAAGTCCCTATCCCAGAGAAGACAACACATGTTACACTTGCAACAAGCCAGGCCACTACAACTATGATTGTCCTCAGCTCACTCCTAGGGAAAGAGAAGAGAAAAGACTCAAGAGAGATAGGAGATACGCAGACAAGAGAGCATTGCTGGCAGAAGTAGAGGAGGAGGATATTAGCTCAAGTTCTTCTTCTTCTGACTTTGGATCTGATGATGATGTATGTCTCGTGGCAGACATCACTGAGGTACAAGAAACTACATTATGCTTATCTAATTCCAAATATACTGAATCCTCTCATTCATCTGGTACCTCCAGAGAGTCTGATATGCAACAAATGCTATCAGATCTCCAAAATTGTGTTCAATTATGTCAAAAAATTGAGAAGGAGAATTGTAGGCTCAGAGCAGAATTTCAATCCTTATCTCATGAGCAAAAATCCACCAGAGAACTCATGAAAGATCATTCCAAAGAAGTCTCTGAACTTCAGGATAAGATCACAGACAGAGATACTCTGGTAGATCAACTTACGAAAGAAAAGAACTGTCAGGAAGATGAGTTTAATGATCTTAGAGCCAAATACCAAACTCTTATCAAGGGAAAATAAATTGAGCAAATCATTGAGGAGATACCTATGCCCAGAAAAGCTCCAAAGATACTAATTGTTGTATCTATCATATCAGAGTCTTCTCAGCGCATTAATGATAAGAGTGGTATAGGATATTCTGGAATTGTCAAAAGATCCCATAAATATCACTACAACAAAAACAAGTCTATAAGATCTGGTGAATTTGTGGAAATCTAGGATGAAAAGAATCTTTCTGGTAATGGTTACATAGTAGTTCACAAACCTGGATGGAAAAGGAACTACTCTGCTAATCACATAGAATATAGTCCAGAAGAGTTGACCGTTCTGGAAGAGAAAAATCTAGAGACTAAGCGTCAACAAGGGGAACCAATGAAGGTTGATGGATCTATTAATATTAAACCTCAAAGAGTAGGAACTACTCAGAATGGAGGACCCCAGAGGAATTCTCAAAGAGTGGAACCTAACCAGATTAGGGGACCTCAGAGGAGATACTCAAAAAGGGGGGATTCCAATCAGAATAGGAACTCTCAGAGATGGAATAATGGAAAAAAGAATTTCTATCAGAACCAGGGACCCTAGAGACGGTTTTCTCAGAGGAATCAATTTCAGAATAGAAATACTCAGAGGAACTATATTAACCAGAAAAGGTCTTATTTTCATCAGAACCAGAGCCCAACCTATAGAAAACCAACTGATCTGGGTAGTTATGACACCAGAGATGGTTCTTCTAGGATGTACCCTTATAACCAGACCTTTAAGACCATGTCTTTGAAGCAGGCCATTCCAAGGGCCAGATTTGAGGTGAGATACACCAGACCAGTGTATAGGAAAAGTGTTCTCATCAGACCAGTAGCTCAATATGTAATTGTCAGAGGACATTGTACTAGTAGATAGATTTGGAAGGAAGATAAGATCTCCTCATCCAGCAAGGGATGATCTTTATCTTTGTATTCCTACAAAACCTGCAACTAACCAATCAGGACCTAGCTCTAGTAGGGAACCGAATTGATCTCTTTGCAGGAGGACAAAAGCCCACTGGAGAAAGGACTTTCAAGCAAGTATGTCTGGTACATTGATAGTGGATCTTCCAAGCACATGACATTCCAGAAAGATCATCTCTAGGATTTCAAGCCACTGAATGGGCCAAGAGTGATGTTTGGTGATAATAATTATGGAGTCACCAGAGGCGTTGGAAAGTTGACCTTTAATAGTGTATATGTAGATGAAGTCTACTTTGTTGATGGACTCAAGCATAATCTGCTTTCAGTATCCCAATTCTGTGACAAGGGATACTCAGTGAAGTTTTCTAGTGATTCATGCACTATCTTTTCTTCTGATTATAATGATATATTGCTTATAGGCTTGAGGAAAGGTAACATTTATCTTGCAGATTTTAATAGCTGCCCAAGGAACACTTGCCTGGTTGCAAAGGGATCTGCAGAGAACAGCTGGCTTTGGCACAAGAGATTGAGTCATTTGAACTTCAAAGCACTGAACAAGATTGCCAGAAAAGGTCTAGTTCGAGGTCTTCCTAATGAAGTGTTTAAGAAGGATCAAGTTTGTGGTTCATGCCAGAAGGGTAAACAACCCAAGACTTCCTTCAAGGATGTCCAGAGCACAACCACAACTAGAGTACGTCATCTACTTCACATGGACCTGTTTGGACCTGTTTCTCCTCTTAGTTTTAGTGGAAGGAAGTACACCTTGGTGATAGTAGATGACTTTTCAAGATACACTTGGGTAGTGTTCTTGTTTAAGAAAAATGAAACTATCACTAAGCTGGCAGAGTTCTTCAAGCAGATTCAGAATGAGCAGAACCAGAGCATAGTGAGAATTAGAAGTGACAAAGGGACAAAGTTTTTGAATTCACACATTGCAGAGTACTGCAAGGAGCATGGGATTTTTCATGAGACATCTGCTGCCAGAACACCCCAACAGAATGGAGTAGCAGAAAGGAGAAACAGAACCCTCAAGGAAGCTGTAAGGACTCTTCTAGCAGAGTACAACACACCTCAAAGATTTAGGGCAAAAGTCATCAACACAGCTTGTTTCACCCAGAACATGATGCCTCATTGCCCAGAGACATAGTAAGACACCATATGAGGTATGGAAAGGTAAAACCCCATCTGTTTCATTCTTTCATGTTTTTGGATGTAAGTGTTTCATCCATGACAATGGGAAATCCAAATTAAAGACCTTTGATGCTAAAGTGGCAGATGGAATATTTTTATGATATTCCAGCACCAGCAAGGTATTCAGAGTCTTTAATAGGAATTCACTTTGTGTGGAGGAAACACCTCATGTTTTTTTTTAATCTGCTTTTGAGTACAAGATGGACTTAAAGTCTCCAGAAGAGACACATAATCAGACTACTCCCATAGTTATCAAAGTCAATCCATCTATCCTTGATTCAGAGTCAGATTCAGATGGTGACCCATCTTCTGGTTCTCTAGAGCAGAAATCTTCACAAGGAGCAGAACTAGATGTTGGGAAAATAGGGGTGCCGGGAATCTATTCGGGATGAAATTTAAATACAATTATTACTAGCATGAATTAATCCTAATTAATTAAAATAATAATTCCAACAACCAATTTAACATCATGCATGTTGCATTAATTCACATATAATCTATGGCAGAATAAACAAGATAATATGTGATTTACGTACCTCTCGTAGAACTTGGCCTTTGAATAAAACGGGACAAACACGTACGTGCTTTATCAACCCAAAAGCCTTCTCAAGTATTCCCTTTCGCCTTATTCGATCACCGGTGGGAGATGCTTTCGAATAATTTAAATAACTAAGGAAAAAGAAAAATATCTATGCTCTTGATTTTTCCAACACATGGAATTATGTACTTGGGATGAAATAATCATCCCCTATTTATAGAGGGTAATGGCCGAAAATTATAGTGGAATGGGCCTTGGAAAAAATATTTTCTTAGACTCTAAGAATCTTGAATATATTTCATATATTCTTTTCTCCATAATAAAATATTCCACAAAAATCTCACCCTCCTAAATAAGCTTGTAATTTTCGAAATTTGTAGGATAAGAATCCAAGATTTGGATCTTCTTGAATATATGAGATAATCTTGTATTCCAAGAATACTTATCTTCCATAATATCTTTTCAAGAGAATCAACAAAATCTTTTCTTTTCCACACATGCTATTTTCGAAAATTCTAAGGAAAAATCAGAAATATATTTTCTTTTTATTTTAATCACCTTATCATTATTGGGCTACTTAATGGGCTACTTGAGGGGCCTTTAAGGAGAATTAAGATTGGACCTCCTAATGGACTTCAGAATTTCAATATTGAGCCCCAATATAATTCAGCCATTAAAATTAATTATTACCACTAATAAATTAATATTGCACTATCCATCTTAATCCATATTACGATAATATTGGCTCCCGGTTATTATTTCCCGCGTTTAAGATTATCAAGTCCATTAATTAATCAAGCTTCTGAATAGCTCTAAATTAATTAATATATTTCACCTTGGAGTAAAGACAGCTCAACATTATTATCCGTACCGAAGAAACAAATTCTTCACTTGCAAGATTTGGTACGATAAAACTTCTGAGCCCACCAAGGGGACTAATCACACGAGCCGTACTCGCACGCGTTTCTCCGTATTAAATCTTAGCAACCGTCGTATGATTAATATTAATGCCCAAAGCACAAGGTTCGAAGTCACAATGATTCTCACCCAACATGAATCAAAGCAGTAACCATTAAGCATACACGGTCCTATTTAAGTGACGGAGATTAAGAAATCAACAACCACTGAGGTCTAATTCTTCACATTTCAGAACAGAAGAATTTATCCTCGCTGTAGGTCCTCTTCAACACATACTAAATGTGCTAGTGCAATCTCTTAGTCAAGACAGACCAATCTGAGACTTACACATCGACCTTTCACGGCGAATTGTTCAATTCCACCTAGGTCGTGAAAATGTACGTTTAGTTACATCTTCCGTGATCGGGTATCACCACATTAACTACAATGTAACTAGTACTATTATGAATTGTTTGCAATAAATATTCAACATTCAATCATATCTAAAGCATATGCGATAAAAGAATTATTCTCATAAACAAGTGTTTGATACACGAGTTATACAAAGTAAAAGCATACTTTCACGTATAACTCCAACAATCTCCCACTTATACTTAAAGTCTGCTTTTAGTATACATTACACATGTCTTAGTGTAGTAGCTCTACGTGACATCTCATGTCAACCTACAATAACCTAATAATTTCTCCCACTTATATTTAAAGCAGATTGGCAATAGTCTTGACTTCTATTCCATCCACATGTCTCTTGAATGTAGTCTGAGGCAGACCCTTTTTGAATGGATCCGCTAGGTTGTCACCCGACGCTATCTTTGCCACCTCTATATCTCCTCTCTTAACGATTTCTCGTATAAGATGGTATTTTCTTTCTATGTGTTTGTTGGCCTTGTGGGCTCTCGGTTCCTTTGAATTTGCAACTGCTTTGGCATTGTCACAAAAGACAGTTATCTTGTCGGGCAAATTCGGAACAACGTCCAAGTCCACTAAGAAGTTCTTGAGCCAAACTGCCTCTTTCGCTGCTTCACAAGCAGCTACATACTCGGCTTCCATGGTCGAATCGGCGATGCATTTCTGCTTAACGCTTCTCCATGAAATGGCTCCTCTTCCCATGCAAAACACACTACCCGAGGTTGACTTTCTTGAGTCTATGTCTGATTGGAAATCTGAGTTCGTGTATCCTACGGGAACAAGACTATCTGACTGGTAAATCAGCATCCACTCACGAGTTCTTTTCAGATACCTCAAGATGCACTTTACGCAGTCCAATGGTCTTTCCCAGGATTACTTTGATATCTTGCCACCATGCCCACGGCAAAGCAGATATCCGGTCTCGTACACAGCATTGCATACATAAGGCTTCCTACGGCTGAAGCGTACGGAACACCTTTCATGTCATCTATCTCCGCTTGCGTCTTTGGGTTCATTTCTTTCGATAGATGGATTCCGTGTCTAAAAGGTACAAAACCTTTCTTGGAATCTTGCATGCTGAAATGCTTCAAAACAGTGTCAATGTATGAAGCTTGCGATAAGCCCAACATCCTCTTCTTGCGATCGCGAGTGATCTTGATCTCAAGGATGTGGCCGGCTTCCCCTAAGTCCTTCATATCAAATTTTTTTGACAGCCATACCTTTACGTCTGACAATACCTTTACATTATTTCTAATGAGCAGAATATCGTCTACGTATAATACTAAGAATACCACCGCGGTTCCATCACGCTTCATATACACACAACTTTCGAACTCATTTTGATCAAACCCATAAGACTTAATCAATTGATCAAAATACTGGTTCCAAGTACGCGATGCTTGCTTAAGTCCATAAATGGATCTCTTAAGCTTGCATACGAGATTCTCTTGGCCTTTTTCAATGAAACCTTTGGGCTGTTGCATATAGATATCTATCCCGTCAAGACTTCCGTTAAGGAAAGCTGTCTTGACATCCATTTGCCAGATCTCATAATCAAGGTGTGCAGCGATCGACAAGAGAATACGGATGGACTTAAGCATAGCTACAGGCGAAAGGTCTCCTCATAATCGATCCCTTCTTTTTTAGTATACCCTTTGGCCACAAGCCTCGCTTTGAAGGTCTCTACCCTTCCGTCCGGTCCTCTTTTCCTCTTGTATACCCACTTGCATCCAATGGGTTCTACCCCATTGGGTGGTTCGACCAACTCCCATACTTGATTATGATCCATCGAACCCATCTCGGCTTCCATTGCCATTTACCACGACTCCGCGTCTTTGTCTTGGATTATCTCGTCGTACGTCCATGGGTCCGATTCATCACCGGGAACCAAATCCGAAGATTCTCCTATCCCCATGAATCTCTCGGGTTGCCTAGCAATCCTCCCACTATGACGGGGTTCCGGTTGTGAAGATGTGACGTGTGGTACATCATCTTGTATACTTGGTATCGAGGTTTGACCTCTCAATTCTTCTAAGGTAATTTTACTTTTAGGCTTTCGATTGTTCATATAGTCTTCCTCCAAGAATTTAAAGTGTGTACTAATCACGGTCTTTTGATCCTTGGGATTATAGAACATACACCCTTTCGTTCCCGCAGGGTATCCTATAAACAGCCTTAATTCCGAACGTGGATCCAACTTACCGGTTTCCTTGTCTAGCACGTATGCCGGACAACCCCAAATCCGCAAATGTCTTAGACTGGGTTTGCGCCTGGTCCACAATTCCATTGGGGTTTTAGGAATCGATTTGGATGGCACCAAGTTCAGAATGTAAGTCGCCGTTTCCAAGGCGTTACCCCAAAATGACTTAGGTAAATCCGAATAACTCATCATGGATCTGACAATCTCTAAAAGAGTCCGGTTTCTTCGTTCCGCCACACCGTTCTGTTGAGAGGTTCCCGGTACTGTTAACTGAGATACGATCCCTTCGTCCGATAAGTAGTTCAAGAATTCATCACTGAGGTATTCGCCTCCACAATATGATCGTAGAAACTTGATACTCTTTTCCCTATGTTTCTTGGCTTCGGCCTTAAACTCCTTGAACTTATCAAAAGTTTCAGACTTATGCCTCATAAGGTAAATGTACCCATATCTCGAGTAATCGTCAATGAAGGTGACGAAATACTCATACCCCATTCTCGCGTTGATCGTCATTGGAACGAGTTCTAACACTTCCGTGGCTCTATTCCCCTTGGCTCCAAATGCCCTCTTGGTCATTTTACCCTCTAAACAGGATTCACAAGTCGGAAATGGCTCGACTTGGAATAATTCCAAGGATCCGTCTTTCACCAATCTCTTTATCCATTTTAGATTAATATGACCTAGTCTAAGATGCCATAGAAGTGTTTCGTTCATCTCCGAAGAACGCTTTCTTTTATTACTCGAAATGATCGACGTGTTATTAGATTCAATATTTGAGTGGTGTGCACACTTAATCGTATAGAGATTGTTTACCAACGTTCCATGACAGATAGTAACATTCTTAAAAGAAACAGTAACAACTTTATTAAAAGTAACCGAATATCCCTAAAAAAACAACTTAGAAACTGAAATTAAATTCTTCCTAAAGTTCAGAACGTATAAAACATCTCTTAAAATTAAAACTCTATCTTCAAAAGATAGGTGCACGACTCCCACTTCTTCGGCTGCCACTCTCGTAGCATCGCCCAAAGTGATGGTGATCTCATTCTTGCTAAGTTGTCGGGTTAGCTGGAACCCCTAAAGAGTGAAACAAATATGATCAGTTGCCCCGGTATCCACTACCCAAACGTGGGCAGCATACGCCGCAACATATGTTTCAATGACTAAAGTATGAGACTTACCTTTCTTTCCCGCCTTCTTAGGCTTAAAATAGGTCGTCCTCCAATGTCCCTTTTCACCACAATTGAAGCACTTACCCTTAGCAGCTTTCTTTCCACCTCCTTCTCCCTTTGCCTTGGGTTTCTCAACGGTTGGATTTGCTTGGGTTTGGCCTTTCATCCTCTTTCTCCTCTTCCCTCCCTTGGGACCCGAAGAGGTAGACGGACCGTTTGCCACCTATAGCAACAGTTTGATGATCCATTAACGTCTCCGCCGATACCAAAGCTTGCAAGAGCTCGGGCAAACTATTCGCCCGGTCATTCATTTGATAGTTCTACTGAAACTGCTCAAAGCTCTTCGGCAGAGAATGGAGAACGAAATCGACCTTAGTAGGGAGATCAAATTCTGCACCAAGTACTTCCAACTTGTTGAGATAACCCATCATCTCGATAACGTGATCCCTTACGAGCGTACCTTCCACCATCTTCAACGAAAGCATCTTTCGCATGGAGATTTGCCTAGCTGTACGGTTCTGATGTTTAAACATCGCTTCAAGATTGAGCATTATCTTAGAGGCGGTCTCCATGTGTTGGTGTTGGTGTTGCAACACATCTAACATTGAAGCCAGAATAGTACACCTAGCCATCTCATCGGAGTCTAACCATCGCTTATGCTCTTTCTTGACCGACTTGCTCGCATCTTCGGCAGGCTCTTGGGGCTTAGGAGTAGTAACTACCCATTTGTGGTGTTGAGCGGTTAGGACAATATCAAGATTGTGTTTCCAATCAACATAGTTCTCACCAACAAGTTTGTTATCTTTAAGTATACAAAGCAGTGGATTAAAAGGTTGCGACATGATGAACTGAGAATAAAACATACATTCATATCAATGTCTAGAAAAATACGAAATTATCACATAATTCGATCACATCAATTATATTGAAACCTTAAAACAATATAATTATGCATCAGCCAACATCTTGAAACAATTTAAATACGCCACGAGGGGTGGTCTATACATTTAAATACATTCAAGCGGATTACAAACTTAAAAGTTACAAATCCTTAATTCAAAATTAATAGTTGGCTCCCACTTTGACCACATAGAAATTGACAGGGACTCCGAGGGGAGTAAGTTAATATCAATTTCCTATGCCTAAGTAATAACCATAATTAAATACAGGATTATTATTTCGCTTTGAGCAAGCCACTCGTGGTGATGGTCAATACCGCCACTAGTAATAATCCACAATCATCCTTTCGGAATTTATTCATGTGAAATCCGTTCTTTTGGCCGATCCGAGGGGGAAATGTATTCCAAAAGAACTTCACAAATAAATAAATTATGGAGGCCAAATTAATCCAATTTTAATATCCGGAATAAAATTGTGATTAAATAAACATACTTAGTAATTTTCGAAAGTAAGGTTTTTCTTGGACAATAAGATTCATGCAAACACATATTAACAAATAATAAGTGCACACAATAAAACATCCATCAAAACAAAATTAAACACATTGGAGCACTCAAATCCAATTGTCACGGTTTAATTTCTTCACCTCTTGATGCGAAAAATCGTCCTTGTTGCTTTCCGTCATTCGTCTCGACACGCTCCCACTCGAACAGCAACACTTCATCAAAAACAACATTGTTTGGGGTTCGGGGTGATGTTTAAAATCACACGGAAAAAAAAGAACCAAAAAAAAATTCCACATCCCGAGATACGGCGCGCGTCGGCCACGGAGTGGGCCCGCGCGCCTCTCGGCCAAGCAGTCGAGGCCCTGAAGCACCGGCTGCCAAGCGCAGAAGCGCTGCATGCCGAGCGCCGAAGTGCTGCATACCGAGCACCGAAGCGAGCGCGGGCTTGCACGGCGTCGGCCACCCGTCGTGCGCGGGTCGTGCGCCTTGCGCACCCCGTGCGACGGGTTTCGACGATCGTTCTCATTTTCTTCACCCCATGCATGATTTTACGTCCATGCATGTGCCGCGCATGCATGCGTCATCCGGGTACGCCGTCTTTAATTCTTCGTTCTTCGTCACGATCCGGTTACAATTTATTTTTCAAAAAAAAAAACTAGATCTAGACTAGTCTATTACAATGATCGAATCAAAATAAAAATAACTAATCTACTCGTGGATTTTCTCACGAGAAAAACGAATTCGAACGAATCAAATTAAAAACAATTAATTCACACACATGAAAAATAACAACATTAAAACCATGACAATTGGATACCTGCAAAAAAGATCTAGCAATTCTACTATCCAATTTCAATTTAATGTTAAACAATTTAAATTCCAATTTAAAAATCAGAGCCCGAAACCGTGGCTCTGATACCAGTTATTGGGAAAATAGGGGTGCCCGGAATCTATTCGGGATGAAATTTAAATACGAATTTAAATACAATTATTACTAGCATTAATTAATCCTAATTAATTCAAATAATAATTCCAACAACCAATTTAACATCATGCATGTTGAATTAATTCACATATAATCTATAGCGGAATAAACAAGATAATATGTGATTTACGTACCTCTCGTAGAACTTGGCCTTTGAATAAAACGGGACAAACACGTACGTGTTTTATCAACCCAAAAGCCTTCTCAAGTATTCCCTTTCGCTTTATTCGATCACCGGTGGGAGATGCTTTCGAATAATTTAAATACCTAAGGAAAAAGAAAAATATCTATGCTCTTGATTTTTCCAACACATGGAATTATGTACTTGGGATGAAATAATCATCCCCTATTTATAGAGGATAATGGCCGAAAATTATAGTGGAATGGGCCTTGGAAAAATCTTTTCTTAGACTCTAAGAAATCTTGAATATATCTCATATATTCTTTTCTTCATAATAAAATATTCCACAAAAATCTCACCCTCCTAAATAAGCTTGTAATTTTCGAAATTTGTAGGATAAGAATCCAAGATTTGGATCTTCTTGAATATATGAGATAATCTTGTATTCCAAGAATACTTATCTTCCATAATATCTTTTCAAGAGAATCAACAAAATCTTTTCGTTTCCACACATGCTATTTTCGAAAATTCTAAGGAAAAATCAGCAATATATTTTCTTTTTATTTTAATCACCATATCATTATTGGGCTACTTAATGGGCTACTTGAGGGGCCTTTAAGGAGAATTAAGATTGGACCTCCTAATGGACTTCTGAATTTCAATATTGAGCCCCAATATAATTCAGCCCATTAATATTAATTATTACCACTAATAAATTAATATTGCAATATCCATCTTAATCCATATTACGATAATATGGGCTCCCGGTTTTCCCGCGTTTAAGATTATCAAGTCCATTAATTAATAAAGCTTCTGAATAGCTCTAAATTAATTAATATATTTCACCTTGGAGTAAAGACAGCTCAACATTATTATCCGTACCGAAGAAACAAATTCTTCACTTGTAAGATTTGGTACGATAAAACTTCTGAGCCCACCAAGGGGACTAATCACACGAGCCGTACTCGCACGCGTTTCTCCGTATTAAATCTTAGCAACCGTCGTATGATTAATATTACTGCCCAAAGCACAAGGTTCAAAGTCACAATAATTCTCACCCAACATGAATCAAAGCAGTAACCATTAAGCACACACGGTCCTATTTAAGTGACAGAGATTAAGAAATCAACAACCACCGAGGTCTAATTCTTCACATTTCAGAACAGAAGAATTTATCCTCGCTGTAGGTCCTCTTCAACTCATACTAAATGTGCTAGTGCAATCTGTTAGTCAAGACAGACCAATCTGAGACTTACACATCGACCTTTCACGGTGGATTGTTCAATTCCACCTAGGTCGTGAAAATGTACGTTTAGTTACAAGGAAACTGTTAATGTTGTCTTCCGTGATCGGGTATCACCACATTAACTACAATGTAACTAGTACTATTATGAATTGTTTGCAATAAATATTCAACATTCAATCATATCTAAAGCATATGCGATAAAAGAATTATTCTCATAAACAAGTGTTTGATACACGAGTTATACAAAGTAAAAGCATACTTTCACGTATAACTCCAACAATCTCCCACTTATACTTAAAGTCTGCTTTTAGTATACATTACACATGTCTTAGTGTAGCTCTACGTGACATCTCATGTCAACCTACACTAACCTTATAATTTCTCCCACTTATACTTAAAGCAGATTGGCAATAGTCTTGACTCCCATTCCATCCACATGTCTCTCGAATGTACTCTGAGGCAGACCCTTTGTGAATGGATCCGCTAGGTTGTCACCCGACGCTATCTTTGTCACCTCTATATCTCCTCTCTTAACGATTTCTCGTATAAGATGGTATTTTCTTTCTATGTGTTTGCTGGCCTTGTGGGCTCTCGGTTCCTTTGAATTTGCAACTGCTCCGGCATTGTCACAAAAGACAGTTATCTTGTCGGGCAAATTCGGAACAACGTCCAAGTCCACTAAGAAGTTCTTGAGCCAAACTGCCTCTTTCGCTGCTTCACAAGAAGCTACATACTCGGCTTCCATGGTCGAATCGGCGATGCATTTCTACTTAACGCTTCTTCCTGAAATGGCTCCTCCTCCCATGCAAAACACACTACCCGAGGTTGACTTTCTTGAGTCTATGTCTGATTGGAAATCCGAGTCCGTGTATCCTACGGGAACAAGACTATCTGACTGGTAAATCAGCATCCGCTCACGAGTTCTTTTCAGATACCTCAAGATGCACTTTACGCAGTCCAATGGTCTTTCCCAGGATTACTTTGATATCTTGCCACCATGCCCACGGCAAAGCAGATATCCGATCTCGTACACAACATTGCATACATAAGGCTTCCTACGGCTGAAGCGTACGGAACACCTTTCATGTCATCTATCTCCGCTTGTGTCTTAGGGCTCATTTCTTTCGATAGATGGATTCGTGTCTAAAAGGTACAAAACCTTTCTTGGAATCTTGCATGCTGAAACGCTTCAAAACAGTGTCAATGTATGAAGCTTGCGATAAGCCCAACATCCTCTTCTTGAGATCGCGAGTGATCTTGATCCCAAGGATGTGGCCGGCTTCCCCTAAGTCTTTCATATCAAATTGTTTTGAAAGCCATACCTTTACATCTGACAATACCTATACATTATTTCTAATGAGCAGAATATCTTCTACGTATAATACTAAGAATACCACCGCAGTTTCGTCACGCTTCTTATACACACAACTTTCTAACTCATTTTGATCAAACCCATAAGACTTAATCACTTGATCAAAACACTGGTTCCAAGTACGCGATGCTTGCTTAAGTCCATAAATGGATCTCTTAAGCTTGCATACGAGATTCTTTTGGCCTTTTTCAATGAAACCTTTGGGCTGTTGCATATAGATATCTATCCCGTCAAGACTTCCGTTAAGGAAAGCTGTCTTGACATCCATTTGCCAGATCTCGTAATCAAGGTGCGCAGCGATCGACAAGAGAACACGGATGGACTTAAGCAAAGCTACAGGCGAAAAGGTCTCCTCATAATCGATCCCTTCTTTTTTAGTATACCCTTTGGCCACAAGCCTCGCTTTGAAGGTCTCTACCCTTCCGTCTAGTCCTCTTTTCCTCTTGTACTCCCACTTGCATTTAATGGGTTCTACCCCATTGGGTGGTTCGACCAACTCCCACACTTGATTATGATCCATCGAACCCATCTCGGCTTCCATTTCTATTTGCCACGACTCCGCGTCTTTGTCTTGGATTGCCTCGGTGTACGTCCATGGGTCCGATTCATCACCGGGAACCAAATCTAAAGATTCTCCTATCCCCATGAATCTCTCGGGTTGCCTAGCAATCCTCCCACTACGACGGGGTTCCGGTTGTGAAGATGTGACGTGTGGTACATCATCTTGTATACTTGGTATCGAGGTTTGACCTCTCAATTTTTCTAAGGTAATTTCACTTTTAGGCTTCTGATTGTTCATATAGTCTTCCTCCCAGAATTTAAAGTGTGTACTAATCACGGTCTTTTGATCCTTGGGACTATAGAACATACACACTTTCATTCCTGCAGGGTATCCTATAAACAGCCTTAATTCCGAACGTGGATCCAACTTACCGGCTTCCTTGTCTAGCACGTATGCCGGACAACCCCAAATCCGCAAATGTCTTAGACTGGGTTTGCACCCGGTCCACAATTCCTTTGGGGTTTTAGGAACCGATTTGGATGGCACCAAGTTCAGAATGTAAGCCGCCGTTTCCAAGGTGTTACCCCAAAACGACTTGGGTAAATCCGAATAACTCATCATGGATCTGACCATCTCTAAAAGAGTCCGGTTTCTTCGTTCCACCACACCGTTCTGTTGAGGGGTTCCCGGTGCGGTTAACTGGGATACGATCCCTTCGTCCGATAAGTAGTTCAAGAATTCATCGCTGAGGTATTCTCCTCCACGATCTGATCGTAGAAACTTGATACTCTTTTCCCTATATTTCTCGGCTTTGGCCTTAAACTCCTTGAACTTATCAAAAGTTTCAGACTTATGCCTCATAAGGTAAATGTACCCATATCTCGAGTAATCGTCAATGAAGGTGACGAAATACTCATACCCCATTCTCACTTTGCTCGTCATTGGACCATACACATCGGTATGAACGAGTTCTAACACTTCCGTGGCTCTATTCCCCTTGGTTCCAAATGCCCTCTTGGTCATTTTACCCTCTAAACAGGATTCACAAGTTGGAAACGACTCGACTTGGAATGATTCCAAGGATCCGTCTTTCACCAATCTCTCTATCCATTTTAGATTAATATGACCTAGTCTAAGATGCCATAGAAGTGTTTCGTTCATCTCCGAAGAACGCTTTCTTTTATTACTCGAAATGATCGACGTGTTATTAGATTCAATATTTGAGTGGTGTGCACACTTAATCGTATAGAGATTGTTTACCAACGTTCCATGACAGATAGTTACATTCTTAAAAGAAACAGTAACAACTTTATTAAAAGTAACTGAATATCCATAAAAAAATAATAACTTAGAAACTGAAATTAAATTCTTCCTAAAGTTCGGAACGTATAAAACATCTCTTAAAATTAAAACTCTATCTTCAAAAGATAGGTACACGACTCCCACTGCTTCGGCTGCCACTCTCGTAGCATCGCCCAAAGTGATGGTGATCTCATTCTTGCTAAGTCGCCGGGTTAGCTGGAACCCCTGAAGAGTGAAACTAATATGATCAGTTGCCCCGGTATCCACTACCCAAACGTGGGCAGCATACGCCGCAACATATGTTTCAACGACTAAAGCATGAGACTTACCTTTCTTTCCCACCTTCTTAGGCTTAGAACAGGTCATCCTCCAATGTCCCTTTTCACCACAATTGAAGCACTTACCCTTAGCAGCTTTCTTTCCACCTCTTTCTCCCTTTGCCTTGGGTTTCGCAACGGTTGGATTTGCTTGGGTCTGGCCTTTCGTCCTCTTTCTCTTCTTCCCTCCCTTGGGACCCGAAGAGGTAGACGGACCGTTTGCCACCATAGCAACAGTTTGAAGATCCATTAACGTCTCCGCCGATACCAAAGCTTGCAAGAGCTCGAGCAAACTATTTGCCCGGTCATTCATTTGATAGTTCAACTGAAACTGCTCAAACCTCTTCGGCAGAGAATGGAGAACGAAATCGACCTTAGTAGGGATATCAAATTCCACACCAAGTACTTCCAACTTGTTGAGATAACCCATCATCTCGATAACGTGATCCCTTATGGGCGTACCTTCCACTATCTTCAACGAAAGCATCTTTCGCATGGTGATTTGCCTAGCTGTACGGTTCTGATGTTTAAACATCGCTTCAAGATTACATGGCTGAAGGTAGTCGTTGTTCACAACTACTCTGGATTAGTCAGTAACTTAGGGACTACCAGATTAGGGCTAAGGATATTCCAATATTTTGTGATAGCAACAGTGCAATAGCAATCACCCAGAATCCGCTTCTTAACACCAGATGCAAGCATGTTGATATAAGACATCATTTTATCAGAGACCATGTAGAGAAGGGACATATAAGGATGGAAAATATTGCAACAGAGAAGCAGAGAGCAGATATTCTCACTAAGCCTTTGGCTGAAACCAGATTCAGAGAGTTAGCATTTGAGTTAGGATTGTTGGATCCAGAGACAGAATTGGTTTAGGGGGAACACCAGAGAAGTATCCTTTATTTCAATTATACCTTTATTTTTATTTGTTATACTAACAGGCCTACAAGTTAGATATACCAGAGAAGTTACGTCTCCAGATGAGGTATGTACCAGATGAGGTACAAAGTCAGATTACAGAGAAATCCGGAGTAAACTCTGACCAGAACCAGATGAGTTTCATCAGATGAGATGTAACATCAGACTAGTTGAGGTATCATCTGGTTACAATACCAGATGACATGTATGTGTTTACTTCTCTGCCTCTGATCATTGGGACACACCTTTTAAATTTCTAAATACACCCAAAACGTTTCATATTCAAAGTGTATCTAAGGCTAGGGTAGTGGGCCTAGGCAATCATTTCACTTTTTATCTTGACTGCCACAAAACCCCCTCGAACCCAGTCCCAATGACCATGCCACGCACACAATTAAATCTATATCTTGCGCATTTCAATCCTGGTCGTCAGATTTAATTAAAGTGCAATATGTCAATCAATTGACAAATTGATTTTGTCCCCTAAATTTAATTTTGATTTTACACGCGTTCACACTTCATTTAATTTCAAACCCATGCGTGTATTCCTTTATAAACCCAAAATTCTTAATTTGTCTCTTCACTTGTTCAATTTTTTTCAAACCCTAACTTCTCTCTGCAAAAAAATTCTCTCTCTTTTCTTCTCTATTCCACATAATGGCACCCAAGTGCAACTTCAACCCAGAATATATCTGCAAGAAACTAAAAACAGAGATGATGGTTAATTTCTACTCCACTCACAACCCCACGGCGTTGGCGATTCTGGAGATGTTGCAGAATTCTGGATTGGCAGAGTTGATTTCCTCTCTTCCCAAAGGTTTTCGTACTTTGGATGGGTATGCTGCCTAGTTCCTAGTGAGGATGAAGATCCGCGATGAACATATTTCTTCGAAGATTGATGAAGAAGATGTAGTGTTCTCCAAGCATGACTTCTGCACACTTTTTGGGAACATCTCTGCGGAAGGAGTAGATCCATTGAAGTATAAGGAGGATGAAGCGTTGGAATCTTTCAAGTTATTTGCTCGTTCGTCTTGCCAAAATCTGACGAAGGGATTTCTGGACAAACACCTCAGGCAGAAATTCAAGGTGCTTTTTGACATCGTGGTCAAAGTTTTGATGTGTGAAAATCATAGCACGGGTGCTATTTTCACAGGTCGTTTGTGTGTGATGAGAGCCATATACGATGGTGTCCAATGCAATTGGGCAGAGTTCTTCTGGGATGTGCTAAGGAAGAACAAGGTCAAGGTACAAAAGGAGGAATGCCCCACCAAGCCAGGGGAGTTGCAGTTCTATTTTAATGCAAATGTCTCTTTGGGGACAAAGTTGACCTTGATTATGGACTTCATTCTTCCAGACAAGGCGTGGAAGGTGATTAATGTCATAATTGCTTGAAATGAGATTGGATTTTGGAAGCATTTTATGTCATTTTGTGTGCTTTTATTATCATAATTGCCAAGTTAACCATTTTCTCCGTGTTTGTATAGTTGTGATGATTTTGTAGAAAACTTGTAAGAAATGGGAAGATTAGAGGAGCAAATCGAGCCATATTTTAGAAAGGCTAGCATTCATAAGAGTGATCCATCATGTGGAAAAGAAAGCCATGAAAGCAAGGGACGAGTCGGGAATTGTTAAAGGGTAAAAATGTGACGTTAGAAGTAGAAAAGTGCTTGAAAAGACAAAAATCAGAGGTGGCACGACCTAGCAAGGGGAGGCACGACCATGCCAAGAAGGTTTAGCACGACCGTGCCACTAGCACGACCGTTCCGGATGGCTACGGCTCGTGCCCAAAAATGGGTGCACGACTTGCTGAGAGGGTGGCATGACCGTGCCATCTGGGCACAGGTCGTGCCAAGTTCATTTTCTGTATTTTAAGTTCGTATTTTGCAAAATTGAGGGGGCTTTTTGCAATTTTCATTTGGTAAAATTAATTTCACTTATAAAAGGACTTTTCCCCTGAGGTTTTACACATTCCCCATCAGATTTTAGATCCCCAATTAGGTTAGAGATAGTTCTTCACCATTTCATACAATTTCTTAGATTTACTTTCAATTCTAGCTATGTTCTTTCATATTTTTCATTTATTATTGAATTCAAGCTCAAGAATGGTTGTAATTGAAGGATGGATTGAAGAATTTGCCGAGTATTCCTCTATTTAGGTGCTTTCTACTCTTTATTTTGTTAATCCAATTGTTCAATTTCTATTTTCATGGTTATTTCTTTTACTTCTATGGATGATTTTCTTAGTGATATGATATATATCTAAATTCCTTGTGTTTGGGTGTTTGAATTTACATGGGTAATTGAGTATTAGATTTGATTTGTGATATCTATTCAAGTTGAAGGTCAATCTATTAGGAATATGGACTTTGATTGTTCTATTTCATGATTGCTCTTGTAATTCGTATTTGGATTGTGTGTTTATCGCAACGAGAGTTGGGTCGGTGCATGATCTAGTATGAGTGTGGGTGATTTATGCGATTTGAGTGGATATTGAGGTATTGCAACGAGAGTTGGGTATTTTCATTAGAACCCCATATTTCCTACACTTGTTGTTTAATTGAGAAATTGGTATTAAGTGAGAAGATTAACGATCCGATGTTTTCATTTGACGTGTTTACCTAGGCTTATCCAGTACTGTGAATACGTGATGTTTAGTGATTGCTTCTATAGTTGATCGGAAACTTGAATAGTTATTACTTATCGGTCGTGTACTTGATTCTCATGTAATGATGAACACCCAAACACGTCTCCTTTGTTTGTTTGAAAAATCCTGAACATTGCTTATTGTTTTCATTTAGTTAATTGCTTTGATTTGTTTAATTGCTTTAGTAGTTGCTTTAATTTCGAGAAAACCCCTTTCTAAAACATTGATCCGCATTACAATTACGCGCCGACGTATAGTACTAAGACTACAATAGCCACTAGTCCCGTGGTTCGATATTTAACTTGGTCATTTGCTTACAGCAACAACAATCTCGTACACTTGAGAGTAGTTGAATTTGTGCTTAATAAATTTAGCAAACAAGTTTTTGGCGCCGTTGCCGGGGATTAGTTGGTTTTGGTGTAACTTAGTGCTAGTTGAACGTGATTGATAGTGCAATTTTTTTTGTTTGAATTTGATACTCTTCTTCATTGGATAGATGGACGGATATTATCAATACCCTTGGAATCCATGTTTTGATCAAGATGGTGTGATATATATTCCACAACAAGAAGAAGTTGGGTATGATAATGGAGGGGATTTCGACTACGAGTGGCAAAGGCAACAATTTCCTTCATATTATCAAGATTCAAGTTTCCTTGAAACTTTTTCAAGTCTCCTTGAAACTTGGAATACTTTTAATGATACATTTGCGGCCTACTTGGAGTGTAGTCGACAAGCCGAAGAAAGGAGGAGAAAGATAGAAGAGACAAGACCATCCATTATTGTCCCCGATCTTACCAAACAAATGCATGATTTGAAATGTAAAGTTGGTCAACTTGGCTCCGATATGAATTATAAAAGTGAACAAAGTGGATTTCCATCCAAATCAAGAATTGACCTGGAAGAGTTGGATTACAATCTAGTTAGGAGTTGCATTGAGCAAGGAAAAGAGGAAGAAGAGCAAAAGGAAGAAGAAAGGGAAGTGTTGAGCTACACACATATTTGGAATTTCCTTGAAGAAGAAGAAGAAGATAAAGATGAAGATTATATTTGTTTTTTGAGAATCCTTCAAGGAATACATATTGAAGAAGAAAAGGATGAACAAGAAGAGGATGAAGTGGTAGATGGAAAAGAAGAGGGTCCAAGTGATGAGAAGGATGATTTTGAATGCAAGGCAATTGATGTCATTGAGCATTATGTCAAAGAAACTTGGGAGAATTCTAATGACCCTTTCTATCCCCATATTTTTTGTTGGTCCCGAAACGAGTAAACAAGTGTATGGGGGGATACACCTGTAATTACAGATTAAAACTTCTTAAAACTTATCAGGTTACTTAAGACAATAACTCGTCAGTGGACTTGAAGGTCTGCTGAGAGTTACTTTGTGAAAGCTTACTGAGATAACAACTCCACTGAAAGCTCAAGACTTTCAGTTGAACTACTATCTAATTAGCTTTCAGATGCGGATTAGTGAGCCCTTAAGAAAATCTTGTTTTACTTGATAAACTTTTGAATGGTTAAAACACACTTAGGAAATAACAGAATATGAATACACAAGATGTAAAGTGGTTCAAAGATGAATCTCCTACGTCCACTGTCCTGATCAAACAAGAGAATTCCTTTTACTTGGAATTCCTTGTGTTATAGTGCCAAGGTGCACTGATCAATAGTCCTCTCTTAGGATAATTGATCTCTAGGATAGTTCTAGGTCCTAGTTCCCAAATACAACCAGCTTTCAGACTGATACAAACAATCAGCTTACTAACACCTCTTAACACTAACTCTCAATCTAAACACTGAGTAGGGTTTTGAGTAGGGTTTGGTTCCAACTGTTGTGAGATAATCCTTACAGTTTTAGCTCAAGGCTTAGGATGGATTATCTATTTCTAAGATTTGGATATGGCTCTTAAGCACGATTACAGAAGGCTTGGTTTGCTCTCTACAATTGTGAAACACTTGGGAAACAGAGTTAATTTCGAGTGCTTCTGGTAAGTTATGAATGTAGAGATAGCTTTGATCTTGTAAGTTTCTCGTGCTTAGAAATGGGCACGTCCTTCTGTATTTATAGGCTTCCTTGAAAATCTTTCTGTTGGAGTTGAATCTTCACAAGTAAGTCTTCTTGTATCTGATTGGTTCAAACGACTCTATTTGAAGCTTTAAGTCTTGTCAAGAAACTGCTGAAAGACCTTGCCTATTCACCAACTTTTTGGGGAAAGCTAGGGAAAGACTTTTGGTACTTGTCAGTCTGTGACAGGTCGGCTGTCAGTAGAGTACACTGATGTGTCATCTTCTCATTGGACCTTCAGTCTGCTTGCACAGATTCCTGTCTTGCTTTAAGGTGGAACTCCTCTGAGAGAACCTTCTTATTCCTTCATGTATTGTAAGCTTCTCTGAAATTCGTTTTGCCTTGTTCCAACAAAAATAACTAACAACTTTTAATGTGTTTAGCATTGAATGTGCTTTGTTAGTTTACATCAGTGGACCTTGGTCCTCTCCTGATGGTTTTAGGCTTAGTGTGAATGCACTTAGAAAACATTCAAGACTTAGACTATTTCTCAGATCACTTGTCTTCAGCGGACTTCGTCTTCAGTGGACTTCATTCTTCAATACGCTCTAGAAATTACTAACTGTACTTCAGTTCCTTAACATTTGAACTGGCTAACTAAACTCTAACTCTACTGAACATTTTTACTTACAAATAACTTAGGAGGAACCTTTTGGCATCTTAATCAAAACTTAAGTCTATACAATTTCCCAACAATTTCCCTCTTTTTGATTATGTCGAAACCTATCTTATTACATATTCTTTTCAGATGTGGTTGTTTGGTTGACATAAGTTTTACAAGGATTTTTGTAAGTAAAAAAAACATTCAAGTGCATAAGCCTAAATGATAATGAGATATTATCTTGGGCAAAAGACAATAGAGTTTTCATTATATTGAAGAACTGAAGAGTACAATTACATAAAGTCCACTGTAAAATAAGGTTCAAAACAAGATCAGCTGGGGCTTATAAACAAATGCCCAGAAAAACACCTAACTTCCTTAGATTGACTCAAACAGAGGTTCAAGCCCGTATTGTTTGAAGACTCAAATCTTCAAGTCATTTTTCCTCACCATGACTTCTTTTGAGTGTCCCTTGAGACCTAAGTGCTCACACAAGGACACCCACTCATCTGTTATCCTTTCTCTATCCACTGCTCCAGTTGTGTCAGTTGGGGGCCAGAAGACGATGGGTTCAGGGGCCTTTAAGGCAGGATCTGGGAACTTATCATTCCAGGCTTCGCAAATCTCAGGATGGAGCTTTGGGTAGGTTTCAAATAGCCAGTCATTAAACAAGTCTTGTGCATTTTCCTTACCCAATTCTCCGCTGACATATAGGGAGTACACAAACTCCCTCTTGGTAGATTCCCAAGCATCATTCAGCTTCTTGGGAACCCAAGTGTCAAGATGAGGAAACCTAGCCTTAGAGACAGCCATCTTTTCTTTCTTCAGCTTTGCAGCCCACCTTTGATAACTATTCCTGAATTTCTTGGAAGTAGTCTTATCAAAGGTGGCTAGCCTTTCCTTCCTCTTCCTCTCAGCCAACTCAGCCACTGACTCAATCTTCCCAACTTCCTTATCCCTCCTTTCCTGCTGTTGGACAGTTAACCTCCTAGCTCTCTCATTCATACCACCAGCTTCCTTGATAAGCTCAGTGGGCTCAGTAACTCTGGTGGGGGCAGATTTGGGGATTTCAGAAGAGATAGGTTCAGGATTTAAGATAGGAAGTACCTCAACTGACTCAGTTGACTTTGCAGCCAACCTTCCTGAAGACCTAGTCCTCTTTGTTACTTCAGCTGAGAGAACGTTAGTTGCCTTCCTTTTTATTGATTCCCCCTTTTGAGCAGCTCTCTCCTTTTTCACCTTCTCAGCTGCTTCCTTGAACTCAGTTAAGTCTTCTGCTGTAATTTTCTTGCCTTTCCTTGCATCAACAACTTTCCGGGCTTCAAGATTAACTTTCTTCATGGTATTCTTTATGTGTTGGCCTCTTTCGAACTCAGGAGTCTCAAGAATCAGCTGCATCTTGTTCTTGGGATCCTTTTTCATGCGTTTGGCACTTACTCTCTTTTCCCTCTTTTCGGCATTAATCATGCACTCAGAAATAGAGATGTTTAACTTCATCTGATCATGACTAATAGCCTTCACTTGGGTTGAGCAGTGGTCAACCTCATATTCAAGTCTTTCAAGAGTAGCCCCAGCTGTTTGTCCAAATTTTACAAATTGGGCACGTTTCTCATTAATGAGAACATTCGTCTTCTCCTGAGTAGGGAAGTCCTCAGCAACCTTTCTCAGCACCTCTCCCAGCTTAGCTCCAAGTTCCTCATGTTTGGCCTCAAACTCCATCAGTTTCTTGTTCCATAACCCTTCAACCTTCCCTAACAGGTCCGTTGAGAAAGCCTCTACTGAGAACTTTAGGTTAATGGATACATTCTCCACTGAGTCTTTTAGAAATTGCGTTCTGGCCTCATCTTCCTTCTCTTCCAACTTTTTCAGGGCCTCTATGAACAACACACTTTGTCCTTCAACAACATCGATGACCATTTGTTGTGCATCTTCTACCTTCAAGGTCAAATTCTGGAGTGAGGTGGTGGTAGACTCCATAAGCTCATCTACATGGTCTGAGAGGATGACCATTTCATCAATTTCCTCCTGGACTATCTCCTGGACATCTCTCAGATGAGCTTGTAGGGATGGAAGCTTTTCATCTTGAAGATTTTGAACAGCATCCCTCAGTGGAGTTAAGTTGATTTGGACTTGGGGTACTTCTTCAGTTTGAATACCTGCATCACATATAGCGTTAGTTCCTTCCCTCTCTTTCTCACCACCAAAATATCCTATCTCGTCTACCTCCATATTGACCCCCTCTTCTTCCCTCTTCTCACTCTCTCTGTCAGTTTCTTTTTCAACTATATTTTTTCAGCCAATTCATCCTTTACAGGAATGATTGCTCTTATTTCACCACTGACAACCTTGGTAATCTCAACCTCCTTTTCTTTTTCTTCTTCTTTTTCAACTTCTTCTTTTCCAGACACATCAGCTGACTCCGCAGTCACCGCCGAGGGCTGTTGTGGGGGAGCTTCAGTAGACTCCTCTACTGAGCTTCCCTTTGGCAAATTTTGTGCCTCAGTATCTCTTGCCAAAGATACATCCTTATCTACTTCACCACCACCTTGCTGTGGTGAAGTACCATCATCTTTTTCCTTCTCCTTGTCCTCCTCTCCTCCTTCAACAGACTTGTTCTCCTCTAGTTTCTCCTTCTCTTCTTCAACTTTCTCCTCAATTGCCTTCTCTCCTTCAGCTCCCTTCTTTGCTTCAGCAATCTTGTCCATTACCAGGCTTTGGAAAATCTTCTCATCATAGAGAAGCCTGGTTTTGGTCATTCCAGCAAACTCCAAGACCTCACTCTCCTCCTTCTTCCAATCCTCAGCATTGCTTCCTCCAACAGCCATGATGATCTCTCATAATCTTCTGTCCTTTAGCTTGAACAAGTAACCTTACTCTTAAAAACACTGCCTTCAGGGTGGGGTGCCCATCAAGCTCTAAATATTTTATCTCCAATGAGTAAGCCACTTCATCCTAAGGGTATCCAAAAAGGAGTACCCCTCTTCATCATCTGATGGAAGGGAAGGAGTAGGGGATCTGATATCTGTAGGCTCCTCTGGGATTGATTCTAAGTGAGTGGTATGGGTTTCAGGGGGGTTAGGTTCAGACGAGGTTAGGGTTTGGGTTTCAGGAGGGGTTTGGTTTTTCTCAGAGGGGATTGAGGAAGTGTTTTCAGGGGGGTTTGAGGTTGCCTCAGCAGATGCCTCAGAAGGGGAGTTATTTTGGGAACCACTTTCAGGCTGTTGAGAGCCTTCAGTGGGGGTTGTTGGGACATTTTCAGTTTTGATTAAGATCCCAAAGCCCCTGAAAAGATGTTTGCCTTAATTTGTCTTTGTCAAGCTAGTCTTGGTTAGGGTTAGTACTTAGTCATTTTACACTTCACAGGTACTCAGTGAGAGGAGAACTCACTGGAGACAATCAAGACTCAGAGCCTAAAGACTCAGAGCACCATCCTGAACTTATGGCAGTCCTCTAAGCTGGCTGAGTAAGTGTCAGTGATGAAGAGTATGACCCTGAGGTCATTACTAACTCAGTCCTGAAGGGAACAGGATGTCACTGAGTTAATGGGAAGACTTGGAGTAGAGCCAAGCAATGCAAAAGGAATTTCAGCGTCAGGACAAGACTAGTGGGCTCAAGACAAAAAGAACTTAATAAGACAAGCCTGAAGCTCAGGAATAAGTTCTGACATTCTCACCAACCTGATGACGTGGACCAATCCGAGGAGGACACGCACGTACGGAACCTGACATGAAGACTGAATTCAGACTGCATATTCAACGGGCAAGTATTTAATGTGCATTTAATGCAAATACCAAATCCATGCTAGGGCGGCTGCTGCATGAAGATATGTCCGTTTGAAGCCACTCTACATAGATGACTAGAAGGCTATTTCTCCAATGGATAGTTATTCAAATCAACTATAAATACAGAAGGCCTTGAACCCATTCAAGGTTACGGGAAATTTCCAAGCCAGAAATTACTCAAACTCTCAAGCAATCAAAGCATTCAGCCTTAAGAGAAGCACTCGAAAACATTCAAATTTCCCAAGTGTTTCTTAGCAACTGAGAGTTATTCTGTATTCCAAGAGCTAATTAGAATCATCTTAAGCTTAGAGAGATTATCCAATCCTTAGCATAGCTTTGTCTTGTAAGGATAATCTCAACTTAGTTGGAATCCAAACTGAAACCAAAACCCTAAGATAGGTTTGTTGGGAGTAAGTCAGTTAGTGTGTTAGTAAGTGGAGTTGTATAGATCAGTGAGGATAGCTGGTCTTGGTGCACCTTGGCACGTTAAAAACAAGAATCCCTTGAGTGGATTTCCTGTTGAATCAGGCCGTGGACGTAGGAGCTTGAGACTCTGAACCACGTTAAACTCCTTGTGTTCTTACTGCTTTGATATTGTGCTTACTTGCCATATTACTTGTTCATTCATTGCATTCAAGTTTATCAGACCTGAATCAATCAGGCTGATCTTCAAAAGAGCACTGCCCTACTAAACACTCTTCAGATTTGAGTAAAACAAGTTTTTCAGAAAGCAAACTAAACAAGACTTTAAACTATCAGGGCTCAAACATTTCCGCACTGAACTTGAACTGATAGTTAGCCAACTGACCCGCACCAAGTGTAGTCAGTAGGTGTATTATCAGCTCCTAGTTCTTTACCACTCTGAGTGAAGGGGACTCAGTCAGTTTTTAGGTTGAAAAATTGGTATACGTGTATTCCCCCCCCCCATACACGTATTCCTCAGTCTTGTACCGGGACCAACAAGTGGTATCAGAGCAGTGGTTCGAAAGACCACTGACTTTGAATACTAATAGTTTTAGAGGAGAAACTGTTGGTGGTCACTGAACAGATCTGAGTTTGCTTTTCATAAAATTTGCATCATCATGACTTCGAGGAGACTTGAAGCTTCGTTACCTGAATTCTCTGTGTCTAACTTTGTCTATTGGAAGTTCAGATTAGAAGCACATCTAGATGCCATCCATGACCAGATGCCGCATGTTCTCAGGAAAGGACCGATCAAAATCACTGTCCCTAACACCAGAGGGAGAGGATATGATGATCTCGATATTGGTGTACCTATTCCTAAGGAAAGGAAGGATATGACCACTGATGAGATCAAGATGATGGGGCTTGACAACGTCGCCAGAAACATCATCTTGCATACGGTGCCTTTCGAGGAGTTAGCCAGGCTGATGAATCTAAAGACGACAAAGGAGGTTTGGGATGAGCTGACAAGGATGTGTGAGGGATCTGAAAAGATCAAGGAGAACAAGAGAAACATTGCCATTCAGAAATTCGAGGCGTTCGAGATGTTGCCTGATGAAAGCATAGATCAAATGGAGTCTAGATTCATCAAGTTGATGAATGAGTTGGTGATGCTGGACAAGGATGTCCCAAGGAGAGATGTTGCTTCAAAGATCCTGAATGCCCTTCCTGAGAGATGGGACAACAGTGTAATTATGCTTAAGAACACTCAGGATATGAGTAACATAACTTCTGCTTTACTTTTTTCAGAGCTCAAAGCGCTTGAATTTGATCTTAACAAAAGAAAGAAGAAAGTTCAGTCAGAAGAAGAAGTGAAGGAGAAAACTCCTTAGAAAAGTGTGGCGTTCAAGGCCAGGTCTGAACCTGTTGAGCCCTCATCAAATTCTTCATTAAAGTCACTGATGGAGATGAGCATGGAAGAACTCGCTGAGGAGTACAGCCTGATGGCCAGACGATTTGACAAGCTCAATTCCAGGTTTGGTCGTTATAAAAAGTTTTATCAGGACTCACGTGACAGGAAACCTGAAGGAACCCACCAAAGCTCGAGGAGATATGAGGAGCGAAGGAACACTGACCAGAGGAGAGAACGTGGTGATGAAAGGAGATATTCTGAACCAAAACCTGAAAGAAGAGATGAACAGAGACGTACTTGCGATGATAGATATCCAACCAAGGCTGAAAGCTCACCAAGAACCAGGGAACCTGACTCAAGGAGGAACCCTGAACTAAGAAAAGAAAGAGTAAGTGAGCAGGTAGCATGTTACAACTGTAACAAGATTGGTCACTATCAGTACGACTGCCCGGAGCTGAGTGCAAGGGAGAGAGAGGAAAGGAGAGCCACTAGGGATCTAAGATCTGCTGATCGGAGAGCGATGGTCGCTGAAGATGCAACAAATTCTGACGGTCCTGCTGAAAGGTCACCTGAACTCTTCTCAGATGACGAGTACGATGATGTCTGTCTAATGGCTAGGGATGAGCCTGAGGCGGCTGTGGATCACAATAAGAGGAGAGGAGACTCAATCAAAGTTGTTTGGTACCTAGACAGTGGTTACTCAAGGCACATGACTGGAATGAAGAGTCTTCTCCAAGAGTATCAAGCTAAAGATGGTCCACAGGTAACCTTTGGTGATAACTCAAAAGGTGTTACTAAAGGTTTTGGTGTTCTAATTATAGGTACATTCAGAGTGGAAAATGTGTCCTTTGTAGAAGGACTGAAGCATAACCTGCTGTCAGTAAGTCAATTCTGTGACAAAGGGTTCAGTGTTGAGTTCTCATCGAATAAATGTTCAGTCAAGGACAAATCAACACAAGTGCTTCTATCAGGTATAAGGAAAGGTAATGTTTATCTCGCTGATTGGAGCAGCACTATTCCTAATACTTGTCTAGTTGCTAAAAGCTCTCTAGAGCTCAGTTGGTTATGGCATAAAAGGTTAAGCCACCTGAACTTCAAGATTCTTAACAAAATTTCCAGACAATCACTTGTTGATGGTCTACCTAATGAAGTTTTTAGCAAAGATCACGTGTGCAAAGCTTGTCAGGAAGGGAAGCAGGTCAGAGCGTCATTCAAAGAGAAAGCTTTCCTACTCTACTGACAGAATACTTCAGCTTTTGCACATGGATCTATTTGGTCCCATAACACCTGTGAGTATGAATGGTAGAAAGTATACTCTTGTGGTTATTGATGATTATTCTAGATATACTTGGGTTATTTTCTTGTTAAATAAGAAGGAAACACAGGTGAAGCTTCCAGAGTTGCTCAGAAGACTCAGCAATGAGAAGAATCAGTCCATTACTAAAATCAGATCTGACAAGGGCACTAAATTCATAAATTCATATATTTATGACTTTTGCAATGAACTTGGTATAGCTCATGAGACTTCTGCAGCTAGAACCCCACAACAGAATGGTGTCGCTGAAAGGAGGAACAGGACACTGAAGGAAGCTGCAAGGACCATGCTGGCTGAGTCAGGATTGCCCAAGAAATTCTGGGCTGAGGCAATCAACACTGCATGTTACACTCAGAACAGATCCATGCTGAACAAACAACATGCTCAGACCCTATATGAGATATAGAACAAAAGGAAACCTCGTATTTCTTACTTTCATGTATTTGGTTGCAAGTGCTTCATCCTCAACAATGGGAAGACCCAGTTGAAAGCCTTTGATAGCAAATCTGATGAAGGAATATTCTTAGGATATTCTGAAGTCAGTAAAGCCTTCAGGGTTTACAATTGTAGGACCCTTGTTGTGGAAGAATCACCTCATGTTGTCTTTGATGAATCTGCTAATGAGTCTAGGGTAAATGTGTTGAATCCTGACACTGAGGAGGTCACAAGGAGTGTGACAAGGCTGAGCTTGAAAAATCAACCTGATCTCAAGATCATGACTGTGCCAATTCCCAGATGGGATGATGATGACGATCAGGATGATGAATCAGGTGCCACTCCTAAGCCCAGCACATCAGGAAGTGTTGAGCCTCAGACTGAGGAACAGGCTCAACCTGAGGTAAGCACCGTCTATGAAGATGCTGTTGCAGCTGAGACGGTTCCTGAGTCACCTCATCAAGGGGGAATCAATGTCCCTGACATTGAGCTTGTTAATCCCTTTGGTGTAGACTCAGGATCATCCCCTTCTGTTCAATTTCCTGAATTTTATGAGCCTGTAGACACTAACATTGCAGGTACTTCAGGAACAACTCCTGGCAAAAGAACATGGTTAGAAGATCATCCCATTGATCAAATCATTGGTGATCCATCTGAGGGAGTCAGGACCAGACGGTTCCACGGTGAGAGTGCATTGTTCTGTTGCTTTCTCTCTGAGCAAGAGCCTCAGAACATTGAAGAAGCTCTCACTGACTCGAACTGGATCATTGCCATGCAAGAGGAGTTGAATCAGTTCACAAGGAATCAGGTTTGGGAACTGGTAGATAGACCTAGGCATCAAGGTGTGATTGGTACCAAGTGGGTCTTTAAGAACAAGAAGGATGAGAATGTTGTTGTGGTAAGGAACAAGGCTAGACTGGTTGCAAAAGGGTATTGTCAGTCTGAAGGAATAGACTATGATGAGACTTTTGCTACAGTGGCCAGGTTGGAAGCTATCAGGTTGTTCCTTGCATATGCAACATATAAGAAGTTCAAGGTGTATCAAATGGATGTCAAGAGTGCCTTCCTGAATGGTGTACTCAATGAAGAGGTATATGTTGAACAACCTCCCGGGTTTGAGGTTGGAGATAGAGTATACCATTTGAAGAAAGCACTCTATGGACTTAAGCAAGCACCAAGAGCTTAGTATGATACCCTTTCTCAATTCCTGACTGATCATGGGTTCAAGAAGGGAACTGTGGATAGGACATTGTTCAGGATCACTGAAGGTGATGACATTCTCTTGGTCCAGATTTATGTGGATGACATAATATTTGGATCACCAAATCATCAGCTCTGCGAGAAATTCTCTAAGTTGATAACTGGTAAATTTGAGATGTCTATGATGGGAGAGATGAACTTCTTCTTAGGATTGCAAGTCAAGCAGACTGATCAAGGTATATTCATTAATCAGGCCAAGTATACAAGAGACTTGATTCATAAGTTTGGTGTTCAGAACAGCAATCCTGCCAGGATCCCAATGAACACAAATTGGAAGATGGATCCTGACACTGAAGGGACTTCAGTAAATCAGACTGAGTATCGTGGGCTGATAGGTTCTTTATTGTACCTGACTGCAAGTAGGCCTGACATTACGTTTGCAGTTGGTGTGTGTGCTAGGTATCAGTCTGATCCCAAGAGAAGTCATTTGGAGGCTGCTAAGAGGATACTTAAGTATTTGAAAAGAACAGTCAATATGGGACTATGGTATCCTTCAGATGACAACTTAGAACTGACAGGTTATTCAGATGCGGATTATGGAGGTTGTAGGATTGATAGGAAATCAACCTCAGGGACATGTCAGTTTTTGGGAAGTAAGTTGATCTCGTGGTTTAGTAAGAAGCAGAATTCAGTGGCTACATCCACAACTGAGGCTGAGTATATGGCTGCAGGTAGTTGTTGTGCTCAGATTCTATGGTTGAGGCAACAATTGAGAGACTACCAAGTTTATGCTAATCAGGTTCCAATCTATTGTGATAACAATAGTGCTATAGCAATTACTCAGAACCCAGTGCTTCACACAAGGTGCAAGCAAGTGGATATTAGACACCACTTCATTCGAGATCATGTGGAGAAGAAAGATATTAGGATGGAAAAGATTCACACTGACAGGCAAAGAGCTGATATCTTGACTAAGCCTCTGGCCGAAGCAAGGTTTATGGAACTGTCAGTGGAGTTAGGACTCTTAGATCCGGGAGAACAGTCAGTATAGGAGTCTAGGGGGAACTCAGGCCAGACTCGACTCAGCGAGGTATCAGGGTGCTACAATGTCTCCCTGACAGGTATGAGTTCTAACCTGACTCTTGTGAATTTCAAGCGTCTCCCTGAGTCCTTCGTCCTGAAAATCTTTATTAAATGCATTCCGTTCTCATTAAAAGTGCGCCTTTTCATATTTAAAACCCACGCGCACGGAGCATTTAATGCTCAGTTACTTTTTCATATACGTGTCCGTTTTATACGGAATATGACTAACATGGGACTTTGATTGAAGCTGAGATTAATCCTGGCCCCTCATTTCAAAACCTTTCGAATTCAGGGATTAATCTCAACCCCACGTTTGAGTAACTGACTTAGTCTTATCAATCAAGAGTGCCATTTGAGGTTTTTAAGCAAACACAACGCACAATCTGCACACTGAGTTTTCTCTTGCTCAAACACAGATAACTCTAAAAAATCTCTTCTTTTCAAAACAATGGCATTCCTAAATTCCGACTGGACAACAGACAAGATCGTAGATGTTGTCGAAAAGAGACTGGTACACATGGAGCAAGTCATCTCCATGGAAGGTATCTGTCTAACGGTTGAGGAAATCAAACCCGTGTTTAAATGGATTTCCGATGCCGGGTTGGAAACATACTTCACCACCCGCCCCATTTCCGTGCTCCCAAGAACAGTAGTAGAAGCTTATCTGAATATGTTCTTGCGGAAGGGAGAAGTGTTCATGAAAGTGACTGCGTTAAAGCCGACGGGAGAAAAGGACGGCAACGGAGAGCCTCTCTATGACACAGAGGTGGTCACGATCAATTTCAGGCAGGCGGTGAGGGAAGTCTTCAAGCTGCCATTCTCAGGCATCAACCCAAAAACCTACAAGGAAAACCAGGAGGGAGAATTCCTTGGGAATTGGACCAAGTCAGGGTCATCAGAGTTCAGGGCTCGCCAGAACAAGAGTACGTTAAAGCCTGAGTATAGAGCTCTGGTGGACTTGGTATCCAAGATGGTGATGGGCGCAACTGGCTCTCACGAGCAATTGAGTCTGCCCAAGCTGAGACTCATGGGAACTATCGTTGATGGAGTGGAAGCGAACTGAGAGCAGTTCTTCCTCGATCAACTCCATCAGGCAGGGTTGGACAAGCTCACGCGTGACGAGGAGAAGAAGCACATTTCCGTCAGTGCCATCTTGCCATTCGGTACGAGGATGTCCATCCTGATTGCTCATGCGTGCCATGGGTATACCTTCGACTTCGAGGATAGTCTCTCCTCGAAGAAGATAATGTTTTCCTCACTGAGTGATACCTATTCAGTGCTAGGGCTAACTGATCCCAATGCGATAGCAAAGGGTCAGGCCAAAAAGCCAGCTGGGAAGGCCAAGAGAGTGGCAACCAGCCTCATTGAACGAGTAGATGAGCTCCTTGAGAGGAGTAAGGAGGGTGAGGAGGTAGCAGCTGAGGAGGTGGAACAGCCTGAAGTGGATGTGGCTGAGAAGAAAAAGAGGGTGAAGATAGTGCTGTCAGGGAAGAGCACGAAATCTGGGACTGAGTCTGATCCCAAGAAGGCCGGGTCTGAGGCTGAGGGAACTGACGATGACGTTAGAAAGGAGGGTGCTCAGGGAGAGAGGCCCCTGAAGAGGCTCAGGAAGGGAGTAAAGAAGTCCCCTGCTAAGAAGCTTCCTGAAGTGAGTGAGAGGGAGAAGTCAAGCTCTCCTGGAGCCTCTGACTTGGAGGAAGTGAGAAAGACTGTCGAGACGGCTGAGTCGTTGCAGCCTGAGACAGCACCCACTCAAACACCCCCAAACCCTGAAACACAAACACCTTCCATCCCTGACCTCACACCACAAACTCCCCAATCCCCCCAACCTTCACAATCAGATCAGCCTACTGAGTCAGTGCCATCCACTTTACCCACAAATGAGCCTGACCAGTTAGTCGAGCCAAACCTTCCAAACCCCTCTGATTTTCCCTCATACCCAAATCCCAAAGACTGTCCCAAATCTATTTCAGCTGAAGAGGATGAGTTCCTTGAAATAGAGGAGGAGGAGTTAGATGAGCACATGGCAGGAGGGATTCTGGAGAACACGCTCAGGGGGAATGCCACAGAATGGGCAGGGAAGTGCTGGCCTGGGCTGAGCAAGTATACTGAGCTGCTGGCATATGTGATCGAGCTCAAGGTTTGGTTGGATTTCAAACAATCAAACATGCAGGAGCAACTGAGGAGGCCAAGATTTGCTCGTTCTTTGGACTTACTAGCTGGCTTCAACTTTTGAACTTCGACAACTTGAAGCAGCTAGTGGCTGACATGATGTCCAAAAGGAAGGCTGACCTCCTTTCTGATAATGAGAAGGAGGATGAGGATGATGAAGGAACTCAAGGTGGAGACCTGGAGAAGGCAGTGGAGGAAACTGCACAGGAAGTTGATGAGATGAACTCTGAGCCTCAGGCTCAGGGGGAAGGTGATAAGAACACTGGTGCCAAGGGTGGACCAGTGGCTGAGGATGTTGTGAACATCTCAGCTGCCAATGAGACATCTGTCGATGAAGGGATTCCCTGCCCTGAGACAAGAGAGGAAGATGTTGAGGCATTCAAGGAGACTCTCAGTTCCGAGGGACTTGCTCCCAAGGTTCAAGTTAGCTTAGCTGAGCCTGAGCAGGCGACTCTGACTACTTCACAACTGCCTTCAGTGCACCTTGAAGAAGGGACTGATGCTGCGGGGGCTGACAAGGGAAAGCAGCCAATCACTGAGGCGGCCGTTGATGATGAAGATGTGATCATAACCGGGGTCAGACGTGCTGAATTTACAAGCATAGTGGAGGTCAAGCAGGAGAAAACCTCAGAAAATCTAGCTGAACTTCAGGAGGAAGTAATGAGGCTACGAGCTGAGAAGGACGAAGACTCCAAGGCCCTGGCGAAGCACATCAGGTGGACAAAGTCAGCTTACAACACCCTTGCTAACAGGGAGCTGATTTTGTTAAAGAAAACGATGACTGACACGGCCAAGTCAGTGAGGAATGAGAGGAAGCGCACCAAGAAGATGCTTAGGAACACTCTCATGAAGCTTGAAGAGAGGGATGCGATCAGGGACGAGAAGATGAATCAGGCAGTGGACAGGCTTGCAGTTCAGACTAGAGCTCTTGTCACTCAGGCTTTGAAGGACTCAGCGTCCAAACTGGAGCTGGAGTCAGGGAGGATGGATCGTACCTCTCAGTCAGTGGCAGACACTTTGGCAATGGCCACTGAAGAGTCAGCAAGGATACTAACTGAGGTCAGCATGGTCAGCGGTGAGTCCTTGAAGGTGGAGGAAAGGATCACCAAGGCTGAACAAAGACTCTAACTCTCTATGGAGGTCTTTGAAAAGAAACTCAATGCTGCTATCAGTTCAGTTTCTTACACAGGCACTGGGATTGCCACGGGAGTTGAGATGCTGAAGGAGGGCGTTTTGGAAGTTCAGTCCTTAGCCTCCTTTGTCATCAACAGTGGAGCCGAGTCACTCCCATCCCAGGCCAATGATGATGCCAAAAAGGGGGAAAAGAAGAAGAAAAGATCCCGCCCTGAGGCATCTGAGGCAGTTAATCAAGGTGAGACCGTTCTAGCTGACCCTGAAGCTAATCCTGAAGGGAACATTCTAAGGGTGAGGAAGTCAGCTAGGTTAGCGGCGGTGGAGAAGGAAGGAGAACAAATTGTTGCCAAGCTAAGGGAGGAGGCAACAAAGGCAAAGGCTAATGAACCTTCCAAGCAACAACCTGAGCCAGTTCAGAGATCGTCCCCCATGAGCTCAAGAAAGAATCCCATCACTTATTCAGGTGAGTTGGTTGCGGAGCTATGTGCTGAAGCATGGGGAGATCAACCTGAAAAGTCTGAGGCTATGCGCAGAGCTGAAATAGCTCAGAAGGAGAAGATGCGCATCTTGGAAAAGAAGGTTGAGAAGCTGACTGATATCACTGAGCTTCAACAATGAGAACTGGATGATGCAGTGATCAGCTTGCTGAGGAGGAAGAAGGCGAAGCCTGAGCCAAGGAAGTACAGGAAGAAGCCAACAGTTAGGAAATCAACAATTCTTCAAGTCAGGAGGCCAGAATCAGGAGCAAGGGAAGCTTTTGTTGATGAGTTCGTCTCAGAAACATTGAAGGAGTTTTGGACTGATGCAAGGGATGAATTTGTCAGGCTGTGGTTTGTTGTGAAGAAGTGGGGAGACACTGACGATATCGATGCCCACTTCACTGACTACATGATGGACAATCATCCTGAGCTATTCCAGAAGATCTTGGAGGAAGCTGAGGCAGCTCAAGTTCAAGTGAAGGCTCCTGAGTTCACTATTCGAGTTCCTCCCTTGATTCCTGGAACTCAAAAACATGATACAAAGGCCATAATGATAGAAGTATTGAAGATAGCCAGAGCTGAAGGGTACGTGAACCAACCTGGAAGACTTGACGAGCTGAAGGCAAGAGTTTATGCAGGATATGGACTCAAGCCTGAAATGAGATTAGTCTAGGTGTTCACAGGCTTCTTTGTAATAGATTAGATTCATTGTAAACATTTCCACATCAATCAATGAAATCTATTACTTTTGCCCACAGACAAAAACTCATTGTCTTTTTGGCTGTTGTTTAAAATTCGGTACTTTTTCAAGAATTACTCTAACACTGTGTTATCTTATAGATAGGTTTATCTTGTTTCCTCTAAGTGTTTTGAGGATCTTTTCAGTGTTTTGGCATCATCAAAAAGGGGGAAATTGTTGGGACATTGTCAGTTTTGATTAAGATCCCAAAGCCCCTGAAAAGATGTTTGCCTTAATTTGTCTTTGTCAGGCTAGTCTTGGTTAGGGTTAGTACTTAGTCATTTTACACTTCATAGGTACTCAGTGAGAGGAGAACTCACTGGAGACAATCAAGACTCAGAGCCTGAAGACGAAGAGCACCATCCTGAACTTATGGCAGTCCTCTAAGCTGGCTGAGTAAGTGTCAGTGATGAAGAGTATGACCCTGAGGTCATTACTAACTCAGTCCTGAAGGGAACAGGATGTCTCTGAGTTAATGGGAAGACTTGGAGTAGAGCCAAGCAATGCAAAAGGAATTTCAGCGTCAGGACAAGACTGGTGGGCTCAAGACAAAAAGAACTTAATAAGACAAGCCTGAAGCTCAGGAATAAGTTCTGACATTCTCACCAACCTGATGACGTGGACCAATCCGAGGAGGACACGCACGTACGGAACCTGACATGAAGACTGAATTCAGACTGCATATTCAACGGGCAAGCATTTAATGTGCATTTAATGCAAATACCAAATCCATGCTAGGGCGGCTGCTGCATGAAGATATATCCGTTTGAAGCCACTCTACATAGATGACTAGAAGACTATCTCTCCAACGGATAGTTATTCAAATCACCTATAAATACAGAAGGCCTTGAACCCATTCAAGGTTACGGGAAATTTCCAAGCCAGAAATTACTCAAACTCTCAAGCAATCAAAGCATTCAGCCTTAAGAGAAGCACTCGAAAACATTCAAATTTCCCAAGTGTTTCTTAGCAACTTAGAGTTATTCTGTATTCCAAGAGCTAATTAGAATCATCTTAAGCGTAGAGAGATTATCCAATCCTTAGCATAGCTTTGTCTTGTAAGGATAATCTCAACTTAGTTGGAATCCAAACTGAAACCAAAACCCTAAGATAGGTTTGTTGGGAGTAAGTCAGTTAGTGTGTTAGTAAGTGGAGTTGTATAGATCAGTGAGGATAGCTGGTCTTGGTGCACCTTGGCACGTTAAAAACAAGAATCCCTTGAGTGGATTTCCTGTTGAATCAGGCCGTGGACGTAGGAGCTTGAGACTCTGAACCACGTTAAACTCCTTGTGTTCTTACTGCTTTGATATTGTGCTTACTTGCCATATTACTTGTTCATTCATTGCATTCAAGTTTATCAGACCTGAATCAATCAGGCTGATCTTCAAAAGAGCACTGCCCTACTAAACACTCTTCAGATTTGAGTAAAACAAGTTTTTCAGAAAGCAAACTAAACAAGACTTTAAACTATCAGGGCTCAAACATTTCCGCACTGAACTTGAACTGATAGTTAGCCAACTGACCCGCACCAAGTGTAGTCAGTAGGTGTATTATCAGCTCCTAGTTCTTTACCACTCTGAGTGAAGGGGACTCAGTCATTTTTTAGGTTGAAAAATTGGTATACGTGTATTCCCCCCCCCATACACGTATTCCTCAGTCTTGTACCGGGACCAACAGGGGTTTTAGAGATGGTGGAGATGCATTTTGTTTTGATGGGGGTGCGAGGTTTGGTTTTTGGTTTGATGGGGGTGGGGGCAGGTATATCTGAATCTGATTCAGTAGAGACTATATTCAGGGATGAGTCTTGGTTACCTGATGAAGACTCATCAGTGGAGTTTGATGCTCTGACCATTTTCTTTGCAGCTCCTTTCTCGGTCTCAGAAGACCTCTTCTCCTTCTTCTTAGATGTCCTCTCTGCCTCCTCTTCCTTATGCAGGGCCATCATGTCACTAAGATTTATCAGCCTCCGCTTCAGCTTAGTTTTCTTCCCTTCAGTAGGGTTAGCTTCCACCTCCTCTTCTGCCGCTTCAGGGCTTTCCACAGCTATCTTCAACCTTCTTCCTTCTAATGCCTTTCCAGACTTGAAGAGAGCTTTCAAATTGCTCCATTTTCTGTCTTCCTTCCAATCTACTCCCACATCAACATTTTCTATCAAGTAAGAGATCTTTGTGGCAAAACAAAGCTTACTTAACAGCTGAGGAGACTTCTCTGGCTGGAACTTCAAGTGTTCCCTGTTTAGTGCCCTCAAGAAAAATAGTTGCCAGTTGAAGGTCTTCTCCTTGCTTTCCACTATAGCCTTCATCAATCTCAGCTTAGGTTTGCTCACTTGCTATGAGCTTCCTTGGTTTGCCAGTATACATTTCCCAACTATTTCACAAAGAACATTATATACTGGGAGGAGTACATTTTTGTTCATTGTGGGGCTGTACTTCATCTTCTTTTGCATTATTATGTACACCCAGTCTTCTTCTTTATCCGCAATACACGTATCCGGATTAGGACCTTCAGAGGGAAGTCCAAACAGTTTCTTGAGATCATCCCCATCCAAACGGATCTCCTTCTTTATCTTTTGGTGCTCAACGATTTCAACATCTTCCCTCATCACCTTCTTCTTTCTTTGCAAGAATAAGCAAGACCTAATCTTGGAATCAGTGTTGGCAACACTGAAGAAGAAATTATTGAACATCACGATCGGTTCATACCAGAAGTTGTCCTTGTTGGTAAGGAACCCTAGGTTTACTTTGGCCATTTTGAGAGAGTTAGGTTGAGAGAAAATTTGCAGAGTGTATAAGGAAATATAGTAAGTGTTTTCTTGTGAGAGTGTTCGAAAAAGTTCTCAAGTCTGATTTTGGGGGTTTTTATATGAGGAATGAATGGTGAGATTGAATAGCACAATTAACGTCTGAGATTAATTTTGAAACAGATCGTGGATAGTTGAAAAGGTTGTGGGGAGTTTTTTAGAGATCTTGACGATTAGAAAAGAACCGCCTAAGAT
Source organism: Ballota nigra (assembly GCA_947034835.1). Classification (NCBI taxonomy): domain Eukaryota; kingdom Viridiplantae; phylum Streptophyta; class Magnoliopsida; order Lamiales; family Lamiaceae; genus Ballota; species Ballota nigra. Next base: position 53,497,876 of record OX344730.1, on the reverse strand, counting down.
GGAAGGTGGAGATTGAAAAAGTTGGTAGACGGAAGGTCACATCATCCGACTTTTGGGGCGCGTGAGATAGGAAACTGAAAAAGTGAATCTGACTTGTACAACGCGCATTTAATGCTTGCCTTATCAAAAAAATTTCGAAACAGTGTAAAAAGATTTAATTTCCAAGAAAATACTCATTAGCCATTTTTTATAAGAGTTTTATATTTAAAACAAAGAGACTGCAGATTTGAGGAATGGCAAAGGTTAAAAAATTTGACCTCCACTGAGGTTGGACCTCGTCTGAGATTTGAGACTCTTCTGGGATTAGAGTCTCCACTGAGGATGGTCCTCTTCTGAGGTTGGACCTCCACTGATTTGTAATCAACTCTTCTGAGATTAGCTTATTTCTTTACTCTCCTGGATCTAGAAGTCCAAGCTCTACTGACAGTTCTTGAAACCTTGCTTCAGCCAAGGGTTTAGTGAAGATATCTGCCTTTTGCTTGTCAGTATGGATTTTGAGCATTTTGGTATCCTTCTTCTCCACATGATCTCTTATGAAGTGATGCCTTATATCCACATGTTGGTCCCACTAGATAGATTAATTGCGGAAGCTTTAAAGATTATGTCTTCTGCAAAGTCTTTTTATAAGAGCACAAAAATAAAGCAAGATAATAACTAAGGAAAGCAGTAAATGGACCAGATTTATAGTGGTTTGGATATTACGATCCTACATCCACTCTCCATTTTTATCAAAGAGGTCTCACTAACCAACCAACAACCAACTTGCTTACTGGAATTGTGAAGTACCAGTTCCTTCTTACAGTCCCTTCAGATCTAACTCGATCTAAAGTCTACAACCTTCAACCTTCTCTTAAAGATGAACAGGTTGAGATCCAACAACTCCTTAAGAGTATATATGAAATATGAACAATAAGAGTGCTAAGAGTGATAAACCAAAGGCTTGAAATATGACTTCGTGCGCGTGAGAATTTCTAGAGCCTTTCTTTGAAACTGCACTCTTGTATTTATAGAGGTGATTAGGATTTAGCCGTTGGAGAGCTAATCTAATCAGATCCTCTATTTAAGGAAGCTTTTAATTGATTGGGTTGGTAGGATCCTTGGATTGATTATCTTCAAATACTTTCCAATCCGATCTAAGTTGACTTGATTTAAATCACCAACGGTCAAGTGCTTCCAATGCCTAGCTCTGATTCTCTCCAAAGAAGGCAAGACCAGACACCAGGCAACCTCGATGTCTTCTGGTCCAGATCTGGTTAAGAAACAGAATGCTCATCAGAATCAGGAGATGATTCTGAGCATCTTTTGTTTCACTAGACTCGTCTGGTCCGGACTCATCTGGTCTGAGAAAGGTCTTCTGCCTCTGGTCAGTCTCCTCTGATGAAGTCTTCTGGTGGAGTCCTCTGGTGAAGTCTTCTGGTGACACTTCTGGTCTGGCAGTTCCCCCTAGACTAAGTCCTAATCTAGTTCATCATCTGGCTAACAGATCCAGATGGTCATATTACATTTCCTAGTTTGTTTTAACTCATCAAAACTATACAATAATTTATCCTAACAATATCCCCCTTTTTGATGGAGTTAAAACACTACCAGAACTGATCAAAACAGAAAATAAGTAAGAAAATAAATAAGGGATAAGACCTTAGAATAGATCTTATCAGGCAAACAAGAAGACAACAAGAAGTTGTCTTTTGAACAGAGAAGATATGACTTTTCATTAAATAATAGAGGACAAAAGATTACATATTACATTGCATTTCAGAGTCCTAAACTATGCATATCTTCTATTCTCCTTTGGCACCAGAAACCAGTCAAGGAATCTGTCTTGAACGGCCTTTAACTCAGCAGAAGATGTTGGAGTGAAATTCACCAACACCTTAGTCTTGAATAGCTTCTTCAACTCTATCCAATCAACCTAGTCCCCAAGCATTGGAGTGTTGAGATCATGAAACTCTAGGGCAGTGACTTCCAGGTTGAACTCTATAGTTGAGTCCATCAGCTGCTTGTAGAGATCTGCATCGTAGGCCTTCATCCAAGTGTGGAAAGTCCTGTTGATGAGTGCATCATCCTCTGGTGGAGACCTCTGGATGTAATGCTGGATAAACCACAAGGTTTTGCCATCCTTCCACTTATTGATCAGAGGAACAGGCACAGTAGAGTCAAATGACCCTTCTGTCCTGAGTGGCAAGATGTCCATCACCTCAACAAGACCTTTCTTCTTCTGGCTTGAACCACTAGCACCAGAAGATATACCAGCTCCTCTGGTCTTCTTGTTCTGCTTCCTAACATATCGGAGCCTCTTCTCTTCATCTATGTTCTTCCTTATCCTTACTTGCCTCTCTTCTGGCGTTTCTTCCTTGAACCTTTTCTCTGCTTCCTCAACTACTTCTTCAAGGAAGCTCTTCTTTACCTTCTTTATCTTCCTCTTAGCAGGACCAGTAACAAAGATAGGATCCTGCTCTGCATCTGTAGACTCCTCTTCTGCCGCAAGCTGTTTTGCCATGGTAAGAGATTTGAGCTCTTCCTTCTTCTTCTTCTGCAGCTCAGCCTGGGCCAAAGTGTTCTCCAGCAGATCCAGACGAGCACCATGGCTAAAAAGAGTCTCATTTGTGGTCTTCGCCATGGCCAAAAAGAGTCTCCGGCACATGGCTAAAAAAAAGTCTCATTTGTGGTCTTCGCCAGATCAGTTCTGGCCTTCTCTTCCCCCTTTTTAACTTCATCAAACAGGGGCTGCACCACCTGCCTTATGAGATCAGGCAAGGCAGTGGAGGAGGAAGAGTGAAGATCACGGAGTTGCCTGGCCTCCTCCAGATAGGCTTTCGATTCAACAACCAGCTTCTCTTGCTTTTCCAGTATCTCTTAAAGGGAGTCCTTCATCTTAGCAGTCTGCAGCATCTGCGAGGCCATCTCCACCTTAAGCACTGAGACAGGCCTCACTTGTTCCAGAACATATTGTTGGACCTGCCTCTGGCTTTCATGCACATCCATCTTCAAGTAGAGGCAGTCAGACTTGAATGCTGCTTTGGCAGAGGCAAATACATTCTTAATCTGCTTCAATAACTTCCTTCTCTCATCTTTAATCTGGTGTTCAACCAGAGCAGGTGCCAAATGCTGCATTGCCTTGGAGAATCTGCCAATCTGTTGGATTTGTTCATTGAAAAACAGCTTCATCTTCTGGAGGACTGCGGGAGTGACATCAAAATCCTTCTCATCAGAGTAGAGCTCTGGAGGAAAGGTGAAGTGAGGGACAAACTTGTATGAGGGGCCTTCAGGAGAGATCATCACTCCCTGCTGGATCAACAAGGTACGGATTACCACCTTGGCTGCCTCTGGAGTCTCAAGCTCCGCAGGATTCTGGAGATTTAGCTTCTTCTTCAATTCAATCTCCCAGGCAGAGAAGGTAGGAGGACCCATTTCCTCAAGCAGCAGCATCAGGTCCTCCACATCCTCTAATCTGTCTTTGCTCCAGACCTTGGCGTCAGTAAGATCCGCCAGAAGTGGTAAGTGCTCAAGAAGGACAGGGAAATGCTCTCTTAGCCAAAGCTGAGCACTCACACTTATGCTCTGCCTGATGGGACCCATTTCTACAGAAGAGAAAGTAAAGGGTTTGGGCCCAGAGGCAGAGGAGGAAGGTGCTAAGTTATCAGGCTCAAGTGAAGCTTCCTCATCTTCACTATCATCACTAGATAGGCATGTGGGAGAGGGAGGAGGGGCAGTAAATTCCAATGCCATGGAGACAGAGGGGTCAAGTTCAGTGTGAGATTGGAGAGGTGTAGGTAATTGTGAGGTAGAAGTGGAGGGAATGGGTTGCTCTGCACCAGAAGAAGTAGATGAAACTTCTGGCACAGAGGCTGGGATGGGTATTTGTGAGGTGGAGGGCGATGAAATAGATGGTTCTGCACCAGAAGTTGATGGCCCTTCTGGCACAGGTGCTGGGGGAGAAGGATTTGTGGGGAGAGGGTTAAGTGAAGTGGGGGGAGAGGGTGTTTGGATAGGAATGGTGGAAGAGGTGTATAGGGGTGTGTCTGGTAGGGTCTGCTCTGGTGAAGCAATGGGGGCACCAGGAGCAGATGAGAGATTTTGTGGTTGTGTTTCTGGGGGAGAAGTAGAGGGGGTAACAAGATTAATTGGGGAGGGGATAAAAGGATGTACCTCAGCTGGGTCAATACTAGCTGGAACAGAGAGCTCTGGAGCATCTTCCATAAGCATAGAAGCCTCTTCTATAGCCTGCTCCAAGGCATCTCCCAGGTCAGAGCCAGATTCTGGATCTTGAAGAATGGCTCTTTTGGCTCTGGGCTTCCTCTTAAGAGGCTCAACCTCCTCTTCTTCTTCTTCTTCTGGCTCATCCACCAGAAGTGTTTTCTTGCCCCTTCTGGAAGTCCTTGGCTTCTTAGCAGATGCTTTTCTGGCATCATCATGTCTTTCCCGTTTCTTGGCTGCTCCTGCCGTCTGTGCAGCCTCAACATTCTTGTCACCCTTCTTCTTCAATCCAGCTTCAAGGGGAATCTGGTCATCATCTGATGAACCAGAGAATGCCACAGTAGAAAAACCAGTCGCCTCTGACTTCTTCTTTGGCTGGCTCTTCTTGGTCTTCCGCCCCTTAGCAGGCGAAGGCACTGCTTGGAGAGGAGGGGCAGGGATGGCCTATTCTCCATCAGAGTCAGCATGGCCATGGAGTGGGCCATCCTTGGAGAATAAGATCTTGGATTTGTGATAAGCTTTGCACCAAGACTCTTTCCACTTCTTCTCTGGAAACAAAGAATCCAGAATTAAGGTCAGTTTTGTTCCCAACAAAACATTTGCAGTAAGGCAGAACTGCAACTCCCCAGGCTTGGATGGGCAAGCCTCCTTCTTCACCTTCAATATGTTCTTCCTAAGTACACCCCAGAAGAACTCCGCCCAATTACATTGCACTCCATCATACAATGCCCTCATGACACACATCCGCCCATTAAAAATAACATCTGTGCTGTGATTTTTGCACATCAATAACTTCACCACAATATCGAAAAGTACCTTGTACTTTTGCCTGAGATGCTTGTCCAGAAAGCCCTTCGTCACATTTGGCAAAAGGATCTGGCAAAGATTTTGAAGGATTCAATAATCTCATCCTCCTTGTAAGTCAGTGGATCTACCCCTTCTGCCGAGATATTTTCGAACAATGCGCATAAATCATGCTTGGAAAACACCAAATCATCCTGGTCTATCTTGGATGAAATGTGATCGTCATGAATCTTCATACAAACCAGGAACTGGGCCGCATAACCGTCCAATGTGCAAAAACCCTTGGGAACTGTAGAGATCAACTTCTCCACTCTGGATCTCTGAAGCAGTTCCAAAATAGCCAACGCCGTCGGGTTCTTGGTGGTGTAGAAATCAACCACTATCTATGTCTTCAACTTCTTCATCACCAACTCAGGATCGAAGTTGCACATAGGAGCCATGTCTGAAATTTTGTGAGAGAGAGAGAGACTTGCAGAGAGAGGTTAGGGTTTGATAGAATGAAGACGTGAAAGGACAGATTGAAAAGATTTTAGTTTAAATAAGAAAATACGCGTGGGTCTGAAAGATTAATAAAGTGTGAACGCGTGTAAAGTGTAAATTTAATTCAGGGAACAAAATCAATTTTAGAATTGATTGACATATTGCACTGTTATTAAATCTGATGGCCAAGATTAAAAGGCAGGTTACAGATTTAATATGGTGCATGGGCATGGTCATTGGGACTGGTTTCGAGGAGGTTTTGTGGCAGTCAAGAGAAAAAGCGAAATGATTGCCTAGGCCCTCTACCCTAGTCTTAAATACACTATGAAGATGAAACATTTTAGGTGTATTCCCAATGATCAGAGGCCAGAGAAGTAAAAGCATACCTGTCACCTGATATTGTAACCAGATGATACCACAGCTAGTCTGGTGTTACATCTCATCTGATGGAAACCCATCTGGTTCTGGTCAGAGAAGATTTCGAACTTTTCTGGAATCTGACTCAACACCTCATCTGGGATGTACCTCATCTGGTACAAGCCTTATCTGGTGCATACCTCATTTGGAGATGTAACCTCCCTGGTATATCTAGCCTGTAGGCATGTTAGTATCAAAATAATAAAGTATGTATAATTGAATTAAACGATACTTCTCTGATGTTTCCCCTAAAACAAATTTGTCTGTGGATCCAATAATCCTAACTCAAGAGCTAACTCTCTGAATCTGGTTTCAGCCAAAGGCTTAGTCCGAATATCTGCTCTCTGCTTCTCTGTTGCAATCTTTTTCATCCTTATATCTCCCTTCTCAACATGGTCTCTGATAAAGTGATGCCTTATATCAACATGTTTGCATCTGGTATGAAGAAGTGGATTCTGGGTGATTGCAATTGCACTGTTGCTATCACAGAATATTGGAATATCCTTGGCCCTAATCTGGTAGTCTCTAAGCTGTTGACTAATCCAGAGTATTTGTGAACAACAGCTCCCTGCAGCCATGTACTCTGCTTCTGTGGTTGATGTTGCAACTGAAGTCTGCTTCTTAGAGAACCAAGATACCAATTTATTCCCTAGAAATTGACATGTTCCACTTGTAGACTTTTTATCTATTCTGCAGCCACCATAATCTGAATCCGAGTAACCACTTAACTCTAAGTTGTCATCTGCAGGATACCATAACCCCAAATTCACTGTTCCCTTAAGATATTTCAATATCTTCCTAGCTGCTTCCAAGTGACTTTTCTTAGGATTGGCTTGAAATCTGGCACACACACCAACAACAAAAGTAATATCTGGTCTGCTCACTGTCAGGTACAGAAGAGAACCAGTAAGTGCTCTGTACTGAGTCTGGTCCACACTCTCTCCAGACTCATCTGGATCCATGTTGAAATTTGTCATCATAGGGATCTTGGCTGCTTTGCTAGATCCTACTCCAAATTTCTCTAACATGTTTCTGATGTACTTTGCCTGATTTATGAAAATTCCCTTCTCTGATTGCCGTACCTGCAAACCTAAGAAATAATTCATCTCACCCATCATAGACATCTCAAACTGATTCTGCATAAGTTCACCAAACTTCTCACACAGCTTCTTGTTAGGGGATCCAAATATAATGTCATCAACATATATTTGGACCAGAAGGATGTTCTTTCCTTCTTCTTTCCTAAACAAGGTCCTATCAATCTTTCCCTTAGTAAAACCATTGTCCAGAAGAAACTGAGATAAAGTGTCATACCATGCTCTGGGTGCCTGCTTCAGCCCATAAAGAGCTTTCTTAAGCTTAAACACCTTGTCACCTTGTTCAAAACCAGGAGGTTGTTCCACATACACTTCCTCAATGAGAATCCCATTAAGAAAGTCAGATTTCACATCCATCTGGTATACTTTGAACTTCATGTGAGCAGCATATGCTAAGAACAATCTGATGGCTTCTAGTCTGGCAACAGGAGCAAATGTCTCATCATAGTCTATTCCTTCAGACTGAGAATAGCCCTGAGCCACTAGCCTTGCCTTGTTCCTAGTAATGACATCATTCTCATCTTTCTTATTCTTGAAAACCCACTTAGTGCCTATCACCTTTTGATGTCTTGGTCTGTCTACTAGCTCCAAAACATCTTGTCTGGTGAATTGATTCAACTCCTGCATAGCAACAATCCAATTTGAATCCTTCAGTGCCTCCTTGATGTTCTTGGGCTCAATCAAGGACACATAGCAACTGAATAGGCAGCTAAGTTAAGAGTTATCCTAGTCTAATTACCTTTAGCTGGATATCCTAATATCAGGTCATTGGGGTGATCAACCAGGGTCCTCCTTCCCGTGGTCTTACCTGATTGACCATCTTCTGCAGTACCTTGGTGATTATCACCAACTGCAAGAGAGCTTCCCCCTACAGGATTTCCAACCTCTTCTGGTTCTGCTCCTTGCGAAGACTTCTGCTTCAGAGAACCAGGAGATGGGTCACCATCTGAATCTGAATCTGAATCAAGAATAGGTGGATTGACCTTGATTACTCTGGGAGTAGTCTAATTCTGTGTCTCATCAGAAGACTTAGAGTCCACCTTGCACTCAAAAGCAGATTCATCAAAAACAACATGAGGTGTTTCCTCCACACAAAGTGAATTCTTATTAAAAACTCTAAAAGCTTTACTGGTGCTGGAATATCCTAAAAATATTCCATCTGCCACTTTAGCATCAAAAGTTTTTAATTTAGATTTCCCATTGTCATGGATGAAACACTTACATCCAAAAACATGAAAATAAGAATCAGATGGGGTTTTACCTTTCCATACCTCATATGGAGTCTTACCATGTCTCTGAGCAACTAGGCATCTGTTCTGAGTGTAACAGGCTGTGTTGATAGCTTCTGCCCAAAATCTCTGTGGTGTGTTGTACTCTGCTAAAAGAGTCCTTGCAGCTTCCTTTAGGGTTTTGTTCCTCCTTTCTGCTACTCCATTCTATTGGGGTGTTCTGGCAGCAGATGTCTCATGAAAAATCCCATGGTCCTTGCAGTAATCTGCAATGTGTGAATTTAAAAACTCTGTCCCTTTGACACTTCTGATCCTCACTATGCTCTGGTTCTGCTCATTCTGAATCTGCTTGAAGAATTCTGGCAGCTTAGTGATAGTTTCATTTTTCTTAAACAAGAACACTACCCAAGTGTATCTTGAAAAGTCATCTACTATCACCAAAGTGTACTTCCTTCCACTGAAACTAAGAGGAGAAACAGATCCAAACAGGTCCATGTGAAGTAGTTGAAGTACTTTGGTTGTGGTTGTGCTCTGGACATCCTTAAAGGAAGTCTTGGGTTGTTTACCCTTCTGGCATGAACCACAAACCTGATCCTTCTTAAACACTTCATTAGGAAGACCTCGAATTAGACCTTTTCTGGCAATCTTGTTCAGCGTTTTGAAGTTCAGATGACACAATCTCTTATGCCAAATCCAGCTGTTCTCTGCAGATCCTTTTGCAACCAGGCAAGCATTTCTTGGGCAACTGCTAAAATCTGCAAGATAAATGTTATCTTTCCTCAAGCCTATTAGCAAGATATCATTATAATCAGAAGAAAAGATAGTGCATGAATCACTAGAAAACTTCACTGAGTATCCCTTGTCACAAAATTGGGATACTGAAAGCAGGTTATGCTTGAGTCCTCAACATAGTAGACTTCATCTACAGATACGCCATTAAAAGTCAACTTTCCAACACCTCTGGTGACTCCATAATTGTTGTCACCAAACATCACTCTTGGCCCATTCAGTGGCTTAAAATCCTGGAGATAATCTTTCTGGAATATCATGTGCTTGGAACATCCACTATCAATGTACCAAACATGGTTGCTTGAAAGTCCTTTCTCCAATGGGCTCTTGTCCTCCTGCAGAGAAATCAATTAGGTCCCCTACTAGGGCTGAGTCCTGATTGGTTAGTTGCAGGTTTTGTAGGAATCCAAAGATAAAGATCATCCCTTGCTGGATAAGGAGATCTTATCTTCCTTCCAAATCTATCTACCAGCACATGTCCTCTGACAATAACATATTGAGCTACTGGTCTGATAAGGACATCTTTCCTATAAACAAGTCTGGTGTTCCTTTTCTCAAATCTGGCCTTTGGAATGGCCTGCCTTAAAGACATAGTCTTAAAGGTCTGGTTGTACGGGTACATCCTAGAAGAACCATCTCTGGTGTCATAACTACCCAGATCAGTTGGTTTTCTATAGATGGGTCTGGAAGACCTCCTCTGGTTCTGAAAAGTGGATTTATTCTGATGATAGAATTCCTTCTGAGTTTTCCTGTTCTGGAATCTTCTTGGAGCATTCCACCTTTGAGATCTCCTATTCTGATTGAGGTTCCCTGGTTCAGTATATCTCCTCTGATATCTCCTATTCTGATTAGGTTTTCTCTTAGAGTTTCCCTTCTGAGGGCCCCTAATTTGCTTAGGTTCCACTCTTTTAGGTCTCCTATGAGGTCCCTTAATCTGTTTAGGCATCTGAACAGAACCATCAATCTTCATAGGTTCTCTATTCTGACGTTTATGCTCTAAGATTTCCTCTTCCAGTTCAGTGAACTCATTGGGAACATCATCTATATGGTCAGTAAAGCAGTCTTTAGCCCAGTTATGGTTTTTAACCATTCTGTAACCTTTTCCATTTGAATCCTTTTCATCCCAGATTTCTACCACTTCACCAGATCTTTCAGACAACTTGCCTTTATTGCATAAAAATTTAGTGGATCTGGTTGCAATTCCAGAATATCCTAAACCACTCTTATCATGTGCTCTTTGAGAAGATCCTTGTATAATGGATACAACAGTTGGAGCTTCTCTGGTCTTAGGACTTCCATGATAGGTTGTTCAACTTGCTTACCCTTGATAAGATATTGATATTTGGCTTTGAGCTCATTGAACTCTTCTGTCTGAGAGTTCTTCTCTTTCATGAGCTGTTCTACCAGAGTATCTCTTTCAGTGACCTTTTCTTGAAGTTCAGAGACTTCTTTAGAATGGTCTTTCATGAGTTCTCTGGCAGATTTTTGCTCATTTGATAAAGATTGAACTTCAGCTCTAAGCCTACCATTTTCTTTTTCTAGTTTTTGGCAAAGTTGAACACAATTTTGTAGATCTGATAGCATTTGCTGCATATCAGACTCTCTAGAAGCACCAGATGAATGAGAGGATTCAGTATATTTGGAATTAGATAAGCATAGGGTAGTTTCATTTACCTCAGTGATGTCTGCCATAAGACATACATCATCATCAGATCCGAAATCAGAAGAAGAAGAAGAAGAACTGGAACTAGTATCCTCTTCCTCTGCTTCTGCCAGTAGTGTTCTCTTGTCTGCATATCTCCTATCACTCTTGAGTCTTTTCTCTTCTCTTTCTCTAGGAGTCAACTGAGGACAATTACAGTTGTAGTGTCCTGGCTTGTTGCAGGTGTAGCAAGTGTTGTCACCTCTGGGGCTGGGACTTGGATCTCTCCTCCTCTGGTTGTACTCTGCTCTGGCTGGACTACACTGTCTCCTCTGGTAGTTTGATCTACCAGAACTGCCATCCCTCCTTTGGTAATCTGATCTCCCAGAGCTGTTATCTCTCCTCCTCTCTGGAGTTCTAAATCTGGTCTCCCTTGAGTCTCCAAATGTCCTTTCTTTATCAGCAGCCTTGAAAGAACTCTTCCTATCTCTGGTAGATTCCTTCCAATGCTTTCTGTACCTGCCATACTTAGAACTCATCTTATCAAGTTTACGGGTTAGAAGTGCTACCTGCTCCTTGAGACTCATGTCATCTGCAGTAGACTCCTTTGGTTTGTCATCTGACTTGATGGTAGAGGAGAAAGCAACTCCTTTCTGACCAGAAGAGAAAACCTTTTCTGTTTGATCCTCCTCTTGAAGATCATACTCGTAGGCTTTGAGATCAGATAAGAGAAGATGATGATCCAGAGTGTTGAGATCCTTGCTATCTTTAATCACAGTCACTTTGATTTTCCACCTGCTGGTTAGTGAACGCAATATTTTACTATTTATTTCCTTTTCAAAGTAGGTCTTACCTAAGGCACTAGCCTTGTTGAGGAGATTTGTGAGACGCATATCCAGCTGGTCAATGGTCTCATCTGGCTTCATCTTGAAGGTGTCAAATGAGTGTTGAACAGCTTGGAGTTTGTTGTCCTTGATCTTCTCTGTTCCCTCACAGAGTAATGCTAGTTTGTCCCACATCTCTTTGGCAGTTGCACATGTTCTGACCTTTTCAATCACCTCCTTTGTGAGTGTATTGATGATTTCAGTCATTTCCACCTGGTACAAGTTGTAGAGTTTTCTCTCATCATTATCAAGCTCGTCCTTTTTCTTTAGTATCTTCCGTCTTGCAACACGTTCACCAGTTCTCTCCTCTGCAGCTCCGCTGCTTTCTTCCTTGGACTCAGACCTACCATCATCGATGGGAGTCCAGTAAAATTTGATGGGGCCACTCTCTACCACATCTAACATGCGGTGATGGATAGCTCCAAGATGATTGCTCATCATGAAGCTCCAGTGGCTGTAATCCTCGATGGAGAATTCTGGTAACTTACGGCTCTTATACGAAGATTTTGAAGACATTTTTATCAAAGAATTTTAACAAGAATTTAACCAAAGCACAATAAAGAGCAATGGATCTGCCCGGTGATTACCAAAAAAGCTTTACAAAGCAGTGGTCTTTGGACACACTGCTCTGATACCACTTGTTGGTCCCACTAGATATATTAATTGCGGAAGCTTTAAAGATTATATCTTCTGCAAAGTCTTTTTATAAGAGCACAAAATAAAGCAAGATAATAACTAAGGAAAGCAGTAAATGGACCAGATTTATAGTGGTTCGGATATAACGATCCTACGTCCACTCTCTCTTTTTATCAAAGGGGTCTCAATAACCAACCAACAACCAACTTGCTTACTGGATTTGTGAAGTACCAGTTCCTTCTTACAGTCCCTTTAGATCTAACTCGATATAAAGTCTACAGCCTTCAACCTTCTCTTAAAGATGAACAGGTTGAGATCCAACAACTCCTTAAGAGTATATATGAAATATGAACAATAAGAGTGCTAAGAGTAATAAACCAAAGGCTTGAAATATGACTTCGTGCGCGTGAGAATTTCTAGAGCCTTTCTTTGGAACTGCACTTTTGTATTTATAGAGGTGATTAGGGTTTAGCCGTTGGAGAGCTAATTGAATCAGATCCTCTATTTGATGGTCCCGTTTTCGAATACCAAAATGGGAATTCAGGAGCAAATTTTTTTTAAACCTTTTCTTAGGGAGTTCAGCAAGAGTGAAAAATACTCAAGTCACTGCATTGCTACGAGTCAGAGCACTCAAGTCAGAGCAACTGACTTGTGAGCTCAGTCTCGTAACAAGGCCGTGACTGGAGAGGTTTCACTTCAAGTCACTGCATTACTCAGAGACTGAGTTACCAAGTCAGTGAGAGCTTGGAAACTCACACTCTGAATAACGCAGTGACTCGAGATGCTGAACTCTTGAGTGCGTTGCCTGAACTGGTCAGTGAGATGGAATCTCCCTGACCTGAATGCTTAACCAAAGTTCCATTTTAAACAATGCTCTCAGTGAGCAGATTTTCGCAATACTTTAGAAGAAAAGACATTCCAGATAATGACGCTTGGTTTAATGTGGTTCAGAGACTCAAGCTCTTACATCCACGGCCTGATTTAACAGGAAATCCACTATCTCAGGATTCTTGTTTTTAACGTGCCAAGGTGCACTTACAACTGGACTCACGCCACTCCCTGGGCTGCCCCTCCTTTCTCACTGACAACTTACTCCCAACAAACCTAACTAGAGGGTTTTGGTTTCAGTTTGGTTTCTCCAACTAGGTGAGGTTTTCCTTTACAATGTGTTAGCCTCAAGCTAGGATTAGGAAAACCTCTCTAAGCTATGAGTTACAAGCTGAACACTCATTTGTGTATATCTATGAACTCTAAAGTTCAGTGTACAAGATGTGAATCGTGCCTCCTTATAACTCCCAATATCATGCACTAAACACTCACACCTTCACAGCTCGTAGGTGTTGATTTTTCTTCTTTTTCACACACAAACACACGCAGCTATGAGCTTGTATTTATAATGGGGATTCAAATGTATCCGTTGGAGGAAAGATACATTTGAATCCAACATTAAATGGTTTCAACCACTTTTCTTGGAATGCGGCCTTTGTCAGTGTCAGAGTTGCTGCCTCGTGCTAATTGGTCCACGTGGCCTGGATTCACGGATCTTTGACTCAGTGGGTTTGACTAAGACCCACTGACTTTAGGAAGCTTTCTCCTTCACTGACTGATGATCTTCAGTGGACTGAGCGTCTTCAGTGTAGTTGTCTTTCAGAGACTGTTTGAAGATCATTCCAAGAAGTTTGTCATAAGGCTGAATGACAAACTTCCCTGACCACAGTAGCCTGACACCTTCAGGGTCTACTTGGTGCAGCACTGATCCTCCTGATCATGCTCTTCACTGAGTGGTCCACCTGACTTAGCTTAGATCAGCCTGGTTTACACTCAGTGGGACATCCTTCAGGCTTCTCTTCTGGTTCAGGTTACATCATGGCTTCAGTCAGTTCTCCTTGGTGTCATCTTGATATCCTCAGGCTGTGTTGGCTTAGTTCCCCCTCGCTGAGTTCCCCCTCAACTGAGTGTTCCCTCGACTGACAGCCTATCTTACTGAGAACTAGCCTATCCTGACCTGAAACTAGAGATACAATCCTGACTGCTTTCAAACCTATTATATGTTGTTTTGGAAAATCATCAAAACTAAAACATATCCCAACAATTTTCCCCTTTTTGATGATTCCAAAACTTCTAACCAAATGATTTTCTATTACAAGAATAATGTCAGAGTACACGTAATAGTTTGAAATATGCAGGAATTCCCATAGTTTAAAACATTTAAGATCTGTTCGGTTGACCATTTTTCTTAACAAAACTGGATCAGTGGTCTGGTGAACAACCAGCTTTGATACCAATTGATGGTCCCGTTTTCGAATACCAAAATGGGAATTCAGGAGCAAATTTTTTTTAAACCTTTTCTTAGGGAGTTCAGCAAGAGTGAAAAATACTCAAGTCACTGCATTGCTACGAGTTAGAGCACTCAAGTCAGAGCAACTGACTTGTGAGCTCAGTCTCGTAACAAGGCAGTGACTCGAGAGGTTTCACTTCAAGTCACTGCATTACTCAGAGACTGAGTTACCAAGTCAGTGAGAGCTTGGAAACTCACACTCTGAATAACGCAGTGACTCGAGATGCTGAACTCTTGAGTGCGTTGCCTGAACTGGTCAGTGAGATGGAATCTCCCTGACCTGAATGCTTAACCAAAGTTCCATTTTAAACAATGCTCTCAGTGAGCAGATTTTCGCAATACTTTAGAAGAAAAGACATTCCAGATAATGATGCTTGGTTTAATGTGGTTCAGAGACTCAAGCTCTTACATCCACGGCCTGATTTAACAGGAAATCCACTATCTCAGGATTCTTGTTTTTAACGTGCCAAGGTGCACTTACAACTGGACTCACGCCACTCCCTGGGCTGCCCCTCCTTTCTCACTGACAACTTACTCCCAACAAACCTAACTAGAGGGTTTTGGTTTCAGTTTGGTTTCTCCAACTAGGTGAGGTTTTCCTTTACAATGTGTTAGCCTCAAGCTAGGATTAGGAAAACCACTCTAAGCTATGAGTTACAAGCTGAACACTCATTTGTGTATATCTATGAACTCTAAAGTTCAGTGTACAAGATGTGAATCGTGCCTCCTTATAACTCCCAATATCATGCACTAAACACTCACACCTTCACAGCTCGTAGGTGTTGATTTTTCTTCTTTTTCACACACAAACACACGCAGCTATGAGCTTGTATTTATAATGGGGATTCAAATGTATCCGTTGGAGGGAAGATACATTTGAATCCAACATTAAATGGTTTCAACCACTTTTCTTGGAATGCGGCCTTTGTCAGTGTCAGAGTTGCTGCCTCGTGCTGATTGGTCCACGTGGCCTGGATTCACGGATCTTTGACTCAGTGGGTTTGACTAAGACCCACTGACTTTAGGTAGCTTTCTCCTTCACTGACTGATGATCTTCAGTGGACTGAGCGTCTTCAGTGTAGTTGTCTTTCAGAGACTGTTTGAAGATCATTCCAAGAAGTTTGTCATAAGGCTGAATGACAAACTTCCCTGACCACAGTAGCCTGACACCTTCAGGGTCTACTTGGTGCAGCACTGATCCTCCTGATCATGCTCTTCACTGAGTGGTCCACCTGACTTAGCTTAGATCAGCCTGGTTTACACTCAGTGGGACATCCTTCAGGCTTCTCTTCTGGTTCAGGTTACATCATGGCTTCAGTCAGTTCTCCTTGGTGTCATCTTGATATCCTCAGGCTGTGTTGGCTGAGTTCCCCCTCGCTGAGTTCCCCCTCAACTGAGTGTTCCCTCAACTGACAGCCTATCTTACTGAGAACTAGCCTATCCTGACCTGAAACTAGAGATACAATCCTGACTGCTTTCAAACCTATTATATGTTGTTTTGGAAAATCATCAAAACTAAAACATATCCCAACAATTTCCCCCTTTTTGATGATTCCAAAACTTCTAACCAAATGATTTTCTATTACAAGAATAATGTCAGAGTACACGTAATAGTTTGAAATATGCAGGAATTCCCATAGTTTAAAACATTTAAGATCTGTTCGGTTGACCATTTTTCTTAACAAAACTGGATCAGTGGTCAGGTGAACAACCAGCTTTGATACCAATTGATGGTCCCGTTTTCGAATACCAAAATGGGAATTCAGGAGCAAATTTTTTTTTAAACCTTTTCTTAGGGAGTTCAGCAAGAGTGAAAAATACTCAAGTCACTGCATTGCTACGAGTTAGAGCACTCAAGTCAGAGCAACTGACTTGTGAGCTCAGTCTCGTAGAAAGGCAGTGACTCAAGAGGTTTCACTTCAAGTCACTGCATTACTCAGAGACTGAGTTACCAAGTCAGTGAGAGCTTGGAAACTCACACTCTGAATAACGCAGTGACTCGAGATGCTGAACTCTTGAGTGCGTTGCCTGAACTGGTCAGTGAGATGGAATCTCCCTGACCTGAATGCTTAACCAAAGTTCCATTTTAAACAATGCTCTCAGTGAGCAGATTTTCGCAATACTTTAGAAGAAAAGACATTCCAGATAATGACGCTTGGTTTAATGTGGTTCAGAGACTCAAGCTCTTACATCCACGGCCTGATTTAACAGGAAATCCACTATCTCAGGATTCTTGTTTTTAACGTGCCAAGGTGCACTTACAACTGGACTCACGCCACTCCCTGGGCTGCCCCTCCTTTCTCACTGACAACTTACTCCCAACAAACCTAACTAGAGGGTTTTGGTTTCAGTTTGGTTTCTCCAACTAGGTGAGGTTTTCCTTTACAATGTGTTAGCCTCAAGCTAGGATTAGGAAAACCTCTCTAAGCTATGAGTTACAAGCTGAACACTCATTTGTGTATATCTATGAACTCTAAAGTTCAGTGTACAAGATGTGAATCGTGCCTCCTTATAACTCCCAATATCATGCACTAAACACTCACACCTTCACAGCTCGTAGGTGTTGATTTTTCTTCTTTTTCACACACAAACACACGCAGCTATGAGCTTGTATTTATAATGGGGATTCAAATGTATCCGTTGGAGGAAAGATACATTTGAATCCAACATTAAATGGTTTCAACCACTTTTCTTGGAATGCGGCCTTTGTCAGTGTCAGAGTTGCTGCCTCGTGCTAATTGGTCCACGTGGCCTGGATTCACGGATCTTTGACTCAGTGGGTTTGACTAAGACCCACTGACTTTAGGAAGCTTTCTCCTTCACTGACTGATGATCTTCAGTGGACTGAGCGTCTTCAGTGTAGTTGTCTTTCAGAGACTGTTTGAAGATCATTCCAAGAAGTTTGTCATAAGGCTGAATGACAAACTTCCCTGACCACAGTAGCCTGACACCTTCAGGGTCTACTTGGTGCAGCACTGATCCTCCTGATCATGCTCTTCACTGAGTGGTCCACCTGACTTAGCTTAGATCAGCCTGGTTTACACTCAGTGGGACATCCTTCAGGCTTCTCTTCTGGTTCAGGTTACATCATGGCTTCAGTCAGTTCTCCTTGGTGTCATCTTGATATCCTCAGGCTGTGTTGGCTTAGTTCCCCCTCGCTGAGTTCCCCCTCAACTGAGTGTTCCCTCGACTGACAGCCTATCTTACTGAGAACTAGCCTATCCTGACCTGAAACTAGAGATACAATCCTGACTGCTTTCAAACCTATTATATGTTGTTTTGGAAAATCATCAAAACTAAAACATATCCCAACAATTTCCCCCTTTTTGATGATTCCAAAACTTCTAACCAAATGATTTTCTATTACAAGAATAATGTCAGAGTACACGTAATAGTTTGAAATATGCAGGAATTCCCATAGTTTAAAACATTTAAGATCTGTTCGGTTGACCATTTTTCTTAACAAAACTGGATCAGTGGTCTGGTGAACAACCAGCTTTGATACCAATTGATGGTCCCGTTTTCGAATACCAAAATGGGAATTCAGGAGCAAATTTTTTTTAAACCTTTTCTTAGGGAGTTCAGCAAGAGTGAAAAATACTCAAAGTACTGCATTGCTACGAGTTAGAGCACTCAAGTCAGAGCAACTGACTTGTGAGCTCAGTCTCGTAACAAGGCAGTGACTCGAGAGGTTTCACTTCAAGTCACTGCATTACTCAGAGACTGAGTTACCAAGTCAGTTAGAGCTTGGAAACTCACACTCTGAATAACGAGTGACTCGAGATGCTGAACTCTTGAGTGCGTTGCCTGAACTGGTCAGTGAGATGGAATCTCCCTGACCTGAATGCTTAACCAAAGTTCCATTTTAAACAATGCTCTCAGTGAGCAGATTTTCGCAATACTTTAGAAGAAAAGACATTCCAGATAATGACGCTTGGTTTAATGTGGTTCAAAGACTCAAGCTCTTACATCCACGGCCTGATTTAACAGGAAATCCACTATCTCAGGATTCTTGTTTTTAACGTGCCAAGGTGCACTTACAACTGGACTCACGCCACTCCCTGGGCTGCCCTTCCTTTCTCACTGACAACTTACTCCCAACAAACCTAACTAGAGGGTTTTGGTTTCAGTTTGGTTTCTCCAACTAGGTGAGGTTTTCCTTTACAATGTGTTAGCCTCAAGCTAGGATTAGGAAAACCTCTCTAAGCTATGAGTTACAAGCTGAACACTCATTTGTGTATATCTATGAACTCTAAATTTCAGTGTACAAGATGTGAATCGTGCCTCCTTATAACTCCCAATATCATGCACTAAACACTCACACCTTCACAGCTCGTAGGTGTTGATTTTTCTTCTTTTTCACACACAAACACAAGCAACTATGAGCTTGTATTTATAATGGGGATTCAAATGTATCCGTTGGATGGAAGATACATTTGAATCCAACATTAAATGGTTTCAACCACTTTTCTTGGAATGCGGCCTTTGTCAGTGTCAGAGTTACTGCCTCGTGCTGATTGGTCCACGTGGCCTGGATTCACGGATCTTTGACTCAGTGGGTTTGACTAAGACCCACTGACTTTAGGTAGCTTTCTCCTTCACTGACTGATGATCTTCAGTGGACTGAGCTTCTTCAGTGTAGTTGTCTTTCAGAGATTGTTTGAAGATCATTCCAAGAAGTTTGTCATAAGGCTGAATGACAAACTTCCCTGACCACAGTAGCCTGACACCTTCAGGGTCTACTTGGTGCAGCACTGACCCTCCTGATCATGCTCTTCACTGAGTGGTCCACCTGACTTAGCTTAGATCAGCCTGGTTTACACTCAGTGGGACATCCTTCAGGCTTCTCTTCTAGTTCAGGTTACATTATGGCTTCAGTCAGTTCTCCTTGGTGTCATCTTGATATCCTCAGGCTGTGTTGGCTGAGTTCCCCCTCGCTGAGTTCCCCCTCAACTGAGTGTTCCCTCAACTGACAGCCTATCTTACTGAGAACTAGCCTATCCTGACCTGAAACTAGAGATACAATCCTGACTGCTTTCAAACCTATTATATGTTTTTTTGGAAAATCATCAAAACTAAAACATATCCCAACATCTATTTAAGGAAGATTTTGTTGGGACATTGTCAGTTTTGATTAAGATCCCAAAGCCCCTGAAAAGATGTTTGCCTTAATCTGTCTTTGTCAGGCTAGTCTTGGTTAGGGTTAGTACTTAGTCATTTTACACTTCACAGGTACTCAGTGAGAGGAGAACTCACTGGAGACAATCAAGACTCAGAGCCTGAAGACGAAGAGCACCATCCTGAACTTATGGCAGTCCTCTAAGCTGGCTGAGTAAGTGTCAGTAATGAAGAGTATGACCCTGAGGTCATTACTAACTCAGTCCTGAAGGGAACAGGATGTCACTAAGTTAATGGGAAGACTTGGAGTAGAGCCAAGCAATGCAAAAGGAATTTCAGCGTCAGGACAAGACCGGTGGGCTCAAGACAAAAAGAACTTAATAAGACAAACCTGAAGCTCAGGAATAAGTTCTGACATTCTCACCAACCTGATGACGTGGACCAATCCGAGAAGGACACGCACGTACGGAACCTGACATGAAGACTGAATTCAGATTGTATACTTAACGGGCAAGCATTCAATGTGCATTTAATGCAAATACCAAATCCATGCAAGGACGGCTGCTGCATGAAGATATGTCCGTTTGAAGCCACTCTACATAGATGACTCGAAGGCTATCTCTCCAACGGATAGTTTTTTCAAATCACCTATAAATACAGAAGGCCTTGAACCCATTCAAGGTTACGGGAAATTTCCAACCCAGAAATTACTCAAACTCTCAAGCAATCAAAGCATTCAGCCTTTAAGAGAAGCACTCGAAAACATCCAAATTTCCCAAGTGTTTCTTAGCAACTGAGAGTTATTCTGTATTCCAAGAGCTAAATAGCATCATTTTAAGCTTAGAGAGATTATCCAATCCTTAGCATAACTTTGCCTTGTAAGGATAATCTCAACTTAGTTGGAATCCAAACTGAAACCAAAACCCTAAGTTAGGCTTGTTGGGAGTAAGTCAGTTAGAGTGTTAGTAAGAGGAGTTGTATAGATCTGTGAGGATAGCTGGTCTTGGTGCACCTTGGCACGTTAAAAACAAGAATCCTTTGAGTGGATTTCCTGTTAAGTCAGGCCGTGGACGTAGGAGCTTGAGACTCTAAACCACGTTAAACTCCTTGTGTTCTTACTGCTTTGATATTGTGCATACTTGCCATATTACTTGTTCATTTATTGCATTCAAGTTTATCAGGTCTGAATCAATCAGGCTGATCTTCAAAAGAGCACTGCCCTACTAAACACTTTTCAGATTTGAGTAAAACAAGTTTTTCAGAAAGCAAACTAAACAAGACTTTAAACTTTCAGGGCTCAAACATTTCCGCACTGAACTTGAACTGATAGTTAGCCAACTGACCCACACCAAGTGTAGTCAGTAGGTGTATTATCAGCTCCTAGTTCTTTACCACTCTGAGTGAAGGGGACTCAGTCAGTTTTAAGTTTGAAAAATTGGTATACGTGTATTCTCCCCCCCATACACGTATTCCTCAGTCTTGTACCGGGACCAACAAGTGGTATCAGAGCAGTGGTTCGAAAGACCACTGACTTTGAATACTAATAGTTTCAGAGGAGAAACTGTTGGTGGTCACTGAACAGATCTGAGTTTGCTTTTCATAAAACTTGCATCATCATGACTTCGAGGAGACTTGAAGCTTCGTTACCTGAATTCTCTGTGTCTAACTTTGTCTATTGGAAGTTCAGATTAGAAGCACATCTAGATGCCATCAATGACCAGATACCGCGTGTACTCAGGGAGGGACCGATCAAGATCACTATTCCTAACGTCAGAGGACTGGGATATGAGGATCTTGCGATTGGCGTGCAGGTTCCTAAAGAAAGAAAAGACATGACCAACGATGAAATCAAGATGGTGGGACTTGACAACGTTGCCAGAAACATCATCTTGCACACGGTGCCCTTCGAGGAGTCAGCTAGGCTGATGAACTTAAAGACGGCAAAGGAGGTCTGGGATGAGCTGACAAGGATGTGTGAGGGATCTGAAAAGATCAAAGAGAACAAGAGAAACATTACCATTCAGAAATTCGAGGTGTTCGAGATGCTGCCTGACGAAAGCATAGATCAAATAGAGTCTAGATTCATCAAGTTGATGAATGAGCTGGTGATGCTGGACAAGGATGTCCCAAGGAGAGATGTTGCTTCAAAGATCCTGAATGCCCTTCCTGAGAGATGGGACAACAGTGTAATTATGCTTAAGAACACTCAGGATATGAGTAACATAACTTCTGCTTTACTTTTTTCAGAGCTCAAAGCACTTGAATTCGATCTTAACAAAAGAAACAAGAAAGTTCAGTCAGAAGAGGAAATGAAGGAGAAAACTCCTGAGAAAAGTGTGGCGTTCAAGGCCAGGTCTGAACCTGTTGAGCCCTCATCAAACTCTTCATCAAAGTCACTGATGGAGATGAGCAGGGAAGAACTCGCTGAAGAGTACAGCCTGATGGCCAGATGATTTGACAAGCTCAATTCCAGGTTTGGTCATTATAAAAAGTTTTATCAGGACTCACGTGACAGGAAACCTGAAGGAACCCACCAAAGCTCAAGGAGATATGAGGAGCGAAGGAATACTGACCAGAGGAGAGAACGCGGTGATGAAAGGAGATATTCTGAACCAAAACCTGAAAGAAGAGACGAACAGAGACGTACTCGCGATGATAGATATCCAACCAAGACTGAAAGTTCACCAAGAACCAGGGAACCTGACTCAAGGAGGAACCCTGAACCGAGAAAAGAAAGAGTAAGTGAGCAGGTAGCATGTTACAGCTGTAACAAGATTGGTCACTATCAGTACGACTGCCCGGAGCTGAGTGCGAGGGAGAGAGAGGAAAGGAGAGCCACTAGGGATCTAAGATCTGCTGATCAGAGAGCGATGGTCGCTGAAGATGCAATAGATTCTGATGGTCCTGCTGAAAGGTCACCTGAACTCTTCTCAGATGACGAGTACGATGATGTATGTCTGATGGCTAGGGATGAGCCTGAGGTAACATCAAATTCTATTTGTGCTTCTTACACTGGTCAAAATCCTGAGCTTAGCTCAGAGTCAGTTAGAGAAATGAACCTTCAGATCTGCCTTGATCAATTGATGGTTGATTTCTCCAGACTGCAGGAAACTAATGTCTTCTTGGTAGAGGAGAACAAGAAATTGAGTACTGAGGTTCAAAACCTGAATGAACAACTCACTCAGTCTGACCTTAAAGAATCAGCTCAAATTGTGAGACTAACTCAGGAGATTGATTTAATCAATGTTGAGCGTCTTCCAAGAGAGAAGATTCTGAAGGAACTGGCTGACGAAGAGCTGGTCAGGAAGGAAGAACTGAAAGTACTTAAGAGTAAGTTTGATGACCTCTTTACCAGACATGAAATTCTGAAAAAGAGTGAGGACTCTCTCAAGAAAAAGGTTGCGGCAATGAATAAATCCTCAGTGGCTAGAGAGGAAATAAATAGCAACCAGATACTTGGGAACAAGAAAAAGGGACTTGGATATGTTCCTGAGAAATCCTCACAAGGTCAGCCTCATGTTGCTTCAGGGAGCAACACTGAGAGGGTATTTGTTCAGACAGGCCAGAGTGCACCTAAGGTTGTGCTCCAGGCCCGTCAAACTGATAAGGGCAAGGAAACCGTTGACACAGTCAGGGTTGCTCCTAAGGTAGCTAAGCCAAAACCCAAGGGAAAGGTGAAGCAACCTAAGGAAGCCCCTGAGAGCCCAGGCCAGGGAAAACCTCAGCGAAAGCAGAGGAAGACTCAGGCCAAGAGCCCTTAGACTGGTCAGCGAGGGTACCATCATGCTTGGCAATACCAACAGGGAAGGCCAAACATGATGACACCCCCGTGGTTTTGGCATCCTGAGGCCTTTAACTGTTTTCCATTTCCTCACTTGCCTAGGGGGAATAGAAATCAGGGTCCTTATCAAGAACAAGGCCCAAGACCTGCTGCACCCAGACCTAGGAAGAACAGGAAGCCAGCCCAAAAGGCACCCACTCAGGCTCCTGTGAAGCCTAAGTCTAACACTCATACACCATCTTCCTCTAAGGCAAAGAAGAAGAAAGTTGTGTATGTCGATGTTTCAGGGAGACAGATTTACCACTCTGAGGCAATCAGGGTTGTGAAGCAAGTCTGGATCCCGAAGGGTACAGCTGACACAATAGGACCCAACACCCAATGGGTACCTAAAGCCTGATTTGCTTGCAGGCGGCTGTGGATCACAACAAGAGGAGAGGAGACTCAATCAAAGTTGTTTGGTACCTAGACAGTGGTTGCTCAAGGCACATGACTGGAATGAAGAGTCTTCTCCAAGAATATCAAGCTAAAGATGGTCCACAGGTAACCTTTGGTGATAACTCAAAAGGTGTTACTAAAGGTTTTGGTGTTTTGATTATAGGTACAGTCAGAGTGGAAATGTGTCCTTTGTGGAAGGACTGAAGCATAACCTGCTGTCAGTAAGTCAATTCTCTGACAAAGGGTTCAGTGTTGAGTTCTCATCGAATACATGTTCAGTCAAGGACAAATCAACACAAGTGCTTCTATCAGGTATAAGGAAAGGTAACGTTTATCTCGCTGATTGGAGCAGCACTATTCCTAATACTTGTCTTGTTGCTAAAAGCTCTCTAGAGCTCAGTTGGTTATGGCATAAAAGATTAAGCCACCTGAACTTCAAGATTCTTAACAAAATTTCTAGACAGTCACTTGTTGATGGTCTACCTAATGAAGTTTATAGCAAAGATCACGTGTGCAAAGCTTGTCAGGAAGGGAAGCAGGTCAGAGCGTCATTCAAAGAAAAAGCTTCTTATTCTACTGACAGGATACTTCAGCTCTTGCACATGGATTTATTTGGTCCCACAACACCTGTGAGTATGAATGGTAGAAAATATACCCTTGTGGTTATTGATGATTATTCTAGGTATACTTGGGTTATTTTCTTGTTAAATAAGAAGGAAACACAGGTGAAGCTTCCAGAGTTGCTCAGGAGACTCAGCAATGAGAAGAATCAGTCCATTACTAAGATCAGATCTGACAAGGGCACTGAATTTATAAATTCATATATTTCTGACTTTTGTAATGAACTTGGTATAGCTCATGAGACTTCTGCAGCTAGAACCCCACAACAGAATGGTGTCGCTGAAAGAAGGAACAGGACACTGAAGGAAGCTGCAAGGACCATGCTGGCTGAGTCAGGATTGCCCAAGAAATTCTGGGCTGAGGCAATCAACACTGCATGCTACACTCAGAACAAATCCATGCTGAACAAACAACATGCACAGACCCCATATGAGACATGGAATAAGAGGAAACCTCGTATTTCTTATTTTCATGTATTTGGTTGTAAGTGCTTCATCCTCAACAATGGGAAGACCCAATTGAAAGCCTTTGATAGCAAATCCGATGAAGGAATATTCTTAGGATATTCTGAAGTCAGTAAAGCCTTCAGGGTTTACAACTGTATGACTCTTGTTGTGGAAGAATCACCTCATGTTATCTTTGATGAATCTGCTAATGAGTCCAGGGCAAAGGTGTTGAATCCTGACACTGAGGAGGTCACAAGGAGTGTGACAAGGCTGAGCTTGAAGAATCAACCTGATCCCAAGATCAAGACTGTGCCAATTCCCAGATGGGATGATGATGACGATCAGGATGATGAATCAGGTGCTACTCCTAAGCCCAGCACATCAGGGATTGTTGAGCCTCAGACTGAGGAACAGGCTCAACCTGAGGTAAGCACCGTATATGAAGATGCTGTTGCAGCTGAGACGGTTCCTGAGTCACCTCATCAAGGGGAAATCAATGTCCCTGGCATTGAGCTTGTTAATCCCTTTGGTATAGACTCAGGATCATCCCCTTCTGTTCAATTTCCTGAATTTTATGAGCCAGTAGACACTAACATTGCAGGTACTTCAGGAACAACTCCTGGCAAAAGAACATGGTTAGAAGATCATCCCATTGATCAAATCATTGGTGATCCAACTGAGGGAGTCAGGACCAGACGGTTCCATGGTGAGAGTGTATTGTTCTGTTGCTTTCTCTCTGAGCAAGAGCCTCATAACATTGAAGAATCTCTCACTGACTCGAACTGGATCATTGCCATGCAAGAGGAGTTGAATCAGTTCACAAGGAATCAGGTTTGGGAACTGGTAGATAGACCTAGGCATCAAGGTGTGATTGGTACCAAGTGGGTCTTCAAGAAAAAGAAGGATGAGAATGGTGTTGTGGTAAGGAACAAGGCTAGACTGGTTGCAAAAGGGTATTGTCAGTCTGAAGGAATAGACTATGATGAGACTTTTGCTCCAGTGGCTAGGTTGGAAGCTATCAGGTTGTTCCTTGCATATGCAACATATAAGAAGTTCAAGGTGTATCAAATGGATGTCAAGAGTGCCTTCCTGAATGGTGTACTCAATGAAGAGGTATATGTTGAACAACCTCCTGGGTTTGAGGTTGGTGATAGAGTATACCATTTGAAGAAAGCACTCTATGGACTTAAGCAAGCACCAAGAGCTTGGTATGATACCCTCTCTCAATTCCTGACAGACCATGGGTTCAAGAAGGGAACTGTGGATAGGACATTGTTCAGAATCACTGAAGGTGATGACATTCTCTTGGTCCAGATTTATGTGGATGACATAATATTTGGATCACCAAATCATCAACTCTGTGAGAAATTCTCTAAGTTGATGACTGGTAAATTTGAGATGTCGATGATGGGAGAGATGAACTTCTTCTTAGGATTGCAGGTCAAGCAGACTGATCAAGGTATATTCATTAATCAGGCCAAGTATACAAGAGACTTGATCCATAAGTTTGGTGTTCAGAACAGCAATCTAGCCAGGATCCCTATGAACACAAATTGGAAGATGGATCCTGACACTGAAGGGACTTCAGTAAATCAGACTGAGTATCGTGGGTTGATAGGTTCTTTATTGTACCTGACTGCAAGTAGGCCTGACATTACGTTTGCAGTTGGTGTGTGTGCTAGGTATCAGACTGATCCCAAAAGGAGTCATTTGGAGGCTGCTAAGAGGATACTTAAGTATTTGAAAAGGACAGTCAATATGGGACTATGGTATCCTTCAGATGACAACTTAGAACTGACAGGTTATTCAGATGCAGATTATGGAGGTTGTAGGATTGATAGGAAATCAACCTCAGGGACATGTCAGTTTTTGGGAAGTAAGTTGATCTCGTGGTTTAGTAAGAAATAGAATTCAGTGGCGACATCCACAACTGAGGCTGAGTATATGGCTGCAGGTAGTTGTTGTGCTCAGATCTTATGGTTGAGGCAACAGTTGAGGGACTACCAAGTATTTGCTAATCAGGTTCCAATCTATTGTGACAACAATAGTGCAATAGCAATCACTCAGAACCCAGTGCTTCACACAAGGTGCAAGCATGTGGACATTATGCATCACTTCATTCGAGATCATGTGGAGAAGAAAGATATTAGGATGGAGAAGATTCACACTGACAGGCAAAGAGCTGACATCTTGACTAAGCCTCTGGCTGAAGCAAGGTTTATGGAACTGTCAGTGGAGTTAGGACTCTTAGATCCGGGAGAGCAGTCAGTGTAGGGTTCTAGGGGGAACTCAGGCCAGACTCAACTCAGCGAGGTATCAGGGTGCTACAATGTCTCCCTGACAGGTATGAGTTCGAACCTGACTCTTGTGAATTTCAAGCGTCTCCCTGAGTCCTTCATCCTGAAAATCCTTATTAAATGCATTCTGTTTTCATTAAAAGCGCGCCTTTTCATATTTAAAACCCACGCGCACGGAGCATTTAATGCTCAGTTACTTTTTCATATACGTGTCCGTTTTGTACGGAATATGACTGACATGGGACTTTGATTGAAGCTGAGATTAATCCTAGCCTCTCATTTCAAAACCTTTCGAATTCAGGGATTAATCTCAACCCCACGTTTAAGTAACTGACTTAGTCTTATCAATCAAGAGTGCCATTTGAGGTTTTTACGCAAACACAACGCACAATCTGCACACTGAGTTTTCTCTTGCTCAAACACAGATAATTCTTTCGAAAAATCTCTTCTTTTCAAAACAATGGCATTCCTCGATTCCAACTGGATAACCGACAAGATCGTAGACGTTGTCGAGAAAAAGCTGGTACACATGGAGCAAGTCATCTCCATGGACGGTATCTGTCTCACAGATGAGGAAATCAAACCAGTATTCAAGTGGATTTCCGATGCTGGGTTGGAAACATACTTCACCACCCGCCCAATTTCCGTGCTCCCAAGAACAGTTGTGGAAGCATATTTGAATATGTTCTTGCGGAAGGGGGAAGTTTTCACAAAAGTTACTGCGCTGAAGCCGACGGGAGAGAAGGACGGCGACGGTGAACCTCTTTACAACACAGAGGTGGTCACTATTAACATCAGGCAGGCGGTGAGGGAAGTCTTCAAGTTGCCATCCTCAGGCATCAACCCAAAAACTTACAAGGAAAACTCGGAGGGAGAATTACTTGGAAAATGGACCAAATCTGGGTCATCAGAGTTCAAGGCCCGTCAGAACAAGAATACGTTGAAGCCTGAGTACAAGGCTCTGGTGGATTTAGTGTCTAAGATAGTAATGGGAGCAACTGGCTCTCACGAGCAGTTGAGTCTGCCCAAGCTGAGACTCATGGGAGCAATTGCTGATGGAGTGGAAGCTAACTGGGAGCAGTTCTTCCTCGATCAACTCCATCAGGCCGGGTTGGACAAGCTTATGCGAGACGAGGAGAAGAAGCACATATCCGTCAGTGCCATCTTGCCATTCGGCACGAGGATGTCCATCCTGATTGCTCATGCTTGCCATGGGTATAACTTCGATTTTGAGGACAATCTTTCCTCAAAGAAGGTAATGTTTTCCTCACTGAGTGATACTTATTCAGTGCTAGGGCTGACTGATCCCAATGCGAAAGCAAAGGGTCAGGCCAAAAAGCCAGCTGGTAAGGCCAAGAAAGTGGCAACCAGTCTCATTGAAAGGGTAGATGAGCT
This sequence comes from Ballota nigra, assembly GCA_947034835.1. Classification (NCBI taxonomy): domain Eukaryota; kingdom Viridiplantae; phylum Streptophyta; class Magnoliopsida; order Lamiales; family Lamiaceae; genus Ballota; species Ballota nigra. The sequence goes on along the minus strand of OX344730.1, from coordinate 53,469,270 downwards.
CCTTGAGAGGAGTAAGGACGGTGAGGAGGTTGCTGCTGAGGAGGTCGAGCAGCCTGAGGTGGACGCGGCTGAGAAGAAGAAGAGGGTGAAGATTGTGCTGTCAGGGAAGAGCATGAAATCAGGGACTGAGTCTGATCCCAAGAAGGCCGTGTCTGAGGCTGAGGGAACTGACGATGACGTCAGAAATGAGGGTGCTCAGGGAGAGAGGCCCCTGAAGAGGCTTAGGAAGGGAATAAAGAAGTCCCCTGCTAAGAAGCTGCCTGAGGTGAGTGAGAGGGAGAAGTCAAGCTCTCCTGGAGCCTCTGACTTGGAGGAAGTGAGAAAGACTGTCGAGACGGCTGAGTCGTTGCAGCCTGAGACAGCACCCACTCAATCACTCCCACACCCTGAAACCCAAACACCTTCCATCCCTGACCTCACACCTCAAACTCCCCAACCACCCCAAACCTCACAGCCAGATCAGCCTACTGGGTCAGTGCCATCTATTTTACCTTTGAATGAGCCTGACCGGTCAGACGAGCCAAATCTTCCAAACCCCTCAGATTTTCCCTCATACCCCAATCCCAAAGACTGTCCCAAATCCATTTCAGCTGAAGAGGATGAGTTCCTTGAAATGGAGGAGGAGGAGTTAGATGAGCACATGGCAGGAGGGATTCTGGAGAACACGCTCAGGGGGAATGCCACAGAATGGGCAGGGAAGTGCTGGCCTGGGCTGAACAAGTACACTGAGCTGCTAGCGTATGTGATCGAGCTCAAAGTTTGGTTGGACTTCAAACATGCAGGAGCAACATATGCTGGTGGATGCTCGTGGCTGGGAGCATTGGGAGACTGAAGAGGCCAAGATTTGCTCCTTCTTTAGACTGACTAGCTGGCTTCAACTATTGAACTTTGATAACCTGAAGCAGCTAGTGGCTGATATGATGTCCAAGAGCAAGGCTGACATCCTGTCTGATGACGAGAAGGATGATGAGGAGGATGATGAAGCTCAAGGTGGAGCTGTGGAGAAGGCAGTGGAGGAGACTGCGAGAGAGGTTGATGAGATGAACTCTGAGCCTCAGGCTCAGGGGGAAGGTGATAAGGACACTGGTGCCAAGGGTGGACCAGTGGCTGAGGATGCTTTGAACATCTCAGCTGCCAATGAGACATCTGTCAATGAAGGGATTCCCTGCCCTGAGACAAGAGAGAAAGATGTTGAGGCATCCAAGGAGACTCTCAGTTCCAAAGGACAAGTTCCTAAGGTTCAAGTTAGCTTAGCTGAGCCTGAGCAGGCGGCTTTGACTACTTCACAACTGCCTTCAGTGCACCTTGAAGAAGGGACTGATGACGCAGGGGCTGACAAGGGAAAGTAGCCAATCTCTGATGCGGCCGTTGATGATGAAGATGTGATAATAACCGGGGTCGGACGTGCTGAATTTACAAGCATAGTGGAGGTCAAGCAGGAGAAAACCACAGAAAATCTAGCTGAACTTCAGGAGGAAGTAATGAGGCTACGAGCTGAAAAGGGAGAAGACTCCAAGGCCCTGGCAAAACACATTAGATGGACAAAGTCAGCCTACAACACCCTTGCCAACAGGGAGCTGATTTTGCTGAAGAAAACGATGACTGATACGGCCAAGTCAGTGAGGAATGAGAGGAAGCGCACCAAGAAGATACTCAGGAACACTCTCAAGAAACTTGAAGAGAGGGATGCGATCAGGGATGAGAAGATGAATCAGGCAGTTGACAGGCTTGCAGTTCAGACTGGAGCTATTGTCACTCAGGCTATGAAGGACTCAGCGTCCAAACTGGAGCTGGAGTCAGGGAAGCTGGATCGCACCTCTCAGTCAGTGGCAGACATTCTGGCGAAGGATACTGACGAGTCTGCAAAGTTACTAACTGAGGCCAGCAGAGTCAGCGGTGAGTCCTTGAAGGTGGAGGAAAGGATCACCAAGGCTGAACAAAGACTCCAACTCTCCATGGAGGTCTTTGAGAAGAAAGTCAATGCTGCTATTAGTTCAGTTTCTTACGCAGGCACTGGGATTGCCACGGGAGTTGAGATGCTAAAGGAGGGCATTTTGGAAGTTCAATCCTTAGCCTCCTTTGTCATCAACAGTGGAGCCGAGTCACTCCCATCCCAGGCCAATGATGATGCCAAAAAGGGGGAAAAGAAGAAGAAAAGATCCCGCCCTGAGGCATCGGAGGCAGTCAACCTAGGTGAGACCGTTCTAGCTGACCCTGAAGCAAATCCTGAAGGGAACATATTAAGGGTAAGGAAGTCAGCTAGGTTAGCGGCGGTGGAAAAGGAAGGAGAGGATATTGTTGCCAAGCTGAGGGAGGAGGCAACAAAGGCAAAGGCTAATGAACCTTTCAAGCAACAACCTGAGCCAGTTCAGAGATCGTCTCCCATGAGCTCAAGGAAGAATCCCATCACTTACTCAGGGGAGTTGGTGGCGGAGTTATGTGCTGAAGCATGGGGAGATCAATCTGAAAATCTGAGGCTAGCGCAGAGCTGAAATTGCTCAGAAGGAGAAGTTGCGCATCTTAGAGAAGAAAGTTGAGAAGCTGACTGATATCACTGAGCTTTAACAACGAGAACTAGATGATGCAGTGATCAGCTTGCTAAGGAGGAAGAAGGCGAAGCCTGAGCCAAGGAAGTACACGAAGAAGCCAACAGTTAGGAAATCAACAATTCTTCAAGTTAGAAGGCCAGAATCAGGAGCAAGGGAAGCTTCTGTCGATGAGTTCGTCTCAGAGACATTGAAGGAGTTTTGGACTGATGCAAGGGATGAATTTGTTAGACTGTGGTATGTTGTGAAGAAGTGGGGCGACACTGACGATATCAATGCCCACTTCACTGACTACATGATGGACAATCATCCTGAGCTATTCCAGAAGATCTTGGAGGAGGCTGATGCAGCTCAAGTTCAAGTGAAGGCTCCTGAGTTCACCATTCGAGCTCCTCCATTGGTTCCTGGAACTCAAAAGCATGACACAAAGGCCATTATGATGGAAGTCTTGAAGATAGCCAAAGCTGAAGGGTACGTGAATCAACCTGGAAGACTTGACGAGCTAAAGGCGAGAGTTTATGCAGGATATGGACTCAAGCCTGAAATGAGATTAGTCTAGGTGTTCACAGGCTTCTTTGTAATAGATTAGATTCATTGTAATCATTTCTACATCTATCAATGAAATCTATTACTTTTGCCCACAGACAAAAACTCATTGTCTTTTTGGCTGTTGTTTAAAATTCTATACTTTATCAAGAATTGCTCTAACACTGTCTTATCTTATAGATAGGTGTATCTTGTTTCCTCTAAGTGTTTTGAGGATCTTTTCAGTGTTTTGGCATCATCAAAAAGGGGGAATTGTTGGGACATTGTCAGTTTTGATTAAGATCCCAAAGCCCCTGAAAAGATGTTTGCCTTAATCTGTCTTTGTCAGGCTAGTCTTGGTTAGGGTTAGTACTTAGTCATTTTACACTTCACAGGTACTCAGTGAGAGGAGAACTCACTGGAGACAATCAAGACTCAGAGCCTGAAGACGAAGAGCACCATCCTGAACTTATGGCAGTCCTCTAAGCTGGCTGAGTAAGTGTCAGTAATGAAGAGTATGACCCTGAGGTCATTACTAACTCAGTCCTGAAGGGAACAGGATGTCACTGAGTTAATGGGAAGACTTGGAGTAGAGCCAAGCAATGCAAAAGGAATTTCAGCGTCAGGACAAGACCGGTGGGCTCAAGACAAAAAGAACTTAATAAGACAAACCTGAAGCTCAGGAATAAGTTCTGACATTCTCACCAACCTGATGATGTGGACCAATCCGAGAAGGACACGCACGTACGGAACCTGACATGAAGACTGAATTCAGACTGCATACTCAACGGGCAAGCATTCAATGTGCATTTAATGCAAATACCAAATCCATGCAAGGACGGCTGCTGCATGAAGATATGTCCGTTTGAAGCCACTCTACATAGATGACTCGAAGGCTATCTCTCCAACGAATAGTTTTTTCAAATCACCTATAAATACAGAAGGCCTTGAACCCATTTAAGGTTACGGGAAATTTCCAACCCAGAAATTACTCAAACTCTCAAGCAATCAAAGCATTCAGCCTTTAAGAGAAGCACTCGAAAACATCCAAATTTCCCAAGTGTTTCTTAGCAACTGAGAGTTATTCTGTATTCCAAGAGCTAAATAGCATCATTTTAAGCTTAGAGAGATTATCCAATCCTTAGCATAGCTTTGCCTTGTAAGGATAATCTCAACTTAGTTGGAATCCAAACTGAAACCAAAACCCTAAGTTAGGCTTGTTGGGAGTAAGTCAGTTAGAGTGTTAGTAAGAGGAGTTGTATAGATCAGTGAGGATAGCTGGTCTTGGTGCACCTTGGCACGTTAAAAATAAGAATCCCTTGAGTGGATTTCCTGTTAAGTCAGGCCGTGGACGTAGGAGCTTGAGACGCTGAACCACGTTAAACTCCTTGTGTTCTTACTGCTTTGATATTGTGCATACTTGCCATATTACTTGTTCATTCATTGCATTCAAGTTTATCAGGTCTGAATCAATCAGGCTGATCTTCAAAAGAGCACTGCCCTACTAAACACTTTTCAGATTTGAGTAAAACAAGTTTTTCAGAAAGCAAACTAAACAAGACTTTAAACTTTCAGGGCTCAAACATTTCCGCACTGAACTTGAACTGATAGTTAGCCAACTGACCCGCACCAAGTGTAGTCAGTAGGTGTATTATCAGCTCCTAGTTCTTTACCACTCTGAGTGAAGGGGACTCAGTCAGTTTTAAGTTTGAAAAATTGGTATACGTGTATTCCCCCCCCCCCCATACACGTATTCCTCAGTCTTGTACCGGGACCAACAGCTTGCAATCAATCAATTCCCTAATTGATTGATTGGGTTGGTGGGATCCTTGGATTGATTCTCTTCAAATACTTTCCAATCTGATCTAAGTTGACTTGATTTAAATCACCAACGGTCAAGTGCTTACAATGCCTAGCTCTGATTCTCTCCAGAGAAGGCAAGACCAGACACCAGGCAACCTCGATGTCTTCTGGTCCAGATCTGGTTAAGAAACAGAATGCTCATCAGAATCAGGAGATGATTCTGAGCATCTTTTGTTTCACCAGACTCGTCTGGTCCGGACTCGTCTGGTCTGGGGAAGGTCTTCTGCCTCTGGTCAGTCTCCTCTGATGAAGTCTTCTGGTGGAGTCCTCTGGTGAAGTCTTCTGGTGACACTTCTGGTCTGGCAGTTCCCCCTAGACTAAGTCCTAATCTAGTTCATCATCTGGCTAACAGATCCAGATGGTCCTATTACATTTTCTGGTTTTTTTTAACTCATCAAAACTATATAATAATTTATCCTAACACCACATGTTTGCATCTTGTGTGGAGAACTGGATTTTCTGAAATAACAATTGCACTATTGTTGTCACAGAAAATAGGGGCTTCATTTGCAAAGATGTTGTAATCTCTTAGTTGTTGTCTTATCCAAAGGATTTGAGCACAACAACTTCCAGCTGCCATATATTCAGCCTCAGTAGTGCTTGTGGATACTGAATTTTGTTTCTTGGAAAACTAAGAGATCAGCTTACTTCCCAAGAATTGACAAGTACCAGAGGTGGATTTCCTATCAATTTTGCAGCCTCCATAGTCTGCATCTGAGTATCCTGTGAGTTGCAAATTGTCATCTGAGGGATACCACAATCCCATATTCACAGTACCCTTTATGTATTTGAGAATCCTCTTGGCAGCTTCCAGGTGACTTTTCTTGGGATTTGCTTGATATCTAGCACAAATACCAACAGCAAATGTGATATCAGGCCTGCTTGCTGTGAGATACAGTAGAGACCCAATGATTGCTCTGTAGTGAGTCTGGTCTACTGATTCTCCATCTTCATCAGGTTCCATCTTTGTGTTGGTGTTGAGTGGAACTCTAGCAACCTTACTGGTCTGGCATCCAAACTTTTTGATCAGTTCCCTTGTATATTTGGCTTGGTTGATGAAGATTCCTTCAGGGGACTGCTTGACTTGAAGTCCTAGGAAGAAATTCATTTCTCCCATCATTGACATCTCAAACTTTCCCTTCATCAGCTGAGAAAACTTTTCACAGAGGACTTGGTTGGGAGAACCAAAAATTATATCATCCACATAGATTTGAACTAGCAGAGTGTCCTCTTATTTTGTGATCCTGAAGAGTGTTCTATCAACTCTTCCCTTGATAAAACCATGATCCAATAAAACTGTGACAAAGTATCGTACCAAGCTCTTGGAACCTATTTCAGTCCATATAGAGCTTTTCTCAGCCTATATACTTTGTGGCTTTCTTCAAAACCTGGGGGTTGCTCCACATAAACTTCTTCATTTAGTATTCCATTCAAGAAGGCACTCTTAACATCCATTTGATACACCTTGAATCTCTTGTGAGCAGCATAAGCAAGAAATAATCTGATTGCTTCCAATCTGGCCACTGGGGCAAAGGTTTCATCATAGTCAAAACCTTCAACTTGAGAGTAGCCCTTTGCAACTAGCCTGGCCTTGTTTCTGACTATGACATCATTCTCATCCTTCTTGTTCTTGAATACCCACTTGGTTCCTGTCACATTGCAATGATATGGTATGTCCACCAGCTCCCATACTTGATTCCTTTGAATTGGTTGAGCTCTTCTTGCATGGTAATGATCCAGTTGGAATCTTGAAGTGATTCTATAATAGAACTTGGTTCCTGGTTTGATAAAAAACAACAAAACAAAGCTCTTTCACCATGAAAACTTCTAGTTTTGACTCCCGAGGTAGGATCACCTAGGATTTGCTCAACAGGGTGATCTGAGAACCAAGTTCTCCTAGGCTGATGCCCTTCAGTAGAGTCTAACTCTTCTAAAGTTGAGTCACTAGATATAGGAATGAATTCAAATTCAGGAAATAAGACAGAGGGTTGGAGTCCTGAGTCATCATTCAAGGTAATTTCATTCGCAACAATAGAATTATTGGTTCCCCCTTGAATGATGGGTTCAGTAGATGTCTCAGTTGTGTCCACATCTTCATTGACATTTGTTAGCTCTTGAACTGGGATTGTGTTCATCAGTTCAGTTGCTGGTTTAGGAGAGCTCTTAGGTGAGCTGTGAGGAGTGGCTTTACTTTGGGTGTTCTCTTTGAATTGTTGATCATTGAGGTTATCCCAGGTTGGGATGTATGCATCAACATAATTTTTAGGATAGCTTTTTAACTTGATACTCAGTCTAGTTAGTCTCTTGCTTATCACCTCCTTATTCTCCTTACTTCTAGACTCAAAAGTAGATTCGTCAAAGACCACATGAGGTGTTTCTTCCACAACAAGAGTTCTACAGTTTTAAATTCTGAAGGCTCTACTGATTTGGGAATATCCTAAGAAAATTCCTTCATCAGCTTTGCTATCAAAAGCTTTCAGTTGAGTTTTCCTATTGTTGTGAATGAAACACTTGCAACCAAAAATATGAAAGTAAGATACCTGAGGTTTTCTTTCATTCCACAACTCATATGGATTTTTCCCTTGATGTTTGGTTACCATGGATCTATTTTAAGTATGGCAGACAATATTTATAGCTTCAGCCCAAAACCTTTTAGGGACTTGAGCTTCTGCTAGCATTGTCCTTGCTGCCTCCTTGAGAGTCCTATTTCTTCTTTCAGCTACTCCATTTTGTTAAGGAGTTCTTGCAGCTGAGGTCTCATGAACAATACCTAATTCTTTGCAGAAATCAGATATTATAGAGTTAATGAATTCAGTGCCCTTATCTGATCTTATCTTTATAATGTTCATGCTTTTTTTATTGCAAACTCTCTTCAGGAGTTCTGGTAGCCTGAGTTGAGTCTCCTTTTTGCTTGCCAAAAATACCACCCAAGTGTACCTGGAGAAATCATCAACAACAACAAGTGTATATTTTCTCCCATTGATACTTACAGGGGTTACTGGACCAAAGAGATCCATATGTAATAATTGAAGTACTCTGTCAGTAGAGGTAGCCACTTTACTTTTGAAGGATACCTTTACTTGATTCCCCTCCTGACAGGCTATGCAGATATGTTCTTTGTTGTATACTTTATTTGGCATTCCTTCTACCAGTCCATGTCTTGCTATTTTGTTCATCATTTTGAAGTTCAGATGACTTAGTCTTTTGTGCCATAGCCAATTAGTGTCAGTTGAGCTCTTTGCAATAAGACATGCATTTGGTGTGCAAGACTTCCAATCTGCAAGATAGACATTACCCTTCCTTGACCCAGTTAGTAGTACCTGTTGTGAAGATGTATTCTTGACATAACACAGGTTACATGAAAATTCAACAATGTATCCTTTATCACAAAACTGACTTATGGACAGAAGATTGTGCTTAAGTCCACTAATAAAGGATACATTGCTTACTCTTACTGAGCCAATAATTAAAGTACCATAACCTTTAGTGGCTCCTTGTGAATTGTCACCAAAAGTGACTTGTGGACCTTCCTTCTCAATAAATTCTGTCAGGAGATCTTTATTGTCAGTTAGGGGTGTGCATTCGGTTAACCAAAACCGAAACCGAACCGAATTATAAAAACCGAAAAAACTAAATTAATTTTAGTCTTAACCGAACCGAATAAGCATAAAACTAAATGAAACCGAACCGAAATTTTCGGTTCGGTTTCGGTTAATTAACCGAAAAAATGAAATTTTATTATATATATGTGTATTATTTTAATTATGATATTAATTAGGGAAAATGGTATATTATTATATTTATAATGGTATATTATTATATTTATATTATATAGTGGTATATTCTTATATTTATATTATATAATGGAACATAATATTTATATAACGGTCCGTATATAATGGTATATTATTATATTTATATTATATTTTATTAATGAATATTAATTCGGTTCGGTTTTTGGTTAACCAATAATTTTATTTAAAAAACCGAAATTGAAATCGAAAACAAAAATTATGGAATTTGAAAACCAAAAACAAAACCGAATACCAAATTAACCGAACTGGAATTTTATTTCGGTTTGGTTCGGTTTGGTTTTCGGTTTATACCGAATAGTGCTAACCCCTATTGTCAGTCATGTGCCTTGAACATCCACTGTCCAGGTACCAGACTGAAGATTTCAGGGCTTCTCTTTTGTTGAGGTCCACTGAGCCCTGCATTCAAAATCAAGCTTTAGGTACCCATTTTGTGTTGGGTCCTACCAGGTTAGCTATACCTTTCGGAATCCAAATTTGCCTCACTGTTCTAATCACTTTAGAATGGCTAATTTGTCTTCCATAAACATCTACATAGATAGTTATCTCCTTGGGTGCCTTGGGAGTAAACTGTCTATGGGTGTCAGCCTTTGAAGGAACAGGAACCTTCTTAACATTCTTCCTTTTAGGCTTGGGTGCACCTGACCTTAGTTTTTGTTGATAAAGGTATGAAGGGTCTTTTCCTTTAGGCACAAAAGGAATAGGTCTTCTATATGAGTCATTCCTTGAGGAATTCTCATGCCTGGGTGCTTGCAGCTGAGGTTGCTTCATTTGTGAAGACCTCGGCTGATAGTACCTCTGCTGAGATTTGGTCTGGTTAGTCAACTGAGCCTTTCCATTTGGTTTTGGCTAAGTTTGACTTCTCTTTTGTTGGACCTCAGCTGGTCTTTTTTCTTTATCCAAAATATGTGGTTGAATGGTCACGGATTTAACAAAAACTCTCTTTGTGCCACTCGAAGAAGCAACACTCAGAGGATCTTCTGAAGGTTTTGGAATAAAGCCTATCCCACACTTGTTATTAGGACTGATTTGAAAATTTTGTATCTCCTCTATGGAAAGAGAGATTTTGTTGAGAACATCAATCCTTTTTAACAAGGTCTCTTCAGATTTTTATAAGACATCAATTTTCAGGAGAGAATCCTTTATTTGGCTTACCAATTTTAAATTCTCTTCAGTTAATCTTGTCTTAGATTCAGTAAGATGTTTTATTAGTTGATCTCTACCATTTCCTTGACTCCTGAGGGTTTCCACCTCTTTTGTCAGCTCAATGGTAGATTTGGTTGAGGTCAGATCTGCCTGATTCCCAGATTCAATTAACTTGGAGTTTTCACTCAAGAGTTGTTTGTTTTCATCTTGAAGACAAAAACTTGCTTCTTGCAACCTTAAGAAATCAATCATCAATTGTTCCAAAGCGGACTGAAGATTGAGTTCCTCAGTTGACTCTGAGCTTAGCTCAGATGTGTCCTAGAGAAATGGATGGTTTAGATTGTACCTCTGGTTCTTCCCTGACCATGAGGCACATGTCATCATCACTGCTGTCAGAGAACAACCCATCAGATGACTCCAGATCTTCATCAACATCCTCAACCACCATGACTTTTCTTTCTCCATATCTTCTGTCTCTCTTTACTTGCCTCTCTTTCCTTTCCTTTGTGCTCAGTTGGGGACAATCATACTGAAAGTGCCCAACTGAAAACATTTGTTGGCATCATCATTCTTTTCTTCAGTAGACTCTCTAGTCTTTGATGATGATCCTTCAGCCTTGGTATAGTTCTTGTACTCTTTCTTCTTTTCCAGCTCAGTTGAGTTTTTTTCTTCTTCTCTGGTGTCTTTTTGTGGGTAACTTCTCCTTTCCCTGTTATCCCTGTAAAACCTCTTATACTTGCCAAAGCGGCTGTTAAGTTTTTCAAACCTTCTATCCATTAGGCTGAGTTCCTCTTGTATCTCAGCCCTGCTTTGAGGTTTACTTGCCTTTGTACTCTTTTGAGGCTTAGGGGACTTGGGCTCAGTCTCCTTAGCTTTGAAGGCCACTCCCTTCTCAGCTGAGGTCTCATCAGGAGCCATTTTCCTGTTCAGATCAAATTCATAAGCCTTGAGTTCAGATAATACCTGTTGCATAGACATGCTGGATAAATCCTTGGTATTCTGCATCATCACAGAGTACACATCCCATCTTGAGGTTAAACCTCTCAGGATCTTTAAGGCAACCTCTCTTTTGGTGTAGACTTTGCCCAGAGAGTTTATCTCATTCATGATGTCAGTGAACCTTCCATCAAGCTGATCGATGGTCTCAGTGGGCTCCATGGTGAACTGCTCATACTTTTGAACAGCTACAGAAAGCTTGTTCTCATTTATCTTATCAATTCCTTCACACATGAGAGCAAGAGTGTCCCATAGTTCCTTTGCAGTCTGGCAATGGATTACTCTTCCCATTACTGAGTCAGGAATGGTGGTGTAGAGAATATTCATGGCAATGAAGTTGAGGTTGTGTCTCCTCCTTTCATCTGCAGTAAAGTTATCTTCATCCTTGGGCCATTCTTCTCTTGGATCTGCAATAGTGTCAGTTGTGGTTCTAGGGTTAGGGATCATAAAAATAAATAGACCTTTAGTGATAACCCTTAACATTTCATCATGCACGCAGGCAAGATGAGCTCTCATTCTGATCTTCCAGAAGTCATAATTTTCCACTGAGAATTGTGGAAGTTTGTGATGAGACATATGGTTCAAGGGATTGACTCCCATGTTGTTCTCCACTGGTGGTGCTACCATAGCTGCATTGTCAGCCATAGTATCTAAACAAGTTGATCAAAAGATCAATTCAGTTGACCAATATAAAATACCTTTAAGCACAAGGTATACTAAGAACAATGGTCTTTTGAACCACTGCTCTGATACCAATTGTTGGTCCCGAAATGAGTAAACGGGTGTATGGGGGGGATACACCTGTAATTACAGATTAAAACTTCTTAAAACTTATCGGGTTACTTAAGACAATAACTCGTCAGTGGACTTGAAGGTCTGCTGAGAGTTACTTTGTGAAAGCTTACTGAGATAACAACTCCACTGAAAGCTCAAGACTTTCAGTTGAACTACTATATAATTAGCTTTCAGATGCGGATTAGTGAGCCTTTTAGAAAATCTCGTTTTACTTGATAAACTTTTGAATGGTTAACGCACACTTAGGAAATAACAGAATATGAATACACAAGATGTAAAGTGGTTCAGCAATGAATCTCCTACGTCCACTGTCCTGATCAAATAGGAGAATTCTTTTCACTTGGAATTCCTTGTGTTATACTGCTAAGGTGCACTGATCAATAGTCCTCTCTTAGGATAATTGATCTCTAGGATAGTTCTAGGTCCTAGTTCCCAAATACAACCAGCTTTCAGACTGATACAAACAATCAGCTTACTAACACCTCTTAACACTAACTCTCAACCTAAACACTGAGTAGGGTTTTGAGTAGGGTTTGGTTCCAACTGTTGTGAGATAATCCTTACAGTTTTAGCTCCAGGCTTAGGATGGATTATCTCTTTCTAAGATTTGGATATGGCTCTTAAGCACGATTACAGAAGGCTTGGTTTGCTCTCTACAATTGTGAAACACTTGGGAAACAGAGTTAATTTTGAGTGCTTCTGGTAAGTTATGAATGTAGAGATAGCTTTGATCTTGTAAGTTTCTCGTGCTTAAAAATGGGCACGTCCTTCTGTATTTATAGGCTTTCTTGAAAATCTTCCCGTTGGACTTGAATCTTCTCAAGTAAGTTTTCTTGTATCTGATTGGTTCAAACGGCTCTATTTGAAGCTTTAAGTCTTGTCAAGAAATGGATGAAAAACCTTGCCTATTCACCAACTTTCTGGGGAAAGCTAGGGAAAGACTTTTGGTACTTGTCAGTCTGTGACAGGTCGGCTATCAGTAGAGTACATTGATGTGTCATCTTCTCATTGGACCTTCAGTCTGCTTGCACAGATTCCTATCTTGCTTTAAGGTGGAACTCCTCTAAGAGAACCTTCTTATTCCTACATTTATTGTAAGCTTCTCTGAAATTTGTTTTGCCTTGTTCCAACCAAAATAACTAATAGCTTTTAATGTGTTTAGCATTGAATGTGCTTTGTTAGTTTACATCAGTGGACCTTGGTCCTCTCCTGATGGTTTTAGCCTTAGTGTGAATGCACTTAGAAAACATTCAAGACTTGGACTATTTCTCAGATCACTTGTCTTCAGCGGACTTCGTCTTCAGTGGACTTCATTCTTCAATACACTCTAGAAATTACTAACTGTACTTCAGTTCCTTAACATTTGAACTGGCTAACTAAACTCTAACTCTACTAAACATTTTTACTTACAAATAACTTAGGAGGAACCTTTTGGCATCTTAATCAAAACTTAAGTCTATACAATTTCCCAACATTTTTAATAATCCTCTATTTGATGATGTTAATGATGATATTTCTCTTATTTGCATTGATAGGAATAAGGATGAAAAGGAGAAAGATGGAGTCGAAAATTCGTTGGTTAAAACTTACGAAGAGGAATGTCCCTTGGTGGACACGAGCTACAATGAGCAAGAGAAACAAGAAGCATTGAAGGACAAATTGAAGACCGAAATGAGCATTTCTGAACCTTTAATCTCTTCAATTTGTACTGTAGATGCTATTTCTTCTATTGATTTCATCTTGCCTCTTGAAAACTTTGACCAAAAGATTGAAATGATGAAGTTCTTGGGTATCCTTGGAAAAGAAGAGAAGGAATGGAAGGAGATGATTGTGAAAGAGAAAGAAAGGCATTCATTCTTGAAAAGATGCAAGAGAAAAATGAGTGAATGGTACTCTCACACCAAGAGCCTCCTTGATTTAGAAGCTCAAAGGATGAGATACAATGGCAAGAAGGATCGATATCCTTGGCCATTCCGATAGGAAGTTTAATTTCAATTAATAAGTCCGGCATAGGACATTAAACCTAGCGCTTAATGGGAGGCGACCCATTTTTACTTGTTTTCTTCTATTTTTGCCTTGTTCTTTTAATTTTATGTTGTGGTTTGTTTTGACTAGGTGTTGGGGTCGTGTGTTGAGGCTCGGTGAGGATTTCGAGCTCTATGGAAGGATACGTGCTTGAGGGAAACTTGAGGTACAAACACCTCTTCCTAAACTTAGACATTGCTATGCAAAGTCTAAGTTTGGGGGGGTGTTCGTCTTTTCATGCATACACCGATACACCCCATTGGATTAGAGCTTATTGGTAATCATTTTTGTTGGGAATTTTGGGTTTAAATTGATGATTCATACTTGTACATGAGTTTTGTCTTGACATGTGAAGACTTGAGGGTGTGATGTTTTTCAAGAGACGTGCTTGATAGGAAAGTGTGAGCATACTCAAGGAGCTTAACGTGAGGTGATCGTGACTTGAAGAAGAAGATTGTGCTTGGTGCAAATTGGAGGTAGTATGCCCCAAACTTAGAATTGCTTAGCTCTGTCTAAGTTTGGGGGGGATATTTATTTTGGTTTTTCATATTTTACATTGCACCGGCGCACTTGAGGCTTCACTTGTACATTGCACAGGCGCACACCTCATTTTTGTAGAGTTTTGCTTAATCGAGTATATAATATATGTGTTGAGAATTTGAGGGTGATATGCTTTACAAGGGGTTTTGTGAGTTTGATTGTCGAATTTTTTAGTGACTTGCTTAATGTGGTGAATTGTTTGGTTAGTAGTTGGTTGCAAATCTCATTGTGGCACTATTTTTCCAAACTTTTATTTGCTTAACAATGAAAAAGTTTGGGAGGGTATGTTCGTTTTACAATTCCATTTGCACCAACTTACTTTGCTCAATTTTGAAAAATGTGTACTTAATTTTGGGCTCATTGTATACTTTTGAGTATTTCGTTGGAGTTTAAGATTGTTTGGCATGGTGTTTGAGAATCATTTGATGGTGATTGTTTGGTTTTTGAGATTTAATTGAGCTTGATGGTATTTATTGAGATTTGCTTGTTTACTTGTTTATGTGATGCTTATGCATGATTTTTTGCTCGATCCATGATGAGACAAGCCCGTGAGCTTTAGAGCCTTTTGACTTTCATTTATTTTGGTCTAATTTCTTTCTTGTGAGTATCATTCATGCTTGTGTGTCTAGAACTTGCCATTTGTCTTGTTTGAGGCTACATTAAGTGTGAAATTTTTTAAAGTGATATGAGACAATCTTTGATTTGAAAAGTCACTTAGCCAAATTTTCCATACCAAATGAAAATTTCCCATAGTTAGCCCTTTTGAGCCTATTGACCTATTTTTCTGGGCAGCCTACAAATTTAGCTTAATTATCCCTTTTTGTGAGCCTAATTTTTCCTATGAGCTAGTGGAGCTTAAACATGGATAGTGAGGTTGAGTTGAGCGTTAATGTGAATTTGGTTGATGAGTTTGTGTGAAAGTGAAAATAGTGGAAAAAGAAAAAGATGAGTTGAAAATTGTGCAAGAAAAAGAATGAGTTGGTTTGAGAAAAAGAAAAAATTGTGAAGAAACTCTCTCTTGTTTAGCTATTTGGAGTTTCAAGTTCAAAAGAGGTGTTTGATGGTTAATGGTGAAGAATGTGCTTAAAAAATGAGACCTAGTAGATTGTTGGAGTATGAGTTTTTGAGTTGCAACTTGATCACTTGCGACTTTGTCTTGAAATTTTTAGATGTGTCTATGCGTCTTGATGTCTCGCTCCACTAGTTTACGAGTCACTTTATCCAAAAAAATTCCACACTTAACCAAAGAGCCCAACATTACAACCAAATGCAAAGTCCTCATTGATTCTTGAATTGATCACTTAGCAAGTAGTGGAGAACTTAGATGATTGGCAAGCCTATGGTAGTGCACTTGTGTGAATTGATTGTTGAGAGCATACATTCCATGATACACCTTGAGTGATGAGTGATACAATTACTTAAGAGGAAATTGTGGATTGAGCCTTGATCTTGCATTGATTTGAACATGACTTGTGAACTTGCTCGTTGATTTTTGTACTTAAGAGCTTGACTAGATTGAAAGAACTTGACAATTGCTACTATTCTTTTCGACACTCATTTCTCGCAATTCTCCCACTTGTTTTATTTATTTCGTTGCTCGGGGACGAGCAACACTTTGAGTTTGGGGTGGTGATTAGTGTGATAATTGCTTGAAATGAGAGTGGATTTTGGAAGCATTTTATGTCATTTTGTGTGCTTTTATTATCATAATTGCCCTAAGTTAACCATTTTCTCCGTGTTTATATAGTTGTGATGATTTTGTAGAAAACTTGTGAGAAATGGGATGATTAGAGGAGCAAATCGAGCCATATTTTGGAAAGGCTAGCATTCATAAGAGTGGTCCATCATGTGGAAAAGAGAGCCATGAAAGCAAGGGACGATTCGGGTTGTTAAAGCATAAAAACGTGACGTCGGAAGTCGAAAAGTGCTTGAAAAGACATATATCAGAGGTGGCACGACCTAGAAAGGGGTGGCACGACCATGCCAAGAAGGTTTGGCACGACCATGACAAATGGCTATGGCTCGTGCCTAAAAATGGGCGCACGACTTGCTGAGAGGGAGGCACGACCGTGCCATCTGGGCACAGGTCGTGCCAAGTTCATTTTCTGCATTTTAAGTTCGTATTTTGCAAAATTGAGAGGTTTTTTTTGCAATTTTCACTTGGTAAACTTAATTTCACTTATAAAAGGACTTTTCCCCTGAGGTTTTACACATTCCCCATCAGATTTTAGATCCCCAATTAGGTTAGAGATAGTTATTCACCATTTCATACAATTTCTTAGATTTACTTTCAATTCTAGCTATGTTCTTTCATATTTTTCATTTATTATTGAATTCAAGCTCAAGAATGGTTGTAAATGAAGGATGGATTGAAGATTTTGCTGAGTATTCCTCTATTTAGGTGTTTTCTACTCTTTATTTTGTTTATTCAATTGTTTAATTTCTATTTTCATGGTTATTTCTTTTACTTCTATGGATGATTTGCTTAGTGATATGATGTCTATCTAAATTCCTTGTGTTTGGGTGTTTGGATTTACATGGGTAATTGAGTATTAGATTTGATTTGTGATATCTATTCTAGTTGAAGGTCAGTCTATTAGGAATATGGACTTTGATTGTTCGATTTCATGATTGCTCTTGTAATTCGTATTTGGATCGTGTGTTTATTGCAACGAGAGTTGGGTCGGTGCATGATCTAGTATGAGTGTGGGTGATTTATGCGATTTGAGTGGATATTGAGGTATCGCAACGAGAGTTGGGTATTTTCATTAGAACCCCATATTTCCTACACTTGTTGTTTAATTGAGAAATTGGTGATAAGTGAGAAGATTAACGATTCTGATGTTTTCATTTGACGTGTTTACCTAGGCTTATCCAGTACGGTGAATACGTGATGTTTAGTGATTGTTTCTATAGTTGATCGGAAACTTGAATAGTTATTACTTATCGGTCGTGTACTTGATTCTCATGTGATGATGAACACCCGAACACGTCTCCTTTGTTTGTTTGAAAAATCCTGAAAATTGCTTATTTTTTCATTTAGTTAATTGCTTTGATTTGTTTAATTGCTTTAATAGTTGCTTTAATTTCGAGAAAACTCCTTTCTAAAACATTGATCTGCATTACAATTACGCGCTGATGTTTAGTACAAAGGCTACACTAGCCACTAGTCCCATGGTTTGATATTTAACTTGGTCATTTACTTACAACAACAACGATCTCGTACACTTGCGAGTAGTTGAATTCGTGCTTAACAAATTTAGCAAACAGAAGGGCTCCTGCTGCAGAAGCTTCCACAAGTCCAATCTTATTTTCCAAGGATGGACCCCTTCATGGCCATGCCGATTCTGATGGTGAAGGAGCCATCCCTGCCCCCCTATCCAAGCAGTGCCCTCCCCTGCTAAAGGGCAGAAGAAGAGGAGCTTGAAGAAGAAGGATGCAGCTCCTGGTTCTTCCAATTTGGTAATTTCTGGCTCATCAGAGGATGACCAGATCCCCCTCAAGGCTGCTTTGAAGAAGCAGAGGGGTGATGGTGAAGAAGCTGCCAAGAAAGATGGTCCAGCCAAGAAGAGGACCAGACAGGAGGAAGGAGGTGCAGGCAAGCCTTCCACAAAGAAGCCCAGAACATCTAAGAGGGCAACAAAAGAGAAGAAAACCCTTCTGGTGGATGAGCCATCAGAGGAGGAGGAGTCACAGGAGGATATGCCTCTGAAGAGGAGACCCAGAGCCAAGATAGCCATCTTGCAAGATCCAGACTCTGGCTCTGAATTGGGTGATGCACTGGAGCAGGCAATAGAGGAGGCCTCTCAGTTAATGGGGGAAGCAACAGCCCCAGAGCCCACTGTACCAGCTGATGTTGACTCAGCTGAGGTAAACCCTTCCTCTTCTCATGTTAATCTTATTACCCCTTCCACTTCTCCCCCAGAAACCCAAACACAACCCCTCCACCCCGCCTCTGGTTTGCAAGCTTCTTCACCAGAGCAGACCATTCCAAACACTCCCTTATACACTACCTCTACCATACCCACTCAAACACCTTCTCCTTCTCCATCACAAACACCTCTACCCACAGATCCTTCACCCCCAGCCTCTGTACCAGAGGTGCCTATGACCTCCTCTAGTGCAAAACATCCTTCCACCTCAAATACTCAAACTCTTACCCCTCCACAAACACAACCTGGCCAGAATCTCCCCCTCTTCCATGATATTGGGATTCCCTGCTTCTCCCCCCTCTCCCACCTGTTTATCTAGCAATGATAGTGAAGATGAGGATGCTTCACTTGAGCCAGAGAACTCAGCAACATCCTCCTCTGCCTCTGGGCCTAAACCCTTCACATGTAATGATGCTGACATGGGTCCCATCAGGCAGAGCATGAGTGTAATTGCTCAGCTCTAGCTAAGAGAGCAATTTCCTATTCTGTTGGAGCACTTACCACTGTTGGCAGACCTCACTAATGCCAAAGTCTGGAACAAAAGCCAGACTAGAAGATGTAGAAATCTGGTCATGCTTCTGGAGGAGATGACCACTGCTGGCTTCACTGCCTGGGAGATAGACATCAAGAGAAAGCTCAACCTTCAAAACCCTGCAGAGCTTGAATCCCCAGAAGCAGCAAAGGTGGTGGTGAGGACTTTGCTGATCCATAGAGGAGTAATGATTTCTTCAGAGGGCCCTTCCTACTCCTTTGGCCCTCACTTCTCCTTCCCTCCAGAGCTATATTCAGACGAGGAGGACTTTCATGTGTCACCTGCTATCCTCCAAAAGATAAAGTTATTCTTCAATGAGCGGATCCAGCAGATTGGACATTTCTCCAAGGTCATGCAGCATCTGGCGCCTACGATGATTGAGCACCAGATCAAGGAAAAAAGGAAGAAGTTCCTGAAGAAGATCAAGGCAGTCTTTGCCTCAGCTAAAGCTGTTGGTCCCACTAGTCAGGGTAATAAAGGTTGCGGAAGCTTAACTTAAATCCTTTTCAAAGTCTTTTTACAAAGAGCACAAGATAAAGCAATAAACAAGAAAGCAATAAAGAAGACAAGATATATAGTGGTTCGGATGTTAAAATCCTACGTCCACTCTCCCTTTTATCAAGGGGCCTTACTAACCAACCAACCAACTTATGAACACTGGAATTGATAAGTACCAGTTCCTTGCTTACAAACTTTAGATCTAACTCCGATCTAAAGAACCAACAACTTCAACCTTATCTTATGAGATGAACAGGTTGAGTTTATATTCCAACCAACTCATTGTGAGTAGATATGAATAAGAACAAAGTAAGAGTACTAAATGCTTAGTAATTCAGAGGCTTGAATAAGAGCTTCGTGCGCGTGTCTAGAGTCTTTCTTCACTGATGCACTCATGTACTTATAGAGATGATTAAGGTTTAGCCATTGGAGAGCTAATCTAATCAGATCTCTAATTATGGGAGTTTCAATCAATTAATCCCCTAATTGATTGATTGGGTTGGTGAGATCCTTGGATTGATTGTCTTCAAATACTTTCCAATCCGATCATGTTTGACTTAATTTGAATTACTAATGGTCAAATGCTTCCATTGCCCAACTCTGATTCTTCCAGAGTAGGCTGAACTAGATACCAGATGGCCTCGATATCCTCTGGTCCAGAGTCGGTTAAGAACCAGAATACTTAGTAGAATCTAGAGATGATTCTGAGCATCTTTTGGTTCACCAAACTCGGCTGGTCTGGACTCGTCTGGTCTGGGGAAGGTCTTCTGCCTCTGGTCTGATCTCCTCTGGTGAAGTCTTCTGGTGGAGTCCTCTAGTGAAGTCCTATGGTGGAGTCCTATGGTGAAGTCCTCTGGTGGGGTCTTCTGGTGACTTTTCTGGTGAAGTCTTCTGGTCTGGCAGTTCCCCCTAGACTAAGTCCTAATCTATTTCCTCATCTGGCTAATAGGTCCAGATGGTCCTATTACATCTTCTGGTTTGTTTTAACTCATCAAAACTAAATAAATTTGTATCCTAACAATTTCCCCCTTTTTGATGAAGTTAAAACACTAACCATAACTGATCATAACATAAAATAAGCAAGAAAATAAATAAAGGATAAGACCTTAGAATAGATCTTATTAGGCAAACAATGAGACAACAAGAAGTTGTCTTGAGACAGAATAGATATGGCTTTTAAATAATAATAGAGGACAAAATATTTACAAATTACAATTCAGGTCCTATTCTATGCATATCTTCTATTCTCCTTGGGCACCAAAAACCAATCCAGGAATCTGTCTTGAACTGCCTTGAGCTCTGCTGAGTTTGTTGGAGTAAAATTCACCAACACCTTCATCTTGTACAGCTTCTTCAATTCAGCTCAATCAATCTGGTCCCCGTTCATTCGAGTGTTAAGATAATGAAACTCAGGGGCAGTGACTTCCAGATTGAACTCAATGGTGGAATCCATGAGTTTCTTGTACAGGTCAGCATCATGAGACTTCATCCATGAGTGGAAGGTTCTGTTGATAAGGGCTTCGTCCTATGGAGGTGGCCTTTGAATGTAGTGCTGGATAAACCACAAGGTCTTTGCTTCTTTCCACCTTTCAATAAGGGGAACAGATACAGTAGAGTCAAAAGACCCTTCTGTCCTCAGAGGCAGAATATCCATCACCTCAATAGGTGCCTTCTTCCTCTTGCTTGATCCACTGGCAGCAGAAGTAAGACCTGCTTCTCTAGCCTTCTTGTTTTGCCTCCTAACATATCTGAGCTTCTGCTCTTCATCTATGTTCTTTCTCACTCTGGCCAATCTCTCCTCTGGATTCTCCTCTTTGAACCTCTTCTCTTCCTCTTCAACTACCTGCTCCAAGAAGCTTTTCTTGACCTCCTGATCTTCCGCTTAGCAGGGCCAGGAATGGAAATGGGATCTTGCTCAGAGTCAAGAGATTTCTCCTCTACTGCAAGCTGCTTGGCCATAGTTAGAGATTTAAGCTCTTCATTCTTCTCCTTGTGCAGCCCACCTTATGCCAGAGTGTTCTCCAGCAGGTCCAGACGACCTCCATGATTGAAGAGAGTCTCATTGGTGCTCTTTGCCAGATCAGTTATGGCCTTCTCTTCCCCCTTTTAACTTCATCAATGAGGGGCTGCACCACTTGCCTTTTTAGATCAGGCAGCTCAGTGGAGAAGGAAGAGTGAAGATCACGCAGCTTCTTGGCTTCATAAGGTAGGCTTGAGCCTCAGCAACCAGGCGCTCTTGCTTCGCCAACATCTCCTGGAGGGAGTCTTTCATCCTGGTTGTCTCAAGTATTTGGGAAGCTAACTCCACCTTGAGCACAGAGACAGGACGCATCTGGTCCAAAATATGCTCCTGCAGCTGTCTTTGGCTCTCAATCACGTCCAGCTTTAGGAAGAGGCCATTAGCCTTAAATGATGCTTTAGCAGAGGCAAAGACTGCCTTGATATGCTTCAGGAACTTCTTTCCTTCGTCCTTGATCTGGTGCTCAATCATCGCAGGCGCCAGATGTTGCATGGCCTTAGAGAAGCGTCCAATCTGTTGGATCTGCTCGTTGAAGAAGAGCTTCATCTTTTGAAGGACAGCAAGAGACACATCAAAGTCCTCCTCATCTGAGTAGAGCTCTGGAGGGAAGGAGAAGTGGGGGCCAAAAGAGTAGGAAGGGCCCTCTGGAGATATCATTACTCCTCTCTGGATCAGCAAAGTCCTCACCACCACCTTTGCTGCTTCTGGGGATTCAAGCTCTGCACGATTTTGAAGGTTGAGCTTTTTCTTGATCTCTATCTCCCAGGTAGTGAATCCAGCAGTGGTCATCTCCTCCAGCAGCATGACCAAATCTTCAACATCCTCTAGTCTGGCCTTGCTCCAGACTTTGGCATCAGTGGGGTCTGCCAAAAGTGGTAAGTGCTCCAACAAAATAGGAAAGTGCTCTCTTAGCCAGAGTTGAGCCCTTACACTCATACTCTGCCTAATGGGACCCATGTCAGCATCATTAAATGTGAAGGGTTTGGGCCCAGAGGCAGAGGAGGATGGTGCTAAGTTCTACGGCTCAAGTGAAGCATCCTCATCTTCACTATCATTGCTAGATAGACAGGTGGGAGAAGGGGGGAGGAGCATGGAATCCCAATATCATGGAAGAGGGGGGATTCTGGTCAGGTTGTGTTTGAGGAGTGGTAAGTGTTTGAGTGTATGAAGTGGAAGGTTGTTCTGCACCAAAGGAGATCATAGGCACCTCTGGTACAGAGGGTGTGGGTGAAGGATCTGTGGTGTAAGGGTGTTTGTGATGGAGGGGGGAAGGTGTTTGAGTGGGTAGGGTAGAGGTAGTGTATATGGGTGTGTTTGGAATGTTCTGCTCTGGTGAAGAACCTTGTAAACCAGAAGCAAGGTGGAGGGGTTGTGTTTGGGTTTCGGGGGAGAAGTGGAAGGGGTAATGAGATTAATATGAGAAGAGGAAGGGTTTACCTCAGCTGAGTCAACATCAGTTGGTTAAGTGAGCTTTGGAGTTGTTGCTTCCCCCATCAACTGAGAGGCTTCATCTATTGCCTGCTCCAGTGCATCTCCCAAATCAGATCCAGAGACATGATCTTGTAGAATGGCTCTCTTGGCCTTGGATTTCCTCTTCAGAGGGATCTCCTCCTCTGACTCCTCCTCCTCTGATGGCTCATCCACCAGAAGGGTTTTCTTCCCTTTTGTTGCCTTCTTGGAAGTTTTGGACTTCTTAGCAGAGGCCTTGCCTGCACCTCCTTCCTCCTGCCTGGTCCTCTTCTTGGCTGAACCATCTTTCTTGGCAGCTTCTTCACCATCACCCCTCTGCTTTTTCAAAGCAGCCTTGAGGGGGATCTAGTCATCCTCTGATGAACCAGAAATTACCAAATTGGAAGAAGCATGAGTTGCATCCTTCTTCTTCAAGCTCATCTTCTTCTGCCCTTTAGCAGGGAAGGGCACTGCTTGGATAGGGGGCAGGGATGGCTCCTTCACCATCAGAATCGGCATGGCCGTGAAGGCGTCCATCCTTGGAAAATAAGATCTTGGACTTGTGGAAGCTTCTGCACCAGGAGCCCTTCCACGCCTTGTCTGGAAGAATGGAGTCCATAATCAAGGTCAACTTAGGGAGCAAAGATAACAGGATGTTTGGGAGTTGGTAGACAGACCAAGACTTCACCAGATCCCTTTGCAACCAGGCAAGTGTTCCTTGGGCAGCTATTAAAATCTGCAAGATAAATGTTACCTTTCCTCTAGCCTATAAGCAAGATATCATTATAATCAGAAGAAAAGACAGTGGATGAATCACTAGAAAACTTCACTGAGTATCCCTTGTTACAGAATTGGGATACTGAAAACAGATTATGCTTGAGTCCTTCAACATAGTAGACTTCATCTACAGATACACCATTGTAGGTCAACTTTCCAACGCCTCTGGTGACTCCATAATTATTATCACCAAACATCACTCTTGGCCCATTCAATGGCTTGAAATCCTGGAGATGATCTTTCTAAATGTCATGTGCTTGGAACATCCACTATCAATGACCAGACATGTTTGCTTGAAATTCCTTTCTCCAGTGGGCTTTTGTCCTCCTGCAGAGAGATCAATTAGGTCCCCTACTAGAGCTGGGTCCTGACTGGTTAATTGCAGGTTATGTAGGAATCCAAAGATAAAGATCATCCCTTGCTGGATGAGGAGATCTTATCTTCCTTCCAAATCTATCTACCAGTACATGCCCTCTGACAATTACATATAGAGCTACTGGTCTGATGAGAACACCTTTCCAATACACTGGTCTGGTGTATCTCAGCTCAAATCTAGCCCTTGGAATGGCCTGCCTTAAAGGCATGGTCTTAAAGGTCTGGTTATAAGGGTACATTCTAGAAGAACCATCTCTAGTATTATAACTACCCAGATCAGTTGGTTTTCTATAGATGGGTCTGGAAGACCTCCTTTGGTTCTGAAAATTGGATCTCCTCTGATGAAACTCCTTATGAGTGTTTCTATTCTGGAATCTTCTTTGAGCAAACTTCTTTTGAAATCCCTGGTTCTGATTGAGGTTCTCTGGTTCAGTATATCTCCTCTGATATCCCCTATTCTGATTAAAGTTCCTCTTGTTAGAGTATTTCCTCTGAGGTCCCCTAATTTGCTTAGGTTCCACTCTTTTAGGATTCCTCTGAGGTCCCTTAATCTGTTTAGGAAACTGAATAGAACCATCAATCTTCATAGGTTCTCCTATTTAACGTTTATGCTCTAAGATATCCTCTTCCAGTTCAGTTAACTCGTTTGGAATGTCATCTGTATGGTCAGCAGAGCAGTCCTTGTTCTAATTATGGTTGTGAACTACTCTGTAACATTTTCCATTAGGATCCTTTTCATCCCAGATTTCTACTACTTCACCAGATCTTTCAGACAGCTTGCCTTTATTAGTGAAAATTTTATGGGATCTAGTTGTAATTCCAGAATATCCTAAACCACTCTTATCACTTATCCGTTGAGAAGATCCAGTTATAATAGATACAACAGTTGGAGCTTCTCTGGGCTTATGTACTTCCTTAGTGGGTTGTTCAATTTGCTTACCCTTGATAAGCTATTGGTATTTGGCTCTAAGTTCATTGAACTCTTCTGCCTTAGAGTCTCTTTCTCTTATGAGTTGATCTACCAGAGTATCTCTTTCTGTGATCTTATCCTGAAGTTTAGATACTTCTTTGGAATGACCACTCATGAGTTCTCTGGTGGATTTCTGCTCATGAGATAAAGATTGAACTTCAGCTCTGAGCCTACCATTTTCTTTCTCAAGTTTTTGGTACAATTGAACAATTTTGGAGATCTGATAGCATTTGCTGCATATCAGACTCTCTGGAAGCACCAGATGAATGAGAGGATTCAGTATATTTTGAATTAGATAAGCATAGGGTAGTTTCTTGTACCTTAGTGATGTCTGCCATAAGACATACATCATTATCAGATCCAAAGTCAGAAGAAGAAGAAGAAGAACTTGAACTAGTATCCTCCTCCTCTGCTTCTGCCAACAATGCTCTCTTGTCTGCATATCTCCTATCTCTCTTAAGTCTTTTCTCTTCTCTTTCTCTAGGAGTAAGCTGAGGACAATCATAGTTGTAGTGGCCTGGCTTGTTGCAAGTGTAGCATGTGTTGTCTCCTCTGGGACTGGGACTGGGACTAGGATCTCTCCTCCTCTGGTTGTATTCTGCTCTGGCTGGACTGCTCTCTCTCCTCTGGTAGTCAAGTCTGCCAGAACTGCCATCTCTCCTCTGGTAGTCTGATCTGCTAGAGCTGCCATCTCTCCTCTTCTCTGGTGATCTGAATCTGGTCTCCCTTGAGTCTCCAGATGTCTTTTCTTTATATACAGGCTTGAAGGAATTCTTCCTATCTCTGGTAGATTCCTTCCAGTGTCTTTTGTACCTGCCATACTTAGAGCTCATTTTATCAAGTTTACGTGTTAGAAGTGCTACCTGCTCCTTGAGACTTTTGTCATCTGCAGTAGACTCCTTTGCCTTTTCATCAGTCTTGATAGTTGAGGAGAAAACAACTCCTTTCTGACCAGAAGAGGAAACCTCTTTTGTTTGATCTTCTTCTTGTAGATCATACTCGTAGGCCTTCAGATCAGATAGCAGAAGATGGTGATTCAGAGTGTTGAGGTCCTTGTTGTCCTTTATGACAGTGACTTTGATTCTCCACCTGCTTGTTAGTGATCTCAATATCTTACTATTTATTCCTTTTTCAGAATAGGTTTTACCTAAGGCACTAGCCTTGTTAAGGAGGTTGGTGAGACGCATGTCCAGCTAGTCAATCGTCTCATCTGGTTTCATCTTGAATGTATCAAATGAGTGTTGAACCGCTTGGAGCTTGTTTTCCTTTATCTTCTTTGTTCCTTCACAGAGTAGAGTCAACTTGTCCCATATCTCCTTGGCAGTGGCACAGGTTCTAACCTTTTCAATCACTTCCTTGGTGAGTGTGTTGATAATTTCAGTCTTAGCCACCTGGTCCAGGCTATACAGCTTTCTCTCGTCATTATTAAGCTCATCTCTTTTCTTGAGGATCCTTTGCCTGGGAACTCTATCACCAAATCTTTCCTCACCAGCTTCACTGGTTTCTTCTCTGGACTCAGACCTGCCATCATCAATATGAGTCTAGTAAAATTGTATTGGGCCACTTTCTACCACATCTAACATGCGGTGATGGATAACTCCAAGATGATTGCTCATCATGAAACTCCAGTGGCTATAATCCTCAAAAGAGAATTCAGGCAACTTTCGGCTCTTCTAAGAAGATTTTGAAGACATTTTTGAAAGAGTTTTAAAGGATTTTAGCAAAAATAATAAAGAACAATGGATATGCCCGGTGACCACCAAAAGTTTTTCAAAGCAGTGGTCTTGGACATACTGCTCTGATACCACTTGTTGGTCCCACTTGAGAAAGAGCAAATAAAAACTCCACCCCCCAAACTTCGACTTTATCAAGCAGTCTATGTTTGGGGTTCGGGGTTACCTCATACTCCAAATTCCGGATGTTCTTTCACTAGGCACATTACCTCTTCAAGAGTTGCTTCATGTTAAGCTCTACTATGGAAACTCTAGCACCTCGAGCCAAGCCTACACAAAAATCTAAAAAACGAGGTATTGGTCCCACTAGTCAGTTTAATAAAGGTTGTGGAAGCTTAACTTAAATCCTTTTCAAAGTCTTTTTTACTAAGAGCACAAGATAAAGCAATAATAAATAAAGCAATAAAGAAGACAAGATATATAGTGGTTCGGATGTTAAAATCATACGTCCACTCTCCCTTTTATCAAGGGGCCTTACTATCCAACCAACCAACTTACGAACAATGGAATTGACAAGTACCAGTTCCTTGTTTACAAACTTTAGATCCAACTCCGGTCTAAAGAACCAACAACTCCAACCTTATCTTATAAGATGAACAGGTTGAGTTTATATTCCAAGTAACTCCTTGTGAGTAGATATGAATAAGAACAAAGTAAGAGTGCTAAATGCTTAGTGATTAAGAGGCTTGATAAGAGCTTCGTGCGCGTGTCTAGAGCCTTTCTTCATTGATGCACTCTTGTATTTATAGAGATGATTAGGGTTTAGTCGTTGGAGAGCTAATCTAATCAGATCTCTAATTATGGAAGCTTCAATCAATCAATTGGTTTGGTGAGATCCTTGGATTGATTGTCTTCAAATACTTTTCAATCCGATCATGTTTAACTTGATTTGAATTACCAACGGTCAAATGCTTCCATTGCACAACTCTGATTCTTCCAGAGTAGGCAGAACCAGACACCAGATGACCTCGATATCCTCTGGTCCAGCGTCAGTTAAGAACCAGAATACTCAGTAAAATTTGGAGATAATTCTGAGCATCTTTTGGTTTACCAGACTTGTCTGGTCTGGACTCGTCTGGTCTGGGGAAGGTCCTCTACCTCTGGTCTGATCTCCTCTGGTGAAGTCTTCTGGTGGAGTCCTCTGGTGAAGTCCTCTGGTGGGGTCTTCTGGTGACTCTTCTGGTGAAGTCTTCTGGTCTGGCAGTTCCCCCTAAACTAAGTCTTAATCTAGTTCCTCATCTAGTTAACAGGTCCAGATGGTCCTATTACATCTTCTGGTTTGTTTTAACTCATCAAACTAAACAATTTTTATCCTAACAATAAGTTTCAAATTTGCATCAATGTTTTCGAAGGTGTATTATGCCTACTCAAAATGAATTCAACCAATTCAACAATCCTAAATTTAACAATAATGCCCACAACTAAGTCTATCATGAAGTAACATCACAAGAATTATGCAATTTACATGCTCAAGACTCACTCATATCCATCTATCCATTCAATTCATTCCAAACCACAAGAATATTCACTCAACAAGTAATACCCATATATTGTTAAAAAAACAACAAGAAATACCCATATCATTTGCTAAAATTTCTACTCTCTCACTCTAGAAATTTACCAATTCTACTCATCCAATCACAAAATTGAAAGCAAAACTAGTAAACCCAAAGCATATAGGCATCAATTATCATCAAGGAATCAAGAATCAATGAGCAATATCAACATCCCAAATTTCCATCATGAATTCCTACGAACCCTAATTTCTAATCTCAAATCATGCCTAAACAAAGTGGAAACTACGAAAAGATAAGAGAGAGTTAGAGATTACATACCTTAGGATGGAGAATTGTTGATTTCGTGCGAAAAATTGGACGAAATGAGTGTATGGAGTAAAAAAACTCGAACCCCAGCCAAATTTCCCTTCTAAGTGTGTGTTTGTATATAAAAAGTGTGGGGAAAAGGGGTATTTATATGGGGGCACACGACTAGGGCATTCTGGGCCGAGAGGCGCTCGACCACTACTTGGTCGAGCGGTGGCGCTCGACCATAAGTGATCAAATGGTTCTCACGGTCGAATGCGGGCACTCGAGCGCACCCTGGTCGAGCGGCCAAAACACTCTGTAACATTAGGTGCTCGACTATCTGTCTTGGTCAAGCGGCCTAACTTCCAGAAACTCACAAACAAGCCCAAAAACTCAAAATTTTAAATGAAACTTGCATGAAACCTCATGCGATCAATTCTAATACATGTACTAACTTGAGAACTCCTCGATTTAAGCCAGATCGCTCATTCGACCGAGGAGTTGGGGTCTCTTCCCAACGTGCAATTCACCAAGCCAAATCAACACACACACATGAACTCACACTCAATTCCATTCAACTACCCTCATGCATCAATATTTTCAAAAAAATTGACCAATATTTCATTAGAATTTCGTGTACAAACTCGAAGTACGAATACACACACACCCCCCTCCCCCAAACTTTTTCTTGCTACGCAATAATAAAGTTTGAAAAGAATGAGTACGAACGAGTACGTGCACTAAATTTTCATGAACATCAATCTCTATCAATGCAATTGAGAAAGAGCAAATAAAAACTCCACCCCCCAAACTTCGACTTTATCAAGCAGTCTATGTTTGGGGTTCGGGGTTACCTCATACTCCAAATTCTGGATGTTCTTTCACTAGGCACATTACCTCTTCAAGAGTTGCTTCATGTTAAGCTCTACTATGGAAACTTTAGCACCTCGAGCCAAGCCTACACAAAAATCTTAAAAATGAGGTGTTGGTCCCACTAGTCAGTTTATAATATAATGCGGAAGCTTAAATAAAAACCTTTTCAAGATCTTTTAACAAAAGCACAAACATAAACAGAATATAAATGAAAGCAGTCAATAACACAAGATGTATAGTGGTTCAGATGTTAAAATCCTACGTCCACTCTCCCTTTTGCAAGGGGCCTTACTAACCAACCAACTCACTCACAACTTTCTGGATTGAGAAGTACCAGATCCTTCGTACAATCTTTAGATCTAACTTCGATCTAAAGTGCAAACTACTCCAACCTTGTCTCTCAAGATGAACAGGTTGAGTATAATCCAACAATAAACTCCTTAAGAGTAGATATGAATAAGAACAATAAGAGTGCTTAAAGCTTAGTGAATATTGAGGCTTGGATATGATCTTCGTGTGCATAGCTAGAGCTTTTCTTCTATGTGGCACTCTTGTATTTATAGAGGTGATTAGGGTTTAGCCGTTGGAGAGCTAATCTAATCAGATCTCTATTTATGGAAGCTTCAATCAATCAATTTCCATAATTGATTAATTGGGTTGGTGAGATCCTTAGATTGATATCTTCAAATACTTTCCAATCCGATCATGGTTGACTTTATTTAAATTACAAACGGTCAAATGCTTCCATTGCACAACTCTGATTCTTCCAGAGTAGGCTGAACCAGACACCAGATGACCTCGAGGTACTCTGGTCCAAAGTCGGTTAAGAACCAGATTACTCAGTAGAATCTGGAGATCATTCTGAGTATCTTTTATTTCACCAGACTCGTCTGGTCCGGAATCGTCTGGTCTGGGGAAGGTCTTCTGCCTTTGGTCTGAACATCCTTAATGAAGTCTTCTGGTGGAGTCCTCTGGTGAAGTCTTCTGGTGGAGTCCTCTGATGGAGTCCTCTGGTGAAGTCTTCTGGTGGAGTCCTCTGGTGAAGTCTTCTGGTGACTCTTCAGGTGAAGTCTTCTGATGGAGTCCTCTGATAACTCTTCTAGTGAAGTCTTCTGGTCAGGCAGTTCCCTCTAGACTAAGTCCTAATCTAGTTCCTCATCTGGCTAACAGGTCCAGATGGTCCTATTACATTTTCTGGTTTGTTTAACTCATCAAAACTAACAATATTTTTCCTAACACGAGGTTAAAACTTACGATTCACAAAGAAATGAACACGAAAAACTAAACATATAAAAGCAAGTAAAAGTGGGTTGCCTCCCACTCAGCGTTATTTTTAAGGTCCTAATTACGGACCGAGCTTGAAGAAGCTCACGAGACTTGAGACTCTAAGTTACCACCCTTATTCTCATAAGAGAAGTTGTAAAATTTCTTCACTCCATGCCCGTTTACCATAAACACATGCCCATCCTCCTTCTCGACTTCGAGGAATCCGCTCTTGTAGACTTTTCTCACCATATACGGGCCGTTCCACTTGGATTTCAGCTTTCCACCAAACAACTTCATCCTTGAATTAAACACGAGGACTTGATCAACAACTTGGAACTCCTTCGTTCTCAATCGAGCATTGTGCCATATTTTAGTCTTCTCCTTGAAAATTTTGCCACTCTCATAGGCACTATCTCGAAACTCCTCCAACTCATGCAATTGAAGTAGTCTCTTATCACCCACCATAGCACTATCAAAATTCATCTTTATGATTTCCCAATACTCCTTGTGCTCAAGCTCAACCGGCAGGTGACATGCCTTCCCAAAAACTAATTGGTAAGGAGATATACCCAAGGGAGTCTTAAAAGTTGTCCTATATGCCCAAAGTTCATCATCGAGCTTCGAAGCCCAATCCTTCCTACTCAAACTCACCGTCTTCTCAAGAATCTCCTTGATTTAGCGATTTGACACCTTCGCGAGACCATTACATTGAGGGTGATAAGCAGTTGAGACACGATGACTAACCTCATATTTGGACAATAACTTCTCCATCCACTTGTTCATAAAGTGACTACCCCCATCACTAATCAAAGCTATTGGAACTCCATATCTAGTAAAAATATTCTTCCTCAAGAACTCAATCACCACACAGGAGTCATTCACTCTTGTAGGGATGGCCTCAATCCACTTCGAGACGTAATCCACGCACACAAGGATATATAAGAAGCCATTACTAGGAGTAAATGGGCCCATGAAATCAATCCCCCATACGTCAAATACCTTGACTTCCATAAACACGTGCAACGGCATCTCGTCCTTTTTGGTAATAGACTCAAAACATTGGTACTTATCACACCTTTTTACCCATTCCATGCAATCCTTCAAGATAGTAGGGCAATAAAAACTGGCTTGAAGCACCTTCCTTCTGGTTTTGTCTCCACATAAATGTCCTCCACATGGCAAGGCGTGACAGTGCCTAATGATATCACTCCACTCCTCCTCGGGTACACACCGTCTAAGCACATAATCAATCCCCCTCTTGAATAAGTATGGATCATCCCAAATAAATTCCCAGACTTTCTTCAAGAATGCCTTTCGATCCACTTGCTAAATAATTAGCATAGTCAGCAAACCAAGGCATTTTCCCTTTAACTCGATACACTAAAATATCACCTAAACCAAATAGATTCTTATCCGGAAACTCATCATTCACCTCTCTCTCCTCAACCGGGTTCTCCTTGGTGAGCTCTAACCTAGAGAGGTGATCGGCTATCACGTTCTTACTCCCTTCTTGTCTCGAATCTCAACATTAAATTCCTGGAGTAAAAGGATCCAACGAATGAGACGGGGCTTTGCATCCTTCTTGCTCATGAGATACTGAATCGCTGTGTGGTCCGTATATACAATTGTTTTCGTACCTACTAGGTAGGGCCGAAATTTAATAAAAGCATACACGACCGCCATCAGCTCCTTTTCGGTCATAGTGTAGTTCACTTGAGCAGAATTAAACATCTTCGAGGCATAGTGTTGGTCCCACTAGTTAGATTAATTGCGGAAGCTTAAGTTAAATGTCTTTCAAAGTCCTTTTACAAGAGAGCAATAATCAAAATGACAATAAGTAAAATAAAGCAATAAAGAACACAAGATATATAGTGGTTCGGATTGAATATCCTACGTCCACTCTCCCTTATAACCAAGGGGTCTCACTATCAACCAACTCACAAACTTACTCACTGGAATTTAGAAGTACCAGTTCCTTCTTACAGCCTCTTTAGATTTAACCTTAATCTAAAGATCAACCAGCCAACAACCTTGTCTAATAGATGAACAGGTTGTGGTTTCAATAACTCCTTTAGAGTAGATAAATATTATGAACAGTAAGAGTGCTTGGTATGAATATCAAAAGCTTAGATCACTTGTGCGCGTGTAGAATCTCTAGAACTTTTTCTTGAGCTGCACTCTTGTATTTATAGAGGGGATTAGGGCTAGCCGTTGGAGGGCTAATCCAATCAGATCCTCTATATAAATGAAACTATGACTAAGCTGCCAGAATTCTTCAATCAGATTCAGAATGAGCAGAACCAGAGCATAGTCAGAATCAGAAGTGATAAAGGGACAGAGTTTTTGAATTCACACATTGCAGATTATTGCAAAGACCATGGGATTTTTCATGAGACATCTGCTGCCAGAACACCTCAACAAAATGGAGTAGCAGAAAGGAGGAATAGGACTCTTAAAGAAGCTGCAAGAAACACTTCTGGCAGAGTACAACACTCCATAGAGATTTTGGGCAGAGGCCATCAATACAGCTTGCTACACTCAGAACAGATGCCTAATTGCCCAGAGACATAATAAGACCCCATATGAGGTATGGAAAGGTAAAACCCCATCTGTTTCATACTTTCATGTTTTTGGATGTAAGTGTTTCATCCATGACAATGGGAAATCTAAATTAAGAACCTTTGATGCCAAAGTGGCTGATGGAATATTTTTAGGATATTCCAGCACCAGTAAGGCTTTTAGAGTTTTTAATAAGAATTCACTTTGTGTGGAGGAAACACCTCATGTTGTTTTTTATGAATCTGATTTTGAGTGCAAGGTGGACTCTAAGTCTTCTGATGAGATTCAGAATCAGACTACACCCAGAGTTATCAAAGTCAATCCACCTGTTCTTGATTCAGATTCAGATTCAGATGATGACCCATCTCCTGGTTCTCTGGAGCAGCAGCCTTCACAAGGAGCAGAACCAGAAGAGGTTGGAACTCCTGTAGGGGGAAGCTCTTCTGCAGGTGGTAATATTCACCAAGGTACTGCAGAAGATGATCATCCAGGCAAGACCACGGGAAGGAGGACCCTGGTTGATCACCCCAATGACCTGATCTTAGGAGATCCAACTAAGGGTGTCCAGACTAGGAGAACTCTTAACTTAGCTGCCTTATTCAGTTGCTATGTGTCCTTGATTGAGCCCAAGAACATCAAGGAGGCACTGAAAGATTCAAATTGGATTGTTGCTATGCAGGAGGAGTTGAATCAATTCACCAGACAGGATGTTTGGGAGCTGGTAGACAGACCAAGACATCAAAAGGTGATAGGCACTAAGTGGGTTTTCAAGAATAAGAAAGATGAGAATGATGTCATTACTAGGAACAAGGCAAGGCTAGTGGCCCAGGGATACTCTCAGTCTGAAGGAATAGACTATGATGAGACATTTGCTCCTGTTGCCAGACTAGAAGCCATCAGATTGTTCTTAGCATATGCTGCTCACATGAAGTTCAAAGTATACCAGATGGATGTAAAATCTGCCTTTCTTAATGGGATTCTCATTGAGGAAGTGTATGTGGAACAACCTCCTGGTTTTGAACAAGGTGACAAGGTGTTTAAGCTTAAGAAAGCTCTTTATGGGCTGAAGCAGGCACCCAGAGCATGGTATGGCACTCTATCTCAATTTCTTCTGGACAATGGTTTTACTAAGGGTAAGATTGATAGGACCTTGTTTAGGAAAGAAGAAGGAAAGGACATCCTTCTGGTCCAAATATATGTTGATGACATTATATTTGGATCCCCTAACAAGAAGCTGTATGAGAAGTTTGGTGAGCTCATGCAGGGACAGTTTGAGATGTCCATGATGGGTGAAATGAATTACTTTTTAGGTTTGCAGGTAAAGCAATCAGAGAAGGGAATTTTTATTAATCAAGCTAAGTACACCAGAAACATGTTAGAGAAATTTGGAATAGGATCTAGCAAAGCAGCAAAGATCCCTATGATGACAAATTTCAACATGGACCCAGATGAGTCTGGAGAGAGAGTGGACCAGACTCAGTACATAGCACTTATTGGTTCTCTTCTGTACCTGACTGCAAGCAGACCAGATACTACTTTTGCTGTAGGAGTTTGTGCCAGATTTCAAGCTAATCCCAAGAAGAGTCACTTGGAAGCAGCTAGGAAAATATTTAAATATCTTAAGGGAACAGTGAATTTAGGATTGTGGTATCCTGCAGATGACAATTTAGAATTAAGTGGTTATTCAGATTCAGACTATGGTGGATGCAGAATAGATAGGAAGTCTACTAGTGGAACATGCCAATTTTTGGGGAACAAATTGGTATCCTGGTTTTCTAAGAAGCAGACTTCAGTTGCTACATCAACAATAGAAGCAGAGTACATGGCTGCAGGGAGCTGTTGTTCACAACTACTCTGGATTAGTCAACAACTTAGGGACTACCAGATTAGAGCTAAGGATATTCCTATTTTCTGTGATAGTAATAGTGCAATTGCAATCACCCAGAATCCAGTTCTTCATACCAGATGTAAACATGTTGATATAAGACATCATTTTATCAGAGATCATGTTGAGAAGGGAGATATAAGGATGGAAAAGATTGCTACAGAGAAGCAGAGAGCAGATATCTTGACTAAGCCTTTGGCTGAGACCAGATTCAGAGAGTTAGCCTTTGAGTTAGGATTATTGGATCCAGAGACAGATTTGTATTAAGGGGAACATCAGAGAAGTATCCTTTGTTTCATTACTTTACTTCACACATTCATTTTCTTAAACTAACACACCTGCAGATTAGACATATCAGAAAAGGTATATCTCCAGATGAGGTATACACCAGGTGACACCTGTCCCAGATGAAGTACTGAGTCAGATTTCATAATATCCAAGATCTTCTCTGACCAGGACCAGATGAGCTCCATCAGAGGAGATGTGGTCCCAGACTGGCTGTGGTATCATCTGGTTACAATATCAGGTGACAGGTATGTCTTTACTTCTCTGGCCTCTGATCATTGGGATACAC
The DNA here is from genome assembly GCA_947034835.1 of Ballota nigra. NCBI lineage: Eukaryota > Viridiplantae > Streptophyta > Magnoliopsida > Lamiales > Lamiaceae > Ballota > Ballota nigra. The sequence continues at coordinate 53,433,774 of OX344730.1, read as the reverse complement.
TTTTCAAATTAGTAAGTACACTCAAAACGTTTCAACTTCGGAGTGTATTTAAGACTAGGGTATAGGGCCTAGGCAATCATTTCGCTTTTTCTCTTGACTGCCACAAAACCCCTTTATGCCCAGTCCCAATGACTATGCCAACGCACCAGATTAAATCTGAATCTTGCCTTTCATCGTGGCCATCAGATTTAATCACTGTGCAAAATGTCAATCAATGCTAAAATTGATTTTGTTTCCTAAAATTAAATTTGAAATTACACGCGCTCACATTTCATTTATTATTCAAGCCACGCATAATACCCTATTTAAATCAAACTTTCTTTCAATCTGTCCTTTCACGTTTCCATACTTTCAAACCCTAACTTCTCTCTACAAAGAACTTTCTCTCTCTCTCTCTCTCTCACAGATATGGCTCCCCTGTGCAATTTTGATCATGTTCTTATCATGAGAAAGTTAAAGACGAAGATGGTGGTAGACTTTTATACCACCAAGAACCCTGTTGTGCTGTCGATTCTGGAGATGCTCCAGAATGCAGGGGTGGAGAAGCTGATCTCCACAGTTCCCAAGGATTTTTGGACCCTTGACGGATATGCGGCCCAGTTCTTGGTTCGCATGAAGATTCACGAGGACCACATTTTCTCCAAGGTTGATGAAGACGATTTGGTATTTTCTAAGCACGATTTCTGTGATTTGTTCGAGAACATCTCTGCGGTGGAAATGGATCCTTTGACGTACAAGGAGGATGAAATTGTTAGTTCCTTCAAGATTTTTGCTCGTTCTTCCTGCCAGAATATCACAAAGGGCTTTTTGGACAAGCATTTAAGGCAGAAGTACAAGGTGTTGTTCGATATTGTGGTGAAGGTGCTTATGTGTGAAAAACACAACACAGATGCCATTTTCAATGGTAGGATGTGTGTGATGAGGGCTTTATATGATGGTGTACAGTGTAATTGGGCGGAGTTCTTCTGGGATGTGTTGAGGAAGAACAGGCTGAAGGTGAAGAAGGAGTCGTGTCCTTCCAAGCCAGGAGAGTTGCAGTTCTGCTTCACTGCAAATATCTCTTTGGGGACTAAGTTAACTCTCATTCTGGATTCTCTCCTTCCAGAGAAGAAGTGGAAGTCTTCTTGGTGCCATAGTTATCACAAATCCAAGATCCTCTTCTCCAAGGATGGCCCTCTCCATGGCCATGCCGACTCTGATGGAGAGCAAGCCATCCCTGCCCCTCCTATTCAATCTATTCCCTCACCTGCTAAGGGGCAGAAGAAGCAGCAGCAGCAGAAGACACAGAAGAAAGCTGCTGAAGCAACTGGTTCCTCAACCGTTGCTTTCTCTGGTTCCTCAGAGGAGGACCAGATTCCCCTTCTTGATGTGCTTAAGAAGAAGGGTGATGATGATAAAGCTGTTAAGAAGGCTGGAGCAGCCAAGAGGAAGAGGCCAGAGGAGGCCAGAAAGAAATCTGCCAAGAAGCCAAAGAAAGGCAGAAAAGCTCCCAAGTCCCTTCTGGTGGATGAGCCATTAGAGGAAGAAGAGGAAGAAGAGGTTGAGCCTCTTGTGAGGAAATCCAAGGCCAGGAAAGCCATTCTTCAAGAGTCAGACTCTGGATCTGATCTTGGAGAGGCCTTGGAGAAGGCCATTGAGGATACTTCCCAGATGATGGAGGATGATCCAGAGTCTGTTGTGCCTGCTGGTGTTGACCCAGCAGAGGTAAACTCTTCCCTTCCATCTTCTTCCCCCATTAATCTTGTCTCCCCCTCTACCTCTCCCCCAGAGAATATTCCCCAAACCCCTTCTGCCTCTGGTAACCCTCTTGTTCCACCAGAGCAGCCCCTCCCAGATACCCCAGTATATACTCCCTCCACCATTCCTGCTCAAACACCTTCACCCCCACATTCCCAAACACATCTTCCCACAAATCCCTCTCCCCCACCTTCTGTACCAGAGGTACCCTCAACCTCTTCTGGTGCAGAAGTCCCCCCTCCAAACACTTCCACCTCCCAGATCCCTCCTACATATTCTGTATCAGATATTCCTTCCTCTTCTGGTGCAGAACAACCCATTCCTACCACCTCTACTTCACAAAATCCCAACCCTCCCCAAACCCATACAGACCAGGACCCAACCATTTCTATGGCTCTGGGATTTCCTGCCCCTCCCCCTTTTCCAACCTGTTTAACAAGCGATGATAGTGAAGATGAGGAAGCTTCACTTAAGCCTGCTAACTTAGCACCTTCCTCCTCTGCCTCTGGGCCCAAACCCTTCACTTTCTCATCTACAGAAATGGGTCCCATTAGGCAGAGTATGAGTGTAAGTGCTCAGCTCTGGCTAAGAGAGCATTTCCCAGTTCTTCTGGAGCACTTACCACTCTTGGCAGAGCTTACTGGTGCCAAGGTCTGGAGCAAGGCCAGACTTGAAGATGTGGAGGACCTTATGCTATTGCTTGAGGAAATGGGTGCCTCCAACTTCACTGCTTGGGAGATTGAGCTAAAGCAGAAGATGAACATTCAGAACCCAGCTGAGCTGGAGACCCCTGGTGCAGCTAAAGTCTTGATTCGCACCCTGCTCATCCAGCGAGGAGTAATGCTCACTCCAGAGGGCACCACTTACAAGTTTGGTCCTCACTTTGTCTTCCCTCCAGAGCTATATTCAGATGAGGAAGATTTTGAGATGTCTCCTGCTGTGCTCCAGAAGATGAAGGCTTTCTTCAACGAGCAGATCATGCAGATAGGGCGTTTTTCCAAAGCAATTCAACATATGGCCCCTGCTATGATTGAGCATTAGATCAAGCATGAGAGGAGAATCTTCCTGAAGCAGATCAAGTCCACTCTGGCAGAGGTTAAAGCTTCCTTCAAGGCTAATGGCTTATTTGTCAAACTGGATGTCATGCACAGCCAGAAGCAGCTCCAGAAGCACGTGCTGGAGCAGATGAGGCCAGTCTCTGTGCTCAAAGTGGAGATGGCCAGCCAGATGATTCAGACTACAAAGCTGAAAGACTCCCTCCAGGAGATGTTGGAGAAGCAAGAGAGACTTGTTGCAGAGTCTAAAGCTTACCTGGAGGAGGCCAAGCAGCTGCGTGATCTTCACTCTTCCTCCAACACTGCCTTGCCTGATCTCATAAGGCAGGTAGTGGAGCCCCTCCTTGATGAAGTTAAAAAGGGGGAAGAGAAGGCCAGAACTGATCTGGCAAAGACCACTAATGAAACTCTCTTCAGCCATGGAGCTCGTCTGGACCTGTTGGAGAACACCTTGGCCCAGGCTGAGTTGCAAAAGAAGAAGAAGGAAGAGTTCAAATCTCTTTCCATGGCTAAGCAGCTTGCTGCAGAAGAGGAATCAGAGGCTGATCAGGATCCAATCTCCATCTCTGGACCTGCAAAGAGAAAGATAAGGAGAGTCAAGAAAAGCTTCCTTGAGACTGTTGTTGAAGAAGCTCAGAAGAGGTACAAGGAAGAGACTCTAGAGGAGAAGCAAGCAAGAATAAGGAAAAACATAGATGAAGAGCAGAGGCTCAGATATGTTAGAAGGCAAAACAAGAAGAGCAGAGAAGCATGTGCTTCTTCTGGTGCAGGTGGCTCAAGCCAGAGGAGGAAAGCTCCCATTGAAGTGATGAACATTCTGCCTCTCAGGACAGAAGGGTCTTTTGACTCTACTGTGCCTGTGCCCCTAATTGAAAAATGGAAGGAGGCAAAGACTCTCTGGTTCATCCAACACTATATTCAGAGGCCAGCACCAGAGGATGATGAGCTTATCAACAAAACCTTTCACACCTGGATGCAAGATTATGATGCAGAGCTGTACAAGCAACTGATGGACTCAACCATAGAATTCAACCTGGAGGTGACTGCCCCTGAGTTCACCTATCTTAACACTCCCATGGCCGGAGACCAGGTTGATTGGGCTGAGCTGAAGAGACTTTACAAGACAAAGGTGTTGGTGAACTTCACTCCAACATCTTCTGCAGAGTTGAAGGCCGTCCAGGATAGGTTTCTGGATTGGTTTCTGGTGCCCAAAGAAAACAGAAGATATGCTTAGATAGGACCAGAATTGCATTGTAATTTGTAACCACTCTTATCTTTATTATCAATGAAATTCATATCTTCTCTGTTCAAAAGACAACCTCTTGTTGTCTTAATTGTTTGCCTGATAAGATCTATTCTAAGGTCTTATCCTTTATTGTTTTCTTGCTTAAGTTTACTTTTGATCAGTTCTGGTAATGTTTTAACTCCATCAAAAAGGAGGAAATTGTTAGGATAAAAGTTGTTAGTTTTGATGAGTTAAAACAAACCAGAAGATGTAATAGGACCATCTGGACCTGTTAGCCAGATGATGATCTAGATTAGGACTTAGTCTAGGGGGAACTGCCAGACCAGAAGACTTCACCAGAAGAATCACCAGAAGACCCCACCAGAGGACTTCACCAGAGGACTCCACCAGAAGACTTCACCAGATGAGATCTGACCAGAGGCAGAGGACCCTTCCCCAGACCAGACGAGTCCGGACCAGACGAGTCTGGTAGAACAAAAGATGCTCAGTTTGATTCCCTGATTCTACTGAGTTTTCTGGTTGTTGACCAGATAAGGACCAGAAGACACCGAGGTTGCCTGGTGTCTGGTCTTGCCTTCTCTGGAGAGAATCAGAGTTAGGCAGAGGAAGCTATTGATCGTTGGTGATTCAAATCAAGTCAACAAGATCAGGATTGGAAAGTATTTGAAGACAATCAATCCAAGGATCCCACCAACTCAATCAATCAATTCCCTAATTGATTGATTGAGTTGGTGGGATCCTTGGATTGATTGTCTTCAAATACTTTCCAATCCTGATCTTGTTGACTTGATTTGAATCACCAATGATCAATAGCTTACTCTGCCTAACTCTGATTCTCTCCACAGAAGGCAAGACCAGACACCAGGCAACCTCGGTGTCTTCTGGTCCTTATCTGGTCAACAACCAGAATACTCAGTAGAATCAGGGAATCAAACTGAGCATCTTTTGTTCTACCAGACTCGTCTGGTCCGGACTCGTCTGGTCTGGGGAAGGGTCCTCTGCCTCTGGTCAGATCTTATCTGGTGAAGTCTTCTGGTGGAGTCCTCTGGTGAAGTCCTCTGGTGGGGTCTTCTGGTGATTCTTCTGGTGAAGTCTTCTGGTCTGACAGTTCCCCCTAGACTAAGTCCTAATCTAGATCATCATCTGGCTAACAGGTCCAGATGGTCCTATTACATCTTCTGGTTTGTTTTAACTCATCAAAACTACCAACTTTTATCCTAACACATAGTAAATTGCGTGAAACCGCTTCTCTCAAATTTTCCCCAAAGCAACCCCCATAGCGTAGTCGCTCGCATCACACATAAGCACAAAAGGGCTAGACCAATCACGGGTCACAAGTATCAGGGCATTCACCAATGCTTCTTTCAACCCGTTAAAAGCTACTAAACACTCACTAGTAAACTCAAAGGCGACTTCTTTTTCAAGAAGCCGCAAAAGAGGTTTAGCAATTTGTGAAAAGTCTTTTATGAAGCGTCTATAGAATCAAGCATGGCCTAAAAATGACCGAATTCCCTTCTCGATCAAAGGTGGAGGAAGATTCTCAATAGCAATCATTTTTGCTTTGTCAACCTGGATACCTTTCGAGGACACATGATGTCCAAGAACAATACCCTTTTTCACCATAATGTGACACTTCTCCCAATTGAGCACCAAGTCCGTCTCTTCACACCTGCTCAACACAACTTCAAGATTGATTAGACATTTATCAAACGACTCCCCATAGACGGAGAAGTCATCCATGAAAACCTCCATAATCCTCTCAATCAACACATGAAAATTAGCCATCATACACCTTTGAAAGATGGTGGGTGCATTACACAACCCAGACGACATTCTCCTGAAAGCAAAATTCCCATAATAGCAGGTGAAGGTGATTTTCTCTTAATCCTCGGGTGCTATCATAATCTGATTATACCCCGAATACCCATCTAAGAAACAATAGTACTCAAAACCACCTAATCTATCATTCATTTGATCAAGGAACAGTAAAGGAAAATGATCCTTACACGTTGCCTTATTCAACTCTCTATAATCTACACAAACACGCCATCTCGTCACTAATCTATTGGCTACCAATTCATTAGATTTAGTTTTAATTACCTTGGTACCCCCCTTCTTAGAGACTACGTGTAACGGACTAACCCATGGACTATCAGAAATGGCAAAAATCATGTTGCTATCTAAAAGCTTCAACACCTCCTTATGTATTACCTTTTAAATCACCGGATTGACTCTACATTGGTTTTGAACTATAGCCCTAGTACCCTCTTCCAATATAATCCTATGCATGCAAATGGAAGGATTAATACCCTTAATATCTTCAATTGACCAACCTATGGCAGATTTGTGCTTACGAAGCACCACTAAGAGTCTCTCAAGTTGATCATCAGTTAAAAGGGCAGATACAATTACCAGGTACTTCTCATTCTCCTCCAAGTAAGCGTACTTGAGATGATCCGGTAGTGGCTTCAATTCCTTCTTCGCCTCCAATGGTGACGCCTTATCAAACATCTTCTCAAAAGTGTACTCCTCCACATCTATCTCCTCCTCATCCTTAACTTTCTTCATATCCAAGAACTTTACATCCTCGTTCTCTTTCAAGCTGTCAAAATAATCAAGATCATAAAGCTCATATGTTAGTTTGTCAAGGATATGATAATCAAAATTATGAACATAGAACGAGCAAGGATCAAGGAGTGTGTCTTTAACACAAGTGTCCATGATGTCAATGAAGTGACAACTTTCATCTTCCATGGGATATTTCATCGCCTCGTAGATAGCTATCTTTACTTCTTGATCGTCCACCTTCACCGTGATCTTTCCATTGGCCGCATCAAGCACCATCCCGGCTGTAGCTAGAAACGGTCTTCCCAAAATCAAGGGTACATGCTCATCCTCCTCCATATCGAGTACCACGAAGTCGGCGGGAAAAACGTGATTCTCCACCGTCACTAGAACATCTTCCACCACTTCTTGAGGTCTAGTGATAGACCTATCAGCAAGCTGTAGAGTCATCATCGTGGGTTGAAGTTCACCCCCATCCAACTTCTTGAACAGCGATAGAGGCATCAAATTAATGCTCGCCCCTGGATCACACAAAGCTCATTTCTTTATTCTGCTCCCAATATCACATAAGATGGTAAAGCTCCCGGGATCTTTCAACTTGGGAGGAAGCGCCTTGTGCACCATAGCACTCACCTCGTGGTTCAAGTGCACAAGCTCGAGCCCATTAACTCGCCGTCTCTTTGCTATCAATTCCTTCAGGAACTTGGCGTAATTAGGCATTTGTTCCAAAGCATGATAAAAAGGAATGTTAATATGTAAATTTTTAAACACATCAAGAAATTTCACAAATTTCTCGTCTAATTTCTTTTTCATGAATCTTTGCGGATATGGGACCGGTATCACAGATTTGGGTACCCCCATTCGTCTCGCTCGGTCTCATTCACATTCTTTCTTACTTCCTTTGCCTTTTTCCACTTTGGAATTCTCTCAATCTCCTAAATGCCTTCATCCTCATGTTCTTTACTTTTGTGAATGCCTTCACCCTCAACCCCTTTCTCAACCTCTACCTCTTCAATCTTATCTCTATCTTTCTTATGTTCTTTCTCTTCTATCTCAATCTCTCCCTCGAGCTTCTCTGAGTCAGCAGGCATTTGAGGACCCTCATACTTGGTCCCACTTCTCAACTCAATAGCTTTGCATTGCTCCTTCGGGTTTGTCTCGGGCTTTGAGGGATACTTACCCGGCTCTCTCGTTTTAGACTTTACAATCTGGCTAATTTGATACTCGATAGAAGTGAAACTGTGATTATTCTCTTGCTGAGCTCTATTTAGGTCAATGTCTCTCATTTGGAGTTTTTGATCACGCTGATCTCCCTTCTTATGCAATTCTTTCACATCATATTCCAATGAGGACAATCTCTTACTTCCTTCCTCCACCTTCTAAAGTATAGCTCTCAACATCACCTCAGTAGAGGAACCACCTTCACCACCTCGAGGCTTTGAACCTGGATCAACATCTGGAGGAACAGTTATTCCGGCCTTCGGATTGGCATAAGAGAAATTCCCGTTCTTCCTCCATTAATTTTGATTAGATGGGTTGACCCTCTTGGTAGCCTTGGTTGTTTCTCCATTGATTCTGAGGAGGTTGTGGGTCCGGTGGTACGAATGGTTGACTGTAGAGAGGTCTTCCAAATTGATTGTCACCTTGTGGATACCCACCTTGGTTATAATTAGGTCTTCCCATATAGTTGGCCTCCTCTTGCTGGCATGCGGGCTGGTCCACCTTCTCACTTACTATAGCATTTCCTCCAACCAAATTTTACCTAACCTCGAGGTTGCTGATCTTCTCCATCATCGCCATTAGCAGCTTCCTCGTTCCCTCACTCCCCTCCAACTGATATGCCCTCTGAAATTCTGGGTCCTTGTTCCACTGTTCGGCATTCTTTACGATATCCTCAACGATCTTTCTGCACTCAGTTGCGCTTCTATACAGGAATGCACCATTAGCACATTCATCGAGGTGGTCTTGAGCTACTTTGTACGCTCCACAATAGAAGTATGCCATAATATCTCCCTCGTTGTACCCGTGCTGCGTGCACTCAATGAGCATGTTAGAGAAACTCTCCCAAGCTTGACTAAACTCTTCTCCATATTTCTGCTTGAAAGATGAGATCTCTTTTCTAGCTTTGATCGTCCTAGAAGGAGGGTAAAATCGCTTGAGGAACGATGCTCGAGCTCAGCCCATGTAGTTACACCTCCCCTAGGGAGCGTGTTATCGTACCACTCCTTTGATATTCCAGTTAAATAGAACTGGAATAATCTAAGCTTCTTGGCATCTTCAGACATGTCGTTTTGGTTGAACGTCGAGGCAATCATCAGAAAATTCCTCAAGTGTGTGTGTGGGTTATCTTTCCCAACCTCTCATCTGAACTGATTCTCGGTAACCATCTTCAGAATTCTAGGAGTTATAGAGAACTTGTTTGCTTCAACTGGAGGCATTGCTACACCATCATAATACCTTTGAGGCTGGGCCTCAAATCTCCCTCTGATTGCTTTACCCGGCTCAACATTCTGATGAACATGCTGAGGGTACACTGGTGGTAGAGGTGCTTGTGTGATAGGAGGTGGGTTGTAAGTCGGTTGTGGTGGGTAGTATGGTGAATAAGGATACAGTAGTGGGTATGGATATGGTGGATAGTGTGGGTTGTGATCTTGGTAGACAGGGTTGTTAAACGGGTTGTTCGAGTTATTGTTCTGGCTTTGGTTTTAGGTTTGAGTTTGTGCAGAGTTGTCCTGATTTTGTGGGATCGGGCGTTGGTTCTGAGTTTTCCCTATGCGTACCTGCTGGTTACTGTTGTTTCCATCAACTCCATCAACCCGTTCCACAATGGCATTGTACTCTGTAGCAGCTTTATCTAAGTTCCCAATTCCATCCAGATTCATGTTTTCTTTGTTCCCACCGACAGTATTCATCCTTCTTAAGAAAGCTCGATTTCTTCTTGCTATCATCTCAAGGTCAAGTTATGTTCTCTCCTCACTCGTATCTCCCTGTGAGCATGTTTTCATAAACCTGAAACACCAACAGAAGAATCAAAATGAAACTGCCTAACGATTAAGAATTAAACAGAAAATAAAAGCACTCACTACCAACTACTAAGCTATCTCCAAGTCCTACTCAATGGACATACATCACCATCCCCGGTAACGGCGCCATTGACTTATACGCAATGTATTAGCTATACTAGTAGTTACCCCACAAGCGTATGGGTTCACTGTAATATTAGCAAGTATAAGGACCAAGTATATCGTACCCACGGGATGGTATGTATGTGAATAGAGCCCTGGGGATCTATGCATCATAGTTAATATAAGTGTATGTTTTTGGATTTTTGAAATATTAATTCTAAGCTAAAATATTCTACTTATGCAAAAAGAAAGATTTAACTAATTAACCGAGAGTTTTTTTGTAAATATGAGATGGTGATGCTCAGGATAGGAGTCCCTACGTATACTAATGGAGTTGGTACGGTAATTAGAATAATCATGATGTGCAAGTAATAAACCTAAGTATACTAAAACTAGGCAATCAACTTCCCTAATCTAGCACGAGATTGAAAGACTAAAAGCTCAAGAATTAAACCCTAATACTTCGTCCTATCAATCGACTTCACGAATCCACTAAACAAGTTAATGGTTTGTGCTTAATTAATGAGACCCTAATTTAACTAAGGTGATGCGGTCGTCCCCCCTAGATAAACCGGTAGATGAATAAACCCTTTCTAAAACCTCTCGTTAAGCCTATTTGTTATTAAAGAGTGATAAGATCGTCCTCTCTCTAACAATTTTCGTACTCGATTCAAAGATAATTCTAGGATTTATTTTAAGCGTTCATTAATTAAGAGGATTAAAACTAAACATCAAGAGTTATCCTAATTATGTACCAATGTCCTACTTCTACAAGTTCATCCTACCCTAATCATATAAAGGTTCTAGCCTAGCATGGTTTGTACGATAACAAAAATAATTAAACAAGCAACGAACATAAACATGATGAATTCAATTGAAAAACTCAAGATCATAAACTAGGGTTTCAAGAAAGAATTCAAATCTAAAAACAAATATCAAATTAAGAAGAAATCAAAGGTCTTAAGTATCACGTATCGAAGAAAGAAAGAAAATCGAAATCAAACTCTAAGCTACGTATTTGTAATATCAAAACCTCGATTTTACGTAAAATATGCTTGTTCAACTCTTCGGGTGTTCTTCTCTCTCAAAATTATCTCTATGTGTGAAGTGGTACTCAAAAACGTGCTCTGGATGGGGTATTTATAAGCAACGGGCTGGAAACGGGTGAAAAAGGCCAAAATTGCGTACTTTGGGGTGATGGTCAAGCGGTGGCGCTCGACCCCCCTCTTTGGTCGAATGGGTGGCTTTCCAGAGCACTTCGGGTGCTCGACCTTGCACTAGTCGATCGACCTAGCATTGGTCGAGTTCTATCCTTCCTTCAACTGAGTGATACTTTTCCTTGCACAAACTAATATTATTCGTATTTCTTCAATATTTTCTCATCTGGGCATCCGTTTGAGTCGATTCAAAGTCCTATGAACTCTATTTTTCACCCTCTATCCATCTATGAGCATCAAAGAGAAAAATTCATCAGTTTATAAGAATAATACTCAATTGACTCCAAATACTCATCGAATTCACTCAAAACACGGGCAAAACTAGCTACGAATCATGACAATTTCACGCCTAATCAGCAACTTGGAGATTGGTTAGAGTTTGGGTGGTCATAATAGTGCTATGAGTGAAAAAGTGGATCAACCAGGATGCCAACAAAAGGTGGCCAACTATATGGGAGGGTCGAATTATAATCAGAATGGCTATCAAGGTGGAAATTATCGGGGACGGCCTACTTTGGTCAACCGTTCGTACCACCGGGTCCATAACCTCCTCAGAATCAATGGAGGAATACTCAGGGATACCATGGGGGCCAGCAGGCTAACCAAAATCAATGGAGGAAAAATGATAACTTATCCTACAGTAATCCAAGAGTAGGGATAACTGTACCTCCAAATGTCGACCCTGACTCAAAACCCCCAGGAGGAGAAGGCGGTGCTTCCACCGATGAGATGTTAAGAGCTATATTACAAAAGGTGGAGGAAGGTAGTAAGAGGCTATCCTCTTTGGAGTACGATGTGAAAGAGATGTGTAAGAATAATGACCAACGTGATCAAGATCTTCAGAAGAGGGATATGGAGCTAAATAGAATTCAACAAGAGAACAATAAATGATTCACTTCTATAGAGTTCTAGATGAGTCATATTGTAAAATCACTTGGAAGAGAGACGGGTAAATATCCATCTATGCCGGAAGGGAACCCGAAAGAGCAATGCAAGGCAATCCAACTAAGAAGTGGAACCAAGTATGACGGTCCTCCACTACCTGCAGATGTGGAGGAGGTCCATAGAGAGATTGAGAAAGAAGGTGATGAGGAGGTTGAGGTGGAGGACACTCAGAAAAGGAAAGAACATGAGGAAGAAGAGGGTGAGAAAGAAGAGTGGGTCCCAAAGTGGAAGAAGGCAAGAGAAGCGAAGTAAAAAGTGAAGGAGACTGAGCGTAACGAATGGGGAGTACCGAAGACAGCAATTCCGGTACCATATCCGTAGCAGTTTATGAAGATAAAACTAGATGAGAAGTTTGCTAAATTTTTTATGCCTTAAAAAAACTCCACATCAACATTCCATTATGTGATGCTTTGGAGCAGATGCCTAGTTATGCCAAGTTCCTGAAGGACTTGATTGCAAAGAAGAGAAGAGTAGACGAGCCAGAGCTAGTTCAGTTGAACCATAAGGTAAGTTCATTGGTGCACAAAGCTTAACCCCTGAAGTTGAAAGATCCCGCGAGTTTTATGATCCTATGTGATTTCAAGAATGGAATTAAAAGGGGAGCCTTATGTGATCTTGGAGTGAGTATCAATCTGATGCCCTTGTCGTTTTTTAAGAAGTTGGAGTGTAATACCCTAGACTTTCATGACCTTATTTGCTTTACTAAATGCTTTATAATTCTATATGAATCTATGTGATGCATTTACATCCAAAATTCATTGCAAGACACGTTTATGTGTTTTATTTACTCGATACTTACAATTAACATATTATTTGCTCAATACATGCTTATTCTTGAAACTTTATAATTTTTATATGTTCTTTATTTTATGTCTTAAAGTATTTGATATAGAAATTAATATAGTCCTTAAGTCTAGTATTTTATTTTACATGTTATAAGTTGAAAAATGAACGTTTCTTCAAGAAACGAATTACGTATCGATTGCTCGATATTTTTTATGATTAGTATATAGACTTTATAATTTATTTAGAGTCCTAGAAAAGTTTTAATTTTATTTTATAAGATAGTATAAGTAATTTTATGCATAATGTACCTTAAAATCATTAAATAAATTAGAAAATCATAATTTCTTTTATTTTTATTTATCAAATCCAAAGCCTACATGTGTCTTAATTACAAGACATAAAATTTCTCTTGAAACTTCATAAAAAATTCGAAATTTATAGATAGGATAGGAAGAGTGGTGAAGTTTCATGAAAATCAAAGTCAAATTTAGAAAATAAAAGTCAAAATTACAACTAATCCTAGTATACCATGTGTTTAATGGCTTAACCTCCAAATTCATCCAAATTCTTCCACACTTTTCATTCAAGGTCAGTCCTAGGGGGGCTTGGAGTAATCTCCAAGTATTGCTTCACCTATAAATACAAGAACATGCATGCATAAATAGATATAAGCTTAGAGAAAGAAAATTAGAACAAATACTACTACTCTTATACTTAGAAGTTGAGAAAGGAGAAGAAGAGATTTCTTGTAGCTACCTATCTCTAAGTAAGCTTCTCTTCTTGTTTGAATAATCATTTAAGTGGTAGTATGAAGTTTATGCATGATATGTGAATTAAATGATAGAAAAATGAGTTTTGATGAGTAATTTTGCATGTTATCCATGTTTTACTTCATGTTTGAATGTTTAATTCAATTTCTTCATGATTTATGATCAAAATCATGTTTATTATTTTATTATATATGCTTTAGAAGTAGAAATCATGAAATTATATGGTTTAAAGTGAATTTAAGATGTTATGTTCTTCATATATGCATGAAAACCGAAAATCTGGACAACTTGTGAAGGAATTTCGTTTTTGATCCAATTTTTCGGTGGAAAATTCTGAACTTTTTTTATGTGAAAATAGACTTCTGAAGGAACTTAGGTTTAAAATTTCATAATGTTTGGACTGGTATTCAATTCGTGGTGATTTTTCAAAGTAGAGCTAGGGTTTTGGACGAAATTACAGGAACAGTAGAAGTTTACTATGATCTGAGAATAATTGGTTAGGTTTTTATAGAAAAACAAAGTATGTTGATAAATTATATGAAGTTGGGAGTTCATGATTAAAATTTCATGAGTATTGGACATGTGGTTGATTTATGGTGAATTTTTAAAGTTAAGTGACCAGAATCTGTTACTGTGTGTTCATTATGAAATATTTGATGTTTGGTAAAGAGTTTGAGAAATCTGAAAGTATGGTGATAAACTTTATTGAATTGGTAATATACTGTTAAAATTTCGTAATTTTTGGACTTATGTATAATTTAATATGAATTTTTAAAGTTAGGCGTGTAATCTGCCAAAATCGAATTTTGTGTGAAAGGTTCGAAATGGTCCGGTTACATTTTTACAGTCGATATTTGTTTATAACTTGATATTTGATGATTTTATACACTTAATTGATATTTGGGTGTTATTATACAATATTTGAATATGTGTGGAGATTTGAATTCAAGTCTTACAATTTACAAAAGTGAAGGGATAAGTAACAATGTTTTTATTTTAAAAATTTTACTTGTAGGTACAAACCTGCAAGGTGGGGAATCACTTCGCTCTTCACCGAGTGTTCTATTATTATTTAATTGCACTTATTAAACGTTGAATGTTAAATTTTGAGTCTGGCCCGCTATCGACTGACCCCACATATAAGTCCAACTTTATGTTGGCAAGCATATAGTCCGGTCGTTCCGGCACCACGGGTTGGTCACGCCACCCAAGCATATACCCGGTGAAATTCCGGGGGCTCACATGTTATAAACAATTGATGTTTAGTTTGTGCAATTAACAAAGAGGTTTCCCACTAAATGTTTTCAAGCACTTATCCCTTCCACTTTTAAATTTTTACAGATGCTGTGGATCCGGACGTGGGCGAATGAACTCGGCGGGTTGTGAAGTTTCTTAAAGACTTTATATTTTCAAAAATAATAATTTAAATTTTGAGTTTGTAATTTAAGCTACGATCATACTTATTTACTACTTCCGCTGTGTAAATGTGTGGCGTGTGTATATTTTAATACAAAGTACTATTTTAGTAACGTTCATACTTATGCCACATCATATTTTCCGTACTATTTTAAGTGGGGGCGTTACATGGAGGGTGGAGAACTTCAGCCGACACGGATGACTCTTCAACTAGCCGACATGTCTATCACTAGACCTCAAGGTGTGGTTGAAGACGTCCTTGTTAAAGTTGGAGATCATATTTTTCCAGCTGATTTTGTAGTGCTCGATATGGAGGAAGATAAGCACATGCCCTTGATCTTAGGAAGGTCGTTCCTAGCTACGGCAGGGATGGTATTGGATGTGGCGAACGGGAAGATCACATGTAAGATGGATGACCAAGAGATCAAGATTTCCTTGTATGAGGCCATGAAGTACCCTATGGAGGAAGAAAGTGCAGAATCGAAAAGGGTAGAGGTGGCCAAA
Source organism: Ballota nigra (assembly GCA_947034835.1). NCBI lineage: Eukaryota > Viridiplantae > Streptophyta > Magnoliopsida > Lamiales > Lamiaceae > Ballota > Ballota nigra. The sequence continues at coordinate 53,418,408 of OX344730.1, read as the reverse complement.
GTAGAAGAGAAAGGAGTTGTTAAGAAGAAATCCAAATTCAAGAAGTTGCTTGGGAAGACTCCTCCAGATAAAGGTGAGAAGAAATGGAGACCACCACCAAAGGTTGAGAAGGAAAAAGAAAAGGAACTCATGGTGAAGGGTCATCAAGGAAAGGAATTTAATCACCACTCTTATGAGAGTAAGGAAGTTAATTTTGAGTATCATGTCCCATGAGCTCTTTCGAGCTCGATCCGGCATTAGGACCTTAAAAATAGCGCTAAATGGGAGGCAACCCATTTTTACTTGTTTTTAGTATTTTAGTTTTGTGTTTTTATTTTTGTGTGAATCGTATGTCTAACCTCGTTCTTGAGAGTTTTTTATTGTAGGCTTGTGTTGAGGGTGCCAAGAATTCCAGAGAACCAATTAAGGGGAGCAACTCGAGAAAAGGGAGTGTGCCACGTTGTTAAGAGAAACATGAATTATGTGGATGAGGTAACCACAACCCCAAACTTAGACCACTTCACAAGGTCGAAGTTTGGGGGTGGAGTTTTTATATGTTTTATGTTGACATTGCACAGGCGCACACCCTCTCTTTGAGTTGAGTTAGGTTATATATTGTGCCCTGAGATACTCTTTGAGCTACTATATTGTGAACTAAGTGGGTGCTACTACATATGTTATGATTAATTAACTCTCTTATGCTTATTGATTGATATCTTTGAGTGTGAAATATGAGTTAGTAATTTGTGGTGTTGATTTAGAGTCTAGATTGTGTGAGTATAGAAATTAGAGTTGATTTGAGAGGGAACTCGTATACTTACAAATTTTCCTTTTGAATACTTGTGTGATAAAATGTGAGAATTCACTAGGACTAGCATGGATGTGAAAGCCGTGAGATTTGAGCCTTTTAAGAGATTAAAATTCACTAAATTGATTTTATTGTTTGTGAGTGGATCTTCACCTTGGAGGTACTAGAATTTGTAGGTAGTCTCGCTTCTTGATTGAGTTTAGTATGAAATGCCGAAAGTGATTTTAGGTCATCTTTGATTTGTTGAGTCACTTAGCCAAATATGCCTACCAATGACATTTATCCCTTATTAGCCCCTTTAGGTCTTAGCCTATTTATTTTCTAGCACATTTGAGCTAATCCAAATTCTTAAACTCTTTTTGTCCTAATTTGAGTGGAGAATAGGAAAAGTTATGAGTGGAAAAGGATCGAGTTGAGTTGAGAAGGTGAACTATTAATGGTTGAGTGAATATGAGGAAAGGTGTAATGATGATTTGAGTTGTGGGGAAGAACAAAAATTTTGAGAATGAGCAAAAGAAAAGATGAGCTCATATATAGTTGAAAAAAGAAAAAAAAGGACAGTGAAGTGATTGAAAAAAGTGAAAAGAGTTAGAAAAGAAAAAAAGTTGAGGTGTTGAGGGTAGATGGAATTGAAGGTGCATTAAATAAAAATATGTGAAGTATTCTGTTTCGTGTATTAAAATACCGAATTTAATTTTCTATTCTCCATTCACTTGAGTCAGCTTATCCTATATAGTTACCCCACCTGTCCAAAGAGCCTTACATTACAACCTTGAGAAAGTCCTTTTTGATTCAGCATGGATTCTTGTTGATGGTCAAAGTTGAGAGTGCTTACAAGCCTATGGCTACTGATTTTTGTGAATGATTGATTGAGATTGTCCCTTATTAATGATATACACTTGTGAGGGAGTGAAACACATCGCCGAGAGCACATCCATGTTTGATTTTGGTGGTTTTTATTGATTATCCATGAGTAGGATGAAGGGAGTTATGTTTATGTGCGGGTGAACGATCTATGAAGCTTGAGAACATTTACTTGCATGATTTGGTTCTATGATTCATTCTTAACAATTTCATTTGACTTATTATTTCATTACTTGAGGACAAGCAATATGGTAAGTTTGGGGGGGTTGATTAGGAGTGAAATTGTTATGTTTTATAGCCCGATTTGCCCATGTTTTGAGTGTATTTAATGAGTATTTAGAGTCATTTGAGTATCATTTTCATAAATTAATGAATTTGTGTCTTTGATGCTCATAGTTGGAAAAAGGCGAGAAAAGGAGTTCATAGGACTTTAAATAGACTCAAACGGACTCCCGGATGAGAAGATATTGAAGAAATACAAAAAATGTTAGTTCGTGCGAGCAAAAGTATCATTTGGCCCTAAGGAGGAGGTTCTCGAGCAGCCTAGGTCGAGCACCTAGGCGCTCGAGTGTGATGGAGTCGAGTGCGTGCGAGGTTCTGTGAGAAGGGGCGCTCGACCAATGAAGCTCGAGCTTGTGATGTTCGCTGTGGCCGAGAGGCGCTCGACCGATAATAGAGCTCAAGCAGTTTCGGGTAATTTCGGTCCAATTCGATCCAAAGCCTATAAATACCCATTCCAAGCTCGTTTTTTAGACTTTTGACACACCACTTGATACCATATCATTCTTAGAGATTGTTTTGAGAGAGGAAAGCTTGGGAAGGAAGATTGAAGAGTCTAGCAAGAGTTTTTACAATTGTAATCGAGGTTTTGAGTTTACGAATTCATAGACTAGAGTTTTATTTAGTTCTTTCTTTTTCAACGTTTGATTCTACAAAACCTAGTTTTTATACTTATTAAATTTGTTTTGAGACTTAAAGTTATTATTTTAGTACTTAGTTTATGTTCTTAAAGTTATTTGTTTTTTATTTTGAGAAAGAATTTGCAAAGAAGTGTTTGTGCTTGAGCGAGAGAAAACTCAGTGTGCAATGTGCGTTTGTGTTTGCGTAAAATCCTCAAATGGTAGTCTTGATTGATATGACTTCTTTAGTTACTCAGACGTGAGGTTGAGATTAATTCCTGAATTTGAAAAGTTTTGAAATGAAGGATCAGGATTAATCTCTTCATCAATCATTTACCCACGTCAGTCATATTCCGTATAAAACGGACAGTTATATGAAAAAGTAACTGAGGCATTAAATGCTCCGCTGTGCGTGGGTTTAAATATGAAAAGGCGCACTTTTAATAAAAATGGAATGCATTTAATAAAGATTTGCAGGACGAAGGACTTAGGGAGATGCTTAAAATTCACAAAGGTCAGGATAGGACTCATACCTATCAGGGAGACATTGTAGCACCCTGATACCTCGCTGAGTCGAGTCTGGCCTAAGTTCCCCCTAAATCCTATACTGACTGCTCTCCCGGATCTAAGAGTCCTAACTCCACTGACAGTTCCATAAATCTTGTTTCAGCCAAAGGCTTAGTCAAGATGTCAGCTCTCTGCCTATCAGTGTGAATTTTCTCCATACTAATGTTCTTCTTCTCAACATGATCTTGAATGAAGTGATGCCTAATATCCACATGCTTGCACCTTGTGTGAAGCACTGGGTTCTGAGTAATTGCTATAGCACTATTGTTATCACAATAGATTGGTACCTCATTAGCAAAAAATTGGTAGTCTCTCAGTTGTTGCCTTAACCAAAGAATCTGAGAACAACAACTACCCGCAGCCATATAGTCAGCCTCAGTTGTGGATGTAGCTACTGAATTCTGCTTCTTACTAAACCACGAGATCAACTTACTTCCCAAAATCTGACATGTCCCTGAGGTTGATTTCCTATCAATCCTACAACCTCCATAATCTGCATCTGAATAACCAATCAGTTCTAAGTAATCATCTGAAGGATACCATAGTCCCATATTAACTGTCATTTTCAAATACTTAAGTATCCTCTTAGTAGCCTCCAAATGACTTCTCTTGGGATCGGACTGATACCTAGCGCACACACCAACTGCAAACATAATGTCAGGCCTACTTGCAGTCAGGTACAACAAAGATCCTATCAGCCCTCGGTACTCAGTCTGATTCACTGAAGTCCCTTCAGTGTCAAGATCCATCTTCCAATTTGTGTTCATTGGGATCCTAGCCGGATTGATGTTCTGAACACCAAACTTTTGAATCAAGTCTCTTGTATACTTGGCCTGATTGATGAAAATCCCTTGATCAGTCTGCTTGACCTGCAATCCTAAAGAGAAGTTCATCTCTCCCATCATTGACATCTCAAAGTTACCAGTCATCAACTTATAGAATTTCTCACAAAGCTGATGATTTGGTGATCCAAATATTATGTCATCCACATAAATATGGACCAAGAGAATGTCATCACCTTCAGTGATCCTGAACAAGGTCCTATCCACAGTTCCCTTCTTGAACCCATGGTCAGTCAGGAATTGAGAGAGGGTATCATACCAAGCTCTTGGTGCTTGCTTAAGTCCATAGAGTGCTTTCTTCAAATGGTATACTCTATCTCCAACCACAAACCCGAGAGGTTGTTCAACATATACCTCTTCATTGAGTACACCATTCAGGAAGGCACTCTTGACGTCCATTTGATACACCTTAAACTTCTTATATGTTGCATAAGCAAGGAACTACCTGATAGCTTCCAACCTAGCCACTGGAGCAAAAGTCTCATCATAGTCTATTCCTTCAGACTGACAATACCCTTTTGCAACCAGTCTTGCCTTGTTCCTTACTACAACACCATTCTCTTCCTTCTTGTTCTTGAAGACCCATTTAGTACCAATAACACCTTGATGCCTAGGTCTATCTACCAGTTCCCAAACCTGATTCCTTGAGAACTGATTCAACTCCTCTTGCATGGCTATGATCCAGTTCGAGTCAGTGAGAGCTTCTTCAATGTTCTGAGGCTCTTGCTCAGAGAGAAAGCAACAGAACAGTGCGCTTTCACCATGGAACCGTCTGGTCCTGAATCCCTCAGTTAGATCACCAATGACTTGGTCAATGGGATGACTTTCTATCCATGTCTTGTTACCCGGAGTTGTTCATGATGTACCTGCAATGTTAGTGTCTGCAGGTTCATAGAATTTAGGATATTGAACAGAAGGGTATGATCCCGAGTCTATACCAAAGGGATTTACTAGTTCAATGTCAGGGACATCGAATCCCCCTTGATGAGGTGACTCAGGAACCGTCTTAGCTGCGACTGCATCTTCATAGACGTTGCTTACCTCAGGTTGAGCATGTTCTTCAGTCTGAGGCTCAACTAACCCTAATGCGCTGGGCTTAGGAATGGCCCTTGAATCATCTTCCTGGTCATCGTCATCATCCCATCTTGGAATTGGCACAGTTTTGACCCTTGGATCAGGTTGATTCTTCAAACTCAGCCTTGTCACCCTCCTTGTGACTTCCTTAGTGTCGGGATTCAACATTCTTGGCCTAGACTCAGTGACAGATTCATCAAACACAACATGTGGTGATTCTTCCACAATAAGAGTCCTACAGTTGTAAACCCTGAAGGCTTTACTGACTTCAGAATATCCCAAGAATATTCCTTCATCAGATTTGCTATCAAAGGCTTTCAACTGAGTCTTTCCATTATTGAGGATGAAGCACTTGCAACCAAAAATATGGAAATAGGAAATTCGAGGCTTCCTCTTATTCCATGTCTCATATGGGGTCTGAGCATGTTGCTTGTTCAGCATGGATCTGTTCTGAGTGTAACATGCAGTGTTGATTGCCTCAGCCCAAAACTTCTTGGGCAATCCTGACTCAGCCAGCATGGTCCTAGCAGCTTCCTTCAGTGTCATGTTCCTCCTTTTAGTGACACCATTCTGTTGTGTGGTTCTAGCTGCAGAAGTCTCATGAGCAATATCAAGTTCATTACAGTAAATAAAAAATATATGAGTTTATAAATTCAGTACCCTTGTCAGATCTGATCTTAGTAATAGACTGATTCTTCTCATTGTTGAGTCTTCAGAGCAACTCTGGAAGCTTCACATGTGTCTCCTTCTTATTTAACAAGAAAATAACCCAAGTATATCTAGAATAATCAAAAATAACCACAAGGGTGTATTTCCTACCATTCATACGCACATGTGTTACAGGGCCAAATAAGTCCATGTGCAATAGCTGTAGAATCCTGTCAGTGGAAAAGGAAGCTTTTTTCTTTGAATGACGTTCTGACCTGCTTTCCCTCCTGACAAGCTTTGCACACATGATCTTTGCTAAAAAATTCATTAGGTAAACTATCAACAAGTGATTGTCCATAAATTTTGTTAAGAATCTTGAAGTTCAGATGGCTTAATCGTTTATGCCATAACCAACTGAGCTCTAGAGAGCTTTTAGTAACAAAACAAGTATTAGGAATAATGCTGCTCCAATCAGCGAGATAAATATTACCTTTCTTAATACCTGATAGAACCACTTGTGTTGATTTGTCCTTGACTGAACATATATTCGATGAAAACTCAACACTGAAACCTTTATCACAAAATTGACTCACTGACAACAAGTTATGCTTCAGTCCTTCCACAAAGGACACATTCTCCACTCTAACTGTACCTATTATCAAGTCACCAAAACCTTTAGTAACACATTTTGAGTTAACATCTTTAGCTTAAAACTCTTGGAGAAGACTCTTCATTCCAGTCATATGCCTTGAGCAACTACTGTCTAGGTACCAAACAGCCTTGTTCGAGTCTCCTCTCCTCTTGTTGTGATCCACAGCCGCCTGCAAATAATTCAGGCTTTAGGTACCCATTGGGTGTTGGGTCCTATAGTGTCAGTTGTACCCTTCGGGATCCAGACTTGCTTAACAACCCTAATTGCCACAGAGTGGTAAATCTGTCTCCCTGAAACATCAACACACACAACTTTCTTTTTCTTAGCCTGAGAGGAAGATGGTGTATGAGTGCTAGACTTAGGCTTCACAGGAGCCTGAGTGGGTGCCTTTTGGGCTGGCCTCCTGTTCTTCCTAGGTCTGGGTGCAGCAGGTCTCTGGGCTTGTTCTTGATAAGAGCCCTGTTTTCTGTTCCCCATAGGTAAGTGAGGGAAAGGAAAACAGTTAAAGGCCTCAGGACGCCAAAACCATGGGGGTGTCATCATGCTTGGCCTTCCCTGCTGGTATTGCCACGCATGATGGTACCCTCGTTGACCAGTCTGAGGACTCTTGGCCTGAGTCTTCCTCTGCTTTCGCTGAGGCTTTCTCTGGCCTGAGCTCTCAGGGACCTCCTTTGGTTGCTTGGCCTTTCCTTGGGTTTTGGCTTAGCAACCTTGGGGGCAACCCTGACTGTATCAACAGTTTCCTTGCCCTTATCAGTTTGGCAGGCCTGAAGTACAACCTTAGGTGCACTCTGGCCTGCCTGAACGAAAACCCTCTCAGTGAGCAATATGAGACTAACCTTGTGAGGATCTCTTGGGAACATATCCAAGACTAAGGAATATGTGTATGGGGGGGAATACACGTATACAAATTTTTCTGACTTCAAACTTACTGAGTCCCTTTTACTCATAGTGATAAAGAACTTAGGACTGATAACACACCTACTAACTACACTGAGTGTGGGTCAGTTGGTTAACTATCAATTCAAGTTCGGTGCGGAAATGCATGAGCCCTGATAGTTTATAGTCTTGTTTAGGTTTGCTTTATGAAAACTTGTTTACTCAATTCTGAAATAGTGATTAGTAGGGCAGTGCTCAGTTTAATGATCAGACTGATTAATTCAAGCCTGATAAAACCAAATGCTATGAATGACTTAAGCAGATAAGCAAATAAGCACAATATCAAAGCAGTAGGAACACAGGGAGTTTAATGTGGTTCAGAGACTCAAGCTCCTACGTCCATGGCCTGATTTAACAGGAGATCCACTACGGGGATTCTTGTTTTTTACGTTCCAAGGTGCACCAAGATCAGCTAACTTCACTGACCTATACAAACTCCTTACTAACTCACTAAACACAACTTACTACCAACAAACCTTACTAAGGTCCAACTAGGTTGTGATTATCCTTACAAGTCTAAGCTCTGCTAAGGATGGATAATCACTCTAAGCTTATGATAATACTTGAAAGCTCAATGGAATACAAAATAACTCTCACTAGTCTAAGAAACACTTGGGAAAATTAACTGGTTTCGAGTGCTTCTTTTGAACGCTGAATGTTTTTGAAAGCTTGAGAGTGTGAGTAATTTCTTGCTTGGAAATTTCCCGTAATCTTGAATGGGTTCAAGGCCTTCTGTATTTATAGGTGATTTGAAAACTTTCCGTTGGAAGAGATAGCCTTCTAGTCATCTACGTAGAGAGGTTTAAACGGACATATCTCAAAAGCAGCAGTCGTTCTTTCATGAATTAGGTAATGGCATTTAATGCACCATTTAATGCTTGCCCGTTGAATGTGCAGTCTGAAGTTAGTCTTCATGTCAGGGTCCGTACGTGCGTGTCCTTCAAAGATTGGTCCACGTTATCAGGTTGGTGAGAATGTCAAAACTTATTCCTAGACTTCAAGCTTGTCTTATTAAGTTCTTTTTTGTCTCGAGCACAACGGTCTTGTCCTGACGCTGACATTCCTTTTGCATTGTTTGGCTCTACTCCAAGTCTTTCCCATTTACTCAGTATCATCCTGTTCCCTACAGGACTGAGTTAGTAATGATCTCAGGGTCATACTCTTCATCACTGACACTTACTCAGCCAGCTTAGAAGACTGTCATAAGTTCAAGATGGTGCTCTGCGTCTTCAGGCTCCAGTCTTGATTGTCATCAGTAAGTACTCCTCTTATTGAGTTCTTTTGAAGTGTAAAATACCTAAGTACAAAACTAACCAAAACTAGCCTGACTACAAATGCATAACATCTTTTCAGGGGCTTTGGGATCTTAATCAAAACTGACATTGTCCCAACAAGCTGTCGTTAAAGTAGATTATTTTTTATGATCTCAATATTGCAACGGTATTCTTGGATGTATCATTTCAGAATTTTTTTTTACATTTACACAACAAATAAACATAATATACTCAAAATATAAGTATGCAAATTGGTCATTCAAACGGATATATTGGTCTAGAACTCCTAATAAATTTATTAAAAGTAAGTTTCAATATGAATGAGTTTTTTTTTTTTTTTTTTGAATTGATCAGGGATATAATAGAAAAGTAATGTGAAAAATAAGTAAAACATCAAATATTATGAAACAAGAAATCTACCCTAAAAACATCATTCATTTGGAATCAAAAGAAATAAATAATTAACATCATTTTGTTTTGTTTTTTTTTTTTCAAGAAAAACAACAGATTAAAAACTCATGATGCTGGAAATCAGCCAACCCTTATTGACAAAAAGTCTTTATCATGTGTGTTATGTACTCTCTCCATTCCTATATACGTTTATTGTTTTTTGTTTTGTTAAAAAAAAGTATATTATTTAATACTTCATCTAATTCATTTTAAATTACCCTTTTTTTGTAATAATTATGGTTTTTTTTTTACTTTATTTCCCAAAATAGTTAAAAGTAAACTATATCCTTATAAATTTACCCTTTAAAAAGTTGAAAAAACTATTTTACCATTACTAACAAGGGCTTTTCTACTGTTAGAAAGATTTTCGCCCTTCCCGGCGTCAGTAAACCAATGAGAACTTGACACATCAATTAATTTCGTCATTTGCAATCTAGCTTCGCCGAAAGGGAAATTATTATTTTTTTCATAGAAAAAATTATAAAATTAAAAAAATATCCTTATAGTGTTTTTATTTAAAAAAATTATTTTAACCTTGTATCTTTTTTACAATAATTAAAAATAAATAAATTAGAGTTTTTAAAAATTATTTAAATTTTGAAATTAAATTAAATCACAATTTTCATACTAATCCTTTGTTCCGACCCTATCTCTTGTTCTTCTCCCTTTTTTTCCCTTGGTCGTTTTTTTTTTCAGTTCTTCTTCTTCTTTCTTTTTAAACGTGAGTTTCATCCTTGCCCTCCATCTCCACCTGAAGCACGTCAAAGAGCAAAATTGCCCCCATTCGATTTCTTCTCGACCTCTCGCCGCCGCTCTCCCTCTCGTCGCCTCGTCCTCCTCGCGTCGCTGTCACCGCCCTCTTATGTTCTAGGTTTCAAGGCTCTGCCGCTCCTCCTCCCTTCTCTCTTGTAAGTTGGTTGTTTCAATTTTTACTAGGGTTTTTCAATTTCTCCTCTGTTTTTTCTAGATTTAGAATTTGTGTTCTCTTTTATGAATTATTCTGTTGGTGAATCAGAAAACGAGTAAGATATAGGCAAATTAATCTATTGAATTAATCTGCAAAGATTTAGCAATTTGAATCTAACAACAAGCTTTAAAAAAAAGCCACAATAGATTATTTATGTAAATGAGTGGTATATTTGCCAACATTGTGCAACATTCACTCAATTTTCATTTGTAAAATTTAATTGGATTTCAAAGAGAGCTAATTTTAAATTTGCACGCATATGGTATAAAGTCTTGAATTGTTGTTATTGTTGCATACACTTTAGACAAATATAAGACCCGTAATTTTTATTTTTAATTCTTTACATTGACCATGTCTTGTATTAAAGTGGAAGCTTAATGCTTGTGAGAAATACCAGAAGTTTTTTCCCATTTTCACTTTTCATTTGGCGAAGCTATTCTACTGGGAGGTTTTCTTAAAAAATTCTGAAGTATGATTTAATATGGACTCAGACAACTTTGTTTTATGGGGTGGATTAATTGCTAGTCAAGTGTAGACTTTGGTTGGCTAAAATGACTTCATTCAAAGGGCTTCAACCACCACAATTATGTCTATATGGCTTGACTCATTTATGAAAGTATGCTTTGGAGCATAGTAAGATTTTCTATTTGGTCCTAAAGGACTACGATAAAAGATGTTTGCATGAAATGATATTGCTAACTTAATTCTTTTAGCATCTATATCATGGAACTCGGTCTTATAGATGGAAAAGGAATATGTTGTAGCAAATGATTTCATTTTACAGCTCTATACAAGCTATCTGGCTCAGAACTTTGTAAGTGCTGATTATATGCATCCATTCTTGTTTGAGTTTTGGTGTGTTAATCGTTAATTCTTTTAGTAGAATATTTTATATTTTTAAAATCGTGTTTATAGTTGTTTTTCTTTAACATAATTGTAGTTTTGGTTACTCATGGCTGATAGAAAGTGGATATTAAACTCCATTTCTTTTATGGCATATATCGACTACTAGACTTGTGGATATTAAATATTATAACAATATGTTAACTTCTTATTTTGTTGGGACAATGTCCATTTTGATTAGATCCCAAAGCCCCTGAAAAGATGTATAGCATTTGTTGTCAGGCTAGTCTTGGTTAGGTTTTGTACTTAGTTATTTTACACTTCACAGGTACTCAGTAAGAGGAGCACTTACTGATGTCAATCAAGACTGAAGCCTGAAGACGACCTTACCATCCTGAACTTATGGCAGTCTTCTAAGTTGGCTGAGTAAGTCTCAGTGATGAAGAGTATGACCCTGAGGTCATTACTACTCAGTCCTGTAGGGAACAGGATGATATTGAGTTTATGGGAAGACTTGGAGTAAAGCCAAGCAATGCAAAAGGAATGTCAGCGTCAGGACAAGACCGTTGTGCAAGAGACAAAAAGAACTTAATAAGACAAGCCTGAAGCCTAGGAATAAGTTCTGACATTCTCACCAACCTGATGATGTGGACCAATTCAGGAAGGACACACAAGTACAGAACCTGACATGAAGACTGACTTCAGACTGCATATTCAACGGGCAAGCATTAAATGTGCATTTAATACATATACCAAATCCATGCAAGGACGGCTGCTGCAAGAAGATATGTCCGTTTAAATGATCTCTACGTAGATGACGAGAAGGCTATCTCTCCAACGGATAGTTTTCAAATCACCTATAAATACAGAAGGCCTTGAACCCATTCAAGGTTACGGGAAATTTCCAAGCCAGAAATTACTCAAGCTCTCGAGCATTCAAAGCATTCAGTCTTTAGAAGAAGCACTCGAAACTATCTAAATTTCCCAAGTGTTTCTTAGCAACTGAGAGTTATTCTGTATTCCAAGAGCGATCAAGCAATATCATAAGCTTAGAGAGATTATCCATTCCTTAGCATAGCTTTGTCTTGTAAGGATAATCTCAACTTTGTTGGAATCCAAACTGAAACCAAAACCCTAAGTTAGGTTTGTTGGAAGTAAGTTAAGTTAGTGAGTTAGTAAGGAAGTTCGTATAGGTCAATGAGGTAGCTGATCTTGGTGCACCTTGGCACGTTAAAAACAAGAATCCCTTGAGTGGATTTCCTGTTAAATCAGGTCGTGGACGTAGGAGCTTGAGACTCTGAACCACGTTAAACTTGTTGTGTTCTTATTGCTTTGATATATTGCATATCTGCCATATTAACTGTTCATTTATTGCATAAGATTTATCAGGCTTGAATCAATCAGCCTGATCCATTAAGAGAGAGCATTGTCCTTACTAATCACCATTCAGATTAAGTAATCAAAGTTTTCAGAAAGCAAACTAAACAAGACTTTAAACTATCAGGGCTCACGCATTTCCGCACTGGACTAGATTTGATAGTTAGCCAACTGACCCGCACCAAGTGTAGTCAGTGGGTTTGTTATCAGCTCTCAGTTCTTTATCACTCTGAGTAAAAGGGGACTCGGTAAGGTTTTAAGTTTAAAAATTTGGTATACGTGTATCCCCCCCCCCCCATACATGTATCCATCAGTCTTGTCTGGGACCAACATATTAATTGGTTTGATTTTGATCCTCTTTTCTCTTATTTTAACATGATACATGATGTGTTTACCTTTGTAGGTATGGGCATTATATTCAACTCTTACACTGATGTCCCATAGGAGCTACTATGCTCCAGCATTCAATACCCTGATTTGACAGTAGACAGGTGAAATGACTTTAAGCCTCTACTTATTTAGAATCGTTATAAATATTCACTTAGTTATTATTTTTTATTGCTTTTTACACTGAGAAGCAACTCTGTGATGCAATTATATTTTGTCTTTCTGTAGACACCACGAATTCAGATAACTTGAATAAAGACATGTTATGTCACAAACTACAAGTTAGATATCTATTCTCGAAGCAATATCATAAATTAACAACATCAAATGATATTTCTCTAGATATCAGGAGACCTGGATATGGTGCTTCTTAGTAATCTTTTATTTTGTTTTATTATTTTGTACTAATGGTTTGTGGTTTACATTTAGGAGAAAAATACACTATCTTTATTGAAGGAAGACGGCCAGAAAGCTGTTCATGGAACTTCGCTCAAAGCTAGTGTTTATGTCTCTTATTTGAAGTCTTGTTTGGAGCAAGGTTACTGCTCAATGTTGGAATGAAACTATGTGGTTTATATTCAAGAAGAAAAGTCTCCAAATAATGATAATAATTTGTTATGTTTTTCTTGTCTTTCGTCTGTTAAACCAGTTGTTTAGAGATCGAGAATAATAATTCCCCTTTACATAAAAAATATTGAAGTTTTGATGTCATCTTAGTGAAATTTTCCCTTGTTGGTTTTTATAATTACAAGGTAGTTTAATATCCTCTAGTAATGAGTTATGATAGTTTTCGTATCTTTTATTTGATTTTCATAATGTAGAGCAAATCCTCATGTATGTATTCCATTTATTTTAGTTCTCAAATGTGAGTGTACATATTTTAGTTAGAATTTTTTCAATTAAGCTATTTGTTGATAATTTTGCTACAGCTAAATATGTGTTATTAGTTTTGGTGGATTATATCGAATAAATGTGTATACGTGAAAAATATTGGTAAATATTGCACCTAATGATACTAATATTCTTACAACTGTTGTATGTTTTATTAAGTAATTAAGTTTTTTTATTCACACAAAACAATAATGAGTCATTGAATATCATATTTTTTGTTAGAAACAACAAATTTTATATTAGAACCAAAAGATAGATCATCATCCCACAATAAAAGAAAAAAATCTAAAGGAACTAACCACACAATTCATTATCATTTAAAATTTTAATGTGGTAAAAGGGGAATAGACATCCTAAATCAATGAAAAAATTCCATGAAATCCAAAATTCAGGAATACTAATGTTGCATTGATCATGCAAATATTATGTTGTTGTAACACTTAAACTTCTTCTTAATAGGCAAGACAACTTGCAACTTAGGCAATGCTATTTTCAAAAGAACACCTAAGTGGGCATATAAAATAAAAATTTCCATAAAGTGATTTAATTTAGAGGTATATTTGTATTTGTGTAACACAGGCTCTCTTTCTTCTTGGGCTGGAAAAATATGGGAAAGGGGATTGGAAGAGTGTTTCTCGGTATGTTGTCCAGACTAGGAACCCAACTCAAGTGGGCCGTCACGCCCAAAAATATTTTGAGCGGCAGGAAAGAGAGGTCCAGAACAAGAATCATAGAAGCATCTTTGATGGCTCCACCTCTAGCCACAAGCCCCCTAGTAATTGACTCACTGTGGAGTACAGTAGCTTTTAAACTTTGAATGTGTTGTTAACCTATTGAATTTGGGGTTGACTCATTATTGGATCTTGTTCAACATAAAAATTTATTGAAATCTACTTTAGGCTTTCTACATGAAATGCAAATAAAACAACACTATTTTTTATAGAAAAATCTTGCTCATTCAAATATCATCCAAAGATATTTTAATAAAGATGCATGTATCAATTGATTTAGTTAAATTTTGAAAAATATCTCTTATCTTCTCCGTAAATTGCAAGTTACAAACACGCTAAACCAACGTAGAAATGATCCGATCAAAACTGAATTTAGTACACAGATTTGTAATTTGTGAACTCTATTGACCCTACCCAAAAAGTCCCTTAATATTATATACTAAGTTTTGTTAAATCTATTTTATAAATGATTGGAAATAGAAGGGAGTTCATATTAATCAAGTTCACAAAAGTGTTACTCAAACAATTTCCTATAAAGAGTATCATTTACTGAAACCTGGATGATAAACAACCATTTATAATCCCACAACAGATTGTGGTCATGATATTGAATTCAAGCTTTGAAATGAAATCATTCCATAAGTACACTTCAAAGTGTATAACATTGATAAATATATATAGATGTGTGAACCGTCGTTATCAATTAAGAAAGAGAGGCACAAGAATGACAAAAAATATTCAAATATAGATGAACAAATTGTAGTATTTGTACAACCTCTAGTGTAGAGGGGTTCAAAACTAAAACAAATGTTGCTCAAGGAGTTCATTTTCCTTTCTAATGGCATCTAAATTTGCTTGTAGCTTGCCTATACTCAAGCCTCTAGCACTAATACTCGCAAGTTTGGCCTCATAATCGGTTGCATCTCTGTGTGTTCTATCAGTGGAAGAATATTTTCAGTAATTTGTTTGAAGCTCTCATGAATGTTTGTGAGAAGATTGTAAGCTTGTCGAGCAACAAAATCTTTTTATCTTCCTTGCAACAAAATATAATGGAAATAACATTTATGAAATGAACTCATACTCAAAATAATCTGAAATGATTTAAGACAAATAATTGAATTGAATATGAGGGGTGAGCATTGATTAAGGCTGCAATTGAAGATTTATACCTGAAAATTGTCTCATTGGCTACCTCATAAGTTCGATTTAGGCGTTCTCGAATGGTATTACTCTCTAACTGGAGCTTCCTTGTATCTTTCAGGATTTATCGTATGTCATTGTCCTATTTTCTGCTATTCTTTGTGATTTCATTGACTCGCTCAATATAGGATCTTCTTGGCCAGCTTTGGTTATTTCTCAAGATCTGAAGAAAGCTTAGACAATTCCTCCTCCCTTAATATGACATATAAGATAAGACATGTTAACCAAGAGATTCTATAATAAATCTCCCTCTGGAACCACAAGAAACATACATAATTTCGGTGATTAATGCATACCTGAAGTATACTTGCTTGAAAAACAATAATAAAAATTAAACAATTGTCCCAACAGTATATCCAATTTTTTTTTATTTGAAAAATATGCCCAAGCTAGCAAGCAAGTTACCCACTGATGGATGCAGTTGAACAAATGATATTTTCCCTCCATTATGCTTGTTTGATATTCTCTAAACATAGGTGCAACAATATCAATAAACTAAGATGAGTTTATCTTGGATTTAGTTTGTTAAAGTGCACAGTTTCTTTGGCATTCAAAAACTTAATCAATTTGAGTGAAATGTTAAGATGGTTATATATTGTCTAGACATGACGCATACATGATTAAAATTTAAAAAAAAAATTAATGTGATGATATGGGACTTAGCTTGGAAACGTATTACAGATTACATCATCAAGTAGACAAGTACACAACCTGATCAATTTTACGAGCATCCCATCCCCCTCCCCACCAAAGAAAAACGAACATGTGTGCATTACATCTTCAGTATTGTGTAAAACCATTCAAGTATTTATGTAGAAAATATAGAAGATGTTAGGATAAAAGTTGTATAGTTTTGATGAGTTAAAACAAACCAGAAGATGTAATAGGACCATCTGGACCTGTTAGCCAGATGATGATATAGATTAGGACATAGTCTAGGGGGAACTGCCAGACCAGAAGACTTCACCAGAAGAGACACCAGAAGACCCCACCAGAGGACGTCACCAGAGGACTCCACCAGAAGACTTCACCAGATGAGATCAGACCAGAGGCAGAGGACCTTCCCCAGACCAGACGAGTCCGGACCAGACGAGTCTGGTAGAACAAAAGATGCTCAGTTTGATCCCCTGTTTCTACTGAGTATTCTGGTTGATTACCAGATTAGGACCAGAAGACACCGAGGTTACCTGGTGTCTGGTCTTGCCTTCTCTGTTGAGAATCAGAGTTTGGCAGAGGAAGCATTTGACCGTTGGTGATTCAAATCAAGTAAACAAGATCAGGATTGGAAAGTATTTGAAGTTAATCAACCCAAGGATCCCACCAACCCAATCAATCAATTAGGGAATTGATTGATTGAGGCTTCCTTAAATAGAGGATCTGATTGGATTAGCTCTCCAACGGCTCGCCCTAATCCCCTCTATAAATACAAGAGTGTAGTTCAAGAAAAAACTTTAGAGATACCCTACGCGCACAAGTCTATCCAAGCTTTTGATATTCACTCTTAGCACTCTTATTGTTCTTTCATTCATATTCACTCTCAAGGAGTTATTAGACCTTAACATGTTCATCTCTAAGATAGGGTTGGAGGTAGCCTACTTTAGATTGTGATTAGATCTAAAGGAGTTGTAAGAAGGAACTGGTACTTCCCAATTCCAGTGAGTAAGTAAGTGAGTTGGTTGGTTGATAGTGAGACCCCTTGGATAAAAGGGAGAGTGGACGTAGGATATTCAAATCCGAACCACTATATATCTTGTGTTCTTTATTGCTTTCATTTACTTATTCTCTTATTGGTTTTTGTACTCTTGTAAAAAGAATTTGAAAGACATTTAACTTAAGCTTCCACAATTAATCTAACTAGTGGGACCAATAAGTGGTATCAGAGCGGTGTGTCCAACGACCACTGCTTTGAAAAGCTTTTGGTGGTCACCGGGCAGATCCATTGCTCTTTAGTGCTTTTGTTCAAATTCTTGTTAAATACTTATTTTTGTCAAAATGTCTGCAAAATCTTCTTATAAGAGTCGCAAGTTGCCAGAATTCTCATTTGAGGATTATAGCCACTGGAGCTTCATGATGAGTAATCATCTGGGAGATATTCACCACCGCATGTTAGATGTGGTAGAAAGTGGCCCCAATCAATTTTACTGGACTCCTATTGATAGTGGCAGGTCAGAGTCCAGGGAAGAAACTAGTGAAACAGCCCAAAAAGCTGCAGAGGATAGAGTCCCCAGGCAAAGAGTCCTCAAAAAGAAAGATGAGCTTGACAACGATGAAAGAAAGCTCTACAACTTGGACCAGGTGGCAAGAACCGAGATTATCAACACACTCACCAAGGAAGTGATAGAGAAGGTCAGAACCTGTGCCACTGCCAAGGAGATGTGGGACAAACTTGCACTTCTCTGTGAGGGAACAGAGAAGATTAAAGACAACAAGCTTCAAGCTGTTCAACATTCGTTTGACACCTTCAAGATGAAATCAGACGAGACCATTGACCAGCTGGATATGCGTCTCACAAACCTCCTGAACAAGGCTAGTGCCTTAGGTAAGACCTACTCTGAAAAAGAAATTAATAGTAAAATCTTGCGTTCACTAACCAGCAGGTGGAGAATTAAAGTCACTGTAATCAAGGACAACAAGGATCTCAACACTCTGGATCATCATCTTCTGTTGTCTGATCTCAAAGCTTATGAGTATGATCTTCAAGAGGAGGATCAAACAGAAGAGGTTTCCTCTTCTGGTCAGAAAGGGGTTGCATTCTCTTCAACTACCAAGCCTGATGTCAAGCCAAAGGAGTCTACTACAGATGACTTGAGTCTCAAGGAGCAGGTAGCACTTCTAACTCGTAAATTAGACAAAATGAGTTCAAAATATGGCAGGTACAAAAGGCATTGGAAGGAGTCTACCAGAGACAGGAAGAGTTCCTTCAAGCCTGCAGAAAAGGAGAAGATATATGGAGTCTCAAGGGAGACCAGATTCAGAACTCCAGAAAGGAGGAGAGATGACAACCCTGGCAGCTCTGGGAGATCAGATTATCAGAGGAGG
This sequence comes from Ballota nigra, assembly GCA_947034835.1. Taxonomy (NCBI): domain Eukaryota; kingdom Viridiplantae; phylum Streptophyta; class Magnoliopsida; order Lamiales; family Lamiaceae; genus Ballota; species Ballota nigra. Next base: position 53,399,977 of record OX344730.1, on the reverse strand, counting down.
GATGGTAGCTCTGGCAGACCTGACTACCAGAGGAGAGAAAGTAGCCCAGCCAGATCAGACTACAACCAGAGGAGGAGAGAGCCAAGTCCTAGTCCCAGAGGAGACAATGCCTGCTACACATGCAACAAGACTGGTCACTACAGTTATGATTGTCCTCAACTTACTCCTAGGGAAAGAGAGGAGAAAAGGATCAAGAGAGATAGGAGATATGCAGACAAGAGAGCATTGCTGGCAGAAGCAGAGGAGGAGGATACTAGTTCCAGTTCTTCTTCTGATTTCGGGTCTGATGATGATGTATGTCTGATGGCAGACATCAATGAGGTACAAGAAACTACCTTAGTCTTATCAAAATCTAAATATACTGAATCCTCTAATTTATCTGGTAACTCCAGAGAGTCTGATATGCAACAAATCCTATCAGATCTCCAGAATTGTGTTCAATTATGTCAAAAACTTGAGAAAGAGAATGGTAGGCTCAGAACTGAAGTTCAATCCTTATCTCATGAACAAAAATCCACCAGAGAACTCATGAAAGATCATTCCAAAGAAGTCTCTGAACTTCAGGATAAGATCAAAGAAAGAGATACTCTGGTAGATCAAATCATGAAGGAAAAGAATTCTCAGGAGGATGAGCTCAATGAGCTTAGAGCCAAATACCAGACTCTTATCAAGGGAAAACATGTTGAGCAAACTATTGAGTTACCTGTGCCCAGAGAAGATTCCTTGAAACCAGATGTTCTATCTATTATTTCAGGATCTTCTCAACGCATAAATGATAAGAGTGGTTTAGGATATCCTAGAATAATTAAAAGATCTCATAAATATTGCTTTACTAAAGACAAGTCTATAAGATCTGGTGAACTTGTGGAACTCCGGAATGAAGAGGATCCTTCTGATCGCATGGTGGTTCACAGGCCTGGTTGGAAATGGGACCCCCCTGCTGATAATTCCAATCCAGAAGAGGTGAATGTTCTGGAAGGAAAAATTCTAGAGCATACAAACCAGAAAAGAGAACCTATAGAGATTGATGGTTCTGTTCAGATGACTAATCTGATTAGAGAATCTCAGAGGAATCCTAAGAGAGTGGAACCTAAGCAGATTAGGGGACCTCAAAAAGGAGAATCTAAGAGGAAATCTAATCAGAATAGGAGATACCAGAGGAGGTATACTGAACCAGAGAACCTCAATCAAAATCAGGGATCTCAAAGGTGGAATGCTCCAAGAAGATTCCAGAACAGGAAACCTCAGAAGGAATTCTATCATCAGAAGAGATCTACCTTTCAGAACCAGAGACCCATTTATAGAAAACCAATTGATCTGGGTAGTTATGACACCAGAGATGGTTCTTCTAGGATGTACCCTTACAACCAGACCTTTAAGACCATGTCTTTGAGGCAGGCCATTCCAAAGGCCAGATTTGAGAAAAGGTACACCAGACCTGTTTATAGGAAAGGTGTCCTTATCAGACCAGTAGCTCAATATGTCATTGTAAGAGGACATGTTCTGGTAGATAGATTTGGAAGGAAAATAAGATCTCCTCATCCAACCAGGGATGATCTTTATCTATGGATTCCTACAATACCTGCAACTAACCAATCAGGACCCAGCACTAGTAGGGGACCTAATTGATTTCCCTGCAGGTAGATAAGAGCCCATTGGAGAAAGGACTTTCAAGCAACCATGTCTGGTACATTGATAGTGGATGTTCCAAGCACATGACCTTCCAGAAGGATAATCTCCAAGATTTCAAGCCATTGAATGGGTCAAGAGTGATGTTTGGTGACAACAACTATGGAGTCACCAGAGGTGTTGGAAAACTGACCTTTAATGGTGTATCTGTAGATGAAGTCTACTATGTAGAAGGACTCAAGCATAATCTGCTTTTAGTATCCCAATTCTGTGACAGGGGATACTCAGTGAAGTTCTCTAGTGATTCATGCACTGTCTTTTCTTCTGATTATAATGATATCTTGCTAATAGGCTTGAGGAAGGGTAACATTTATCTTGCAGATTTTAGCAGTTGCCCAAGAAATGCTTGCCTGGTTGCAAAAGGATCTGCAGAGAACAGCTGGATTTGGCACAAGAGATTGTGTCATCTTAACTTCAAAACACTGAATAAGATTGCCAGAAAAGGTCTAATTCGAGGTCTTCCTAATGAAGTGTTTAAGAAGAATCAGGTTTGTGGTTCATGCCAGAAGGGTAAACAACCCAAGACTTCCTTTAAGGATGTCCAGAGCACAACCACAACCAGAGTACTTCAACTACTTCACATGGACCTGTTTGGACCAGTTTCTCCTCTTATTTTCAGTGGAAGGAAGTACACCTTGGTGATAGTAGATGACTTTTCAAGATACACTTGGGTAGTGTTCTTGTTTAAGAAAAATGAAACTATCACTAAGCTGCCAGAATTCTTCAAGCAGATTCAGAATGAGCAGAACCAGAGCATAGTCAGAATCAGAAGTGATAAAGGGACAGAGTTTTTGAATTCACACATTGCAGATTACTACAAGGATCATGGGATCTTTCATGAGACATCTGCTGCCAGAACACCCCAACAAAATGGAGTAGCAGAAAGGAGGAATAGAACCCTTAAAGAAGCTGCAAGAACACTTCTGGCAGAGTACAACACTCCTCAAAGATTTTGGGCAGAGGCCATTAACACAGCTTGCTACACTCAGAACAGATGCCTAATTGCCCAGAGACATAATAAGACTCCATATGAGGTATGGAAAGGTAAAACCCCATCTGTTTCATATTTTCATGTTTTTGGATGTAAGTGTTTCATCCATGACAATGGGAAATCTAAATTAAGAACTTTTGATGCCAAAGTGGCTGATGGAATATTTTTAGGATATTCCAGCACCAGTAAAGCTTTTAGAGTTTTTAATAAGAATTCACTTTGTGTGGAGGAAACACCTCATGTTGTTTTTTATGAATCTGCTTTTGAGTGCAAGGTGGACTTAAAGTCTTCTGATGAGACCCAGAATCAGACTACACCCAGAGTAATCAAAGTCAACCCACCTATTCTTGATTCAGATTCAGATTCAGATGATGACCCATCTCCTGGTTCTCTGAAGCAGAAGTCTTCACAAGGAGCAGAACCAGAAGAGGTTGGAACTCCTGTAGGGGGAAGCTCTTCTGCAGGTGGTAATAATCACCAAGGTACTGCAGAAGATGATCACCCAGGCAAAACCACGGGAAGGAGGACCCTGTTTGATCACCCCAATGACCTGATCTTAGGAGATCCAACTAAGGGTGTCCAGACTAGGAGAACACTTAACTTAGCTGCCTTATTCAGTTGCTATGTGTCCTTGATTGAGCCCAAGAACATCAAGGAGGCACTGAAAGATTCAAATTGGATTGTTGCAATGCAAGAAGAGTTGAATCAATTCACCAGACAGGATGTTTGGGAGCTGGTAGACATACCAAGACATCAAAAGGTGATAGGCACTAAGTAGGTTTTCAAGAATAAGAAAGATGAGAATGATGTCATTACTAGGAACAAGGCAAGGCTAGTGGCTCAGGGCTATTCTCAGTCTGAAGGAATAGACTATGATGAGACATTTGCTCATGTTGCCAGACTAGAAGCCATCAGATTGTTCTTAGCATATGCTGCTCACATGAAGTTCAAAGTATACCAGATGGATGTGAAATCTGTCTTTCTTAATGGGATTCTCATTGAGGAAGTGTATGTGGAACAACCTCCTGGTTTTGAACAAGGTGACAAGGTGTTTAAGCTTAAGAAAGCTCTTTATGGGCTGAAGCAGGCACCCAGAGCATGGTATGACACTCTATCTCAATTTCTTCTGGATAATGGTTTTACTAAGGGTAAGATTGATAGGACCTTGTTTAGGAAAGAAGAAGGAAAGGACATCCTTCTGGTCCAAATTTATGTTGATGCCATTATATTTGGATCCCCTAACAAGAAGCTGTGTGAAAAGTTTGGTGAGCTCATGCAGAGTCAGTTTGAGATGTCCATGATGGGTGAAATGAATTACTTTTTAGGTTTGCAGGTTAAGCAATCAGAGAAGGGAATATTCATAAATCAAGCAAAGTACATCAGAAACATGTTAGAGAAATTTGGAGTAGGATCTAGCAAAGCAGCCAAGATTCCTATGATGACAAATTTTAACATGGATCCAGATGAGTCTGGAGAGAGTGTGGACCAGACTCAGTACAGAGCACTTATTGGTTCTCTTCTGTACCTGACTGCAAGCAGACCATATATTACTTTTGCTGTAGGAGTTTGTGCCAGATTTCAAGCTAATCCCAATAAGAGTCACTTGGAAGCAGCTAGGAAGATATTGAAATATCTTAAGGGAACGGTGAACTTAGGCTTATGGTATCCTGCAGATGACAACTTAGAGTTGAGTGGTTATTCAGATTCAGACTATGGTGGATGCAGAATAGATAGGAAATCTACAAGTGGAACATGCCAATTTTTAGGGAATAAATTGGTATCCTGGTTTTCTAAGAAGCAGACTTCAGTTACTACATCAACAACAGAAGCAGAGTACATGGCTGCAGGGAGCTGTTGTTCTCAACTACTCTGGATTAGTCAACAGCTTAGGGACTACCAGATTAGAGCCAAGGATATTTTTATTTTCTGTGATAGTAATAGTGCAATTGCCATCACCCAGAATCCAGTTCTTCATACCAGGTGTAAACATGTTGATATAAGGCATCATTTTATCAGAGATCATGTTGAGAAGGAAGATATAAGGATGGAAAAGATTGCAACAGAGAAGCAGATAGCAGATATTCTGAGTAAGCCTTTGGCTGAGACCAGATTCAGAGAGTTAGCCTTTGAGTTAGGATTGTTGGATCCAGAGACAGATTTTTTTTAGGGGGAACATCAGAGAAGTATCCTATATTTATGCCTTACTGCATATTCTTTTTTTTTTAAAAAAACTAACATACCTGCAGATTAGACATATCAGAGAAATTATATCTCCAGATGAGGTATGCACCAGGTGACACTTGTCCCAGATGAGGTGCTGAGTCAGATTCCAGATATGTCCAAAGTCTTCTCTGACCAGGACCAGATGGGTTCCATCAGAGGAGATGTAACACCAGACTAGGTGTGGTATCATCTGGTTACAATATCAGGTGACAGGTATGCTTTTACTTCTCTGGCCTCTGCTCATTGGGATACACCTTTCAAATTAGTAAGTACACTCAAAACGTTTCAACTTCGGAGTGTATTTATGACTAGGGTATAGGGCCTAGGCAATCATTTTGCTTTTTCTCTTGACTGCCACAAAAACCCCTTTATGCCCAGTCCCAATGACCACGCCTACGCACCAGATTAAATCTGTATCTCGCCTTTCATCGTGGCCATCAGATTTAATCGAGGTGCAATATATCAATCAATTCAAAATTTTATTTTGTTCCCTAAACTAAATTTGCTATTACACGCGTTCACACTTCATTTATTAATCCAACCACGCGTATTTCCCTATTTAAATCAAAATTCTTTTCAACTTTGTCTTTTCACGTTTCCATATTTTCAAAGCCCTAACTTCTCTCTACGAAGTATCTCTCTCTCTCTCTCTCTCTCTCTCTCTCTCTCACAGATATGGCTCCCCCGTGCAACTTTGATCATGCCCTGATGATGAAGAAACTAAAAACGGAGATGGTGGTTGACTTCTACACCACCAAGAACTCATCTGCGCTGGCTATTCTGGAGTTATTGAGAAGATCCGGAGTGGAAAAACTGATTTCCACAGCCCCTAGGGATTTTCGAACTCTGGATGGTTATGCGGCCCAGTTTCTGGTACGAATGAAGATTAATGAAGACCACATTTCTTCAAAGATTGACAAGGAGGATTTGGTATTTTCCAAGCATGACTTCTGTGCGTTGTTTGGAAATATTTCGGCTGTAGGGGTGGATCCTTTAACCTACAAGGAGGATGACATTATTGGATCTTTCAAGCTTTTTGCTCGTTCATCTTGCCAGAACATCACGAAGGGATTTTTAGACAAGCATCTGAGGCAAAAGTACAAGGTTTTGTTCGATATTGTAGTGAAGGTACTGATGTGTGAAAATCACAGCACGGATGCGATTTTCAATGGATGGATGTGTGTGATGAGGGCTCTGTATGACGGCGTTCAATGCAATTGGGCAGAGTTCTTTGGGGCGTTTTGAGAAAGAACAAGGTGAAGGTGAACAAGGAGGCTTGTCCTTCCCAGCCAGGGAAGATGCAGTTCTATTTCACTGCAAATGTTTCGTTGGGAACGAAACTAACTTTGATTTTGGATTCATTGCTTCCGGAGAAGAAATGGAAGGAATCCTGGTGCAGAGGATTCCATAAGTCCAAGATACTATTCTCCAAGGATGGCCCTCTCCATGGCCATCCTGATTCTGATGGAGAAGAAGCCATCCCTACCCCTCCTCTCCAAGCAGTTCCCTCACCTGCAAAGGTGCAGAGGCAGCAGAAGAAGCAGCAGAGTTCGAAGCAGGCTGCTGGAGCAACTGGTTCTTCAACAATTGTCTTCTCTGGTTCCTCGGAGGAGGACCAGATTCCCCTTCTGAATATTCTGAAGAAGAAGGGTGAAGTGGCTGAGGCTACTAAGAAGGCTGGAGCAGCCAAGAGGAAGAGGCCAGAGGATGCCAAGAGAGGCTCTGCTAAGAAGCATAGAACTAGCAGGAAGGCCAAGAAAACTCTTCTGGTGGATGAGCCATCAGAGGAAGAAGAGGAAGAGGAAGTTGAACCTCTCAAGAAGAAGTCCAAGGCCAAGAGAGCCATTCTTCAAGAGTCAGACTCTGGCTCTGATCTTGGAGAGGCGTTGGAGAAGGCTATTGATGAAGCTTCTCAGATGATGGAGGATGCTCAAGAGCATGTTGTGCCTGCTGATGTTGACTCAGCAGAGGTAAACCCTTCCAACCCATCCTCAATTCCCTCCCCTGCTCATGTTAACCTTGTTACCCCTTCTACTTCCCCACCAGACACCCAAACACAACCCATATCATCTGCTCCTGGTGTTCCTTTATCTTCACCAGAGCAGACTCTCCCAGACACACCAACATTCACTACTTCTGCCATCCCTCAAACACCTTCTCCCCCACCTTCCCATATACCTTTAAACACTTATCCCTCTCCCCCAGCTTCTGTACCAGAGGTGCCTTCAACCTCTTCTGGTGCAGATATTCCCCTCCCAAACACTTCCACATCAAAAATTCCCATCCCACCTTCTGTACCGGAGATCCCGACTTCTTCTGGTGCAGAACAACCCATTCCCTCCACCTCCACCTCCCAAAATCCTACCCCTCCCCAAACCCATACAGACCAGGACCCAACCATTTCTATGGCTCTGGGATTCCCTGCTCCTCCCCCTTCTCCCACCTGTTTAACAAGCGATGATAGTGAAGATGAGGAAGCTTCACTTGAGCCTGCTAACTTAGCACCTTCCTCCTCTGCCTCTGGGCCCAAATCCTTCACTTTCTCATCTGCAGATATGGGTCCCATTAGGCAGAGTATGAGTGTAAGTGCTCAGCTCTGGCTAAGAGAGCATTTCCCAGTTCTTCTGGAGCACTTACCACTTCTGGCAGAGCTTACTGATGCCAAGGTCTGGAGCAAAGCCAGACTTGAAGATGTGGAGGACCTGATGCTTTTGCTTGAGGAAATGGGTCCCTCCAACTTCACTGCTTGGGAGATTGAGCTGAAGCAGAAGATGAACATTCAGAATCAAGCAGAGCTGGAGACCCCTGGTGCAGCTAAAGTCTTGATTCGCACCTTGCTCATCCAGAGAGGAGTAATGCTCACTCCTGAGGGCCCTACTTACAAGTTTGGGCCTCACTTTGTTTTCCCTCCAGAGCTATATTCAGATGAGAAAGACTTTGAGATGTCTCCTGCCGTGCTCCAGAAGATGAAAGCCTTCTTCAACGAGCAGATCATGCAGATAGGGCGCTTTTCCAAAGCAATTCAACACATGGCCCCTGCTATGATAGAGCATCAGACCAGGCAGGAGAGGAAGACTTTCCTGAAGCAGATCAAGTCTACTCTAGCTGAGGTTAAAGCTTCTTTCAAGGCCAATGGCCTCTTTGTCAAGCTGGATGTCATGCACAGCCAGAAGCAGCTCCAGGAGCACGTGCTGGAGCAGATGAGGCCAGTCTCTGTGCTGAAGGTTGAGATGGCCAGCCAGATGATCCAAACTGCCAAGTTGAAGGACTCCCTCCAGGAGATGTTGGAGAAGCAGGAAAGGCTTGTTGCAGAATCGAAAGCCTACCTCCAACACTGCCTGGCCTGATCTTATAAGGCAGGTAGTGGAGCCCCTCCTTGATGAAGTTAAAAAGGGGGAAGAGAAGGCCAGAACTGATCTGGCGAAGACCACAAATGAAACTCTTTTCAGCCATGGAGCTCGTCTGGACCTGCTGGAAAACACATTGGCCCAGGCAGAGTTGCAGAAGAAGAAGAAAGAAGAATTCAAATCACTTACCATGGCTAAGCAGCTTGCTGCAGAAGAGGATTCATCAGAAGCAGAGCAGGATCCAATCTCAATCTCTGGACCTGCAAAGAGGAAGATCAGGAGAGTCAAGAAGAGTTTCCTAGAGACTGTTGTTGAAGAAGCTCAAAAGAGATACAAGGAAGAGACTCCAGAGGAGAAGCAGGCAAGGATCAGGAAAAACATAGATGAAGAGCAGAGGCTCAGATATGTTAGGAGGCAAAACAAGAAGAGCAGAGAAGCTGGCGCTCCTTCTGGTGCAGGTGGATCTAGTCAGAGGAGGAAAGCTCCTATTGAAGTGATGAACATTCCGCCTCTCAGGACAGAAGGGTCTTTTGACTCTACTGTGCCTGTGCCCTTGATTGAGAAATGGAAGGAGGCAAAGACTCTCTGGTTCATCCAACATTACATCCAGAGGCCAGCACCAGAGGATGATGAGCTGATCAACAGAACCTTTCACTCATGGATGCAAGCTTATGATGCAGAGTTGTACAAGCAATTGATGGACTCTACCATTGAGTTCAACCTGGAGATGACTGCCCCTGAGTTCACTTATCTTAACACTCCCATGGCAGGAGACCAGGTTGATTGGGCTGAGCTGAAGAGACTGTACAAGACAAAGGTATTGGTGAACTTCACTCCAACATCTTCTGCAGAGTTGAAGGCCGTCCAGGATAGGTTCCTTGACTGGTTTCTAGTGCCCAAGGAAAACAGGAGATATGCATAGAATAGGACTCTGAACTTCAATGTATTTTGTAATCTTTTGTCCTTACTATTAATGAAAATCATATCTTCTCTGTTCAAAAGACAACCTCTTGTTGTCTTCATTGTTTGCCTGATAAGATCTATTCTAAGGTCTTATCTTTATAGTTTTCATGCTTAAGTCTTATGTTTTGATCAGTTCTGGTAGTGTTTTAACTTCATTAAAAAGGGGGAAATTGTTAGGATTAAAGTTGTATAGTTTTGATGAGTTAAAACAAACCAGAAGATGTAATAGGACCATCTGGACCTGTTAGCCAGATGATGATATAGATTAGGACTTAGTCTAGGGGGAACTGACTTCACCAGAAGAGTCACCAGAAGACCCCACTAGAGGACTTCACCAGAGGACTCCACCAGAAGACTTCACCAGATGAGATCAGACCAGAGGCAGAGGACCTTCCCCAGACCAGACGAGTCCGGACCAGACGAGTCTGGTAGAACAAAAGATGCTCAGTTTGATCCCCTGTTTCTACTGAGTATTCTGGTTGTTTACCAGATTAGGACCAGAAGACACCGAGGTTGCCTGGTGTCTGGTCTTGCCTTCTCTGTTGAGAATCAGAGTTTGGCAGAGGAAGCATTTGACCGTTGGTGATTCAAATCAAGTCAACAAGATATGGATTGGAAAGTATTTGAAGTTAATCAATCCAAGGATCCCACCAACCCAATCAATCAATTAGGGAATTGATTGATTGAGGCTTCCTTAAATAGAGGATCTGATTGGATTATCTCTCCAACGGCTAGCCCTAATCCCCTCTATAAATACAAGAGTGCAGTTTAAGAAAAAGCTTTAGAGATACCCTACGCGCACAAGTCTATCCAAGCTTTTGATATTCACTCTTAGCACTCTTATTGTTCTTTCATTCATATTCACTCTCAAGGAGTTATTAGACCTTAACCTGTTCATCTCTAAGATAGGGTTGAAGGTAGCCTACTTTAGATTGTGATTAGATCTAAAGGAGTTGTAAGAAGGAATTGGTACTTCCCAATTCCAGTGAGTAAGTAAGTGAGTTGGTTGGTTGATAGTGAGACCCCTTGGATAAAAGGGAGAGTGGACGTAGGATATTCAAATCCGAACCACTATATATCTTGTGTTCTTTATTGCTTTCATTTACTTATTCTCTTATTGGTTTTTGTACTCTTGTAAAAAGAATTTGAAAGACATTTAACTTAAGCTTCCACAATTAATCTAACTAGTGGGACCAACAGAAGATAATAGGAGTAAATATGTTAAATTCTAGCACGTTATTGTGTAGTTAGAGAATAAATGCATAAAAACAATTGAAGCACCCACTTGTCTCTAAATGTAATGACAAGAAAGCTTGCTCAAGATTTTCCTTTTTCTTCTGCAGAGGCTTTCTTACAGAATCCCTATATTTCACATGGAAAAATAAGAAAATATATAGAAATGCTTGTTTCTGTGCCAAGTCAGGTAATGTTAAAGTCATAGTATTATGTTGAAGCATCTCTAAAACCAACCATTCTGGTTCTAATTTCTCTAGCTTATGTTTTTTGGCTTCCAATTGGTCATTAAGCCGTTCAATGTGAAACTCAAAAGGATGTTGTTCATCAAACACCAACGTTGATTAAGAACAAATTACAAAACAGAAAATATAGCATTAGGGTAAGAATTAATTAGGGGATGAATTACAGTTAGGGCTTACTTGCTTGATGACAGAAGGTTGTCGAAGACGGCGAGTGTGGAAGGCGGACGACAAGCGGCGGATGGTGGAAGACAAGCTTGGACGACAGATGACAAGCGGCAGACGGCGAGCGGCGGAGGAGGCCCCTTATCGAGAATATGGAGATTGAAAATATAGGATTTGGAAATAAAGGACTGCAAATTAGAGTTTGATTTGTAGTTTAAATTTTAATAATATGTAAAAGGGTTTTATTAAAATAATAAATATTAATTAATTAATATTATAAATTATTTTAATGTAGGGCGATACAGTGCGATTGCAATATGCAGAGTGCAAACACTATAATTCAAAGTACAATCCATTAAAATAAAATATTATATGTTGGATCTTCGATCTAACGGTAATCAAAGGGTTTACTGACGTCAGGAAGGGCGAAAGCCTTACTAATCGTAGAAAAATCCTACTAACAAATAACTTTATACTCACAAATACTAATAAACATTTATTTTATTAAAACTCGTTGTTTGTGTCATTCTAAAATGAATCAGAGGGAGTAATATATATAGTGGGTCACATGTTGACTTTTGTATAAAGTAATGAGAAGTTGTGAAAAAAATAAAAGGTAGTTGTTTAAGGAACTATTTGTTTGTTATGGAGTGTTACTTTTATTTTTTATGGAATTGAAAATTTATAATGGGACATCCGAAATAAGAAAAGTAAAAAACATATAGTGGGATGGATGGGGTATTAAAAATAGTCTAGAATGCATGGATACAACAAAAAATGGAATAATGCACCGTCCAATATTATGTGAAAATTTAGATACACAATTACTGGTGGGATATGCATCCGATACGCCATATGATGTGTCCCAATTAAAAAAATTAGGTGCCACGTCGGACACAGCTGATCAGCGTGTCGAACATAATTGGGATACATGCAAAATTAAAAAAAAAATTAATAACTTTTTAAGGTCAAATTTTGTAAAATTAATAATTTTTTGACCTTGAAATGAATTTGTTTTATATTGAATTAACCTTATCCCAAAAACAGTAAAGAAATATTACCTTTTTTCCGCATCTTTCGCAACCACGACGCCATGTTCTTCCTCTCCATCTCCATCGGTCATCACTCACTTCATCGTTGTTAAGGTTTTATTGGGCATCGATGTTTTTTAGGTGTTAATTTTTATTTTTATTTTGAAATTATTTACTGCCTCCGTCCCAGATCTATTTTCACAGTTGACTTTTTGAAACTTTATTACGAGAGTTGGTTTGTAGTGTTGAAATGGATAAAAAAATTGATGATGGAATATTGTTCAATATAAGTGGATGAAGCAAAACAAACATATTTTTGTGCGTAATTATTAATGGAATGAGATGTAATTTAAAGGTTTTGGCAAAGGATGAATAGCGTACTGTGAAAAATAGTTTGGGACGAAGGGAGTATAATTTATAGGGATAATATAAGTTGTCATGTTCACACCAAATCTTGCCCAATTTTTTATAAAAAGAATCTATGTCTTGTATACGTGTCAATGCAACTAAAAAAACGTACCATATAAAATACTATAGTGGAATAAGGAATTTGTTTCACCACTAACCCGTGTTCATTTTTCTTCAAAACAAATATTGTGTGAGATTGATACTACTTTTAATAGAAATATTGTCACTTTTAAGATAAATTATACTCCCTTCTTCCTATAAAAATAATCATGATTTCTTTTTTAATTTGACCTAAATTATAGTCATTGCTAAATTAAAAGTGTCTAAATTATTTGAAATACTCATATTTAATACCCCTATTTATTTTGATATTTTCTTGGTTGTAATCTGGAAAAAGAATATTATCGTGTTCTTATATGAAATTGGGGAAATAGTTTAGAAAATTGAGGAAAAGAAGATTGCAAATATCTTGGTTTGTAATCGAGGAAAAGAAGATTGTAGTGTTTTTATCTAAAATTGGGGGAAATTCTTTAGAAATTTGGAAAAGGCCGGGAGACGCAGATGCTCTTGGTTGAAATTGGAGAAGCAGAAAATAGTGGTGTTCTTATTTGAAAATTAGGGGAAATAGTTTAGAGACTGAGGAAAAAGCAGATTGCAAAAGTTCATGGCTGAACTAAAAATGAGGAAAATAAGATTATAGCTAGTGTTTTAATTTTAAATGGTTGGAAAAAACTTTTTGAAAATGAGGGAGAAAAATGAAAGTTTTTTTTTTTTTTGGAGATGTTGATCCCGGATAAAGATGTTGGACTTGGGGCATATTTGTATTTTGATCATTGGACTTATTATAACTAGGTCAGCTCACTATTTTTGCTAGGGTTAGTTGGATGTCTCGTATAAATACTTTCTTGTTTTCTCATTCCAGTGAGCATAGCAAGAGAGAGAAATAGGAGTGATTTGTAAGTTGTCCTTTCTTTTGTGTGTATTGTCCTACACCGCCGAATTTGATTCTTAGGTATTCTGATTCTTTGGTGCCGTCGGAGTATTGGTGTAAGTGTGGAGGGTAAACCGAGCCAAAATTGGGGAAAAAATATACGCAAATTTGCTTTGGCAAAGTCGTGTGTAATTCTTACGACAGTATTATACTTTACCGAATCTAATCTCCTAACAAATAAAAAATTGCTTGTATGCCACATCTAATTAATAAAAAAATAAAAATAGGGCAAGTATATGTGAGCGGCGTAGATCCCGTTGAATTGGTTTATATTATGAAACTGATAGTATTATACGCAATCATTGATACAATTACATACATTCAATGTTCCATAAAATTTCATACTATGATTTCAATTTAGAAGTTTAATAGGGGAAAATTATTTTTTCAGGACCTTAACTTAAGAGGCGTAGCAAAATGAGGACCACAATATTTTCGTATGGCAAAATGAAGACAATAATTTTAAAATATGGCAAATTGAGTGCAAACCATCTTAATAAATGCAGATCGGGCTAGAATTCAGGTCTAAATCGAGCTGAACTTGACCTTTATTTGCCAAATTTTAAAAATTACGGTCCATGATGTTGGGACAATGTCAGTTTTAATTAGATCTCAAAGCTCCTGAAAAGATGTTTTGCATTTCTTGTCAGGCAAGTCTTGGTTAGGTATTTGTACTTAGTTGTTTTACACTTCACAGGTACTCAGTAAGAGGAGCACTTACTGATGACAATCAAGACTGAAGCCTCAAGATGAGTTTACCATCCTGAACTTATGGCAGTCTTCTAAGCTGGCTGAGTAAGTGTCAGTGATGAAGAGTATGACCCTGAGGTCATTACTACTCAGTCATGTAGGGAACAGGATGATACTGAGTTTATGGGAAGACTTGGAGTAGAGCCAAGCAATGCAAAAGGAATGTCAACGTTGGGACAAGACCGTTGTGCAAGAGACAAAAAGAACTTAATAAGACAAGCCTGAAGCCTAGGAATAAGTTCTGACATTCTCACCAACCTGATGGCGTGGACTAATCCAGGAAGGAAACGCACGTACGGAACCTGAAATGAAGACAGACTTCAGACTGCATATTCAACGGGCAAGCATTTAATGTGCATTTAATACAAATACCAAATCCATGCAAGGACGACTGCTGCATGAAGATATGTCCGTTTGAATATCTCTATGTAGATGACTAGAAGGTTATCTCTCCAACGGATAGTTTTCAAATCACCTATAAATACAGAAGGCCTTGAACCCATTCAAGGTTACGGGAAATTTCCAAGCCATAAATTACTCAAACTCTCAAGCATTCAAAGCATTCAGTCTTTAGAAAAAGCACTCGAAACCATCTAAATTTCCCAAGTGCTTCTTAGTCACTGAGAGTTATTCTGTATTCCAAGAGCGATCTAGCATTATCATAAGCTTAGAGAGATTATCCAATCCTTAGTATAGCTTTGTCTTGTAAGGATAATCTCAACTTAGTTGGAATCCAAACTGAAACCAAAACCCTAAGTTAGGTTTGTTAGAAGTAAGTTAAGTTAGTGAGATAGTAAGAAGAGTTGTATAGGTCAGTGAGGTAGCTGATCTTGGTGCACCTTGGCACGTTAAAAACAAGAAACCCTTGAGTGGATTTCCTGTTAAATAAGGCCGTGGACGTAGGAGCTTGAGACTCTGAACCACGTTAAACTTGTTGTGTTCTTATTGCTTTGATATATTGCATACCTGCCATATTAATTGATTATTCATTGCATTTGGTTTATCAAGTTGAATCAATCAGTATGATCCTTTAAAAGGAGCACTGCCCTTACTAATCACTATTCAGATTGAGTAAACAAAGTTTTCAGAAAGCAAACTAAACAAGACTTTAAACTATCAGGGCTCACGCATTTCCACACTGAACTAGATTTGATAGTTAGCTAACTGACCCGCACCAAGTGTAGTCAGTGGGTTTGTTATTAGCTCTTAGTTCTTTATCACTCTGAGTAAAAGGGGACTCAGTAAGGTTTTAAGTTTGAAAATTTGGTATACGTGTATTCCTCCCCTATACACGTATTCATCAGTCTTGTCCGGGACCAACAAGTGGTATCAGAGCAGTGGTTCAAAGACCACTGACTTTGTATACTAATAGTTTCAGAGAAGAAACTGTTGGTGGTCACAGAACAGATCTGAGTTTGCTTTTTTAAAAACTTGCATCACATAATCATGACTTCAAGGAGACTTGAGGCCTCGTTTCCTGAATTCTCTGTCTCTAACTTCGTTTACTGGAAGTTCATATTAGAAGCACATCTTGACTCTTACCATGACCAGATGCCGCGAGTTCTCAGGGAGGGACCGATCAAGATCACTATCCCGAATATCAAAGGACTGGGGTATGAGCATCTTGAAATTGGCGTGCAGGTTCCCAAAGAGAAGAAAGACATGACCAACGATGAAATCAAGATGGTAGGACTGGACAACGTGGCCAGGAATATCATTTTGCATACGGTGCCCTTCAAGGAGTCAGCTAGGCTGATGAACCTAAAGATGGAAAAGGAGGTCTGGGACAAGCTGACAAGGATGTGAGAGGGATCTGAGAAAATCAATGAGAACAAGAGAAACATTTCCATTCAGAGATTTGAGGCGTTCGAGATGCTGCCTGATGAGAGCATAGATCAAATGGAGTCTAGATTCATCAAGTTGATGAATGAGTTGGTGATGCTGGACAAGGATGTCCCTAAGAGAGATGTTGCTTCAAAAATTCTAAATGTGCTTCCTGAGAGATGGGACAATAGTGTAATCATGCTTAAGAACACTCAGGATATGAGTAACATAACTTCTGCTTTACTTTTTTCAGAGCTCAAAGCACTGTAATTTGATCTAAACAAGAGAAAGAAGAAAGTACTGCCAGAAGAGGAAAAGAAGGAGAAAACTCCTGAGAAGAGTGTGGCGTTCAAAGCCAGGTCTGAACCTGTTGAATCTTCATCAAAGTCACTGATGGAGATGAGCAAGGAAGAACTTGCTGAGGAGTACAACCTGATGGCCAGACGATTTGACAAGCTCAATTCCAGGTTTGGTCGTTATAAGAAATTTTATCAGGACTCACGTAACAGGAAACCTGAAGGAACCCACCAAAGCTCAAGGAGATATGAGGAGCAAAGGAATACTGACCAGAGAAGAGATCGTGGTGATGAACAAGGATATTATGAACCAAAGCCTAAAAGGAGAGACGAACAGAGACGTACTCGCGATGATAGATACCCTGCAAAGCCTGAAAACTCATCAAGACCAAGGGAACCTGAATCAAGGAGGAAACCTGAGCCAAGAAAAGATAGAGGAGATGAGCAGGCAACATGTTACAACTGTAACAAGAGAGGACACTACCAGAATGATTGTCCGGAGCTGAGTGCGAGGGAAAGAGAGGAAAGGAGAGCCAAGAGGGATCAGAGATATATTGATCGTAGAGCCATGATCGCTGATGATGTAACTGATTCACATGGACCAGGGGAGAGGTCACCTGAACTCTTTTCCGACGATGAGTACGATTATGTTTGCCTGATGGCAAGGGAAGAACCTGAGGTAACATCTAACTTTGTTTGTGGTTCTTACACTGGTCAAAATCCTGAGTTTAGCTCAGAGTCAGCCAGAGAAATGAACCTTCAGATCTGCCTGGATCAATTTATGGTTGATTTCTCCAGGTTGCAGGAAACTAATGTCTTCTTGGTAGAGGAGAACAAGAAATTGAGTACTGAGGTCCAGAACCTAAATGATCAGCTCACTCAGTCTGATCTTAAAGAGTCAACTCAGATTGTGAGACTAACTCAGGAAATTGATCTAATCAATGCTGAGTGTCTCCCAAGAGAGAAGATTCTGAAAGAACTGGCTGATGAAGAGTTGGTCAGGAAGGAAGAACTGAAAGTACTCAAGATTAAGTTGATGACCTCTTTCCCAGACATGAAATTCTGAAAAAGAGTGAGGACTCACTCAAACAAAAGGTTGCAGCAATGAATAAATCCTCAGTGGCTAGAGAGGAAATAAATAGCAGCCAGATGCTTGGAAATGAGAAAAAAGGACTTGGATATGTTCCTAAGAAATCCTCACAAGGTCAATCTCATGTTGCTTCAGGGAGCAACAATGAGAGGGTATTTGTTCAGGTAGGCCAAAGTGCACCTAAGGTTGTACTATAGGCCCGTCAAACTGATAAGGGCAAGGAAACTGTTGACTCAATCAGGGTTGCCCTAAGGTAGCCAAGCCAAAACCCAAGGGAAAGGCAAAGCAACCAACGGAGGCCCCTGAGAGCTCCGGCCAGAGAAAGCCTCAGCGAAAGCAGAGGAAGACTCAAGCCAAGAGTCCTCAGACTGGTCAGCGAGGGTACCATCATGCTTGGCAATACCAACAGGGAAGGCCAAACATGATGACACCCCCATGGTTCTGGCATCTTGAGGCCTTTAACTGTTTTCAATTCCCTCACTTATCTAGGGGGAATAGAACACAGGGCCCTTATCAAGAACAAGGCCCAAGACCGGCTGCACCCAGACCTAGGAAGAACAGGAAGCCAGCCCAAAAGGCACCCACTCAGGCTCCTGTGAAACCTAAGTCTAGAACTCATACACCATCTTCCTCTCAGGCAAAGAAGAAGAAAGTAGTGTATGTTGATATTTCAGGGTGACAGATTTACCACTCTGAGGCAATAAGGGTTGTGAAGCAAGTCTGGATCCGGAAGGGTACAGCTGACACCATAGGACCCAACACCCAATGGGTACCTAAAGCCTGATTTGGTTGCAGGCAGCTGTGGATCATAACAAGAGGAGAGGAGACTCAACTAAAGTTGTTTGGTACCTAGACCGTGGATGCTCAAGGCATATGACCGGAATGAAGAGTCTTCTCCAAGAGTTTCAAGCTAGAGATGGTCCACAGGTAACCTTTGGTGATAACTTAAAAGGTGTTACTAAAGGTTTTGGTGTTTTGAAAATAGGTACAGTCAGAGTGGAAAATGTGTCCTTTGTGAAAGGATTGAAGCATAACCTGTTGTCAGTAAGCCAATTCTGTGACAAAGGTTTCAGTGTTAAATTTTCATCGAATATATGTTCAGTCAAGAATAAATCAACACAAGTGCTTCTATCAGGTATCAGGAAAGGTAACGTTTATCTCGCTGATTGGAGCAGCACTATTCCTAATACTTGTTTTGTTGCTAAAAGTTCTTTAGAACTCAGTTGGTTATGGCATAAAAGATTAAGCCATCTGAACTTCAAGATTCTTAACAAAATTTCTAGACAATCACTTGTTGATGGTCTACCTAATGAAGTTTTTAGCAAAGATCATGTGTGCAAAGCTTGTCAGGAAGGGAAGCAGGTCAGAGCATCATTCAAAGAGAAGGCTTCCTAATCCACTGGTAGGATTCTTCAACTTTTGCACATGGACTTATTTGGCCCTGTAACACCTGTAAGTATGAATGGTAGAAAATATACCCTTGTGGTTATTGATGATTATTCTAGATATACTTGGGTTATTTTCTTGTTGAATAAGAAGGAGACACAGGTGAAGCTTCCAGAGTTGCTCAGGAGACTCAGCAATGAGAAGAATCAGTCCATTACTAAGATCAGATCTGACAAGGGCACTGAATTTATAAATTTATATATTTCTGACTTTTGTAATGAACTTGGTATAGCTCATGAGACTTCTGCAGCTAGAACCCCACAATAAAACGGTGTAGCTGAAAGAAGGAACAGGACACTGAAAGAAGCTGCCAGGACCATGCTGGCTGAGTCAGGACTGCCCAAGAAATTATGGGCTGAGGCAATCAACACAGCTTGCTACACTCAGAACAGATCCATGCTGAACAAACAACATGCACAGACTCCATATGAGACTTGGAATAAAAGGAAACCCCGTATTTCTTATTTCCATATATTTGGGTGCAAGTGCTTCATCCTCAACAATAGGAAGACCCATTTGAAAGCTTTTGATAGAAAATCTGACAAAGGAATATTCTTAGGATATTCTGAAGTTCGTAAAGCCTTCAGGGTTTACAACTACAGGACCCTTGTTGTGGAAGAATCACCTCATGTTGTGTTTGATGAATCTGTCACTGAGTCTAGATCAAGAATATTGAGTCCTGACGCTGAGGAAGTCACTAGGAGAGTGACAAGGCTGAGCTTAAAGAATCAACCTGATCCAAAGGTCAAAACTGTGCCAATTCCAAGATGGGATGATGACGACGATCAGGAAGATGACTCAAGAGCCATTCCAAAGTCCAGCACATCAGGGATAGTTGAGCCTCAGACTGAGGAACAGGCTCAACCTGAGGTAAGTACCATCTATGAAGATGATGCCGCAGCTGAGACGGTACCTGAGTCACCTAATCAAGGGGGAATCAATGTCCCTGACATTGAGCTTATTAACCCCTTTGGTATAGACTCAGGTTAATCACCTTCTGTTCATTTTCCTGAATTTTATGAGCCTGTAGCTACTGACATTGCAGGTACTTCAGGAACTTCTCCTGGCAAAAGGACTTGGATAGAAATTTATCCCATTGATCAAGTCATTGGAGATCCAACTGAGGGAGTCAGGACCAGACGGTTCCATGGTGAGAGTGCATTGTTCTGTTGCTTTCTCTCTGAGCAAGAGCCTCAGAACATTGAAGAAGCTCTCACTGACTCGAACTGGATTGTTGCCATGCAAGAGGAGTTGAATCAGTTCACAAGGAATCAGGTTTGGGAACTGGTGGATAGACCTAGGCATCAAGGTGTAATTGGTACTAAGTGGGTCTATAAGAACAAGAAGGATGAGAATGGTGTTGTAGTAAGGAACAAGGCTAGACTGATTGCAAAGGGGTATTGTCAGTCTGAAGAAATAGACTATGATGAGACTTTTGCTCCAGTGGCTAGGTTGGAAGCTATCAGGTTGTTCTTTGCTTATGCAACATATATGAAGTTCAAGATGTATCAAATGGACGTCAAGAGTGCGTTCCTGAATGGGATACTTAATGAAGAGGTATATGTTGAACAACCTCCCAGGTTTGAGGTTGGTGATAAAGTATACCATTTGAAGAAAGCACTCTATGGAAGCAAGCACCAAGGGCTTGGTATGATACCCTCTCTCAATTCCTGACTGACCATGGGTTCAAGAAGGGAACCGTGGATAGGACATTGTTCAGGATCACTGAAGGTGATGACATTCTCTTGGTCCAGATTTATGTGGATGATATAATATTTGGATCACCAAATCATCAGCTCTATGAGAAATTCTCTAAGTTGATGACTGGTAAATTTGAGATGTCTATGATGGGAGAGATGAACTTCTTTTTAGGATTGCAGGTTAAGCAGACTGGTCAAGGTATATTCATTAATCAGGCCAAGTATACAAAAGACTTGATTCAGAAATTTGGTGTTCAGAACAGCAATCCGGCAAGGATCCCCATGAATACAAACTGGAAGATGGATCCTGACACTGAAGGGACTTCAGTGAATCAGACTAAGTATCGAGGGCTTATTGGTTCATTGTTGTACTTGACTGCAAGTAGGCCTGACATCACGTTTGCAGTAGGAGTATGTGCTAGGTATCAGTCTGATCCCAAGAGAAGTCATTTGGAGGCTGCTAAGAGGATACTTAAGTATTTGAAAAGGACAGTCAATATGGGACTATGGTATCCTTCAGATGACAACTTAGAACTGACAGGTTATTCAGATGCAGATTATGGAGGTTGTAGGATTGATTGGAAATCAACCTCAGAGACATGTCAGTTTTTGGGTAGTAAGTTGATCTCGTGGTTCAGCAAGAAGCAAAATTCAGTGGCGACATCCACAACTGAGGCTGAGTATATGGCTGCCGGTAGTTTTTGTGCTCAAATTTTGTGGTTGAGGCAACAGTTGAGGGACTACCAAGTATTTGCTAATGAGGTTCCAATCTATTGTGACAACAATAGTGCTATAGCAATTACTCAGAACCCAGTGCTTCACACAAGGTGCAAGCATGTGGACATTAGGCATCACTTCATAAGAGATCAATCAAGACTGAAGCCTGGAGATGAGTTTACCATCCTGAACTTATGGCAGTCTTCTAAGCTGGCTGAGTAAGTGTCAGTGATGAAGAGTATGACCCTGAGGTCATTACTACTCAGTCTTGTAGGGAACAGGATGATACTGAGTTTATGGGAAGACTTGGAGTAGAGCCAAGCAATGGAAAAGGAATGTCAGCGTTGGGACAAGACCATTGTGCAAGAGACAAAAAGAACTTAATAAGACAAGCCTGAAGCCTAGGAATAAGTTCTGACATTCTCACCAACCTGATGACGTGGACCAATCCAGGAAGGACACGAACGTACGGAACCTGACATGAAGCATTTAATGTGCATATTCAACGGGCAAGCATTTAATGTGCATTTAATGCAAATACCAAATCCATGCAAGGACGGTTGCTGCATGAAGATATGTCCGTTTGAATATCTCTACGTAGATGACTAGAAGGCTATCTCTCCAACGGATAGTTTTTAAATCACCTATAAATACAGATGTCCTTGAACCCATTCAAGGTTACGGGAAATTTCCAAGCCAGAAATTACTCAAACTCTCAAGCATTCAAAGCATTCAGTCTTTAGAAGAAGCACTCGAAACCATCTAAATTTCCCAAGTGTTTCTTAGTCACTGAGAGTTATTCTGTATTCCAAGAGCGATCTAGTATTATCATAAGCTTAGAGAGATAATCCAATCCTTAGCATAGCTTTGTCTTGTAAGGATAATGTCAACTTAGTTAGAATCCAAACTGAAACCAAAACCCTAAGTTAGGTTTGTTGGAAGTAAGTTAAGTTAGTGAGATAGTAAGGAGAGTTGTATAGGTCAGTGAGGTAGCTGATCTTGGTGCACCTTGGCACGTTAAAAACAAGAATCCCTTGAGTGGATTTCCTGTTAAATCAGGCCGTGGACGTAGGAGCTTGAGACTCTGAACCACGTTAAACTTGTTGTATTCTTATTGCTTTGATATATTGCATACCTGCCATATTAATTGATTATTCATTGCATTTGGTTTATCAAGTTGAATCAATCATTCTGGTCCTTTAAAAGGAGCACTGCCCTTACTAATCACTATTCAGATTGAGTAAACAAAGTTTTCAGAAAGCAAACTAAACAAGACTTTAAACTATCAGGGCTCACGCATTTCCACACTGAACTAGATTTGATAGTTAGCCAACTGACCCGCACCAAGTGTAGTCAGTGGGTTTGTTATCAGCTCTTAGTTCTTTATCACTTTGAGTAAAAGGGGACTCAGTAAGGTTTTAAGCTTGAAAATTTGGTATACGTGTATTCCTCCCCCATACACGTATTCATCAGTCTTGTCCGGGACAAACAAGTGGTATCAGAGCAGTGGTTCAACGACCACTGACTTTGTATACTAATAGTTTCAGAGAAGAAACTGTTGGTGGTCACAGAACAAATCTGAGTTTGCTTTTTCAAAAACTTGCATCACATAATCATGACTTCAAGGAGACTTGAGGCCTCGTTACCTGAATTCTCTGTCTCTAACTTCGTTTACTGGAAGTTCAGATTAGAAGCACATCTTGACGCTTACCATGACCAGATGCCGCGAGTTCTCAGGGAGGGACCGATCAAGACCACTATCCCGAATGTCAGAGGACTGGGGTATGAGCATCTTGAAATTGGCGTGCAGGTTCCCAAAGAGAGGAAAGACATGACCAACGATGAAATCAAGATGGTAGGACTGGACAACGTGGCCAGGAATATCATTTTGCATACGGTGCCCTTCAAGGAGTCAGCTAGGCTGATGAACCTAAAGCCGCAAAGGAGGTCTGGGACGAGCTGACAAAGATGTGTGAGGGATCTGAGAAAATCAAGGAGAACAAGAGAAACATTGTCATTCAGAGATTCGAGGCGTTCGAGATGCTGCCTGACGAGAGCATAGATCAAATGGAGTCTAGATTCATCAAGTTGATTAATGAGTTGGTGATGCTGGACAAGGATGTCCCTAAGAGAGATGTTGCTTCAAAAATTCTAAATGCCCTTCCTGGGAGATGGGACAACAGTGTAATAATGCTTAAGAACACTCAGGATATGAGTAACATAACTTCTGCTTTACTTTTTTCAGAGCTCAAAGCACTGGAATTTGATCTAAACAAGAGAAAGAAGAAAGTACTGCCAGAAGAGGAAAAGAAGGAGAAAACTCCTGAGAAGAGTGTGGCGTTCAAAGCTAGGTCTAAACCTGTTGAATCTTCATCAAAGTCACTGATGGAGATGAGCAAGGAAGAACTTGCTGAGGAGTACAGCCTGATGGCCAGACGATTTGACAAGCTCAATTCCAGGTTTGGTCGTTATAAGAAATTTTATCAGGACTCACGTGACAGGAAACCTGAAGGAACCCACCAAAGCTCAAGGAGATATGAGAAGCAAAGGAATACTGACCAGAGAAGAGATCGTGGTGATGAACGAAGATATTCTGAACCAAATCCTGAAAGGAGAGACGAACAGAGACGTACTCGCGATGATAGATACCCTGCAAAGCCTGAAAGCTCATCAAGACCAAGGGAACCTGAATCAAGGAGGAAACCTGAGCCAAGAAAAGATAGAGGAGATGAGCAGGCAACGTGTTACAACTGTAACAAGAGCGGACACTACCAGTATGATTGTCCGGAGCTGAGTGCGAGGGAAAGAGAGGAAAGGAGAGCCAAGAGGGATCAAAGATATGCCGATCGTAGAGCCATGGTCGCTGATGATGCAATTGATTCAGATGGACCAGGGGAGAGGTCACCTGAACTCTTTTCCGACGATGAGTACGATGATGTTTGCCTGATGGCAAGGGATGAACCTGAGGTAACATCTAACTTTGTTTGTGGTTCTTACACTGGTTAAAATCTTCAGTTTAACTCAGAGTCAGCCAGAGAAATGAACCTTCAGATCTGCCTGGATCAATTGATGGTTGATTTCTCCAGGTTGCAGGAAACTAATGTCTTCTTGGTAGAGGAGAACAAGAAATTGAGTACTGAGGTCCAAAACCTGAATGATCAGCTCACTCAGTCTGATCTTAAAGAGTCAGCTCAGATTGTGAGACTAACTCAGGAAATTGATCTAATCAATGTTGAGTGTCTCCCAAGAGAGAAGATTCTAAAAGAACTGGCTGATGAAGAGTTGGTCAGGAAGGAAGAACTGAAAGTACTCAAGAGTAAGTTTGATGACCTCTTTCCCAGATATAAAATTCTGAAAAAGAGTGAGGACTCACTCAAGCAAAAGGTTGCAACAATGAATAAATCCTCAGTGGCTAGAGAGGAAATAAATAGCAGCCAGATGCTTGGAAACGAGAAAAAGGGACTTGGATATGTTCCTAAGAAATCCTCACAAGGTCAATCTCATGTTGCTTCAGGGAGCAACACTGAGAGGGTATTTGTTCAGGCAGGCCAAAGTGCACCTAAGGTTGTACTTCAGGCCCGTCAAACTGATAAGGCTAAGGAAACTGTTGACTCAGTCAGGGTTGCCCCTAAGGTAGCCAAGCCAAAACCCAAGGGAAAGACAAAGCAACCAACGGAGGCCCCTGAGGGTTCAGGCCAGAGAAAGCCTCAGCGAAAGCAGAGGAAGACTCAGGCCAAGAGTCCTCAGACTGGTCAGCGAGGGTACCATCATGCTTTGCAATACCAACAGGGAAGGCCAAACATGATGACAACCCCATGGTTCTGGCATCTTGAGGCCTTTAACTGTTTTCAATTCCCTCACTTACCTAGAGGGAATAGAACACTGGGCCCTTATCAAGAACAAGGCCCAAGACCGGCTGCACCCAGACCTAGGAAGAACAGGAAGCCAGCCCAAAAGGCACCCACTCAGGCTCCTGTGAAACCTAAGTCTAGCACTCATACACCATCTTCCTCTCAGGCAAAGAAGAAGAAAGTAGTGTATGCTAATGTTTCAGGGAGACAGATTTACCACTCTGAGGCAATCAGGGTTGTGAAGCAAGTCTGGATCCCGAAGGGTACAGTTGACACCATAGGACCCAACACCCAATGGGTACCTAAAGCCTGATTTGGTTGCAGGCAGCTGTGGATCATAACAAGAGGAGAGGAGACTCAACTAAAGTTGATTGGTACCTAGACCGTGGATGCTCAAGGCATATGACCGGAATGAAGAGTCTTCTCCAAGAGTTTCAAGCTAGAGATGGTCCACAGGTAACCTTTGGTGATAACCCAAAAGGTGTTACTAAAGGTTTTGGTGTTTTGAAAATAGGTACAGTCAGAGTGGAAAATGTGTCCTTTGTGGAAGGACTGAAGCATAACCTGTTGTCAGTAAGCCAATTCTGTGACAAAGGTTTCAGTGTTGAATTTTCATCGAATATATGTTCAGTTAAGAACAAATCAACACAAGTGCTTCTATCAGGTATCAGGAAAGGTAATGTTTATCTCGCTGATTGGAGCAGCACTATTCCTAATACTTGTTTTGTTGCTAAAAGTTCTTTAGAACTCAGTTGGTTATGGCATAAAAGATTAAGCCATCTGAACTTCAAGATTCTTAACAAAATTTCTAGACAATCACTTGTTGATGGTCTACCTAATGAAGTTTTTAGCAAAGATCATGTGTGCAAAGCTTGTCAGGAAGGGAAGCAGGCCAGAGCGTCATTCAAAGAGAAGGCTTCATATTCCACTGATAGGATTCTTCAACTTTTGCACATGGACTTATTTGGCCCTGTAACACCTGTAAGTATGAATGGTAGAAAATATACCCTTGTGGTTATTGATGATTATTCTAGATATACTTGGGTTATTTTCTTGTTGAATAAGAAGGAGACACAGGTGAAGCTTCCAGAGTTGCTCAGGAGACTTAGCAATGAGAAGAATCAGTCCATTACTAAGATCAGATCTGACAAGGGCACTGAATTTATAAATTCATATATTTCTGACTTTTGTAATGAACTTGGTATAGCTCATGAGACTTCTGCAGCTAGAACCCCACAACAAAACGGTGTCGCTGAAAGAAGGAACAGGTCACTGATGCTGGCTGAGTCAGGACTGCCCAAGAAATTATGGTCTGGGGCAATCAACACAGCTTGCTACACTCAGAACAGATCCATACTGAACAAACAACATGCATAGACTCCATATGAGACTTGGAATAAAAGGAAACCCCGTATTTCTTATTTCCATATATTTGGGTGCAAGTGCTTCATCCTCAACAATGGGAAGACCCAGTTGAAAGCTTTTGCTAGCAAATCTGACGAAGGAATATTCTTAGGATATTCTGAAGTTCGTAAAGCCTTCAGGGTTTACAACTGCAGGACCCTTGTTGTGGAAGAATCACCTCATGTTGTGTTTGATGAATTTGCCACTGAGTCTAGATTAAGAATGTTGAGTCCTGACGCTGAGGAAGTCACTAGGAGAGTTACAAGGCTGAGCTTAAAGAATCAACCTGATCCAAAGGTCAAAACTGTATCAATTCTAAGATGGGATGATGACGACGATCAGGAAGATGACTCAAGAGCCATTCCAATGCCTAGCACATCAGGGATAGTTGAGCCTCAGACTGAGGAACAGGCTCAACCTGAGGTAAGTACCGTCTATGAAGATGATGCCGCAGCTGAGACGGTACCTGAGTCACCTAATCAAGGGGGAATCAATGTCCCTGACATTGAGCTTATTAATCCCTTTGGTATAGACTCAGGTTCATCCCCTTCTATTCATTTTCCTGAATTTTATGAGCCTGTAGCTACTGACATTTTAGGTACTTCAGGAACTACTCCTGGCAAAAGGACTTGGATAGAAACTTATCCCATTGATCAAGTCATTGGAGATCCAACTGAGGGAGTCAGGACCAGACGGTTCCATGGTGAGAGTGCATTGTTCTGTTGCTTTCTCTCTGAGCAAGAGCCTCAGAACATTGAAGAAGCTCTCACTGACTCGAATTGGATTGTTGCCATGCAAGAGTAGTTGAATCAGTTCACAAGGAATCAGGTTTGGGAACTGGTGGATAGACCTAGGCATCAAGGTGTAATTGGTACTAAGTGGGTCTATAAGAACAAGAAGGATGAGAATGGTGTTGTAGTAAGGAACAAGGCTAGGCTGGTTGCAAAGGGGTATTGTCAGTCTGAAGAAATAGACAATGATGAGACTTTTGCTCCAG
The DNA here is from genome assembly GCA_947034835.1 of Ballota nigra. Lineage (NCBI taxonomy): Eukaryota > Viridiplantae > Streptophyta > Magnoliopsida > Lamiales > Lamiaceae > Ballota > Ballota nigra. The sequence goes on along the minus strand of OX344730.1, from coordinate 53,372,619 downwards.
TGGCTAGGTTGGAAGCTATCAGGTTGTTCCTTGCTTATGCAACATATATGAAGTTCAAGGTGTATCAAATGGACATCAAGAGTGCCTTCCTGAATGGGATACTTAATGAAGAGGTATATGTTGAACAACCTCCCAGGTTTGAGGTTGGTGATAAAATATACCATTTGAAGAAAGCACTCTATGGAAGCAAGCACCAAGGGCTTGGTATGATACCCTCTCTCAATTCCTGACTGACCATGGGTTCAAGAAGGGAACCGTGGATAGGACATTGTTCAGGATCACTGAAGGTGATGACATTCTCTTGGTCCAGATTTATGTGGATGATATAATATTTGGATCACCAAATCATCAGCTCTATGAGAAATTCTCTAAGTTGATGACTGGTAAATTTGAGATGTCTATGATGGGAGAGATAAACTTCTTTTTAGGTTTGCAGGTTAAGCAGACTGGTCAAGGTATATTCATTAATCAGGCCAAGTATACAAAAGACTTGATTCAGAAATTTGGTGTTCAGAACAGCAATCCGGCAAGGATCCCCATGAATACAAACTGGAAGATGGATCCTGACACTGAAGGGACTTCAGTGAATCAGACTAAGTATCGAGGGCTTATTGGTTCATTGTTGTACTTGACTGCAAGTAGGCCTGACATCACGTTTGCAGTAGGAGTATGTGCTAGGTATCGGTCTGATCCCAAGAGAAGTCATTTGGAGGTTGCTAAGAGGATACTTAAGTATTTGAAAAGGACAGTCAATATGGGACTATGGTATCCTTCAGATGACAACTTAGAACTGACAGGTTATTCAGATGCAGATTATGGAGGTTGTAGGATTGATAGGAAATCAACCTCAGAGACATGTCAGTTTTTGGGTAGTAAGTTGATCTCGTGGTTCAGCAAGAAGCAGAATTCAGTGGCGACATCCACAACTGAGGCTGAGTATATGGCTGCAGGTAGTTGTTGTGCTCAAATTTTGTGGTTGAGGCAACAGTTGAGGGACTACCAAGTATTTGCTAATGAGGTTCCAATCTATTGTGACAACAATAGTGCTATAGCAATTACTCAGAACTCAGTGCTTCACACAAGGTGCAAGCATGTGGACATTAGGCACCACTTCATAAGAGATCATGTGGAAAAGAAGGACATTAGGATGGAGAAAAATCACACTGACAGGCAGAGAGCTGACATCTTGACTAAGCCTTTGGCTGAAACAAGATTTATGGAACTATCAGTGGAGTTAGGTCTCTTAGATCCGGGAGAGCAGTTAGTGTAGGGTTTAGGGGGAACTCAGTCAGACTCGACTCAGCGAGGTATCAGGGTGCTACAATGTCTCCCTGGCAGGTATGAGTTCTATCCTGACCTTTGTGAATTCCAAGCGTCTCCCTGAGTCCTTCGTCCTAAAAATCTTTATTAAATGCATTCTGTTTTCATTAAAAGTGTGCCTTTTCATATTTAAACCCATGCACAATGGAGCATTTAATGCTCAGTTACTTTTTCGTATGCGTGTCCATTTTATACGAAATATGACTGACTTGGGGAATGATTGATGTTGAGATTAATCCTGGCCCTTCATTTCAAAACCTTTCAAATTCAGGAATTAATCTCAACCCCACGTCTGAGTAACTGACTTAATCTTATCAATCAAGAATGCCATTGAGGTGTTTACGCAAACACTAAAGCACTTCTGCACACTGAGTATTCTCTTGCTCAAGCACTCAATTTATGTTTTCAAAAAACCTTCAATCTCAAAAATCAATGGTGTTTCTTAACTACACCTGGTCAACGGACAACATTGAGGACATTGTCAACAACAAACTGGTGCACATGGAGCAAGTCATCTCCATGGACGGCATTTGTCTGAATGTTGAGGAAATCAAGCCACTTTTCAACTGGATTTCCAAAGCCGGGCTAGAGACATACTTCACAATGCGTCCCATTTATGTGCTTCCAAAGGCAGTAGTCGAAGCCTATTTCAATTTGTTCCTACGCAAGAGGGAACTGTTCACAAGGGTGACTGCCCTTAAGCCAACGGGAAAGAAGGACGACGACGGTGAGCCCTTCTACAACACGGTGGAGGTCGATATTGACCTCAGGAGAGTGATAAGGGAGGTCTATGCGTTGCCGTCCTCAGGCATCAATCCCAGAGTCTACAAGGAGAATGCGGAGGGAGAGCTCCTTGGAAAGTGGACTAAGACGGGCTCGTCTGAGTTCAAGGCCCGTCAGAACAAGAGCACGCTGAAGCCTGAGTACAGGGCTCTTGTGGACTTAGTTTCCAAGGTGGTAATGGGATCCACTGGCTCTCACGAGCAATTAAGTCTGCCCAAGCTGAGGATAATGGGGGCTATAGTTGATGAAGTTGAAGCGAACTGGGAGCAGTTCTTCATTGATCAACTAAATCAGGCTGCGTTGGACAAGCTGAAGCGGGATGATGACAAGAAGCACATCTCAGTTGGTGCCATCCTGCCCTTCGGTACAAGGATGTCCATCCTGATTACCCATGCCTGCCATGGGTACACCTTTGACTTGGAGGACAATCTCTCCTCCAAGAGGGTGATGTTTACTTCATTGAGTGACACCTACTCAATACTAGGGCTGACTGATCTCAATGCTAAGGCAAAGGGTCAGGCCAAAAAGCCAGTTGGTAAGGCCAAGAAGGTGGCAACCAGTCTCATTGAGAAGGTGGATGAGCTCTTTGAAAGGAGCAAGGAGATGGAGGAGGATGTAGCTTCAGAGAGGGAGGAGGCTCAGCCGGTGATGAAGGAGGCTGAGAAGAAGAAGAAAGTGAAAATTGTGCTGTCAGGGAAGAGCACGAAATCTGGGACTGAGTCAGATCCCAAGAGGGCCGATTCAGGGGCTGAGGGAACTGACGATGACATCAGGAAGGAGAAGGATTAGGGCAAGATGCCATTCAAATGTCTTAAAAAGGGACCTAAAAAGTCCCCTGCTAAGGGCCTACCCTAGATGAGTGAGAGGGAGAAGTCAAGCTCTCCACGGGCCTCTGACTTGGAGGTTGTGAGAGAATCTATCGAGACGGCTAAGTTTTCGCAGCCTAAGATAGTACCCACCAATTCACCAAATCGCCCTGAACCTCAATCTAACCCTGACCCCATACCCCAACCCACACAAACTCCCCAACCCTCAAAGCCAAATGACCCTGAGTCAGTGCCATCATCCTCACCCATCCTAAGGTCTGACCAAACCTCAGATACCAATCTCCCCAACCCTGAAGACTTTCCCAACTACCCAAACCCCAAAGATTGCCCCAAAACCCTTCCAACTGAAGAAGGTGACTTCCTCGAGATGCAGGAGGAGGATGAGCTGGATGCGAACTTGGTGGGAGGTATTCTGTAGAATACGCTCAGGGAGAACGCCACGGAGTGGACAGCCAAGTGCTGGCCTAGGCTGAATAGATATAAGGAGCTGCTGGCTAATGTTGTTGAGCTGAAGGTGTGGTTGGACTTCAAACAGTCCAACATGCAAGAGCAGCATATGCTAGTAGATGCTCGTGGCTGGGAGCACTGGGAGGCTGAGGAGGCGAGGTTGTGCACTTTCTTTGGACTCACCAGTTGGCTTCAACTCCTGAGCTTCAAAAACCTGAAGCAACTGGTGGTAGATATGATGTCCAGAACGGAGGCTGACATCCATTCAGATGGCGAGGAGGATAAGGAGGATGATGATGAGGATGCTCAGGATGGAGCGGTTGAGAAGGCTGTGGAGGAGAAAGCAAGGGAAGTGGATCTTATGATCCCTGAGTCTCAGACACGAGGGGAAGGGAAGTTCGTAGGACTTTGAACCGACTCAAACGGACACCCGGATGAGAAGATATCGAAGAAATACGAAAAGTATTAGTTCGAGGGAGCAAAAGTATCATTGGAGTGCACAAGCAAGGAGCACTCGTGCACATAGTGCACGAGCACTTGTGCACTGCGCACGAGCAGATGCGGGTCGTGCACTAGTGCACGAGCAAAGGTGGTCGAGCACTTTTTGCTCTCTGGAAGAATTGGAGCGCACGATGGGGATGAGCTCGTGCACTAGTGCACGAGCAAGCATGTTTTTGGCCCATACATTCCCGATTCGACCCGTTGCCTATATATACCCCTTCAGAACACATTTTCACGGACCACCACGACATACCACTTGATACCATATTACTTTTAGAGTTTGTTTTTGGAGAAGAAGGAACGAGCAAGCTTTACTTTTACGTTTTTGAGGTTTTCTTTACAAATTCATAGCACGGTTTTGCTTTTTAGTTTCGTTTCTTTAGACCTTTGTTCTTGAATACTTTGAGACTTCATTTTATCGATTCAATTTCAGTTTCAACCTTTATTTCTTGAAACCCTAGTTTATGTTTGGTAATTTATTCATTATAATTGTCATATTCATGTTCGTTACTTCTTCAATTGTTATTGTTTCCGTAAAAACCATGTCTAGCTAAAACCCTTGCATGCTTGGGGTAGGATGAACTCGTAGAAGTAGGTTGTGGGTACGTAATTAGGGTAACTTGTGATGTTAGGTTTTAATTCTCTTAATTAATGAATTCTTAAAATCAATCTTAACTTTGCCTTTGAATTTTGTTCGAAAAGTGTTAGAGAGAGGACGACCTTATCACTCTTTAACAACGAGTAGACTTAATGAGAGGGTTTAGAAAGGGTTAATTAATCTACCGGTTTATCTAGGGAGGACGACCGCATCATCTTAGTTAAATTAGGGTATCATTAATTAAGCACAATCTATTAACTTGTTAGTGAATTAGTGAAGTTGATTGTTAGGATAAAGTATTAGGGTTAGAAATCTTGAGCTTTCATCTTACAATTCTTTTACTTAGGTTAATTCTTTCACGTCACGGTTATTTTAATTATGTACTTGCTCCGTTAGTATACGTAGGGATTCCTGTCCTAAGCATCACCATCTCATATTTGAAAACACCCCTTAGTTAATTCGTTTAAATTATTCTTTAGTTTAATTAGTTTAATTTAGTTTAGAATTAATTCTTTTAAAAAATCCAAAAACATACACTCATATTAGCTACGACGCGTAGATCTTCAGGGATCTATTCGCATACACTCTGTCCCTTGGGTACGATATACTTGGTCACTATACTTACTTATACTACAGTGAACTCATACTCTTGTGGGGAAACTACTAGTAGAAAGCTAGTTGGTTCGGTTCGAGTCATAATCACTGGGGTCAGACGCGCTGAATTTACAAACATAGTCAAGGTCAAGAAAGAGAAAAGTACAGAAAATCTAGATGAGCTTCAGGAGGAAGTGATGAAGCTACGTGCTGAGAAAGAAGAAGATGCCAAGGCACTGGCGAAGCACATCAGATGGACAAAGTCAGCCTACAACACTCTTGCGAATAGGGAGTTGGTGTTGCTGAAGAGAACGATGACTGACACGGCCAAGTCAGTGAGGAGCGAGAGGAGGAGAACGAAGAAAATGCTAAGGCAGACCTTGAAGCAGCTGGCTGAGAAGGATGAGCTCAGGAAGGAGGAGCTAAATCAGGCTGTGGAGTGGCTCGCAATTCAGGCTGGAGCGCTCTTCACTCAGGCCGTGAACGACTCAGCGTACAAACTGGAGCTAGAGTAAAAAAGAATTGCTCAGATCTCTCAGTCAATCGCTGAAAAGTTAACCAAAGCTGCTGATCAATCCGCAAGGGTGGAAAAAAGGATCTCAAAAGCTGAGCAAAGTCTCCAGTTCAATATGGAGGTCTTTGAGAAGAAGGTCAAAGCTACAATCAATTATGTTTCTTATGCAGGGACTGGTATTACCACGGGAGTTGAGATGCTGAAGGAAGGAGTCCAAGAAGTTCAATCCCTAGCCTCCTTCGTAATCAACAGCGGAGCTGAAGTGTTCCAGTCCCAGGCCAATGATGATGCCAAAAAGGGGGAAGGAAGAAGAAAAGATCCCGCCCTGAGGCATCGGAGGCAGTCAACCAAGGCGAAATAGTTGAAGCTGATCCTAAGGCAAACCCGATGGGGAATGTGCTCAGGGTGAGGAAATCAGCAAGGTTGGCAGCAGCGGAGGCTGAGGATAAAGAAGTGGCCGCAAGGCTAAGGGCTGAGGTAGCGAAGAAGGCAAAGAAGGCTGATGAACCTTCAAAGGATCTCCAACTTTCCAAGCAGCCTGAGGCGATTCAGAAGTCTCCCCCGATGAACACAAGGAAGAACCCAATCACTTACTCTGCGGAGTTGGCAGAGTTATGCACTGAGGCATGGGGAACCCCTTCTGAAAAGTCTGAAGCTGAACGCAGGGCTGAAATCGCTCAGAAATAGAAGATGCGTATCTTGGAGAAGAAGGTGGAGAAGCTGACTGATCTCACTGATCTACAACAAAGAGAACTTGACGACGCAGTGATCAGTTTGCTTAGGAGGAAGAAGGCGAAGCCTGAGCCTAGGAAGTACAGAAAGAGGCCAACAGCTATGAAATCAACAATACTTCAGGTCAGGAGGCCAAAATTAGGTCTGAGGGAAGCTTTTGTCGACGAGTTCTTCTCCGAGGCACTGAAGGAATTATGGGCTAACGCAAGGGATGAGTTTGTGAAATTATGGTACGTGGTGAAGAAGTGGGGAGACTCTAAAGACATCAATGCCCACTTCACTGACTACATGATGGACAACCATCGTGAGCTGATCCAAAAGATCTTGGAGGAGGCTGAAGCAGCTCAAGTCCAAGTGAAGGCTTCTGAATTCATAGTTCGAGCGCCTACCTTAGTTCCTGGAACTCAAAAGCACAACACTAAGGCCATAATGATTGAAGTGTTGAAGATTGCAAAGGCTGAAGGGTACGTGAACCAATCTAGAAGAGTTGACGAACTGAAGGCAAAAGTCTACGCTGGCTATGGACTTGAACCTGAGATGAGATTGGTCTAGGTGTTCACTCTTTTGTATAATAGATAGGATTCATTGTAACCCTGTTCAAATCTATCAATGAAATCTATTACTTTGCCCACAGACAAAACTCATTGTCTATTTTGGTTGTTATTTAAATTCTTTACTTTATCAAGAATTGCTCTAACACTGACTTATCTTATAGATATGACTTTCATTTCCTCTAAGTGTTTTGAGGATCTTTTAAGTGTTTTGGTATCATCAAAAATGGGGAAATTGTTGGGACAATGTCAGTTTTGATTAGATCCCAAAGCCCCTGAAAAGATGTTTTGCATTTGTTGTCAGGCTAGTCTTGGTTAGGTATTTGTACTTAGTTATTTTACACTTCACAGGTACTCAGTAAGAGGAGCACTTACTAATGACAATCAAGACTGAAGCCTGGAGACGAGTTTACCATCCTGAACTTATGGCAGTCTTCTAAGCTGGCTGAGTAAGTGTCAGTGATGAAGAGTATGACCCTGAGGTCATTACTACTCAGTCCTGTAGGGAACAGGATGATACTGAGTTTATGGGAAGACTTGGAGTAGAGCCAAGCAATGGAAAAGGAATGTCAGCGTTGGGACAAGACCGTTGTGCAAGAGACAAAAAGAACTTAATAAGACAAGCCTGAAGCCTAGGAATAAGTTCTGACATTCTCACCAACCTGATGACGTGGACCAATCCAGGAAGGACACGCATGTACGAAACCTGACATGAAGCATTTAATGTGCATATTCAACGGGCAAGCATTTAATGTGCATTTAATGCAAATACTAAATCCATGCAAGGACGGCTGCTGCATGAAGATATGTCCGTTTGAATATCTCTACGTAGATGACTAGAAGGTTATCTCTCCAACGGATAGTTTTCAAATCACCTATAAATACAGAAGGCCTTGAACCCATTCAAGGTTACGGGAAATTTCCAAGCCAGAAATTACTCAAACTCTCAAGCATTCAAAGCATTCAGTCTTTAGAAGAAGCACTCGAAACCATCTAAATTTCCCAAGTGTTTCTTAGTCACTGAGAGTTATTCTGTATTCCAAGAGCGATCTAGCATTATCATAAGCTTAGAGAGATTATCCAATCCTTAGCATAGCTTTGTCTTGTAAGGATAATCTCAACTTAGTTGGAATCCAAACTGAAACCAAAACCCTAAGTTAGGTTTGTTGGAAGTAAGTTAAGTTAGTGAGATAGTAAGGAGAGTTGTATAGGTCAGTGAGGTAGCTGATCTTGGTGCACCTTGGCACGTTAAAAACAAGAATCCCTTGAGTGGATTTCCTGTTAAATCAGGTCGTGGACGTATGAGCTTGAGACTCTGAACCACGTTAAACTTGTTGTGTTCTTATTGCTTTGATATATTGCATACCTGCCATATTAATTGATCATTCATTGCATTTGGTTTATCAGGTTGAATAAATCTGTCTGATCCTTTAAAAGGAGCACTGCCCTTACTCATCACTATTCAGATTGAGTAAACAAAGTTTTCAGAAAGCAAACTAAACAAGACTTTAAACTATCAGGGCTCACGCATTTCTGCACTGAACTAGATTTGATAATTAGCCAATTGACCCGCACCAAGTGTAGTCAGTGGGTTTGTTATCAGCTCTTAGTTCTTTATCACTCTGAGTAAAAGGGGACTCAGTAAGGTTTTTAGTTTGAAAATTTGGTATATGTGTATTCTCCCCCCCCCCCCCATACACGTATTCATCAGTCTTGTCCGGGACCAACACATGAATTGTCAATCTAAAAGGTTACAGTCCTCATTTATCAACTTGAAAAATTATGGTCCTGAAAAAATAATGTTTTCACTTTAATAACATTAATTAATGCATATAATGATATTACATGTAATAGCATAGATTTCATATTATAAAATTTATTTATAAAAGATTTGTAAAAGTTTCAGTTGCAGCCAAGTGTTCTAACTACTTTGATTTTACAAGTTTTGAAGAAGAGTGTGAAATTGTAAGTTAGCCACTAAAAAAATAGTGCGACACTGGGTTAAATTAAATTATGCATATCGATAAAATATAAGGGCAGCTATATTAAATTGAAATATAAGATTCTAACTTTAAGCAATCTATGTATATAAAAGGAGGATGTTCCTCCTCACAAGCCGCCATATGTCAATAATTATATACTCCCGTCGTGACATTTGTCACTCTGCTCATACCACATGTCGTCCAACTCATGTCCAAGTGTAAAATAATATCTAAAAAAATGTAAAAAATGCAACTCTGTCTTTCTGTATTCACATTCTATCTTTCCATATTTGTTGAAAAGTGTGTGTGTATATTTCGAAACACTGGAAGGATAAAGGAAAAGAATCACGAAACAAATTCGTGAAATGAAACCGAGTCTAGGAATAACATATTCCCGCAAGACTGAATACGCTCGTATAGTGCTTACGGTATAATGCGTACGAGTCTCCAAAGGTAAAACGGTTTTATCAATTCACACCGGTAGCACCACCATGTATGAACTTCGGCGAACGAAATCGGAATTATGAGCTTAACGGGTATTCTGCAGTGAAAGGCTTTCGGAAATTTTCGGGTTCGTAAAGTGATTATGAAAGATTAGACGAAATGGGGTATATATAGGCGGAAATCCGACCCATCTGAAGGTTGCTGGAGTGGAGTACGTGGTGATCATGGGTCACCTACGTTATGTAGTGGAGAGAAATGCAGTTTCTCATTCTTGGGAAGCAAGAACGGAATATTCCAGATACTCTGGAGTGTATTAATCATAATTGTAGGTGTATTAAACATGTTCGTGGGCCGACCCAATTCTAAATGGGCCACCCGATGTGGGCCGACCCAATTCTATATGGGCCACCCGAACCGTTAGGTAAGGCCCCAAAGCCCACCCAAAGCCCAATTGCCAAGAACCACGAACCCGGTCCCGGGCCAAGGCGCGGGCGCGGGCTCTGGCTCGGACGGGGCGCGCGCGCGCGTGTGTGGTCCATGGTTAGGGTTCCCATGTCCCAATTTAAAGAACATGAATACTTTCCTACTTATATACAAGACAATCTTCTTGTAATTTTCCAATGTGGGATGAAACTTCATTTTCCATTTCCCATGGATTTATTCAATACAAATGAATAATACTACAACTTCCCAAATTAATTTCTCACTCACCAAAAATCGATTTTGAGATATTAAATATACCACGCTCATATACTCCGCGAGTAGAACAACAGCGTTAATTTTATTTTCCCAAAAACTAACATTTTTACTCCTAAAAAATTGGTCAGAGTCAGGGTATAAAATCTTCATTAAAAACCAATTTCCAACAATCCCCCACATGAGTGAGAATTGCACCTATTCAGAGTCAAGCTTCTTCGTTCAACTCATATGAGACCTCATTGCTTCCGGATAAGTAACCAATGGTTTTGAACTTTCCGTAGCCCGGCACCATCGGGTATACCGGTGGCTTAGTGGACACGATGCCTTGAACTAATCCTCCTTAGTGTATACCTTACAGACAGTGCAGACACAAGTTAGTCTTGATTTCGATTTGTTCTCACATTTTTGTCCATTTTGGCCCTGGACGCCCTTTTTATTCATAAATGTTTGGTCGAAGCGGCCCTCACTTCTCAATTAAATAGGTGATCTCCTTTCGAGTATCCCGTCATACTCAGTCCCACATGGACTTATAGGAATCATTAAAAGTCAAAGGCTTATCCTTTACCACAACTCACGGGTTTACTAACACTTGACACAGTGCTGTCAGGAACGGTCATGATTTTCAAGTGTTGTACAACTAACATTCACAGCTTAGTTTTCCCTTTTGAACCAAGTTCTTGGGATCTCCAGTCATCATGGTTGGGTTACCACTGTTTCAGTTTTATTTGTGGATTTCAGACCCATTCCCTCTATCAGCTTATTCATTTGATCTCGATCCAAGCTCTTCGTGAGCGGATCTGCTATGTTATCAATTGATCTTACATAATCAATTGTTATAATACCAGTTGAGATCAAATGTCTAACGGAGTTATGTCGATGACGAATATGTCTCGACTTTCCATTGTACATACTGCTCAAAGCTCTACCAATAGCAGCTTGATAGTCACAATGTACCATTACGGATGGTACCAGTTTGTTCCAACAAGGAATATCTTCTAAGAAGTTATGAAGTCATTCAGCTTCTTCACCAGCTTGATCCAAAGCGATGAATTCAGATTCCATTATGGAACGGGCAATACACGTCTGCTTTGTGGATTTCCACGATATTGCAGCTCCTCCAATAGTGAATACATATCCACTAGTTGAGAACGAGTCTTTACTATCGGATATCCAATTAGCATCATTGTACCCTTCAAGTACAGCTGGATGTCGCGTGTAGTGTAGCCCAAAGTCAAGAGTATACTTCAAGTATCTCAAGACCCTTTTCAGAGCCTTCAAATGTTCATGACTTGGATTGCTCGTGTACCTGCTTAGTTTGTTCACAGAACACGCAAGATCAGGATGTGTGCAATTTGTAATGTACATCACGCTTCCAATGATCCTTGCATATTCCAACTGATTCACAGGTTCACCTCTGTTTTTCTTCAGATGAACATTCTGTTCTAGTGGAGTTTTAGCAGGTGGATCATCAAATGCATTAAATTTCTTCAAGATTTTTTCAACATAATGAGATTATGTTAAAGAAATTCCATTTGAAGTTCTTTCTATTTGATTCCTAGAATCACGTTTGCTAAACCCATATCTTTCATGTTAAAATTTTTCTTTAATGTGTTTTTCGTATTAACAATTGTGACAACCCAAAACCGATTTAGGGTTTATATGTCTTATGTTTCAAAGTGTTTAAATAAAATGATTGGTTTAAATATTTGTGCATGCAAGTTCTAATCTTTCAGGTGACAGATGAGCATTTCGAGCCGAAAAACCCTACTAGCACTTTTCGAGTTTTATCCGTAAAACGGGTCGAATTTTTCTTGATAAAAATTTAAAGAATTCAAAATGATGAATAAGAACATTTGTATGAACCACAAAAATCATACGAATTTAACAGTACACTCGAATTAAATTTTGGAACCAAAAACCGAACCGAAAAATATAAAAAATACACTGTCGAAGCCAAAATCGCGTCTAGAATCGGGACTACCATAAATGGCAGCCCCAAAACAGTAAAAACCTGCACCTTTGACCCATTTTTTCAGCCATAGTAAGTAGAAGTACATGTAATGAGTGCTAAGCTTGACCCTAATCCCATGTCCCATCCCATCTCATAACTCTTGTGTTTAATGCACACAAGAACACATCACCCTCTCCCCTCTCCTTATGATCAGCCAACCCACTCCATTTCCTCCTATATATACCCCTCCAAACCCCTTTCATTTGCCACATTAGTTCTTGCACTCAAGAGAGAAAAGAAAGAAAGAAAGAAAGAAAGAAAGAAAGAAAGAAAGAAAGAAAGAAAGAAAGAAAGAAAGAAAGTTAGAAGTGAGAGTAGAAGGAGAAGGAGCCCTCTCCTCTCCTCCCCCTCTTGGCCTACACCACCACCACCTAGGAGGAGTGTTTCCCCACCATCTTGAATTCAAGGGAGTGTTAGAAGCTAGGTTGTTCATCTTTGGTTCCTAATCTTCAAAGGAAAGAAAGAAACTACAAGGGTAAGCCCTTTAAATCCCTTTTCCCTTGATGTTATGATCATGTTTTGTTTTGAGTATGAAACCCTTAGAAATGGCATGCTAAGAACATCCCCTAAGCTTGTTTAAACTGTGGATGTATTGTATGAGGTTTTTGTTTAAGTTTTCCCACGTTTTTGAGCTTATATGATCATGTATGTGAAAGTTCGACAATATTTATTTCTACACGAGTTAGCTACTGCCCCCTTTTTGAAGAACCCATTTCGGACCTTTATTGATGTTTAAAAATCATGAAAAAATACCTGAATATAGTATTTTATGTATTCAAGAAACTGTGAAAATTTGGTGGTCATCTGATTTATATTGAGGGAGAATAAATTCATAGAAATTTGTGTATTTGAAACCGTGCGAAACTGGGAGCAGTGACTCTATCTAACCTTTTTTCTTATTTACACTATTGATAAAATTATAGGAAAATTTGGGGATGTTAACTTTGTTGTTTTTTTAGATATATCCAAATATACTAGTATTTTGTGTAATATATAATGATATATACCTGTTTTAATATTGTGTGGTAAATACTTGACTGAGGTTGATTCTTTGTTTTCAAAATTCCTTTTAGCCCTTTTATAAATCTTTGAAAATCTTAGAAAAATTTGGAGATGTTCTCCACTGAGTCTGAAATGCTATGTAAAATTCTTGGTTAATTTTGATTAAGTTTACAATAAGTTATGGATTTTTAAGTAAAGTATGTACTGCATGATAAACTATGTTATAACCCCATTTTCCATCAAACAGATGGTAATGATCCGTAACTCAAATGACTTAGGTTTATAAATGAAAAATGTTTGGTTTTAAGTTATCTATACTAATTTCATGATTTTTGAATGCACCTACTGTGAGATATGATTTTTAGACTTCAATGTACACTGTTTTGACGAATGTCTTGCTGTTCTGTTTTCAAATGCAAATGTACCCTATTTTCGTAGCTCAAATGACTTGGTACCCTTAATGAACTTTTTTACATATCATCCGTTGTATAACATACTAAAATCTCATAATTTTCCAGTAAGTTTAAATGCCTTTTTCAGTTAATACTTGTATGTATGTCTCTTGTTAAATAAGTAGCACTAGAAAGAAGGAATAAGTGATACTTTTATAAACAAGCATGTTTTAGGTATATGAATGACTTTTGTTTACTTGTCCAAGAATGTTTTTGAGTGTTTTACTTGCTTTTGAATGTTGAACGAACCCGGAAGATCCAAAACCCCAACCCGTGGACCCGTATTGAATTAGAGTAACCTTACTACCCGAATGAACAAGTTTCAATGCCTTTCTTGAACTCGAACGAAACCCTAGGACTGTTTTAAATAGGATAAATACTTACCCTATTATAGAAAATCCCTAAGTATGATGCGAAGTTGAGTAATAAACTAAAAGAATGAACGATGACTAATTGAGCGGACTGTGTTAGGTAAAGTGGGGTTAGCTCGGAAGCTCGGAGGTCGCCTTTGTTCTAAGCGATCAAGAAGTTAAGCTTTATCTCTAAAAGTTTCCAGATGGGTGACACTATCTGTATAGCTAGTTAATGTTATATGGATTGTTGTCAGTTTTCTGAAATAAACGTAACGAATATCAGTAAAAGACATGAACAATCTTATGAATGTGAATACGAGTATGCGTTTATAACAATGTGAGCATGTGATATGTGATTTGTGAACTATGTGAAAGTTGTAAGGGAAGCTGATGGAGGGATAAGGACGGAAGGGACAAGGACGCGGTGGAGTCGCTACCGGTGCCCCCCAAACAGGGATAAGGATGTGGTTGAAAGAGTACCAGTGCCCTCCAAACTTTAAGGGACAAGGATGCGGTAGAGTCGCTACCGGTGCCCCCCCAACAAGGATAAGGATGTGGTTGAAAGAGCACCAGTGCCCCCATATTTTTAGGGACAAGGACGCGGTGGAAATACCATAGGTGCCCCCCATATGAATAAGAAAAGAGATTGATGGGCCTTTGAGCCATATGATTGATGGGCCTTTGAGCCATATGATTGATGGGCCTTCGGGCCATATGAATGCTTTATTCTAAATCTGTGTTTATAAGTTTTATGTTAAAGAAAGTGAATTGACTTGAAGCGAATTACACTAACTTCTACTAGTCGCTTACCCGCAAGCGGACGGGTTCACTGTAGTATAAGTACGTATAATGACCAAGTATTATCGAACCCAAGGGATGGAGTGTATACGAATAGATCCCTAAAGATCTACGCGTCGTAGTTAATATGAGTGTGTTGTTTTTGGATTTTTGGAAAGATTAATTAGAAGACTAAAATAAACTAAGTAAACTTAAATACTAAAGAAATCAAATTAACTAAGGGTTGTGTTCTAATGAGAGATGGTGATGCTTAAGATAGGAATCCCTACGTATACTAACGGAGCAGGTACATAATCAGAATAACTGTGACACACAAGAAATAACCTAAGTTTAAGAATGCAAGGTGAAAGCTCAAGTTCTAAACCCTAATACTTTACCCTAACACTCGACTTCACTAATCTACTAACAATTTAATAGATTGTGCTTAATTAATGAGACCCTAATTTAACTAAGGTGATGCGGTCGTCCTCCTTCGCTAAACTGGTAGATGAATTAACCCTTCCTAAACCTTCTCGTTTAGTCTACTCGGTGTTAAAGGGTGATACGGTCGTCCTCTCTCTAACACTTTTCGAACGAAATTCAAAAGCGAAGTCTAGATTAATTTTAAGAATTCATTAACTAAGAGAATTAAAACCTAACGTCACAAGTTACCCTAATTACGTACCGACATCCTACTTCTACGAGTTCATCCTACCCCAAGCATACAAGGGTTTTAGCCGGACATGGCTTTAACAAACATAAAAGCAATAGAAGGAATAACGAACATAAACATAATGAATTGAACGAAGAGAATAAGAAACATGAACTAGGGTTTAAAGAAATAAATACTAAGAACTGAAATTAAATTAATAAAAATGAAGTATGAAGCGTTTAAAGTAACCAAGCTAATGAAAAGAAACTAATGAACGAAAAGAAACTAAGAATTCGTATGAAAACCTCAACAAAACGTAAACGTAAACTTCCTTCTCTCCTTCCTCTCCAAAAACTAAGTCTAAATCTCGTGTGTGTGTCAAGTCATCCTTTAAAACGAGTTTAGAAGAGGTATATATAGGCACCGGGTCGAAACGGGATCTCATGGGCCGAAAAACGAACTTTGGAAAATAGGCCTCGGAAGAGCTCGAGCTGTCCCACTCGAACGGAGCGCTCGAGCTGTGTTGGTCGAATGATTCCATAGCTCGAACGGGGCGCTCGAGCTGTGTTGCTCGAGCGGTTCAATAGGTCGAATGAGGCGCTCGAGCTGTGCCCCTCGAGCGGCAAAAATGTTCTGTAAGTTTGGAGTGCTCGACCTACGTTGCTCGAGCGAGGTGCTCGAGTGATGGAGCTCGAATGGTCCCTCCTTCCTTGCAACTAACACTTTTCTTCTCACGTACTAATACCAATCGTATTTCTTCGATATCTTCTCATCCGGGCATCCGTTTGAGTCGATTCAAAGTCCTACGAACTCCATTTTTCATCCTCGATTAACCTATGAGTATCAAAGAGACAAATTCATCAATGTATAGAAATAGTACTCATTTGGCTCTAAAAACTCAATAAAATCGACCAAAACTAGGGCGTTTCTAGCTACGAATCACGACAATTTCACGCCTAATCAACCTCCCCAAACTTGCCATATTGCTTGTCCTCAAGCAATGAAATAATAAGTCAAGTGAAATTGTTAGGGATGAGTCAAAGAATCAATCATGCAAGCTAATGAACTCGAGCTTCAAAAATCAATCACCCGTATACTCACTCACTTTCCTTTATCATACTCATGCAACAACAACAAGAACCACCAAGATTAAACATGGATGTGCACTCAACGATGTGTTTCGCTCCCTCACAAGTGTATATCAATGATTAAGGGACTCACTCAAACAATCAATCACTCAAATTGGCAGCCATAGGCTTGTAAATGCTCTTAACTCCGACCATACTCTAGAAATAAATGCCGAATCAAAAAGGACTTTTCTCAAGGTTGTAATGTAGGCTCTTTGGACAGATGGGATAACAATATAGGGTAAAGTGACTAAAGTGAATGGAGAATAGAAAATCAAACTTTAGCACTTCGAGATTAGGAACAGAATTCTTCAAACATTTTCAATCGACACTCTTTCAATTCCACTTTTCTCAACACTTCAATTTTTTTTCTTTCTCACTCTTTTCACTTTTTTTTCAATCACTTCATTTTTTTTTCGCACAAACACATGAGCTCTTTTTTTCCTTTTGCTCATTCTCAACCTTTTTTGTTCTTTCCCACATCTCATACTTCATCACACCTTCTCATATTCACTCAACAAACATCCTTTTTCTTTTTCAACTCAATTTACTCCCTTCACATTCACACTTTCCTATTCTCCACTCAAATTAGGGCAAAAAGGCTTAGGAATTGGAATAGTGTTCATATGTGCTAGCAAATAAAATAGGCTTAAGGCGCAAATGGGCTGACAAGGGATTCAATGTCATTGGTAAGGAAAATTTTAGCTAAAATCAAAGATGGCCTAAGATCCTATTCGGCATATCAAACTAGACACAATCAAGAAGCAAGAGCACATGCAAGTTCTAGCATCCTCTAAGGTGATGATTCACTCACAAACGAAGAGATTAATTCATGCATCAAAATCTCATAAGGCTCAAATCTCACGGCTTTCACATCCATGCTAGTCTAATGCATCCTCACAATCATCACACAAGCACTCAGAAGGATAATTTGAAAGCATACGGGTTCTCTCTCAAATCAACTCTAACCCAAACACTCACACAATAAAACTCCTCACTCAACCTCACAACTCAACTCTACTCATCAAATCATACTCAAAGATAGCAATCAACAAGTATAAGATAGTTGATAGGTATGAAATATGCAATAGCGAGTCAAATCAAAATCACCCCAAGGAGTATCTCAACAAACCAATAATCAATCAAACTCAACTCAAAGATAAGGGCATGCATGCATGTGCAATGTAACAGGAAACATAAAAAAACTCCACCCCCCCAAACTTCGACCTTGCTAGAGGTCTAAGTTTGGGGTTGTGGGTTACCTCAACCAAATAATTCAATTTCTCTCAATAGCTTTGTACACTCCCTTGTCTCAAGTTGGTTCCTTCAATCTGAATAACTCCATGATACCTTTACTCCTTTAGAGACAAGCCTACAAAATAAACTCTCAAGTACGAGGTTAAACATACGACTCAAAATAACTCCCTAATAACTAAAAAAACTCAAAGCAAATAAAAAAAATAATGGGTTGCCTCCCATTCAGCACTATTTTTAAGGTCCTCATGCCGGACCAAGCTCAAAAAAGCTTATGGGACATCATACTCAAATTTACCTCCCTTACCCTCATAAGAGTGGTGTTTGAACTCCTTTCCTTGATGCCCCTCCACCATGAGTTCCTTTGCTTCCTTCCCCACCTCAAGTGGTATAGGTCTCAACTCCTTCTCACCTTTATCTGGAGGAGTCTTACTAAACAATTTCTTGAATTTTGACTTCTTCTTTTTAACTCCTCCTTTCCCTTCTAACTGGACCACGTCCACTTTCTTCACCTCTTCATCCTTCAACTTCTTCACTTTATCCCTATCACAATAACCAAGATCATAACGCACATGAGTTAAATCATCAAGTGAAGGATTATAAAATTCATGAATATGAGAAAGATTAGAGATAGGAGGTGTGTCTTTAACACTAGGATCAATGGCATCCATGCAATACAAACTCTCATCCTCCTTCGGGTGCTTCATGGCTTCATATAGGGAGATCTTCACTTCTTGATCATCAACCTTCAATGTAATCTTCCCATTTGCCACGTCTAGCACCATCCCCACCGTAGCTAAGAACGGTCTTCCCAAGATCAGGGGCATATGCTCATCTTCCTCCATCTCTAGCACTACAAAGTCAGCTGGAAAAATGTGATCTCCAACTCTCACTAGGACGTCTTCAACCACTCCTTGAGGTCTAGTAATAGACCAATCGGCAAGTTGAAGCGTCATCATTGTGGGTTGAAGTTCACCACCTTCCAACTTCTTGAAAAGCGACAACGGCATCAAATTAATGCTCGCTCCGAGGTCACACAACGCTCCCTTCTTGATCCCGTTCCCAATGTCACATAAGATCGTGAAGCTCCCGGGATCCTTCAGCTTCGGTGGAAGCGCCTTGTGCACTATGTTGGTCCTGAAATGAGTAAACAGGTGTATGGGGGGGAATACACCTGTGGTTACAAATTAAAACTTCTTGAAAATTTATCAGGTTACTTAAGAAAGTAGCTCGTCAGTGGACTTGAGGTCTGCTGAGAGTTACTTTGTGAAAGCTTACTGAGATAATACCTCCACTGAAAGCTCAAGACTTTCAGTTGAACTACTATCTAATTAGCTTTCAGATGCGGATTAGTGAGCCCTTAGAAAACTCATTTTACTTTGATAAACTTTGAGATTAACACACACTGAGGAAAGCAGATAATAAGAACACAAGGTATAAAGTGGTTCAGAGAAGAATCTCCTACGTCCACTGTCCTGATCAAACAGGAGAATTCCTTTCACTTGGAATTCCTTGTGTTATAGTGCCAAGGTGCACTGATCAACTAATCCTCTCTTAGGATGATTGATCGCTAGGAAATTCCAGGTCCTAGTTCCCAAAACAAACCAGCTTTCAGACTGATACAACAATCAGCTTACTAACACCACTTAACACTAGCTCTCAACCTAAACACTGAGTAGGGTTTTGGTTCCAACTATTTTGAGATAATCCTTACAAGTTTAGCTCAAGGCTTAGGATTGGATTATCTCTTTCTAAGATTTGGATATAGCTTTTAAGCTTGGTTACAGAAGGTTTGTTAGGCTCTCTACAAATGTGAAACACTTGGGAAACAAAGATAATTTCGAGTGCTTCTTAGTTGTTATGAATGTAGAGATAGCTTTGATCTTGTGAGTTTCCCGTGCTTGGAAATGTGCACGTCCTTCTGTATTTATAGGCTTTCTTGAAAATCTTCCCGTTGGATTTGAATCTTCTCAAGTAAGTCTTCTTGTATCTGATTGGCTCAAACGGCTCTATTTGAAGCTTTAAGTCTTGTCAAGAAATGGTTGAAAGACCATGCCTGTTCACCAACTTTCTGTAGATTGCTAGAGAAAGACTTTTGGTACTTGTCAGGCTGGAGCAGGTCGGCTGTCAGTAAAATACACTGACGTGTCATCTTCTCATTGGACCTTAAGTCTGCATGCCCAGATTCTTGTCTTGCTTTAGGTGGAACTCCTCTGAGAGAACCTTCTTATTCCTTCATTAATTGAAGCTTCACTGAAATTCGTTTTGCCTTGTTCCAACCAGATTAACTAACAGCTTTTAATATGTTTAGCATTGAATGTGCATTGTTAGTTCCCATCAGTGGACATTGGTCCTCTCCTGATAGTTTTAGTCTTAGTGAGAATGTACTTAGAAAACATTCAAGACTTAGACTTATTCTCAGATCACTTGTCTTCAGCGGACTTCACTTCAGTGGACTTCATCTTCAGCAGACTTCATTCTTAAATACACTTTTGCAATTACTAACTGCACTTCAGTTCCTTAACAGTTGAACTGTTTAACTAAGTACTAACTCTACTGAATAATTTACTTACAAAACAACTTAGGAGGAACATTTTGGCATCTAATCAAAACATAAGTCTTATACATGTTCCCAACAATTTCCTCCTTTTTTAATATGCCGGAACCTATCTTATTACATATCTTCTTTCAGAAGAGGTTCTTCAGGTGACATACAAAGTTCAAAGATTTTGTAAGTAAAACATTCAAGTACATAAGCCTAAATGATAATGAAATATTATCTTGGGCAAAGCATCAGTAGAGTTCAATTCATTGATAAAATGATGAAGTACATATTACAGAAGTCAACTCTCAAAAGTTTCAAACTTAAACACACCTGGGACTTATAAACAAATGCCCAGCAAAAGATACAACCTTCTCAGATGGACTCGAAAATGGGTTCAAGTCCATATTGCTTGAAAACTCTAATCTTCAGCTCGTTCTTCCTCTCCATTATCTCCTTCGAATGTCCTCTGAGTCCAAGATGGTCACACAAGGATGTCCACTCTTCAGTGATCCTTTCTCTATCAACAGCACCTGTTGCATCTTGAGGAGGCCAGTAGGTGATTGGCTCAGGGGCCTTCAGAGCTTGATCAGGGAAGGCATCATTCCAAGCATCGCTGATCTCGGGATAGAGTTTGGGATAGGCATCAAACAACCATGAGTTGAAGACTTCTTGTGCATTGTCCCTTCCTAACTCTCCACTGACATAAAAGGAATACAAATTCCCTTTTAGCAGTCTCCCAAGCTTCATTGAGCTTCGTAGGAACCCAGGCATCATGATGAGGATATCTGTTCAGAGATGGTGTGATCTTGTCTTTCTTCAGCTTAGCAGCCCACTTTAGATAACCACTTCTGAATTTCTTAGAAGTAGTTTTATCAAAAGTGGCTAGCCTCTCCTTTCTTTTTCTCTCAGCTAACTCAGCAATGGTCTCCATCTTACCAACCACCTTATCTCTCCTTTCTTGTTGTTGAGCTGTTAGCTTTCTTGCTCTTTCATTCATTCCTCCAGCCTCTTTAATTAGCTCAGCGAGCTCTGTGACTTTTGTGGGTGCAGACTTGGGAGGTTCAGAAGATAAGGGTTCAGGATTGAGAATAGGAAGTACCTGAACTTCATCAGTAGAGGTTGTGGACTTAGCTGCCAACCTCCCTGAGGTTCTTGTCTTTTTGGCAACCTCTGCTGAGAGGACATCAGATGCCTTTCTTTTTGTGGATTCCCCCTTTTTCGCAGCTCTCTCCTCCTTCTCCTTTAGATGCTCCTCTTTGAACTTTGAAAGGTCAGCTGAGGAGGTCTCCTTGCCTTTCTTGGCTTCTGCTATCTTCTGGGCTTCAGCATCAACTTTCTTCAAGGTGCTCTTCACCTATTGGCCTTTCTCGAAGTCAGGGGTTTCAAGGATAATGTTCATTTTATTCTTAGGATCAGCCTTCATGTCCTTAGCACTTATCCTCTTTTCCCCCTTTCCGGCATTAATCATGCATTCAGCTACCGTGATGTTGAGCTTTAGTTGATCATGGGCCAATGCCTTCAGCTCAGTTGAGCAATGGTCTACCTTATCTTCAAGCCTTTCCAAAGTAGCTCCAGCTGTCTGCCCAAATTGTACAAACTGCGCTAGCTTTTCATTGATTAGCACATCAGTTTTCTCTTGTGTTGGGAAGTCTTCAGCTGCCTTCTTCAGTACCTCTCCCAGCTTGGCTCCCAGCTCTGCATGCTTGGCCTCGAATTCAGACATCTTAGAGTTCCATAACCCTTCAACCTTTCCAAGTAGGTCTTCTGAGAAGGCCTCCACAGACGACTTCAGGTTGATGGATACGTTCTCTACTGAGTCTTTGAGGAACTTGGTCCTGGCCTCTTCTTCAGACTTCTCCAGCTTCTTCAGGGCATCAATGACTAACACACTTTGTCCCTCAACTACATCAATCACCATTTGCTGAGAGTCTTCAACTTTAAGTGTGAGATTCTGAAGTGATGTAGTTATGGACTCCATGAGTTCATCAATGTGGTCTGAGAGAATAACCATCTCATCTACCTCCTCTTGTACAATCTCCTGGACCTCCCTGAGTTGAGTTTGAAGAGATGGAAGGCTTTCTTCTCTGATTGAGTGAACCGCATCACTCAGTGGAGTTAGGTTGACCACGGCTGGGGGAATTTCTATGGTTTGAGTACCTGCATTGCAAGAAGTGTTAGTTCTAACTCCCTCAACCTCACCACCTAGACCTCCTGATGCCTCTATCTCCATGGGGACTCACTCCTCCTCACTCTTCTTCCTCATCTCTTCCTCACTTTCCTTTTCAACTGCTATTTTTTCAGCCAATTCACCCTTTACAGGGATGATTGCTCTTATTTCCCACTCTTCACAGCAGTGATTTCCACCTCTTTTTCTTTTTCACTCACTTTTTCAACTTCTCCAGTTCCAGACACCTCAGTTGACTCTAAAGCCACCACTGAGGGCTGTTGTGGGAGAGCTTCAGTAGACACCTCTACTGGGCCCTCCTGTGGCAAGTTTTGAGCCTCAGTATCCCTTGCCATGGATACATCCTTGGCTGCTTCACCACCACCTTGCTTAGGTGAAGCACCTCCTTCGAGTTCAGACTCAACTACCTTCTTCTCTGCACTCTTTTCCTTCTCCACCTCCTTCTCAACTAAGGGTTCAGCTAGCTTTTCTCCATCAGCAGCCTTTTCTCCCTCCTTCTTTGCCTCTGCAATCTTCTCCAAGACCAAACTTTCAAAGATCTTCTCATCACAGAGAAGTCTGGTCTTGTGCATCCCAGCAAATTGCAGCACTCCAGCTTCCTCCTTCTTCCACTCTTCTGCATTGCTGCCTCTTACAGCTAGAAGGATTTCACCAAGTCTTCTATCCTTGAGCTGGACAATGAGTCTCAGTCTCAAGAACAAGTCTTTGAGTGTGGGGAATTGATCTAGTTCAGGGTATTTAGACTCTAAAGAGTAAGCTACCTCATCCTTGAGAGTATCTAGGAAAGAGTACTCTTCTTCATCGTCTGAAGGAAGGGAAGGAGTAGGGGATCTGCTTTCGGTTGGCTCTTCTGGGATAGACTCCAGTTGAGTTGAGTGTGTATCAGGAATGCTTGGTTCAGTGGGGGTTTGGTTTAGAGTATCAGTTGAGGTAGAGTCTTGATCAGTGGGGGTTGAAGTAGGTTCAGAAGGGGTTGAGGGGATGGGTTCAGTAGGGGTTGAGGGGATGTTTTCAGAGGGGATTGGGATAGGGTCAGTGGGGGTTGTTTGGGATCCACTTTTTGGCTGTTGAGAGCCATCAGTGGGGGTTTTGGGTAATGTGGAGATGCGTTTGGTTTTGGCAGGAGTGCGAGGTTTAGTGGTTTTAGGTTTGATGGGGGTGGGTGCAGGAACATCTGAGTCAGACTCGGTTGAGATGATGTTAGGGGAAGAGTCTGGGTTACCTGATGAAGATTCATCAGTGGAATTGGTGACTCTGACCTTCTTGAGGGCACTGTCCTCCTCTACCTCAAGAGACTTCTTCTTCTTCTTTTTAGAGGCTTTTTCTACCTCTGCTTCTTTGTGCTGGGCCATCTTGTCACTCAGTTTAACCAGCCTCCTCTTTAGCTTGGTTTTCTTCCCTTCAGTAGGGTTGGCCTCCTCTTCCTCAACTGCCTCTGGGCTCTCCTCAGCAGGCTTGAGCATTCTTGTTTCCAGAGTTTTTCCAGATTTGAATAGGGTCTTCAGGTTACTCCACTTCCTATCCTTTAACCAGTCTACTCCCACATCCACATTCTCAATCAAGTAAGAAATTTTAGTGGCAAAATTTATCTTACTTGCCAATTGGGGAGTTTTGTCAGCCTAGAATTTTGAGTGTTCCTTGTTCAAAGCTCTCAAAAAGAACTGCTGCCAATTGTATGGCTTCTCCTTGCTCTCCACAATAGCCTTCATCAACCTGAGCTTTGGCTTGCTCACTTGTTCTGTGCTTCCTTGGTTTCCCAAGATACATTTACCAACAATCTCGCAGAGGACATTGTATGCTGGTAATAGTAGGCTTATGTTCATCGTGGGACTATACTTCACCCTTCTTTCCATGATGGTGTAGACTCATTCCTCCTCCTTATCCAAGATACAAGTATCTGGATTTGGGCCTACAGATGGGAGTTCAAATAACTCCTTCAAATCATCTCCGCTTATCCGAATCTCCTTTCGAATTTTTTGGTGCTCAACGACCTCCATATCATCTCTCATCACCTTCTTCTTTCTTTGTACAAATAGACATGATCTAATTCTTGAGTCAGAGTTGGATATGTTGCAGAAAAATTCAAGAACCTGCCTATCATAACAGTACTCTGGATGTACTGATAGAAATTTCTCTAAACCAGCGGCTTTGACCATTTCCAAAGCCTCCTTAATGTGAGAGAACTCGGGTCTTGATTTAATCTCTGGGTTGTTGAAAAGAATTATAGGTTCATACCAGAAATTATCTTTGTTGTTCAGAAACCCTAGGTTAAGTTTGGCCATGTTTGTAAGTAGATTTCGAAAAATTTGTGTTTGCAGAAAAAGTTAAGAAGAGATAGTAAGTGTTTGCTTGGAAGTATGTTCGAAAAGGTTTACAAGTGAACGTTTGGGGTTTTTATATGAGTAATGAACGGTGAGATTAGATTCTGCAATCAACGTCTGAGATTATTTTGAGTGAAAGGTCGTGGACAGTTGCAAAGGTAGTGGGGAGGTTTTAAGAGATCTTGACGGTTAGAAAAGAACCGCCTGAAATGGATGGTATGGATTGGAAAAGTTGGTAGCCGGAAGGTCACATCATCCGGCTTTTAGGGCGCGTGAGATAGGTAATTGAAAAAGCATGTATGACTTGTACCACGCGCATTAAATGCTTGCCATACCAAAATCTCTTCGGAACAGTGGAAAAAGATTTATTTTCCCAGAAAGCACTCATTAGTAAGTTTTGAACCCAAATAAATATATATAAAACTAAGAGGCTTTAGATTTGAAAATAACATAAGTATAAACTTTGACCTCCACTGAGGTTCGACCTCGTCTGATATTCAGACCTCTTCTGAGATGAGGAACTTCTTCCGAGAAAGATCCTCTTCTGAATATGAACCTCCACTGAGTTGAAGGTAACTCTTCTGAGATTGAATCCTTTCTTTACTCTCCTGGATCTAGGAGTCCAAGCTCTACTGACAACTCTTGAAACCTTGCTTCAGCCAAGGGTTTTGTGAAGACATCTGCCTTCTGTTTGTGTGGATTTTGAGCATTTTGATGTCCTTCTTCTCCACATGATCTCTGATGAAATGATGCCTTATGTCCACATGTTTGCATCTTGTGTGGAGAACTGGATTTTCTGAAATAGCAATTGCACTATTGTTGTCACAGAAAATAGGGACTTCATTGGCAAAAATGTTGTAATCTCTCAGTTGTTGTCTTAGCCAAAGAATTTGAGCACAACAACTTCCAGCTGCCATATACTCAGCTTCAGTAGTGCTTGTGGCTACTGAGTTTTGTTTCTTGGAGAACCAAGAAATCAGCTTACTTCCCAAGAATTGACAAGTGCCTGAGGTTGATTTCCTGTCAATTCTACATCCTCCATAATCAGCATCTGAGTATCCTGTGAGTTCCAGATTGTCATCTGAGGGATACCACAATCCCATATACACAGTACCCTTAAGGTATTTGAGAATCCTCTTAGCAGCTTCCAGATGACTTTTGTTGGGGTTGGCTTGATATCTTGCACATATCCCAACTGCAAATGTGATATCAGGCCTGCTTGCTGTGAGATACAGTAGAGATCCAATGATGGCTCTGTAATGATTCTGATCTACTGATTCACCATCCTCATCTGGCTCCATTTTGGTGTTGGTGTTGAGTGGAACTCTTGCTACTTTGCTGGTCTGGCATCCAAACTTGTTGATCAGCTCCCTTGTATATTTGGCTTGATTGATGAAGATTCCTTCAGGGGACTGCTTAACTTGAAGTCCTAGGAAGAAATTCATTTCTCCCATCATAGACATCTCAAATTTTCCCTTCATCAGTTGAGAAAACTTTTCACAGAGGACTTGGTTGGGACAACCAAAAATGATATCATCCACATAGATTTGTACAAGCAAAGTGTCCTCTCCTTTTGTGATCCTGAATAGAGTCCTATCAACTCTCCCTTTGATGAAACCATGATCCAAAATGAATTGTGACAAAGTATCATACCAAGCTCTTGGAGCTTGTTTCAGTCCATATAGAGCTTTCCTCAGTCTATATACTTTGTGACTTTCTTCAAAACCTGGGGGTTGCTCCACATAGACTTCTTCATTGAGTACTCCATTCAAGAAGGCACTTTTAACATCCATCTGGTACACCTTGAATTTCTTGTGAGCAGCATATGCAAGAAATAACCTTATTGCCTCCAATCTGACTACTGGGGCAAATGTTTCATCATAGTCAAATCCTTCAACTTGAGAGTAGCCCTTTGCAACTAGTCTGACCTTGTTTCTGACTATGATATCATTCTCATCCTTCTTGTTCTTGAATACCCACTTGGTTCTATTGGGATATGTTTAGTTTTGATGATTTTCCAAAACCACTTGTAATAGGTTTGAAAGCAGTCAGGATAGTATCTTTTACTTCAGGTCAGGCTAGGTTAGCTTTCAGTAGAATAGGCTGTTCAGTTGAGGGGGAACTCAGTGAGGGGGAACTCTGCAACACAGCCTGAAGATATCAAGATGACACCAAGGAGAACTAACTGAAGCCATGCTTGCAACCTGAACCAGAAGAGAAACCTGAAGGAAGTCCCACTGAGTGTAAGTCAGGCTGATCTAAGCCAAGTCTGGTGGACCACTCAGTGAAGAGCCTGATCAGGTGGATCAGTGCTGCACCAAGTAGGCCCTGAAGGAGTCAGGCTACTGTGGTCAGGGAAGTTTGTCATTCAGCCTTATGACAAACTTCTTGGAGTGATCTTCAAACAGTCTCTGAAGGACAACTACACTGAGGACGAGTCAGTCCACTGAAGATCATCAGTCAGTGAAGGATGAAGCTGCCTAAAGTCAGTAGGGTCTTGGTCAACCTACTGAGTCAAAGATCCGTGAATTCAGGCCACGTGGACCAATCAGCACAAGGCGGTAAATCTGACACTGACAAGGCCGCATTCCAAGAAAAGTGGTTGAAACCATTTAATGCTGGATTCAAATGTATTTTCCTCTCCAACGGATACATTTGAATCCCCATTATAAATACAAGCTCATAGCTTGTTGTTAGAGTGTGTTGTGTTGTTGTATTGTATCATTGAAAGAAAATCAAAAGAAAGCCAACACCTACGAGCTGAGAGTGTGAGTAGTAGCATACGTGCATGGGAGATATAAGGAGGTTCTACTCATATCTATACACCGAGAGTTCACAAATATATACATAAGAGTGCTCAGCTTGTAACTCTAGGCTTAGAGAGGTTTTCCCTATCTTAGCTATTGGCTAACACATTGTAAAGGGAAAACCTCACCTAGTTGGAGAAAACCCTAACCGAAACCAAAACCCTAAGTTAGGCTTGTTGGGAGTAAGTTGTTAGAAGGAGAAGGGCAGCCCAGGGAGTGGCGTGAGTCCAGTTGTTAGTGCACCTTGGCACGTTAAAAACAAGAATCCAAAGGAGTGGATTTCCTGTTAAATCAGGCCGTGGATGTAAGAGCTTGAGTCTCTGAACCACGTTAAACCAAGTGTCATTTATCATTACGTACTTGCTAAAAGTTTTGTTGTTTCCACTCACTGAGTGTAGTTCGAAAGAAAGAAGTTAGCCAAGTATTTAAGTCAGGGAGAATCTATCTCACTGACAAGCTTAAGCAAACACTCGAGAGTTCAGTCTCTCGAGTCATTGCCTTGTTACGAGACTGAGTCTTCAAGTCACCACACTGACTTGACTACTCTGACTCGTAGCAACGCAGTGACTTGAGGCTTTTTCACACTGAACTCAGCACGCACTCGAGAGCACAGTCTCTCGAGTCACTGCCTTGTTGAGAGCCCGAGCTTTCAAGTCTCCTCACTGACTTGATAGCTCTGACTCTCAGCAACGCAGTGACTTGAGTATTTCGTCACTGAGCTCATTCATGTTGCGTTGTATGGTTTAAAAAAAATAAAAAATTTGCTCCTGAATTCCCATTTTGCCCTTCGAAAACGGGACCATCAGGTTCCTATCACATTGCAGTGATATGGTTTGTCCACCAACTCTTAAACTTGATTCCTTGTGAACTGGTTGAGCTCTTCTTGCATGGCAATGATCCAGTTTGAATCTTGAAGAGCTTCTGCTATGGAACTTGGTTCCTGGTTTGATAAGAAACAACAAAACAAAGCACTTTCTCCATGAAAACTTCTAGTTTTGACTCCTGAGGAAAGATCACCTAGGATTTGCTCAACAGGGTGATCTGAGAGCCAAGTTCTCCTAGGCTGATGCCCTTCAGTAGAGTTTAACTCTTCTGAAGTTGAGTCACTAGATATAGGAATGAAATCGAATTCAGGAAATAAAACAGAGGGTTGAAGTCCTGAATCATCATTCAAGGTATTCTCATTCTCAATTGTAATTTCATTGGTTCCCCCTTGAATGATGGGTTTAGTGAATGTCTCAGCTGTAACCACATCTTCATTGACATTGCTTACCTCTTGAACTGGGATAGTGTTCATCAGTTCAGTTGCTTGTTCAGAAGAGCTCTCAGGTGAGCTTTGAGGGGTGGTTTGACTTTGGGTAACCTCCTTGAATTGTTGATCTTCTAAATTGTCCCATGTTGGGATGTATGTATCAACACAATTCTCAGGATAGCCTTTAGACTTGATATTCAGGCTGGTTAGTCTTTTGCTAATTACCTCATCATTCTCCTTACTCCTGGACTCAAAAGTAGATTCATCAAAGACCACATGAGGTGTTTCTTCCACAACAAGAGTTCTACAGTTGTAAACTCTAAAGGCTCTACTGATTTGGGAATATCCTAAGAAAATTCCTTCATCAGCCTTGCTATCAAAAGCTTTCAGTTGAGTTTTCCCATTGTTGTGAATGAAACACTTGCAATAAAAAATATGAAAGTAAGATACATGTGGCTTTCTGCCATTCCATAATTCATATGGAGTTTTTCCTTGATGTTTGGTTACCATGGATCTATTTTGAGTGTGGCAGGCAGTGTTGATAGCTTCAGCCCAAAATCTTTTAGGAACTTGAGCTTCTGCAAGCATTATCCTTGCTGCCTCCTTGAGAGTTCTATTTCTTCTTTCAGCTACTCCATTTTGTTGTGGAGTTCTTGCAGCTGATGTCTCATGTGAAATACCTAATTCTTTGCAGTAGTCAGATATAATAGAATTAATGAATTCAGTGCCCTTATCTGATCTTATCTTTACAATGTTTAGGCTCTTCTCATTGCTAACTTTCTTCAGGAGCTCTGGCAGCCTCAGTTGAGTCTCCTTTTTGCTTGCAAGGAATATCACCCATGTGTACCTGGAGAAATCATCAACAACAACAAGTGTATATTTTCTCCCATTGATACTTACAGGGGTTACTGGACCAAAAAGATCCATATGTAACAGTTGAAGTACTCTGTCAGTAGAGGTTGCTACTTTGCTCTTGAAAGATGCCTTTACTTGTTTTCCCTCCTGACAGGCTTTACAGATATGTTCTTTGTTGTATACTTCATTTGGCATTCCTTCCACCAGTCCATGTCTTGCTATTATGTTCATCATCTTGAAGTTCAGATGACTTAGCCTTTTGTGCCATAACCAATTAGTGTCAGTTGAGCTCTTAGCAATAAGACATGCATTTGGTGTGCAAGACATCCAATCTGCAAGGTAGACATTACCCTTTCTTGACCCAGTTAGTAGTACCTGTTGTGAAGATATATCCTTAACAAAACACAGGTTACATGAAAATTCAACATTGTATCCCTTATCACAGAATTGACTTATGGACAGAAGATTATGCTTAAGTCCACTGACAAAGGATACATTGCTTACCCTTACTGAGCCAATGATTAAAGTACCATAACCTCTAGTGGCTCCTAGTGAGTTGTCACCAAAGTTGACTTGTGGACCTTCTTTCTCAACAAATTCTGTAAGGAGATCTTTGTTGCCAGTCATGTGCCTAGAACATCCACTGTCCAAGTACCAGACTGAAGATTTAAGAGCTTCTCCTTTGTTGAGGCCCACTGAGCCCTGCAATCACAGATCAAGCTTTAGGTACCCATTTGGTGTTGGGTCCTACCAGGTTAGCTGTACCTTTCGGAATCCAAATTTGCCTTACAGTTCTAATCACTTTAGATTGGCTAATTTGTCTTCCATAAACATCTACATAGATTGTTATCTCCCTAGGTGCCTTGGGAGTAAACTTTCTATGGGTGTCAGCCTTTGAAGGAACAGGAACCTTCTTCACATTCTTTCTATTTGGCTTGGGTGCGCCTGGTCTTGGTTTTTGTTGATAAAGGTATGAAGGACCTTTTCCTTTAGGCACAAAAGGAGTAGGTCTTCCATATGAGTCATTCCTTGAGGACTGCTCATGCCTGGGTGCTTTCAGCTGAGGTTGCTTCATTTGAGAAGACCTCGGCTGATAGTACCTCTGCTGAGATCTAGTCTGATAAGTCACCTGAGCCTTTCCATTTGGTTTTGGCTTAGATTGACTTTTCTTTTGAGTGATCTCAGCTGGTCTTTTTCCTTTATCCACAGTCTGTGGTTGAAATGTCACAGACTTGACAAAAACTCTCTTTGTGCCACTTGAAGAAGCAACACTCAGAGGACCTTCTGAAGGTTTTGGAATAAAGCCTATCCCACACTTGTTATTAGGATTGATTTGAAAATTTTGAATCTCCTCTATGGCAAGAGAGGGTTTGTTTAGTGCATCAATCCTTTTTAACAAGGTCTCTTCAGATTTTTGTAAGATATCAATTTTCAGGAGAGAATCCTTTATTTGGCTTACCAATTTTAAATTTTCTTCAGTTAACTTTGTCTTAGATTCATTGAGATCTTTTATCAGTTGATCTCTACCATTTCCTTGACTCCTGAGGGTTTCCACCTCTTTTGTCAGTTCAATGGTAGATTTGGCTGAGTTCAGATCTGCTTGATTTCCAGA
This sequence comes from Ballota nigra, assembly GCA_947034835.1. Taxonomy (NCBI): domain Eukaryota; kingdom Viridiplantae; phylum Streptophyta; class Magnoliopsida; order Lamiales; family Lamiaceae; genus Ballota; species Ballota nigra. The sequence goes on along the minus strand of OX344730.1, from coordinate 53,341,422 downwards.
CTCAATTAACTTGGAGTTTTCACTCAATAGTTGTTTGTTCTCATCTTGGAGACAGAAACTTGCTTCTTGCAACCTTGAGAAATCAATCATCAACTGTTCCAAAGTGGACTGAAGATTGAGTTCCTCAGTTGACTCTGAGCTTAGCTCAGGTGTGTGTTCTAGAGAAATGGATGGTTTAGATTGTACCTCAGGTTCTTCTCTTGCCATGAGGCACATGTCATCATCACTGCTGTCAGAGAACAGTCCATCAGATGACTCCAGATTTTCATCCACATCCTCAGCCACCATGGCTTTCCTTTCTCCATATCTTCTGTCTCTTTTGGCTTGCCTTTCCTTTCTTTCTTTTGTGCTCAGTTGAGGACAATCATATTGAAAGTGCCCAATCTTCTTGCACTGAAAACGCCTGTTGGCATCATCATTCTTTTCCTCAGTGGACTCTCTGGTCTTTGATGATGATCTTTCAGCCTTGGTGTAATTCTTGTATTCCTTCTTCTTTTCCAGCTCAGATGAGCTTTTCTCTCCTTCTCTGGTGGTCTTTTGTGGATAACTTCTACCTTCCCTGTTATCCCTGTAAAATCTTTTATACTTGCCAAAGTGGATGTTAAGTTGTTCAAACCTTCTAGCCATCAGGCTGAGTTCCTCCTGCATCTCAGCCTTGCTTTGTGACTTGCTTGCCTTTGTACTCTTCTGAGGCTTTGGGGATTTTGGCTCAGACTCCTTGGCTTTGAAGGCTACCCCCTTCTCAGCTGAGGTCTCATCAGGAGCCCTTTTCCTGTTCAGATCAAACTCATAAGCCTTGAGTTCAGAGAATACCTATTGCATAGACATGCTGGATAGATCCTTGGTATTCTGCATCATCACAGAGTACACATCCCATCTTGAGGTTAGACCTCTCAGGATCTTTAAGGCAACCTCCCTCTTGGTATAGACTTTTCCCAGAGAATTTATCTCATTCATGATGTGTGTGAACCTCCCATCAAGTTGGTCAATGGTCTCAGTGGGCTCCATGGTGAACTGCTCATACTTTTGAACAGCTACAGAAAGCTTGGTCTCTTTTATTTTGTCAGTTCCTTCACACATGAGAGCAAGAGTGTCCCATAGTTCCTTTGCAGTCTTGCAGTGGATCACTCTTCCCATTACAGAATCTGGAATTGTGGTGTAGAGAATGTTCATGGCTATTAAGTTGAGGTTGTTTCTCCTCCTTTCATCTGCAGTGAAGTTATCTTCATCTTTGGGCCATTCTTCTCTAGGATCTGCAATAGTTTCAGCTGTAGTTCTAGGGTTAGGTGTCATAAAAACAAATGGACCTTTAGTAATAACCCTCAACATTTCATCATGCACACATGCAAGATGAGCTCTCATTCAGATCTTCCAGAAGTCATAGTTTTCCACTGAGAATTGTGGAAGCTTGTGATGAGACATATGGTTCAAGGGATTAACTTCCATGTTGTTCTCTGCTGGTGGTGCTACCCTAGCTGCATTGTCAGCCATAGTATATAAACAAGTTTATCAAAAGATCAATTCAGGTGACCTTGAGAAAATACCTTTAGGCACAAGGTATATTAGAACAATGGTCTTTTGAACCACTGCTCTGATACCAATTGTTGGTCCCGAAACGAGTAAACAGGTGTATGGGGGGGAATACACCTGTGGTTACAAATTAAAACTTCTTGAAACCTTATCAGGTTACTTAAGAAAGTAGCTCGTCAGTGGACTTGAGGTCTGCTGAGAGTTACTTTGTGAAAGCATACTGAGATAATACCTCCACTGAAAGCTCAAGACTTTCAGTTGAACTACTATCTAATAGCTTTCAGATGCAGATTAGTGAGCCCTTAGAAAACTCGTTTTACTTTGATAAACTTTGAGATTAACACACACTAAGGAAAGCAGATAATAAGAACACAAGGTATAAAGTGGTTCAGAGAAGAATCTCCTACGTCCACTGTCCTGATCAAACAGGAGAATTCCTTTCACTTGGAATTCCTTGTGTTATAGTGCCAAGGTGCACTGATCAACTAATCCTCTCTTAGGATGATTGATCACTAGGAAATTCCAGGTCCTAGTTCCCAAAACAAACCAGCTTTCAGACTGATACAACAATCAGCTTACTAACACCACTTAACACTAGCTCTCAACCTAAACACTGAGTAGGGTTTTGAGTAGGGTTTTGGTTCCAACTATTTTGAGATAATCCTTACAAGTTTAGCTCAAGGCTTAGGATTGGATTATCTCTTTCTAAGATTTGGATATAGCTTTTAAGCTTGGTTACAGAAGGTTTGTTAGGCTCTCTACAAATGTGAAACACTTGGGAAACAAAGGTAATTTCGAGTGCTTCTTAGTTGTTATGAATGTAGAGATAGCTTTGATCTTGTGAGTTTCCCGTGCTTGGAAATGTACACGTCCTTCTGTATTTATAGGCTTCCTTGAAAATCTTCCCGTTGGATTTGAATCTTCTCAAGTAAGTCTTCTTGTATCTGATTGGCTCAAACGGCTCTATTTGAAGCTTTAAGTCTTGTCAAGAAATGGCTGAAAGACCATGCCTGTTCACCAACTTTCTGTAGATTGCTAGAGAAAGACTTTTGGTACTTGTCAGGCTGGAGCAGGTCGGCTGTCAGTAAAGTACACTGACGTGTCATCTTCTCATTGGACCTTAAGTCTGCATGCCCAGATTCTTGTCTTGCTTTAGGTGGAACTCCTCTGAGAGAACCTTCTTATTCCTTCACTAATTGAAGCTTCACTGAAATTCGTTTTGCCTTGTTCCAACCAGATTAACTAACAGCTTTTAATATGTTTAGCATTGAATGTGCATTGTTAGTTCCCATCAGTGGACATTGGTCCTCTCATGATAGTTTTAGTCTTAGTGAGAATGTACTTAGAAAACATTCAAGACTTAGACTTATTCTCAGATCACTTGTCTTCAGCGGACTTCACTTCAGTTGACTTCATCTTCAGCAGACTTCATTCTTAAATACACTCTTGCAATTACTAACTGCACTTCAGTTCCTTAACAGTTGAACTATTTAGCTAAGTACTAACTCTACTGAATAATTTACTTACAAAACAACTTAGGAGGAACATTTTGGCATCTAATCAAAACATAAGTCTTATACATTTTCCCAACACACTAATGCACTCACCTCGTGGTTCAGCTGCACCAACTTCGGCTCATCCACTCGCCGTCTTTTCGCAATCAAGTCCTTCAGAAACTTTGTATAATGCAGCATCTGTTCCAAAGCATCATAAAAAGGAATGTTAATGTGAAGCTGTTTAAAAACATCAAGAAATTTTGCAAATTTTTCATCAAGCTTCTTTTTCATGAAGCGCTGTGGATATGGGATGGGTATCACAGATTTGGGTACCCCCCATTCATCTCTTTCTGTTTCTTTCACTTTATCCCTTGCTTCCTTTACCTTCTTCCACTTAGGAACTCTCTCAATCTCCTCACTTTCCTTCCCCTTCTGGGACTCATCCATATCTTTATTCTTATCATCAATTTTCATCTGAACTCCTTCCTTCTCAATCTCAACTCCTTCACCTTTCTTGTGTTCTCTTTCCCCCATCTCAGCTTCCCCTGGGGCGTCTCAGAATCAGCAGGCATCTGAGGACCTTCATAGTTGGTTCCACTTCTAAGCTGGATCGCCTTGCAATGCTCTTTCGGGTTCCCTTCCGGCATGGAAGGATATTTTCCCGGCTCTCTATTCACCATCTTTGCAATCTGGCTCATCTGGAACTCTATAGAAGTGAACCTTCGATTGTTCTCTTGTTGAGTTCTAGTCCACTCAACGTTCATCTTCTGGAGCTCTTGATCACGTTGATCACCCTTCTTATGCAACTCCTTCACATCGTACTCCAAGAATGACAACCTCTTGCTACCTTCCTCCACCTTCTGAAGGATCGCTCTCAACATCTTCTCGGTTGACGCACCGCCTTCTCCACCAGGAGGTTTAGACCCCGTATCAACACCTACAGGAACAGTAATACCAGCTTTTGGGTTAGCATAAGAAAAGTTCTCATTCTTCCTCCATGTGTTTTGAGGAGGCTGCTGGCCTCCTTGAACTCCTTGTATGTTCCTCCATTGATTTTGAGGCGGCTGTGGGCCTGGAGGTATAAATGGCTGACCATAAGAAGGTCTTCCAAACTGATTTCCACCTTGGTAGCCATTCTGATTGTAATACGGACCTCCCATGTAATTGGCTACCTCTTGCTGCCCACTTGGTTGGTCTACTCTCTCATTCTCTACTGCATGCTCTCCAACCACATTCTTCCCCAACTCGAGGTTGTTGATCTTCTCCATCATGGCCATCAACAGCCTTCTCGTTCCTTCACCTTCTTCAACCTGATTCACTCTCTGGAAGTCTGCATCTCCATTCCAAGCCCCGGCATTCGTGACAATGTTGTCCACGATCTCTCTACACCTCTCTATGCCTTGATTCAGGAATGCTCCGCCCGCACAGGCGTCTAAATGATCTTGCCCCGCCTTGTTGGCACCACTATAGAAGAATGCCATAATATCCCCCTCATTGTACCCATGCTGCGGGCACTCTATCAGCATGTTTGAGTATCTCTCCCACGCTTGACGTAGGTCCTCTCCTTGCTTCTGGCGGAAGGAAGAGATCTCAATCCTAGCCTTGACCGTCAAAGAATGAGGGTAGAATCGCTCGAGGAATAGATGCTCGAGCTCGGCCCAAGTGGTAATACCTCCCCGCGGGAGCGTATTATCGTACCACTCCTTGGCTATTCCCGTCAATGAGAATGGGAACAGCCTAAGCCTCTTAGCATCTTCAGACATGCCATTGTAATTGAATGTGGAGGCTATCATTAGAAAGCTCCTCAAGTGTGTATGAGGATTCTCCTTCCCGATCACCCCCTTGAACTTATTCTCGGTAAGCAGCTTTAAAATTCCCGGGGATATCGAGAAGTTGTTTGCCTCAACAGGAGGCAATGCCACTCCATCGTAGTACCTTTGTGGCTGTGTCGCGAACCTTCCTCTAATGGCCAGATTTTGATCTACGTTCTGCGGAACAGGCTGAGGAACTACAGGTGGTGCGGGTACGTGTTGAACTGGAGGTGGTTGGTTGTAAACAGGAGGTGGATGATATGGGTAAGGTGGATAAGGGTATGGTGGATATGGGTAATGTTGGTATACTGGGTTGTTGAAAGAGTTATTTGGGTTTTGTGGGTAAGCAGGGTTATTCAGAGGATTATAAGTTTTATGTTAAAGAAAGCGAATTGACTTGAAGCGAATTACAATAACTTCTACTAGTCGCTTACCCGCAAGCGGACGAGTTCACTGTAGTATAAGTACGTATAATGACCAAGTATTATCGAACCCAAGGGATGGAGTGTATACGAATAGATCCCTGAAGATCTAGGCATCGTAGTTAATATGAGTGTGTTGTTTTTGGATTTTTGGAAAGATTAATTAGAAGACTAAAATAAACTAAGTAAACTTAAATACTAAAGAAATCAAATTAACTAAGGGTTGTGTTCTAATGAGAGATGGTGATGCTTAAGAAAGGAATCCCTACGTATAGTAATGGAGCAGGTACATAATCAGAATAACTGTGACACACAAGAAATAACCTAAGTTTAAGAATGCAAGGTGAAAGTTCAAGATTCTAAACCCTAATACTTTACCCTAACACTCGACTTCACTAATCTACTAACAATTTAATAGATTGTGCTTAATTAATGAGACCCTAATTTAACTAAGGTGATGCGGTCGTCCTCCTTCGCTAAACTGGTAGATGAATTAACCCTTCATAAACCTTCTCATTTAGTCTACTCGGTGTTAAAGGGTGATACGGTCGTCCTCTCTCTAACACTTTTCGAACGAAATTCAAAAGCGAAGTCTAGATTAATTTTAAGAATTCATTAACTAAGAGAATTAAAACCTAACATCACAAGTTACCCTAATTACGTACCCACATCCTACTTCTACGAGTTCATCCTACCCCAAGCATACAAGGGTTTTAGCCGGACATGGCTTTAACAAACATAAAAGCAATAGAAGGAATAACGAACATAAACATAATGAATTGAACGAAGAGATAAGAAACATGAACTAGGGTTTAAAGAAATAAATACTAAGAACTGAAATTAAATTAATAAAAATGAAGTATGAAGCGTTTAAAGTAACCAAGCTAATGAAAAGAAACTAATGAACGAAAAGAAACTAAGAATTCGTATGAAAACCTCAACAAAACATAAACGTAAACTTCCTTCTCTCCTTCCTCTCCAAAAACTAAGTCTAAATCTCGTGTGTCTGTCAAGTCGTCCTTTAAAACAAGTTTAGAAGAGGTATATATAGGCACCGGGTCGAAACGGGATCTCATGGGCCGAAAAACGAACTTTGGAAAATAGGCCTCGGAAGTGCTCAAGCTGTTCCGCTCGAACGGAGCGCTCGAGCTGTGTTGATCGAATGATTCCATAGCTCTAACGGGGCGCTCGAGCTGTGTTGCTCGAGCGGTTCAATAGGTCGAATGAGGCGGTCGAGCTGTGCCCCTCGAGCGGCAAAAATGTTCTGTAAGTTTGGAGTGCTCGACCTACGTTGCTCGAGCGAGGTGCTCGAGTGATGGAGCTCGAATGGGCCCTCCTTCCTTGCAACTAACACTTTTCTTCTCACGTACTAATACCAATCGTATTTATTCGATATCTTCTCATCCGGGCATACGTTTGAGTCGATTCAAAGTCCTACGAACTCCGTTTTTTGTCCTCGATTCACCTATGAGTATCAAAGAGACAAATTTATCAATGTATAGAAATAGTACTCATTTGGCTCTAAAAACTCAATAAAATCGACCAAAACTAGGGCGTTTCTAGCTACGAATCACGACAATTTCATGCCTAATCACGAATACACGTGACCAAGAATTATAATGAACCAACTGAAAGGTGAAAGTCTTAAAAGTATTATTATTTGGATCTCCTGACAATCGGTATAACAGCATACAGGTTACCCGCTGAGATTTTATCTCACGCCCCTCTCTAAATATTTTCAGGTTATGGTGCTGAGGTCCGGGAGCTGCCGTAGATGACTACTTCCCACTCTCGCTTATTAATTAAATAAACTGCTTTTATCAGGATTGAGACTTTATGCTATTTGAATACTACTATTAATCTTTTGTCACTAATGCCTCGAGAGTCATACCCATGACTCGTCGGGATGTTTCCTTATTAAGTAATGGGATAATGATTTTTATTAAGTAACAAACTGATGTTTCTCAAATAAGTATCATGTTAAGTTCTTCCGCTGCATCTGTATAATTATATTTACTGTCTTATCTTTTATAAAGAAATTTTCTGGCTCAGTTTTTATGGTTCACTAAGTGATGACTCGGGTTTAGGACGTTGTGACCTCAAAGGTCAACATTCTGAATACCGGGGCATTACAGGTGGTATCAGAGCCTATGTTCAAAACTTCGGACCAAATGGTTTATTTTCCTTTATTTCAAAATTTTCACTTAATATAGTAGACAAATTTTATAAAAATTCAAAAATTAAATATCACTAGTGGGAAGGTTGTCTACAGCGAGCATACCGGAAAAACCTCAAGGTATGTGATGTCTTATGTGAAATTGAATAATAAAACCCTTACAAATAAGAAAATCGAAAATGAAAGAAAGAACACAGAAGCTTATGAGGACAAGTGCTTGAATTTCATACTATTTGCGCATGTATGTGGAATTACTTGATTATTCATGTTATACTATTCTGTGACGTCATTTTCTCTGGCGAGCAAAACTGTTATTTCGTGTATAGTATTACTATTATATTTTTTCTTTCCTTTCTTAGTGTTTCGTTACTGACCTTAGACCTTTTTCCCGTTTAGACGAGGACCCTAGGCAGGTAGTATGGCATACACTCACCATCTTCGGAACATTTACCAGTGGGAGGGCGAGACCATCTACCACTTTGTGGGCCGTTTCACCCTTTGTAGAGACCGAGCTCTCGGTGAGGGCTTAACGCTATCCGAGCCAGACACTGCGGTCCTCCTACGAGATGCAGTCCAGCCACGGTGGTTGGAACGTGCACAGAGGGTATTTGATTCTAGATGGGCTACTGATGCTGAGACAGCAGGCCACATCAGTCTTGTCGCTTTTATGGATGACTTGGTCGACAGCATCAACGCGGCTACTAAGGCCATAGAGCGGTCCAACCTAGAGATGGGTCGTGCCGCTTTCCATGAGGCCGTGGCAGCCCTCATTGGTACAGAGAGGAATGCTGTTGTGAGCGAGATGCTAGTCCTTAGAGAGAAGATGAGACACCTAGCAGAGCGGGAGGCAGAGCTCAGCCACGAGATCACCCGTCTGGCGGATCGCCAGAATGCGAGGTTGGATAGGGCGAGGCAGCACCGCCATATGGGTGTTGTTTGCCCAATTTGTTAAAGCACAAATTCAACTACTCGCAAGTGTACGAGATATTTGTTATAGTAAGGCAATTGACCAAGTTAAATATCGAACCACGGGACTAGTGTCTAGTGTAGCCCTAATACTATACGTCGTCGCATAATTGTAGTGCGGATCAAGGTTTAGGATCGGGTTTTCTCAAAATTAAAACACAAATGAAAGCAACTAAACAATCAAAGAAAATAACTAAATGAAAGCAATAAGCAAATACTAATTTTAGGGATTTTCAAAACAATTAAACGAGACATGTTCGGGTGTTCATCATCACATGAGAATCAAGTACACGATTCGATAAGTAATAACTATTCAAGTTTCCGATCAACTATAGAAGCAATCACTAAATATCACGTATTCACCGTACTGGATAAGCCTAGGCAAACACGTCAAATGAAAACATCGGATCGTTAATCTTCTCACTTATCACCAATTTCTCAATTAAGCAACAAGTGTAGGAAATATGGGGTTCTAATGAAAATACCCAACTCTCGTTGCGATACTCCAATATCCACTCAAATTTCATAAATCACTCACACCCATACTAGATCATGCACCGACCCAACTCTCGTTGCGATAAACACACAATCTAAATACGAATTACAAGAGCAATCATGAAATCGAACAATCAAAGTCCATAATCCTAATAGATTGACCTTCAACTAGAATAGATATCACAAATCAAATCAAATACTCAATTACTCATATAAATCCAAACACCCAAACACAGGACAATTAACAATTCATAATAACAAACAAGTTCATATGAAATAAAGAAAAATAATCCATAAACATTAAATTAAACCAAATGGAAATGAAATTAAGGAAAGAAGTCACCTCTTGAGTGTTGGTTTAGCTACAAAACTTGATAATCCTTGCTTGAATTGAAAGAAACTACTAATTGAAAGCATAATCTAACCTAATCTATACTAGAAATTGAAGAAAATGCAAAATAAAAAAATGAAAAGGAAAAAAAAAACTATTCTAGGGGATTAGGGTTCTAAAGCCCTTGAAAAAATGAGTGTAAAGTCAGGAAGAAAGGTATTTATAAGTGGGTTAGAAAGCTCTTGGCCGAAATTGCATTTAAGTCCTCCAAAAGTTGAAATTTCTGATTTTTCGCGAGCAGAGGAGGTTCGTACCGGTTTGGGGCTTTTGATACCGGCCGGTCTGAAGTATTACTAACCGGTCTAATGCTTCCGAAGCAAAGATACCGGTTTGGGGCTATTGATACCGGCCGGTCTGAAGGATGCTTAACCGGTCTAATGCTCCCAAAGCCAAAATACCGGTTTAGCCACTTTGTATCGACCGGTACAATGAGTGCAAACCGGTATGAACACTTTTTGGGCATATTTTGCTTCTTCTTTGCATTCCAACTTGTATTTTGACTTGATTCTTCTTCCTTTGAATGTCCTTGCTCGACTATTCTATAGTCTTGGCCGTATTTCACTCATTTTTCTACACAATGAACAAAAATACCTTTTTCGACAATTAAGCACAAATGAGATAAATTAATGTTCATAATCACACGAAATCCAATAAAATAGGCAAATAAAATGCATGAATTTCGAACAATTATCACACTAATCACCCCCCCAAACTTAAAGTGTTGCTCGTCCCCGAGCAACGAAAGAAAATAGAACAAGTGGGAGGATTGCGAGAAATAAGTGTCAAAGAAAATAAATAGCAATTGTCAAGTTCCTTCAATCTAGTCAAGCTCTTAAGTACAAAAATCAACTAGCAAGTTCACAAGTCGTGTTCAAATCAATGCAAGATCAAGGCTCAATCCACAATTTTCCTCTCAAGTAAGTGTATCACTCATCACTCAAAAGTGTATCAAGGACTATATGCTCTCAACAATCATTACACACAAATGCACTACCATAGGCTTGCCAATCATCTAAATTCTTCACCACTTGCTAAGTGATCAATTCAAGAATCAATGAGGACTTTGCATTTGGTTGTAATGTTGGGCTCTTTGGTCAAGGTGGGAAAAATTTGGATAAAGTGACTCGTAAACTAGTGGAGCGAGAAATAAAGACGCATAGACACATCTAAAAAGTCTTAAGACAGAGTTGCAATTGATCAAGTTGCAACTCAAAAACTCATACTCCAACAATCTACTTGTCTCATTTTTCAAGCACATTCTTCACCATCAACCATCAAACACCTCTTTTGAACTTGAAACTCTACCAAATAGCTATACAAGAGAGAGTTTCCTTCTCATATTTTTTCTTTTCACAAATCAACTCCATCTTTTTCTTGTACAATTTTTTCACTCATCTTTTTCTCTTCTTCACTCTTTTCACTTATCACACAAACTTATCCACCAAATTCACATTGACGCACAACTCAACCTCACTATCCATGTTCAAGCTCCACTAGCTCATAGGAAAATTTAGGCTCACAAAATGGATAATTTGGCTAAATTTGTAGGTTGCCAAGAAAATAGGTCAATAGGCTCAAAAGGGCTAACTACGGAAAATTTTTATTTGGTATGAAAAATTTGGCTAAGTGACTTTTCAAATCAAAGATGGCCTCATATCATTTTCAAAGATTTCACACTCAATGTAGCCTCAAAAAAGACAATTGGCAAGTTCTAGAGCACACAAGCATGAACGATACTCACAAGAAAGAAATTAGACCAAAATATATGCTAGTCTAAAGGCTCTAAAGCTCACGGGCTTGTCTAATCATGGATCGAGCACAAAATCAAGCATAATCGTCACATGAACAAGTAAGCAAACAAGTTTCAATCAATACCATCAAGCTCAACTAAATCTAAAAAAACCAAACAATCGCCATCAATTGGTTCTCCAACACAAAGCCAAACAATCTTAATTCCAAAGAATATACTAAAAAATATATACAATAAGCCTACAATTAAGCACAAATTTTTCGAAATTGAGCAAAGTAAGTTGGTGCAAATGGAATTGTAAAACGAACATACCCCCCAAACTTTTTCATTGCTATGCAATTAAAAGTTTGGAAAAATAGTGCCACAATGAGATTTGCAACCAACTACTCACCAAGCAATTTACCACATTAAGCAAGCCACTAAAAAAATATCAATCAAACAAATCACACATGCATGCAAAAATCCAAGAACATCTTGGTGTAAAATGAATAACAAATCTCAAAAAATAAACCCCCCCAAACTTCGACATTGCTAAGCAATTCGAAGTTTGGGCCCATGATACGATCAATCGAAATGTACAACCAAGTGCTCTCAACCCCAATGAACTCACATGCAATTTTCCAAAAATGGTGCGCCGGTGCATTGTAACAAAAAGTAAACACCCCCCCAAACTTAGACATTGCCAAGCAAGTCTAAGTTCGAGCCCGGGGTCCGATTGTACCTCACAATTTGCACCAATCACACTCCGTTTCTAGCTCATCTTCTTTTATGCTCTCCCTCTTTTTGCAATTGAGCTCTAAATACCTCCAACATTCATCTCAAAGTATACCCAATCCCCTACAAAGCAAGATAAACAAGAGAAGATCAAACACACACTAACATAAAAACAAAAAACACTTAAAACGGTAAAATAATGGGTTGCCTCCTATTTAGCGCTAGGTTTAGTGTCCTTTGCCGGACTTATTGAGTGAAACCAAACTTCCTATCGGAATGGCCAAGTATATCGATCCTCCTTGCCATTGTACTTCATTCTTTGAGCTTCGAAATCAAGGAGGCTCTCATGAAACGTAGACCAATCACCAATCTTCCTCTTGCATGTTCTCAAGAATGAATGTCCATCTTCCTCTTTCACCATCATCTCCTTCCGTTCCTTTTCTTCTCTTCCAAGGATGCACAAGATCTTCATTATTTCAACCTTATGGTCAAAGTTCTCAAGAGGTAAAATAAAATCAATAGAAACAATATCATCTAAAGTATAAATTGAAGAGTTTAAGGGTTTAGAAATGCTCATTTCGGTCTTCAATTTATCCTTCAATGCTTCTTGTTTCTCTTGCTCATTGTAGCTCGTGTCCACAAAGGGACATTCCTCTTCGTAACTTTCAACCAACGAATTTTCATCTCCATCTTTCTCCTTTTCATCCTTGTTCCTATCAATGCAAAAAAGATAAAGATCATTATTAACATCATCAAAGAGAGGATTATTAAAAATATGAGAATTAGAAAGGGTCATGAGAATTCTCCCAAGTTTCATCAACACAATACTCAATGACATCAAGTGTCTTGCACTCAAGATCATCCGATGGATATCTCATTTTCTCATCACTTGGTCCCTCTACTATTCCATCTTGTTCATCTTCCATTTCATCCTCTTCTCTTTCAATATGTATTCCTTGGAGGTATCTCAAAATACGAATATAATCTTCATCTTTTTCTTCTTCTTCTTCAAGGAAATTCCAAATATGAGCGTAGTTCAACTCTTCCCCTTCTTTCTCTTCCTCTTCTACTTCCATTCTCTCAAAATTTTCTTCAATTTCCTCGACTACTTCTTTCTTTTGCTCTTCTTCCTCCTCTTCTTGCTCAATGCAACTCCTAACAAGGTTGTGATCTAACTCTTTCCGATCAATTCTTGATTCGGATGGGAATCCACTTCGTTCGATTTCATAATTCACACCGGAGCAAAGTTGATCAACTTTACATTGCAAATCATGCATTTGTTTTGCAAGATCGGGGACAATAATGGAGGGTATTGTCTCTTCTATCTCTCTCCTCCTTTCTTCGGCTTGGCGATTACACTCCAAGTAGGCCGCAAATGAATCATTAAAAGTAGACTGCGTTTCAAGGAGTCTCGAAAAAGTTTCAAGGAAACTTGGATCTTGATAAAATGAAGGAGATTGGTGCATTTGCCACTCATAGTCGAAATCCTCTCCATTATAGTGCCCAACTTCCTCTTGTTGTGGAGGATATACCACACCATCTTGATCAAAACATGGATTCCAAGGGTATTTATAATATCCATCCATCTATCCAATTAAGCACACCTACACAAGGAAGAGTATCAAATTCAAACAAGATAAAAGAAAAACACTATCAATCACATTCAACTAGCACTAAGTTACACTAAAACCAACTAGTCCCCGGCAACGGCTTTAAAAACTTGTTTGCCCAATTTGTTAAAGCACAAATTCAACTACTCGCAAGTGTACGAGATCGTTGTTATAGTAAGGCAATTGACCAAGTTAAATATCGAACCACGGGACTAGTGGCTAGTGTAGCCCTAATACTATACGTCGTCGCATAATTGTAGTGCGGATCAAGGTTTAGGATCGGGTTTTCTCGAAATTAAAACACAAATGAAAGCAACTAAACAATCAAAGAAAATAACTAAATGAAAGCAATAAGCAAATACTAATTTTAGGGATTTTCACAACAATTAAACGAGACATGTTCGGGTGTTCATCATCACATGAGAATCAAGTACACGATTCGATAAGTAATAACTATTCAAGTTTCCGATCAACTATAGAAGCAATCACTAAACATCACGTATTCACCGTACTGGATAAGCCTAGGCAAACACGTCAAATGAAAACATCGGATTGTTAATCTTCTCACTTATCACCAATTTCTCAATTAAGCAACAAGTGTAGGAAATATGGGGTTCTAATGAAAATACCCAACTCTCGTTGCGATACTCCAATATCCACTCAAATTTCATAAATCACTCACACCCATACTAGATAATGCACCGACCCAACTCTCGTTGCGATAAACACACAATCTAAATACGAATTACAAGAGCAATCATGAAATCGAACAATCAAAGTCCATAATCCTAATTGATTGACCTTCAACTAGAATAGATATCACAAATCAAATCAAATACTCAATTACTTATATATACTCCAATATCCACTCAAATTTCATAAATCACTCACACCCATACTAGATAATGCACCGACCCAACTCTCGTTGCGATAAACACACAATCTAAATACGAATTACAAGAGCAATCATGAAATCGAACAATCAAAGTCCATAATCCTAATAGATTGACCTTCAACTAGAATAGATATCACAAATCAAATCAAATACTCAATTACTTATATAAATCCAAATACCCAAACACAAGACAATTAACAATGCATAATAACAAACAAGTTCATATGAAATAAAGAAAAATAATCCATAAACATTAAATTAAACCAAATGGAAATGAAATTAAGGAAAGAAGTCACCTCTTGAGTGTTGGTTTAGCTACAAAACTTGATAATCCTTGCTTGAATTGAAAGAAACTACTAATTGAAAGCATAATCTAACCTAATCTATACTAGAAATTGAAGAAAATGCAAAATAAAAAAATGAAAAGGAAAAAAAAAACTATTCTAGGGGATTAGGGTTCTAAAGCCCTTGAAAAACTGAGTGTAAAGTCAGGAAGAAAGGTATTTATAAGTGGGTTAGAAAGCTCTTGGCCGAAATTGCATTTAAGTCCTCCAAAAGTTGAAATTTCTGATTTTTCGCGAGCAGAGGAGGTTCGTACCGGTTTGGGGCTTTTGATACCGGCCGGTCTGAAGTATTACTAACCGGTCTAATGCTCCCGAAGCAAAGATACCGGTTTGGGGCTATTGATACCGGCCGGTCTGAAGGATGCTTAACCGGTCTAATGCTCCCAAAGCCAAAATACCGGTTTAGCCACTTTGTATCGACCGGTACAATGAGTGCAAACCGGTATGAACACTTTTTGGGCATATTTTGCTTCTTCTTTGCATTCCAACTTGTATTTTGACTTGATTCTTCTTCCTTTGAATGTCCTTGCTCGACTATTCTATAGTCTTGGCCGTATTTCACTCATTTTTCTACACAATGAACAAAAATACCTTTTTCGACAATTAAGCACAAATGAGATAAATTAATGTTCATAATCACACGAAATCCAATAAAATAGGCAAATAAAATGCATGAATTTCGAGCAATTATCACACTAATCAGGTGTAGACTTTTGGGGAGAGTCTGGATTAGCGGGTGGACCCGTGCAGTCGGATCCAGTAGAGGCATACATGGATGTTGAGAGTCCTGAGGAGGCAAGGGAGAACATCGATATTGAACTCTCTATTCGCCCGACCCCTAACACCCATGATGTTGAGGCAGGACCTAGCCAGCACCCCGATGTTTGCTCAGCCACCGACTGATTAGTTGTAGTAGGAGGTTGTTGTATATAGTTTTGGGGATAGTTTCCCGGTTGTAGCCGGATGATCCCAGTTGTAGTTGGAGTTAGGAATCTTGTAGTCAATATAGACTCGAACCTTTTTTCTCACCTAGATTAGTTCTTTTGTAGAAGCTTACGTGCTTGTCTTTGGTTAACCTATTATGTAAAATTTGACTATTTTAATGTTATTGTTGATATATTTTAAAGTCTCGCATCTCTTAATTTTCGTTGGAGACCCGTTTCTCTCCGTTTAACCTTGAGAACTTGTTTTTCTCTTTCCCAATTATATATGTGTATTACAGTCTCACGTGAGTTTTTTTTTGGGATATTCTATTCTATCTGTTATATTTATCTTGTATTTGCATCATGTGTCATTATTTTCCCTAACATGCATCGTCGTAGCTCGTTACCATGCTGCTGATCTAGACAGTATGTTCCGGTTTCTGTGTGCACCCCTGCGTGATTGAATTAATACCATGCTGTAAAATATTGGATTCTCTTGTTTTGAATTTTATCATACCTATATGAAGTAATATTTTCCTTCTTTTAAACCTTTTCCTTAGGATGCCGCCGAAGAGGAAAACACGAGCTAACCAAGAACCGTCTGAGGGTTCCGTAGGACAGGAAGCTCCACCCGCTGCTTCAGGAGCCGAAATGGCATGAGATTTCTTTAACTCCCTACAGACATTCATGCAGCAACAAGCACCCTCACCCTCACCTGCTCATGCACCACCTCATCACCCCCATGCAAACTTTACAGTTGAATAGTTTTGACGTTTGTAACCACCTCGATTGAAGGGAAACGAAGGCCCCATGGGATCCGAGGAATGGATAGCTGAGATGGAACGAATTTTCCGCCACATGACACTAACTGAGGCTCAGAAGGTATCATGTGCCCAGTTCCAGTTGGCCAAAGATGCTGCCCAGTGGTGGGAAGCCCACGAGCGTACTATGACCCCTGGAGAAATGGAATCCCTAACTTGGGAAGATTTTAAGCAAGCCGCGATGAAGAGGTACTTTCCACAGGCCCTTCGTGACAGGAAAGAAGTGGAATGTGTGAACCTCAAACAAGGAACTCTCTCTGTCACTGAGTATGAGAAACAATTTAACAAACTGTCCTGTTATGCCCCGCACCTGGTGGAGGTAGATGAGAGGAAAGCCAGAAGGTTTAAGAGAAGGCCAGAAGTTGGAGGTGTAGTAGCTGGGCTGAAGCTCCCCACTTATGGTGAAGTTTTCGATCGTGCACTGATCGTGCCCATTGGCTTGGGTCTGGAGTTCAGGCAGCCTCCACCTACACTATCAGTGAATCGAAACTGGTCACCGAATTTCAAGAGAGACTCAAGCCAGCCACAGAGAGGAAATAACCCTGTTGTCCAGACTAGACCGAGACCTCCTCCACATTGTTCAAGTTGTGGAAGGTTTCATGTAGGACCACGCCTCAGGAAGTCTGGCGCATGTTTCAAGTGCCACCAAGTAGGGCATAGATTCTCAGAATGCCCACAACTAGTCGATGGGGGGAACCAGGCTCGACAGCCACCGGCGAACAACTTCCGTCCACCGGGACCCCCGAGTGGCAACAACCGTCCGCCTGGACCACCGAGATGAAACTTCCCCAGTCAACAACCTAGAGGACGTGCCCAGGTGAATGCAATGATGGAATAGGAATGAATGGGAGACCCAACTCTTAATGAGACCATGACAGGTACGTTACTAGTACTTGGTTTACCTGCTCATGTATTGTTTGATACTGGAGCATCACACTCCTTTATCTCTGAAAGGTTTAAGAAAAACCTCAACATAAAAAGTGTTAGAGGAGAAACTTTGAATGTAAGCATTCCATCTGGTGACACCATACGCATCCAAGAACAAATAAAAGATCTAATAATAGAGCTGAACGGACACAAGATAGGAACTGACCTTCACGTTCTAGGAATGAAAGATTTTGACATAATCCTAGGAATAGATTGGTTAAGGAGAAACAAGGCCGTCATAAGATACTCAGAGAGAGAGATAGATTTCGAGACAAAGGATGGCCAACGTTTCACTTTTCAAGGAACAACGATGAAGACCCGAGCGAGGGTAATCTTTGCATTAAAAGCTACCAAGCTACTTCGAGGAGGAAATGCCCAAGGATACTTAGTCAGCGTCTCGACAACTATTAAGGATACGAAATCGCTAGTCGAGGTGCGAATCGTAAAAGAATACCCCGACGTGTTTCCTGAAGAACTATCTGGATTACCCCCAGATCGCCAAGTGGAATTCATGATCGACTTGACACCTGGTGCTGCACATGTGTCAAAGGCACCATACAGAATGGCACCCAAGGAATTACAGGAGCTAAAGGAGCAACTGCAAGAACTTATGGATAAGAAATACATCCGTCCGAGCGTGTCACCTTGGGGAGCGCTTGTACTCTTTGTAAAGAAGAAGGACGGATCACTCAGAATGTGCATCGATTACAGAGGGTTAAACCAGCTAACCATCAAGAACAAGTATCCCCTCCCGAGAATCGAGGACTTGTTCGACGAATTGAAGAATGCAACAGTATTCTCAAAAATTGATCTGAGATCGGGTTATCACCAGCTGAAAGTCAAGGGAAGTGACATACCAAAAACAGCATTCAGAACACGGTATGGACACTTTGAATTCACGGTGATGCCCTTTGGGGTGACGAATGCACCCGCAGTCTTCATGGACTTGATGAACCGAGTATTTCACCAGTACTTGGATCAGTTCGTCATTGTATTCATCGACGACATACTAGTATACTCGAAGGATCAGAAGCAACATGAGGAACACCTTAGGATTGTCTTAGAGATACTAAGACGTGAGAAACTATACGCTAAGTTTAGCAAGTGTGAATTTTGGATTGACCGAGTTATGTTCCTAGGTCACATAATCTCAGCAAAAGGAATTGAGATGGACCCCGCCAAAGTAGAGGCCATAATGGACTGGAAGGCCCCAACTAATGTCAATGAGATAAGAAGTTTCCTGGGTTTGGCAGGATACTATCGGAGATTTATCCCGGACTTCTCACGTATTGCAAAGTCCTTAACACAGTTAGCCAAGAAAGGCGAAAGGTTTATTTGGACGCCGACCTGTGAGGAAAGTTTTCAAGAGTTGAAAAGGAGATTAACTTCCTCACCAGTGCTAACTATTCCTAATGGATCAGAAGGATTCGTGATCTATACTGATGCATCCTTGTCAGGTTTAGGATGTGTCCTGATGTAGGATGGGAAAGTCATTGCGTATGCATCCTGCCAGCTAAAGACTCACGAATAAAATTATCCTACGCATGACTTAGAGTTAGCAGCCGTGGTTCATGCTCTAAAGATATGGAGACATTACCTATATGGTGGTAAGTACGAGATATACACAGACCACAAGAGCTTAAAGTACTTCTTTACGCAAAAGGAATTGAACATGCGACAAAGAAGGTGGCTCGAACTGGTGAAAGACTATGACTGCACTATCCATTATCACCCTGGGAAAGCGAATGTAGTGGCTGACGCACTGAGCAGGAAAGAAAGTGCAACACTCAGTGCCATGCCTACGGATCAAGAACCACTACTCAGAGAGTTTTCCCAGATGAAGTTGGAATTTTCCAACCATTGTTGTGCAAATGCAGAAGTGTATGCACTCACGGTGCAACCAACACTGAGGGAAAGGATCAAGGAGGCACAAAAGGGTGATAGATTCCTCGAGAAGATGAAGGATCGAACAGAGAAAGGAACCCTTCAAGGTTTTATCATGAGCCCCGATGGAGCCTTGATGTTTGGGAATAGGATCTGTGTGCCAAAGAAAGAACAACTGATGAACGAGATACTGAAGGAAGCTCACAATACGCTGTACACTGTACATCCTGGAGAGACAAAGATGTACCGGGAATTGCGGGAAAACTTTTGGTGGAGAGGAATGAAGAGGTCAATAGCCAATTTTGTGAGAAAATGCTTAACTTGCCAACAAGTTAAGGCAGACCACCAATGACCGTCGGGACTGTTGAACCCGCTAGAAATACCGGAATGGAAATGGGAGAACATCGCCATGGATTTCGTCACGGCTTTTCCTAAAACGAATAAGAATCACGATGCTATATGGGTTGTAGTGGATAAACTCACTAAGTCGGCTCATTTCATTCCAATTCGTATGACTTATTCGATGGATAAGATGGCACAGTTATACGTAGCGGAAATAGTCAGACTACATGGTGTACCAGTCTCAATCGTTTCAGATAGAGACCCCCGTTTCACCTCAAATTTCTGGAAGAGCTTACAACAAGCTTTGGGGACTAAGTTAAATTTTAGCACTGCATATCATCCACAGACAGACGGCCAATCAGAGAGGACAATACAAACCTTGGAGGATATGTTGAGGGCTTGCGCCCTAGACTTTGAAGGAAATTGGGAAGCAAATCTCTCTTTGGTGGAATTTGCCTACAACAACAGTTACCAGGCAACGATACTGATGACACCTTTTGAAGCACTTTATGGGAAAAAGTGTAGGTCGCTTATTTGCTGGGACGAAGTCGGAGTTCGAAAGATTTTAGGACCCGAACTCGTGGAGAAATTAGTAGAGGTCATCTCGCAGATCAGGGAAAGAATCAAGATAGCTCAAGACCGTCAAAAGTCATATGCCGACACACGAAGAAAGGATCTACACTTTGAAATCGGTGATAAAGTGTTCCTAAGAGTTGCGCCTATGAAAGGGTTGGTTCGTTTTGGGAAAAGAGGTAAGTTGAAACCTCGCTTCATAGGCCCCTTCGACATTTTGGACAAGGTCGGAGACGTAGCCTACCGTATAGCCCTGCCACCCGAACTAGCGCAAGTGCACAATGTGTTCCATGTGTCTACACTTAGGAAATACTTGAGCGACCCAGATCACGTCGTTGATTTCAAGGATTTAAGTCTGAGTCGTGAACTAACTTACGAAGAGGTACATGTGACCATTTTGGGAAGGAAAGTTCACCTTCTGAGGAACCGAGAAGTCCCTTTAGTATTGGTACAATGGAGCCGCCATGGAAAGGAAGGAGCCACTTGGGAAAGAGAAGACGAGATTTTAGCAAAATACCCGCAATGCCTTTAGGATAAGTAAGTAAATTTCGAGGACGAAATTTCTTTTAAGGGGTGTAGGATGTGACAACCCAAAACCGATTTAGGATTTATATGTCTTATTTTTCAAAGTGTTTAAATAAAATGTTTGGTTTAAATATTTGTGCATGCAAGTTCTAATCTTTCAGGTGACAGACGAGCATTTCGAGCCGAAAAACCCTACTAGCACTTTTCGAGTTTTATCCGTAAAACGGGTCAAATTTTTCTTGATTCAAAATGATGAATAAGAACATTTGTATGAACCACAAAAATCATGCGAATTTAACAGTACATTCGAATTAAATTTTGGAACCAAAAACCGAACCGAAAAATATCAAAAATACACTGTCGAAGCCAAAATCGCGTCTAGAATCGGGACTACCATAAATGGCAGCCCCAAAACAGTAAAAACCTGCACCTTTGACCCATTTTTTCAGCCATAGTAAGTAGAAGTACATGTAATGAGTGCTAAGCTTGACCCTAATCCCATGTCCCATCCCATCTCATAACTCTTGTGTTTAATACACACAAGAACACATCACCCTCTCCCCTCTCCTTATGATCAGACAACCCACTCCATTTCCTCCTATATATACCCCTCCAAACCCCTTTCATTTGCCACATTAGTTCTTGCACTCAAGAAAGAAAGAAAGAAAGAAAGAAAGAAAGAAAGAAAGAAAGAAAGAAAGAAAGAAAGAAAGAAAGAAAGAGAGAAAGTTAGAAGTGAGAGTAGAAGGAGAAGGAGCCCTCTCCTCTCCTCCCCCTCTTGGCCTACACCACCACCACCTAGGAGGAGTGTTTCCCCACCATCTTGAAGTCAAGGGAGTGTTAGAAGCTAGGTTTTTCATCTTTGGTTCCTAATCTTCAAGGGAAAGAAAGAAACTACAAGGGTAAGCCCTTTAAATCCATTTTCCCTTGATGTT
This sequence comes from Ballota nigra, assembly GCA_947034835.1. NCBI lineage: Eukaryota > Viridiplantae > Streptophyta > Magnoliopsida > Lamiales > Lamiaceae > Ballota > Ballota nigra. The sequence continues at coordinate 53,319,892 of OX344730.1, read as the reverse complement.
ATGATCATATTTTGTTTTGAGTATGAAACCCTTAGAAATGGCATGCTAAGAACATCCCCTAAGCTTGTTTAAACTGTGGATGTATTGTATGAGGTTTTTGTTTAAGTTTTCCCACGTTTTTGAGCTTATATGATCATGTATGTGAAAGTTCGACAATATTTATTTCTACCCGAGTTAGCTACTGCCCCCTTTTTGACGAACCTATTTCGGACCTTTATTGATGTTTAAAAATCATGAAAAAATAACTGAATATAGTATTTGATGTATGAAAGAAACTGTGAAAATTTGGTGGTCATCTGATTTATATTGAGGGAGAATAAATTCATAGAAATTTGTGTATCTGAAACCGTGCGAAACTGGGAGCAGTGACTCTATCTAACCTTTTTTCTTATTTACACTATTGATAAAATTATAGGAAAATTTGGGGATGTTAACTTTGTTGTTTTTTTAGATATATCCAAATATCCTTGCATTTTGTGTAATATATAATGATATATACCTGTTTTAATATTGTGTGGTAAATACTTGACTGGGGTTGATTCTTTGTTTTCAAAAATCCTTTTAGCCCTTTTATAAGACTTTGAAAATCTTAGAAAAATTTGGAGATGTTCTCCACTGAGTCTGAAATTCTATGTAAAATGCTTGGTTAATTTTGATTAAGTTTACAATAAGTTATGGATTTTTAAGTAAAGTATGTACTGCATGATAAACTATGTTATAATCCTATTTTCCATCAAACAGATGGTAATGATCCGTAACTCAAATGACTTAGGTTTATAAATGAAAAATGTTTGGTTTTAAGTTATCTATAACATATCCTAATTTCATGATTTTTGAATGCATCTAATGTGAGATATGATTTTTAGACTTCAATGTACACTGTTTTGATGAATGTCTTGCTGTTCTGTTTTCAAATGCAAATGTACCCTATTTTCGTAGCTCAAATGACTTGGTACCCTTAATGAACTTTGTTCCATATCATCCGTTGTATAACATACTAAAATCTCATAATTTTCCAGTAAGTTTAAATGCCTTTTTCAGTTAATACTTGTATGTATGTCTCTTGTTAAATAAGTAGCACTAGAAAGAAGGAATAAGTGATACTTTTATAAACAAGCATGTTTTAGGTATATGAATGACTTTTGTTTACTTGTCCAAGAATGTTTTTGAGTGTTTTACTTGCTTTTGAATGTTGAACGAACCCGGAAGATCCAAAACCCCAACCGGTGGACCCGTATTGAATTAGAGTAACCTTACTACCCGAATGAACAAGTTTCAACGCCTTTCTTGAACTCGAACGAAACCCTAGGACTGTTTTAAATAGGATAAATACTTACCCTATTATAGAAAATCCCTAAGTATGATGTGAAGTTGAGTAATAAACTAAAAGAATGAACGATGACTAATTGAGCGGACTGTGTTAGGTAAAGTGGGGTTAGCTCGGAAGCTCGGAGGTCGCCTTTGTTCTAAGCGATCAAGAAGTTAAGCTTTATCTCTAAAAGTTTCCAGGTGGGTGACACTATCTGTATAGCTAGTTAATGTTATATGGAATGTTGTCAGTTTTCTGAAACAAACATAATGAATATCAGTAAAAGACATGAACAATCTTATGAATGTGAATGCGAGTATGCGTTTATAACAATGTGAGCATATGGTATATGATTTGTGAACTATGTGAAAGTTGTAAGGGAAGCTGATGGAGGGATAAGGACGGAAGGGACAAGGACGCGGTGGAGTCGCTACCGGTGCCCCCCAAACAGGGATAAGGATGTGGTTGAAAGAGTACTAGTGCCCCCCAAACTTTAAGGGACAAGGATGCGATAGAGTCGCTACCGGTGCCCCCCCCAACAGGGATAAGGATGTGGTTGAAAGAGTACCAGTGCCCCCATATTTTTAGGGACAAGGACGCGGTGGAAATGCCACCGGTGCCCCCCATATGAATAAGAAAGGAGATTGATGGGCCTTTGAGCCATATGATTGATGGGCCTTTGAGCCATATGATTGATGGGCCTTCGGGCCATATGAATGCTTTGTTCTAAATCTGTGTTTATAAGTTTTATGTTAAAGAAAGCGAATACACGTGACCAAGAATTATAATGAACCAACTGAAAGGTGAAAGTCTTAAAAGTATTATTATTTGGATCTCCTGACAATCGGTATAACAGCATACAGGTTACCCGCTGAGATTTTATCTCACGCCCCTCTCTAAATATTTTCAGGTTATGATGCTGAGGTCCGGGAGCTGCCGTAGATGACTACTTCCCACTCCCGCTTATTAATTAAATAAACTGCTTTTATCAGGATTGAGACTTTATGCTATTTGAATACTACTGTTAATCTTTTATCACTAATGCCTCGAGAGTCATACCCATGACTCGTCGGGATGTTTCCTTATTAAGTAATGGGATGATGATTTTTATTAAGTAACAAACTGATGTTTCTCAAATAAGTATCATGTTAAGTTCTTCCGCTGCATCTGTATAATTATATTTACTGTCTTATCTTTTATAAAGAAATTTTCTGGCTCAATTTTTATGGTTCACTAAGTGATGACTCGGGTTTAGGACGTTGTGACCTCAAAGGTCAACTTTCTGAATCCCGGGGCGTTACAACAATCACATTTGAATTATTACCTATGATTAACATGTCATCAACATATAAGCATACGATAACAAATCCATTTGGTGTATCTTTCACATACACGCACTTGTCACATTCGTTAATTCGAAATCCATTTGACAACATAATATTGTCAAATTTCAAATGTCATTGTATAGGAGCTTGTTTAAGTCCATACAATGATCGAACGAGTTTACAAACCTTTTTCTCGCTCCCGGGTACAACATAACCCTCTGGTTGATCCATGTATATCTCAGCATCCATCTCTCCATTAAGAAAAGCAGTCTTTACATCCATTTGGTGTATTTCGAGATTATGCAAAGCAGCAATCGCGATAAGTACTTGAATGGATGTAAACCTTGTAACCGGAGAGTAGGTGTCAAAGAAATCATATCATTCTCTTTGTTTAAATCCCTTTGCAACCAAACGGGCTTTATACTTGTCAATTGATCCATCTGTTTTGTACTTCTTTTAAGGATCCACTTACATCCTAAGGTCTTGCAACCTTTAGGGAGGTCAACCAACTCCCATGTATGATTTTGCAGAATTGAATCATATACACTGTTTATTGCTTCTTTCCAGAGAGATGCATCTGGTCTGGAAAGAGCTTCTTTGATAGTCCTAGGTTCTTCTTCTAACACATACGTGATGAAGTCTGGACCATAGGTCTTATCAATTCTAGCTCGTTTACTACGTCTTGGTTCTTCACTCTGCTGAGTGGAAGGACCTGCAGCTTCACTTGATTCTTCATGAGTTCGTTTATTTGAACTCATTTCTTCTTTGTCCCTACACGGGAACACATTTTCAAAGAACACGACATTCCTTGATTCTATTGTAGTACCTACTGTCATATCGGGTATATCTGATTTGTGAATCAAAAACCGATAGGCACTACTATTGAAGGCGTATCCTATAAAGATCTCATCGACCGTCTTAGGTCCGATTTTCACTTGTTTAGGAAGTGGCACTTCAACTTTAGCCAAACACCCCCACACTTTGAGGTATTTGTAAGATGATTTGCGATTTTTCCACAACTCATAAGGTATCTTATCTTGAGTCTTAAGTGGAATTTTATTTAAAATGTGGTTAACTGACAGAATAGCTTCCTCCCACATGTTTTGAGGTAAACCCGAGCTGATTAACATTGTGTTCATCATCTCTTTCAAAGTTCGGTTTTTCCTCTCCGCAATACCATTCGATTGAGGTGAGTAAGGAGTTGTCGTTTGATGTATGATGTCGGATTCGACACATAATTGTTCAAATGGAGCCACATACTCTCCATCTCTATCACTACGAATTGCTTTAATTGTAGTGTTCATTTGATTCTCTACTTCACTTTTATAATTTTTAAAAGCTTCAATAGCTTCATCTTTACTTCGTAGTAAGTAAACGTAGCTGAATCTTGTGCTATCATCAATAAAAGTAATAAAATACTTTTTTCCACCTCTAGTTTGCACAAACTTTAAATCACATACATCAGTTGAATTAATTCTAGAGGAGTAGTGTTCCTTTCAACTGGCTTAAATGGTAATTTAGTCATCTTTGCTTCTACACAAATTTCACATCTTTTGGATGTATCAACATTCTCAATTTTAAGTAAATCTAAATTTACTAAACATTTTATAGATTTTAGATTAACATGTCCTAATCTAAAATGTCATAAAGAGAAACACTCAACGATATAAGCAGAAGTAGAAGCATTCTCATTGATAATAGTATTTTTGCCATCACGGCTTACAATCATGACAGACATCTTAAAAATGCCCTTCTCGATGTAGCATTTTCCTAGAAAGATGTCAAACTTGCTAACTACAACGTCATTTGACTCAAATACTAGTTTAAACTGACCACTAACTAAAAGAGACCCCGAAATCAGATTCTTCAGGATATTCGGGACATGCAGCACGTCCTTCAGTTTCAGCTCCTTTCCCGAAGTCAGTTTGATTACCACCATTCCTACACCAGCCACTTCAGACGAGGCTTGGTTCCCCATGTAGAGCTTTCTCCCCTCAGCAGGAGAATAAGTGGAGAAGGCAGACTTCTCCGAGCAAATATGGCAAGTGGCACCAGTGTCCACGAACCAACTTTTCTTGTTGTCCACCATGTTGACCTCGGTCACCACAGCGGACATGTCCATCTCCGTAAGCTCATGTTCAGCAACGTTCATAGAGTTCTTCTTCCCTTTATCTTCTTTCTTGGGCTGACGACAATCAGTTGTCCGATGGTTGGGTTTGCCACAGTTGTAGCACTTCCCGCTGAACTTCTTCGGGGCAGGAGCAGCAGCAACAGCCTTGCCTTTGCCCTTGTTGTCTTGACGCTTCCTCTTCTTTGATGGTTTACCTTTCTCCATCAAGTTAGCCTTGGCCTCGATGGAAGCAATCGAGCCCCTCTTGTCCCTCTTCTTATTATCCTCCTCGATCCGGAGTCGGGTAACAAGGTCCTCCATCGTCACTTGCTTTTGCTTGTGCTTGAGGTAGGACTTGAACTCCTTCCAAGACGGAGGGAGTCTGTCAATCACAGTAGTTACCTGAAAGGCTTCAGGCAGCTCCATCCTTTGCACTGCAATATTGTGGAAGATCACTTGCTCGACAACAGATTTGTTGTCCTCCATTCTGAAGTCGTACAAGGTGGAGACGACGAACTTGCTAGTTCCCACGTCTTCAGTCTTGTACTTCCTCTCCAAGGACTCCCATAGAGCTTTGGAAGTCGGGTACTCATCATACACATCACAGAGGGCATCAGACAGCCCATTCAGGATGTAATTCCTGCAGAGATAGTCATCGTGGATCCAAGTGTCATAAGCGATCCTGGTTTTACGATCAGCATCATCAGCAGGAGCACTCGGACTATCCTCCTTGATGTATTTCACCAAAGAGATGGTGGTCAAATAGAAGTGCATCTTCTTTTGCCACCTTTTAAAGTTATTACCCGAAAACTTTTCGGGTTTCTCTCCTTTCACTACCACCGGCCTAACAGTCCCTTGAAGGGAGACCTGGTTGGTAGCAAAAAGTGGATTGACTCCGGCATTTCCTACGAAAGAATTGCCGCCAACATTTCCCACGAAGGGATTAGCACTTGAGCTTCCCACAAAGGGATTAGTGCTAGAGTTTCCCACAAAGGGATTAGCATTTCCCACGAAGGGATTGCCATTTGCATTCATCCATTCAGCAAAAAAGTTGCCAAAGTTTCCAAACTGGAAAGGAGGAATGGTAGTCGGATTACCTGAGGTGGTTTCCTTGGCAGGATCAGGATTACATCCTTAGTCGGATTTGTACCCGAAGATACTGGAGTAGTGTCAGATTGATCACCCTTAGTCGGCGAAGACACGTCCATCTCGTTATCAGAGTTATGGTTCGACATAGTAGTGTATCGAAATAAGAAACAAAATATTCAGTCTTGCGATTGTGAAAGTGTGTGTGTATATTTCGAAACACTGGAAGGATAAAGGAAAAGAATCACGAAACGAATTCGTGAAATGAAAGCGAGTCTAGGAATGACCTATTCCAGCAAGACTGAATACGCCCGTATAGTGCTTACGGTATAATGCGTACGAGTCTCTAAAGGTAAAACGATTTTATCAATTCACACCGGTAGCACCACCGTGTATGAACTTTCAGCGAGCGGAATCAGAATTATGAGCTTAACGGGTATTCTGCAGCGAAAGGCTTTCGGAAATTTTTGGGTTCGTAAAGTGATTCTGAAAGATTGGACGAAATGGGGTATATATAGGCGGAAATCCGATCCATCTGAAGGTTGGTGGAGTGGAGTACGTGGTGATCATGGGTCACCCACGTTCTGTAGTGGAGAGAAACGCAGTTTCTCATTCTTGAGAAGCAAGAACGGAATATTCCAGATACTCTGGAGTGTATTAATCATAATCGTAGGTGTATTAAACATGTTCGTGGGCCGACTCAATTCCATATGGGCCACCCGAACCGATTGGATCCAAAAAGGTATTGGGCCATTTTATATTTTTGGGATGGAACTTCATTTTCCATTTCTCATGGATTTATTCAATACAAATGAATAATACTACAACTTCCCAAATTAATTTCTCACTCACCGGAAATCGATTTTGAGATATTAAATATACCACGCTCATCTACTCCGCGAGTAGAACAACATCGTTAATTTTATTTTCCCAAAAACTAATGTTTTTACTCCTAAAAAAACTGGTCAAAATCAGGGTATAAAACCTTCATTAAAAACCAATTTCCAACAATATTCACATTATTGACCATGCAAAACTCTCTCCATATTCCAATGGCATTTACTGGAATGTAAAAAGTTACAGCCAATGTTCTTGTCGTTCTTCGCATCTCCATAAATTTCCATTCTCAGCAGCGAAGCTCCATAAATACCGCCCTGTATTGCTGTATCTCCCTTCTGACTCTGCATGCAATCAACGCCACCTTCATTTGAATATGTTGAATCTGAAATTTTGATTTATCTTTTTAATCAATACATATCGTTTTTTAGAGTCTCTGTAATCTAGATTTTTTTTTCTTGTGTTACAGATGTAGATGCCTAATTCTAAATGAAATTTAAACCTCCACTGAATAGGATAACAGTTGAGCCTCTACATTCTTCCCGTCCTTAGAAGGAAATCAATGGTTCTTGAGGATCCAAATAACACTATCTTATAGAAGTATATTATTCTTATTTTTATTTTCATGTTTATTTCCAAATTTGATTTCAAAGATTTTTCAGTTTCTACGGTTTATTTCAGAAAGCAGGTCCCCTGCGCCTCTCTCAAACCTGCTGTAGATACTTTGGTCCCACCTTCTCTCCTTTACCGGTCTATTGAGAAGATGTTGATGATTTTTTATATTTTATTTTCTATTTGGTGGTTGTGGTTTCACTTCAACAGTTTCCGAATAAGCATGAGAGAGCCCTGTTGTATATTTCAGACTTACTATTTAATTACATACACTGATGTGTTTAATTGGAGGGCAGTATAGACTCTGGGCATTTGCATTAGAATATATATGAAGTGGAGACTAATGGACAAATTCTTTGTTCTTTAGGGTATTAATTTCGTTTTTTGCTATATATTTGTTTTATAAATTAATTACAATTCAATATTTGTGCATTTAGGCTGCACTTGGTAGGGCTTAAAAAGCCATATTATGGGCAGGCATATAATTAATATTCCACTTGGTAGGGCATACTAAAATAATATCGACCCGTTTCTTATATGCCCGACCCTGTAAAATAGTAAGGCGTAATACCTCCAAAGCACTATTCACCTTTACAAAATTAATTCGGTCCGAAAGGTCGTACTATTTTATTATTAGTTTGTCACACGAACCGCCGCCGCCGGACCACCGCCGGACCGCCGCCGCCGCCGGACCACCGCCGGAAGTCGCCGGACCGCCGGAGTTTGGCCGGAATTTCGCCGGAAAGTCGCCTGACCGCCGGCGCCGGAAAGTCGCCGGACCGCCGCCGGAAAGTCGCCGGAGCTAATTTTTACCTTTTTTATTACTTCCTACCAAGTAAGTATAAGAATTTTGCATAAATTAGTATGACCTTTTTTATATGTCCTACCAAGCAATTTTATATGACTTTTCTATACTAAATTTATGCCCCCTACTAAAATTATTATTGCCTACCAAGTACAACCTTAAATCACACGTATTTCGATGCAACTATGAGGTACTACCTCCATCCCATATACTACCTCGGTCCCAGATACTACCTCTGAGCCTCTTATCTTCTTAACAGGTGGATGTGCTTATTTCTGTAAAAAAAAGAAAAGGTTGGTGATATTAATTTATAATTAATTGGTATTAAAGTTTATTTGAGACTTTAATAGTTGACTAATTAATTTCTTGAAAATTAATTATTACAAGTGCGTTCTACTCTCGAAGTAGATGAGAATAGTGTATTCATACTCACAAAATCGATTTTCGGTGAGTGAGAAATTGAATCGGAAGTCGAAAGGTTCAACACCTAATTATGGGATTAAATGAAGGAATTACATGAGTTATTTAATTCTTCATCCCACATTAGAATTTTAGAATACTAATATACATGATATTAGTATAGGAACAATGAAGTATATAATAAACTATAATAGATTGATAGTCAATCAAATTTGCAACACGCGCGCGCCGAGCCGAGCCCGCGCCCGCGCCTTGGTTCTTGGCAATTGGGCTTTGGGCCCAGCGGGTATCTAATCTTTTAGAGAACAAAAATTAGGATATCAGGTCCACAGAGTTTGAGTCGATTCGGTTCAGAGACCTACCCGGTTAGAAAGGTCAAACTGGATCGTCAGATACTTCATAAGAGCACATAAAACACATGTGCTAAATTCGTGGGACGTTACCAGCGCATTCAGTGGAAACGCGTCTGGTCAACTTGGTTTTCAGACTGCCACCAACGAAAACGCGTCCGCATTAAATGCCCACGTTTTTTTCCTTCTGCATTGAGTGGAGGTTCGCCTATAAATAGTGTCCTCATGCATTTGTCTGGCCACACATTCAGAAATTTTCTCTTCTCCTCCCTGTCTGTGCACATAGAGTCTTAAGGTTAGTCCAGTTCGAAACGTTCGTTTTGTTCGCCTGAACTCCAAGACATGTGGTGCTGCACTCTTGGAGACGATAGTGACGTTTTACCTTTGGGGACAAATTTCCAAGACCGAAGAGCACTACCGCGGAAATATTGTCTTGCGGGAAGAGGGCTTCCTCAACTCGTCACTAGTTGCTGTCTTTTTTCTTTTATTTTCAGTGTAATAGTTAATCGAGTTGTATTTTCATATTTTCTTTGAATTATTATTTCCGCAATCAAACTCCTTTTTCTCCAACAATTTCATTATAACTCAATAGGAACAATTGTTTTGGAGAAGACTCCCATTATTGCTTATACAAGATATCCTCTAGCATAACAAGCATGACTTTGTTGGTGTTTGTCTTCCTTTGTGTTTGTCTGCATTTGTCATAATTTGCTGAAAACTTTCATCTGCTACAGTCTATTGCAATTCTTGGACCATATTATACTATTAAAGTTGCACGTCGAAAACTTATACTCCCCCATCCCAGTTTTGTTTTCCCGTTTGATTGTGCGCGAAATTTAATGCGAGATTTGAATTTTAGTATTTAAATAAATAAAGTAGTATTGAAAATGATGAATGATGAATAATGAATAAAATAGTATTTAAATGAATAAAATAGTATTGAGAATGTTGAATAAAATATTATTTAAATGAATAAAGTAATTATCACTTTAGGGATTAGAAAATAAAATTGGGGCGAACATTTTTTACAAATGAAAAAACAAAACTCTGACGGAGGGAGTATTAATGAACTTACTCGCATAATAAATCTCCGTACAACAGTTATCACTTTATTCTTCATAAAATATAAGGGAATGTTTGCTTTGATGGATATGATTGATAAATAATTATCCTTTGTTTAAGGGACAATTAGTCCAACTCTTTTCATGTATTAATTATGCCTATGACATTTATTTCGGATCGGTATCACATAAATCAAACACGTAATTGAATGAAATTAAAGTATCAATCTCTTCTAATCCGCGAAGCAAAACATACTAAGCATATTAATGGTCACTTTATGAAAATTTCCACCAACACAAGATCCGTGAAATTATCGAATCTTACCGGTAAAAATATCTTGTTTTACCTTTTCTATTTCTCCTTGCAAGACTGAGATGGGAAACGGAGGTGCTGAAAAATCGTGCACTGCTGATGAGTGGTAACATAATTTCTTCCCGTTAGGCAACCGCCGATTCCTCTTCCCGACTGATGTGCAGAAGGAGCTTCTTATTCAAATCAAGCTGAATCAGGTTAATATTTTCCCCCCAAATTACATTCAATTTTTTACTATTGTGTAATGCAGAAGAATATTGACGGAATGAATTTAGGTTTTTACATTTTAGCATTGGTGTTTCTGAATTGCAAAATACCTTCCATTTCCATTAGTTTGTGAATGATTGTAATTGCTGATCTTTTAATATTCGCTCTTTTAGTTGTTATTTAATAATATATTTAATATACTATCATTGGCCACATAGGAGTAGCTAACTGTTCGAACACATAGCTGCATCCATCCCCTCCATTTTTGGTTGTTGTAGCACCTTATCAAGGTATCTCCAATCCACGCAGTCATAAGCTTAGCTGATATCTACTTTAAGTGCCTCATCTCCAACTTTTCCTTTATTCCTATCTTTTCAAAGCATGTAAGTTTTCAAAAGCAATCAAAACATTATCTTGTATTGATCCCCCCGAAATGAAAGCCCATCTACTAACACATGAAGAATCTGCTTCAATCGATTGCAAAGAACCTTGGATGCTATCTTATATACCACGTTGCGAAGTGAGATTGGTTGGAGGTCCTTTACCGATTTGGGATGCTCGCATTTGGGAATAAGAACCGCATTAGTATGGTTCAAGCCATCTGAGGAAAATCCATTTTCTAGCCACTGGATACAAGTTTTCACTGTATCCAGTCCCACAATTGGCCAAAATCTCTTATAGAAATCGGGGTTGAACATCAGACCTGGTTGATTTATCTTTGTGCATTTGATCAAATGCCATTTTAAACTCCTCGGGCTCAAAAGCTCTAGTCAGAGATTCACTATCATTTTGATCCAGTTTTCTTCTAGTAGTAGAAGTAACCTTCTCAATCTCTTCAATATCTTCTGAAGGAGTAAAGAAATCAGAAAAATACCGTCGGATAACTTCTTCATTACCTGGTTGGAAAGTAATCCAGTTATCATGAGCATCAAATAATCCCAGAATGCGCTTCGCTTTTTTCCGAGTTGAGGCCATCTGTTGGAAGAACCTTGAGCTCAAATCCCCATTTTTTAACCATAAAGCTTTCGCCCGCTGTTTCCAGTGCTTCTCTGCTCGAATTAACAGAGTCGTCAGCTTATTCCTAGCCTCATTCAATCGAAAAATCGAAGTCGAATCAGAAAGACTTTGCAGGGATTCAATCCCGTGTTCCAGTTCACATTTATTTCGAAGCCAAATCGTATCCATATGATGATACCCCCATGTCTTGAGGACATCAGCTGTTGCTGCCAAGCGGGGAAGTAAATCGAAGTCTTTAAACCCCGTCCAGCTGTTTCCCATAGCCTCGAATAATTAGAAATCATAAAATTAGTTAGGAAAATCATTGGATTCACATGTGCTGGTGAGTTCAGCTAACATTATCTACTCTGCATGTTTATCTTCTGTCTGGAAATGCAATTTATTAATTACAAATTAAAACTTGGTCTTGCCGACCGGCAGTTGTTAGTGTCACCACAATAACCCTGGCAATTGATTTTCAGTCTGATGAGTTATCTTTAAATCTGAAATCTAATTCCCGACCAGCATTTTCCAGAATTTGTCATGATTTTAGTACAAAATGGCATTTCTATTATAGCTACTGCATTTTGTTTGCCGATTATCTTTGTTATTACTTTCCTTATAAGCGCATGGCTTGTTATTGATTTATTTCTCGCTTTCCAAATTTCCTTATATGCACATAGCCTCACTTGGAACAAGGTTTTCATAGAAGTCCTTTAGGCCTCTTTGGGGCATTTCTCTCATATTTGTTTTGATGCCTAATGGTTTTAAGATGTCTCCTCCAATTATTTCCTCCAAGTTTCATTTTTTTTTAAATGATTTGTGCTTGTTTTACATTGAATTCACCATATATGTGTCGCTGGTATGAATGAGCCTGAAATATTGGTTAAACTTCTTAACTTATCTTCCAGACCTTAATTTAATGGTGCTCTCTTTTAATGGATAGGTGATTTGTTTTATTTGTTGAAATAAAATGTTGTCTGGGAAATATGGTTACTCCATTTTGTCGTTCTTGGACGTGATTATTATGCTTGAGACTTGATACGTGGTACTTGTTTTATAAGGCCTCAGAATCCCGTGTGCTAGAAATTAGAATAATGTGTATGCACTGCTGCAGATCTTTCCGGAAATCCTGTGTGCTAGAATGTCCTTTTAAGTAGATAAATGATGTGTATGCACTGCTTCAGATCCTAACAAGTTGAATATAAATGAATTAATGTGTCATTTCATTCCTTATAAGTTTTAACGAACTTGGATGAACCTGAAATAAATTTATCAAATTAGAAATTCTTCTCTATTTCTTAAATCTCTGAGGAAATTTTTCATTTCAACTTAAATCTTCGGTCTAGTACATTTTATTTCTCTTTTTATCCTCTCATTTTTTCTTCTCCGGAAACAGCTTCGATTACTACAGCACTAACTCTGAGAAAGAAGACTTGTAGAGAAATATTTTCCGACCCTCAAGTAAGATTTTGTGCTTTCTTTTTCTCTTTCTCATATTGCAATGGTGTTGAATGTCGACGATTACACAAGAAACTTTTATTTTTTGGTTTAGAGAAACAGAAATCAGGTTTTTGGAATCTATATCTCTGATGAGTGACTTTGAACATTTTTAACAAAGGTTAAGGTGCAACTCAATGATAATATTATTAGCATTGTCAAATTGACACTTTCATTTCTTGTCTAATCTGAAAAAAGTCCTAATTAATATCCAAATGCAGCGTATTAAATCATTTGACATGTATTCATTTCTTAGACGTGTTAACGGGATATGTTCCCTCATTAGAAGAATTTTGCTGTAAGTTCGATTTTTTTTTTTTTTACCACCAACTTATCTGCATAAACGGTGCATCAGAGGAAAGATAATTAACTAAGCCTTCATTGAATTTGTACCTGACCTTTATTCAAGGTAGTCAAAAGCGCTCGCTTTAGCGCTTAAACGGAGCGTGAGTTTATGTAACCGCTTCTATCCCTTCTAAGCAGAGCGTTTTGAGTGAAGCCCAGGCTTCAAACGCTTTTTTTTGCTTCAATGATGTTTAAAGCAGTAAAAATAACTGCCTTACTGAAATAACTGCTTGGGCTGCAGTGTTTTTTTATTTTATTTTAAGGGAACCCACTTAAAATCTATGATAATAACCGCCTTATTTGAATAACTGTCTTGGGCTGCAGTTTATTTTATTATATTTTATTTTAAGTTCAGCTTACTTAGAGCCCATTAATAATAGAAACCCCATACCTTAAAAAGCCAAAGTAGATATAAAACATAAGAGAAATAATAACAATTATAGGGCACATCAGATTCGCAGGGGTTTCCCCAGAAAAATAAGCGCCAAGGGCAGTGCTTCACTGCTTCACTTTTTTGTTTAAATTAGGAACCTAATGTAGTGTTTCACATTTTGAATTATGAAGTATCTAATGATAAACTTTCATATAACTCACTTTGTCCCATGTGTTTAACTATATGGATGGCTTAATGTTGTTATTGGTACATATAATATTATCTTATTCAATATACATAATGTTTTTGGAGTTGTATGCGTCACTTCGTGAAGCGCACTTTGTTTTTGCGCTTAGAGCGTTGGAGGGTCTTTGCGCTTTGAATGCGTTTTTCGCTTTTGACTACCTTGCCTTTATTCTAACATTTGTTGATTGATGTAGTTTCCAGCATTTTCTTAGTTGGTCATTTATCTTTAGGAGAAAGTATTTAACTAGGATATAGTTTTGAAAATCTTTATAATTGGTTATACTCATGCGATACTGCACAAATATATGATACATAAAAACCATTAAGAACAATACACTACTTCATGATTAAAGCACAATAAAGCAGGAAAAACATTTTCTAGGGTTAAAACACTTGTTCTACACAAAACAATAATAGAGCATCACATATACTAGAACACATCAGTACGAAGAAAAGGAGAAAAAAATAGAGCATACACATGCATAAAGGATACCATTACAGAAACTCGAGAAAACTGGGATATATAGATTCGAAGGTATAAAACACTTGTAAACACCCTAGGTTTAAAACAAAAAATATTAAAACAAAAACACTCACAATGATTCAGAAGAAAAAATGCTAGATGCTTTTCAAAAATCGTCGAACCTCCCAATTGTCTTCTGAAACAGGAACCGCCATGAAGATATAGTACGAGACTCATAATCTCAGGTGCAGAAAACGCTTGAACGACCATTCTCGAAAAACATGAGCGAAAATAATGTAAGAGAGAAACGGGAGCAGAGAAGAAGAAATAGCGCGATGACTTGAAAATAAAGTTGAAAATAGGGTTTTATACTTAACCTGTTTAATTAGGATCCTGGTAGGAGCTGGCATATTGCACGGATCAAGCATGGTGCAATATTTCATATGAGAATTTGTGTTTTTCTTTAACAAAAAATCAAAACAAAAATCAAAATCCAAATATGCAATCATTTTCCTAACCTTGTCTTGTTCATGCAGAACAACGAACACGGATGTAAAAAGCACAAATGTATCCTTCTCGTGCGAGTTCTCGCAATGTAACATGAAAATGAAGAACTTCAGATTCAGTGTTGGGCTTCTCACATAACACATTTACCATCTTTCAGAAGAAAAAGAAAATCAATATTTTGATTGGAAAAAACAAAAATGGAGGATGAAAAATACTCAAAAGAGTTGAATATGGCGGTGAGGGTGGTTCACATGGCTTGCTCACTATGCGAAAAAGTGCAAAATGAATTAATTTCCACAAATTCTGATCAGGTTATGTCCAAAGATGATGATTCACTTGTTACTATTGCAGGTATTGTTGATTCTCTCATCTTTCCATAGACATTTTTTTTCTTAAATTGGGGTTTTCACGAAATAATTCATTTAAGATCTTTTCAAATCTGTATGGGTTCTTAAATAATTACGTTATTATAAAATTGATCATCCTGATTTTTTATTCTTCAACCTGTTTTTGTAATGTGGGATACAATAATGATTCTTATATGAACATAGTTGTTAAGGCGATAAGGCGCATCTAGGCGCAAGGGTGCGCCTAGCGCCTAAGGCTCGAGCCTTTCGACCATTGCGCAAAAACACAGAAAATATAGTACATAAACTTAATTAAACATATTTGCATGCAAATAAATATTAGATTGAAGTTCATAAGCACGTAAAAGAGTAATTGACACAAATTAAGGACATAAACTTCGAAGTGAAGGGTGCGAGAGCAGCGGCAGTAGGCGGGACTTGGTAGGAGGGAAAGAGAAAGGCAGGGTTTTGGGTTTTTTTTAATTGTTTGTGAATCCTAGGTCCTTAAAACTGCTATTTAAAAAAAGTGCTAAAGCTAAAACACGTTTTTAAGCAAAATAAATAAATAAAAGAATAAAACATATATATGTGCCCGCATTTTAAGGCGTGAGGCGCTTCTGGTGGCGCCTGGTGCGCCTAGCGCCTTAGGCGCGCCTTTAACAACTATGTATATGAATAACAATGGATGGAATGGACGATTGATGCATTTATTATTTTAGGAAGCCATAATAAAGACTCAAATATTTTTCCTTGTTATTTTTGTCTTGCTTGGTGTATGTTTATCGTATGTATGAATAGAGACTTGTTTTGCTATGAGAACACATAGATCACTAGTCCGTATACTGATAAAATTATACATGAAATTCTTTTTCACTAGTATGATTATCAATTCAATCTCCAAAATTTTGGGGTTTTCCAGTGTCCTCAGAGCATCCAACCCCTGGACTTGCTTCTGTTTCCATACTTTGATACTTTTTGGAAAAACATTGGTTGTTACAGAGACAAATCCACACCAAGATGTTGGATCATTTGACGATATTTAGCTTCATATTGGGCATTGGCACAATTTCGCATAGTTATAGTGAGATTTTGAGCAAAATACATTTGATTAACATTCGAAAACAATAGTATACAAAAGCATTGGGTCCTATGTACAAAAGTATTACGTTTATATTGACACTAGGGGATGTGCATTTATTAATAAATCGTTGATGATTAATAGACTGGAGTGTGCAAGCAACAGTAAGCTGGATGTTGTCCAAATGCTTTGGTAGCGGAAACATCTCAATTGTTGCTGAAGAAGATATTCAAACTCTATCTAACTCTGGATCATCATCTATGTTAGCAATGGTTGTAAGTGTTGTAAATGGATGCTTAGATGAGGCACCGCGGTTTGGTCTCCAAGCCCCAGATGAAAAATTAAGCTCTTCACAAATTCTAGATGCAATAAGTGTGTGTAACTCGGTTGGGGGCCCCACAGGCCAGCATTGGGTGCTTGATCCAGTCGACGGGACCCTTGGTTTTGTTCGTGGAGATCAATATGCTGTCGCACTTGCGATGATTGACGATGGAGAAGTTGTGATTGGAGTGCTTGGGTGCCCTAATTATCCGGTGAAGGATGATGGCTTAAAGTTGAGGCAAGAAAATGTGAAAGGGGAATTAGGATGTGTGATGTACACAAAGAAAGGTAGTGGAAAAGCTTGGATGCAACCCTTAATTCATAGCGAGGAGAGGCTTGAGTGGCCAAATTCTGCAAAACTTATTAAGGTTTCTTCCATTGACGATCCTGCTCTCGCAACATTCTGCGAACCCGTAGAAAGAACTACTTCAAACCATTCTTTCACAGCTGGTGTGGCTACCACTGCTGGGCTGAGGTTAATTATTTAATGGCAAAGATACTATGAACCAGCTTCACCGTTAAACTTGGTTACGTTTTGCGTGTGCCAGTATTAGTTGTTTCATTAAAGGGTATTAGTAACTGTATAGTGAAACGATTAATGCCGTTCTGAGTTGTACGGTGAAGCTGGTTTACAAGAAAGTTAGTCTTATTTTACTTGATCTTAAGATTTTGTTTAAAATGCAGAAAAAAGCCGTTGCGCGTTTATAGCATGGTGAAATACGCAGCCATAGCTCGAGGAGAAGCAGAGATTTACATGAGATTTGGTGCAGGGAAGGAGAAGATATGGGATCATGCAGCTGGTGTTCTCCTTGTGCAAGAAGCTGGTGGGGTGGTTACTGATGCGGGGGGATCCCCCCTTAACTTTTCCACAGGAATATATCTAGAAGGTCTCGATCGAGGCATAATTGCATGCTCCGGCATTCATTTGCATCACAAAATAATTCAAGCTGTTTCTGCTAGTTGGGAATCATCCAACTTATGATATTTCGCCCTTTCTCCTACTTATTCAAAATATTTTCAACCCTTGCTATGTTCACATGAAAATAATTTTACTATACAATTATGTCGCTAGAGAAGAAAATATCAAATTTAAATGAAACCTATATGATTTTTATTGATAGATCTACTTTTCCTATCATTTTGCGATTTAATTGAAATGTACGTACTCGATATTTAATTTTTCTCAGAAGCAAACTATGAGCTAGTGCAGAATCAGCAAAACAAATTAACATAATTGGTTTTATATCTCAACTGCACACAGAAGCTGAAATTCTCAACAACTCAAAGAATTGTTTTGATATATATATATATATATATATATATATATATAATAGATGATGAATTTCACTGTGGAGAGTTTGTTGGGTTGTGTTTATGTGGAGGTATCAAATTGTCTTTTGAAATAAAAATTTAGGTATTTTTAAAACTATGGATTTGATATTCATTCTCAAATCAAATCTCTCCCTCCAAATGCTATAAATTTTGAAATCTATGGAATAGAAATACAATAAAATTCATAGATTTTTATTTCCATATTTCCCCTATAGTTAATTGTTGAGTATATATAGAGTGAAATTGGTACATACATGAATTATTGAATGATATTAATTGTTATCACTAAAAAATGTTAGTTGTTTTCACTGAAGGATATTAATTGTTTTCACTAAAGAGTTTTAGTTTGTTTTCACTAAACAACTAAAACTCTTTAGTGTAAACTAATAATACTCTCCAATGAAAATAACTAATACTCTTTAGAGAAAACAACTAATATCCTTAGGCTACAACCCTCATTTTGTTAAACCTTGCGCTTATATATATATATATATATATATATATATATATATAAAGACTCGATGCAATTTTTTTATTAATGGGCAACCCGTTTGACCCGTCCATAACCCGTGAATTTATACATCTTTTTGCACACAAGACCTACTCATATAAAATATATTTTTTTTGGTGTTAAAATCTATTTGAAAATATGATCTAAATGAACAATCATTTACAAACTATATATTTCCTCCACTTTTTAATACATGTCATTTGGAATTAAACTACAAATTAAGATAGTGTTTTTTATGTCAATATTTCATGTAAAGAAAGAATTTCATATCAAGGTCCAAAATCTTGACTATGTCTTTTAAAAGTGTCTCCATTTCCCCCTTTTTATCAATTTAAAGCTTGTTTTAGACTGTGTCTCAATTCAAAATCCTACAATTAAATTAAATTCATTCAATATGCAAAGATAAATAAATAGAGATATTAGTCATAAAAAAAATCATTAATTAAAAAGAACAATTAATTTTTTTATTAATATAATGTATATTTCTATTTTTTTTATTGTGTATTAATTTAGTGTTTTAAAAAATATGACAAGTAGCATTGCAAAATTAAATTTTAAACTAGCAATTTTCCATATAATTTTTTGCCATTGTGTATGATAATATATTAGTTTTATTTTTTAATTTCAAAATACTTAGTTATCATTTTTTTAAACAATTAATTAATAAATCAAATTAAATTTATAAATGATGATATAAAAAAATTCGAAATATACATTATATTAGTAAAAAAATGTTTCTTTTTAAATTAATGAAGTTTTTTTTATATATATGACGAATGTCTCTAATTTTTTTTTATATTGAGTGAATTTAATTTAAAAATAATTGTTTGTTAGAATTTAAAATAAGCCTTAAATTGAGAAAAAAATTGAGACTTGAATTGAGACACTTTTTAAATAAGTACTTATATAGAATAAATTAGACCATAAACAGATCCAAAAATTAAGGAAATGATGAATGAAAAGATTTGTGGGAGCTTAATATTTTTTTTTAATTCAAAATTAATAGGGATACAATTGAGATATTTGAAAATAAAAAATCAAAATGATATGTATTAAAAAATAGTTTAAAAATTTATAATGGCATGTATTAAAAAAATGGAGGAAGAAGTATCATATAGGAGTGATTGTTGGTGCAAGTGTATAGTCCAAGTGCATATTCAAACAATAAGGGTGAGATAATTGTAACTACTCCATGTAAATAATTGTAACTGTTTAGTAAAAACAATGTTAATTATTTGAAAATACACTTCAATTACACAGTACACCTAATGTATACAAAATTTTGTTATCACATTTTATCGAACATCTAACATTTTGCAATAATAATATAACTTGAATAATGCATATACACTTTTTTTTAAATCAAATTATTATATTCAATTTTAATAGCTAAACAATTTTTTTAATAACACATTTAAAATAATCACTTTACAATTAGTATCAGCCCCGCATATTATGCAGGTTTTGTATTTAATATTTCGTTAATTATAAATACGTATAACTATGTAGAAATACAAATTTACCATAAATGTTTCACCGTGAAATGTTCTCATGCAAATATGTACCCACAAAACTAATATTATAACTAATATTATAGCCGTGCGATGCACGGGAGGAATTTTTTAGATGAATGAAGTAACAAAAATTGAAACCTAATTGTTAATTACATACGAATTTCATGCCATCGTCGTCTTGACTCTTCAGTCTACTCTACACCTTTCTCTAATTCATCACTCTCTCTCAACCTTCATCTTTCATCAACTTCGCTGCTGTTTTTCAGTTCATTCCCCCCATCAATCGAGGATTCCCAAAATTGAATTGGGGATCGGCAAAATCATCAATCGACCGAAAAGAACCGTTTTAAAACCGCAGTAAACTTGAAGAACCCGGTATCGAAGTGGGTAGAACTCGGTCATGGTTTGGAGTCATCTTTTGCCCATTCCGAAAAATCTTGAAGAACCCGGTACGTATTATGTGTCGCACCCGACGGTTACTTTCTCATTTTAGGCGAGTCCCAGCAACACAGGTTGATGATTACACGAACTTTTAATTTTTTTTCGGTTCAGAGTGACAGAAAGCAGGTCTCTGGAATTCAATATTAAAAGAGATTTAGGTGCAATTCAATGACAATTTTACTAGCAGTGTCATTAACTCTTTCATTTCTGGTCTAATCTGAATAGGTCCTATATTAATCTCCAAATGTAGCGTATTAAATCATTTGACATGTATCCATTTCTTAGACTTGTTAACAGGATATGTTTTCCCATTAAAAGAATTTTGCTGTGTTTTTAATTTTCTTGGTTTCCACCTACGTATCTGACTATCTGTATAAACGTTGAGCGTCAGAGGAAAAGTAATTGAATAGGTCTTAGTTGGTGATTTATCTTTAGGAGAATGTACTCAAAATCTTGGCTTCTTTATAATTGGTTATCAGCTTTTGTTTTATTCTTGCTTCATTCTATGGATTATTTTGGGGGCATTCTTATGGATCCTGCTTTAAGCCTTCCAAAAGCATGTTTCGTGCCATTTTCTTTTCAGACAAAAGTTTGATTTTGCCATTGGTGTCATGCCTTCTTCCTTTATGGTTTCATATAGTTAACATTTAGAAACATGTTGCATCAGTTGAATTTCAGTTTCCTTCTGGATTTTAATCTTCAATAAAGATTTCTTTCCTTGTCCATCTGAAGGGATGAAAGTCGAAGAGCTTCCCTCGGGGTCTTCATATACTGATGAGGACCAGAATAATCTAAAGCAATTGCTTGAATCTTTCGGTTCTGTTGTGTCCCTCGAGGACATAGCTTCGGCGTACTGTGCAACAGGCCGAAACTTATCTTCAACTGCTGAAATGCTTCATAACATTCCGAGCAGAAGCTTCAGATCATCCTGTTCAAAATCACAGGTTGATCTAGAAAACACAACTGATGCATCTTCTAGAAGTTCAGCCAACAGAATGTTGGAGAGCGCTCATACTGTCAAGGCGAAGTCCAAAAAGTGTTCAGCATCAGCGGGAAGCGTGTCTGATGTGATTGGAAGGGATTACATCAGATCTGGACCGCAATTAAATGGGGCAAGTGAGAAGTTAAAACCAGTGAAACTGCACTCAGATGATTTTCCCGAGTCTGCTATCTGGCATGAGAAAAAGGAGTTAGCATCTACCACACAGAGGGAGTCCATGGACAGAGATGTTGGGGAATTTGTTTATGAAATGCTTGGAAATGTGTACCAGATGGACAAGAGTGTAATCAAAGATGTTATTGGTAAGTACTGTTGGTTGAACACTGTGAATAGCTTGTGATTTTTATAAAGCTTATGTGTATCTTTTCTTTACTGGAACTGTGAATGCTCATAGATAGTAGTCTGGAATTCACTGTTATGTGGCCATAGTTTTTTTAAAAAAAAATTGTTTGTTGCTGCAGTCTCCAAATGATTATGCAGTGAATTCTTAGATCACATAAGTGTGTTTGACTTTTAAATATTTAGTTGGCTTCATCATAGCAACCATATAAATTTAAATTTAAGAGGGATTCTTTTTTCCATAAAGGCCAAATATGTGAATTTTCTGACTAGGCTATTAAGCTTCTCTCTGTGATTTTTATTGGTTCAATCTGTCTTTTGGAGTACTCCCAGTTATGTAATCTATTTTGGGCTAATGATTAGCCATCTTGAGACTTGAGCCAATATCTGTTAAAAGTTGGAAGGCAAACCTGTTACGTAGGTCTCCTTTTTCGTATCCAGCTAGGTGGTCCATAAAGTCTAGTTACTTCTGGAGAGGTTTATTTTCAATTGTGTTGTCTTAATTTATTTACATCTTTGACTATGTTGTTTGACTTTTGATCTTTTTCAATGAAGCATAATATTGGACAAAGACATTTCTTTTATCCCTACCATTAGTGTATGTGCAAATGTGATTACATTTGAAACTTTAGCGAATTTTAATATAATTGCTGACTAGGGTTTATCTTGCTATCATCTAAGTAATTCCTTCACTTAATAGTTGTCAAACTGAAGCCATTTCTACCCTGTCATGACTTTAAACTTGAAATATAGCTTATGGATCTGTTGCTTTGTGAGTTGATTTCAGATATAAGTTATTTTGTTGCAATCCTTCGTTTGTTGTTTTCATCATTGGTTCTAAACCAGAAGCTTTTTCGAGTCAATGCATTAATTAATTTTGCAAAGGCTATGAATTAAGGTTCATATTATGGAAATTCTTAACTGCATTCTCTACCATTGGATAGATAAAGAAAAGAGTGAATGGAATATTTCTTTTAGGTTCTTTGTGCTCTATCATCTTGTTGAGACAAGTGTTCTTGCCAAATGTCATGTATGCTTCTCTTCATCTCTTGCACTCAAGTTTGTAGCACTCATATCCATCATTATTTCCCCTGGGAGCACGTTAGATATAGGAATGCAAAATATCTGAGGTAGTCTTGCAGGCTTCCAAAGGACTTTCTAATAATTTTTATGAAATAGCTGTCTATATTTTTGATTCTCTAAGATGAATGTTATCTTGTCTTGTAACAATCATATCTCACTATTCTAATGTTTCAAAATTGTAGGTCAATGTGGGTACAATATGCCAATGGTAAGTCTGAGTTTCTTTTGATGTCATTTATCTTGAGCTCATTTTCAACCATTTTTTATTTTGTTTCTTGTATTGGGATGTAGTGCCCTCTCGGATCATGTAAAATGAAAAGAGTTTTTTTTGGATGTAAAATGTAAAAAGATTTTTTTGCTGTGTATCCTTTGAGGGACTTCTCATCCCTCTCTTTTTCATTATTAATAATTGTAAAAAGGTCTATTTTATGCATCGACCTGGGTTTAAGATGTTTTTCCAGTTCCATTTCTGTCCGCATAAGGTTGCAGGGTCCTTTTTATTTATATCTATTGCGTTTCTCATATCACATACCATAATATATGGTTGTTCCACTTTTTGCCAAATTTGGTAGTTGCTCATTCTGCAAAAAAATGCATGTAGTACTATATTAAATATTCTCTCTTTTATAGTGTGCTAGTGGTAATGATTACTATTTTGAAGGCCAATTGTATATAAAGTGCATCAAATATTCACTTTCTCTGCTACTAACTGCTGCTTATATACTCCCATCTTCGTAAAAATATGCAGAGTATGGATAAACTCCTTGACCTATCGGCTGTAACCCTGGAAAAAAGTGATGATGTTATTGGTGTTGCTGATAGAAACGTGAGCCGTGCTTCTTGGAAACTCTTGTGCGCATAATTTATGGGTCTAATATTTTGTCAACTAATTACAGTCTGAATTATCTTACTGTTTTTGTCAGTCCTAAACCTTTTATTTTAGTTACTAAAAATTGCTTTTGCACCAATTATATTCAAGAGAGCATTATTCGTTTACACCTTAAATTAGGACAGTATAAACAATAAATCCTTTATTAAACTAAGTCGCATAATTTTTTTTTCCATATTTAATGTATCTGAAATGCTGAATTTGCCTTTAACTGCTCGAAACAGAATATGAAGAATAGCCTTGATTTGCGATCAATGTCTTCTGAAAAGCAATCACCATTCATTCAACATTCCGGAAGGTGTGGCACTTGCTTTCGGAGTATATTTTGATGCAATGAATCTGTCTGGAAACTCTTTCTAACAATATCCTAGAACTAGTCATACTTCAATACTCTTTAGAAGATTGGGTTGTGCTTATTCTTTCAAACTTTTTTGTATGAATAGTGATGCCTGCAGTGAGGATGAGTCAATATTACCTCAAACAGAGACGAAAAAGAAAGATATTCAAAGAGAAATTCTAGAGTCATTATTTAGTGCCCGTGCTAAAAGTGAAGAAAAGCACACTAACCCAATAAGAAGACATAGGCAGTCGCCCTATGGTAGGACCGTGGCTGAACCACTTAAAGAGACTGTTGTAGA
Source organism: Ballota nigra (assembly GCA_947034835.1). Lineage (NCBI taxonomy): Eukaryota > Viridiplantae > Streptophyta > Magnoliopsida > Lamiales > Lamiaceae > Ballota > Ballota nigra. The sequence goes on along the minus strand of OX344730.1, from coordinate 53,295,534 downwards.
AGATTTTACATTTATTACAAGACAAGCAGTTAGCAGCCGAAGTAAGTACATTGCAAGCTTCTACTTTTATTTCTTACAAAATTACAGTCATATTAGTCTTTTAATTTTACCATATTAATAAAGAAGGCCTCACTCAAATGTCTTTCTATGTTTATGATACAATGAATACATGAACTTGGATTAACTTAGGAACTTTTGGTTCTTAGCAAACTTTTAAAGTACAATTATTATCAGATAAGATGCATTTGATATTTATTCTATTGCTTATTTTACTGTTGGGTAATGGGATCTGGAGTTACAGTAAACAATAACCTTTTTTTTTTTTCATCAGAAAAACAATAACCTTTTTTACTTTACTGTTTACTACTGATTCAACCTGTGTCATTCAAGAGACTTTTTCTATTCTCCCTTGCCACTTAGAGTTATTATCCTTTTGTTTTCTAGATGCAACTTCAGAAATCATTATATTGCCAGGTTCACCATGTCCATTGATCATGCATGCTTGCCAAAAAGCTTTTAATATTTCAATTTTTTCTGTCCTGTTAGAGAAATGCTGAGCACCTACTATTTCCTTACTGTCATGCAACGCCCTGTCTTTTACACGATTAGAGATGACATTTGGTTCATTATTACAAACATACTTATTGCATACTCAGTTCTCTGATGATATAAATGTTTTCTTATCATTTTTTATTTGTCATCATTAGATTTAGATATAGCTTCTACTTGCATAAGTTGCACATTTCCAATGAATCTTGTGTAGTTTGTGGTTTCTTATATTTTCGCCACTTGACTTTGTTTTGCATCCTTGTATGATGTTTTTCTGGTGTGTGCAATTGTTGTTTATTAGATGCTGAAACAAATCAGGAAACCTATGAAGAATTACGCGTTGCTGTTATGGAAAATTGGGCTACAATGAAGGAATACTATAAAGCTGTATGTCATCGCTGATCGCTCTACTTCCACCCCCCACCCTCCTGCTCTTCTAACATTCTCATTCTTTCGTGAACCGTATATAGAGTAGTAGCTAGCATGCCTCTAATACATGCTTTGCAATATTGATGTTTCTTTTGAACATTATTATTTGTCTTACTTTACATGTCTTTGAATAAGTAATATATACTTTTCTGCAGTCTGTGGAAGCGTTCACGAAAAAGGATTATGAAAATGCGCGAAATCTTCGAGAAGAGGTATGCCGTTTTTATCCTTAATCTTCCACTAAAATCTGATACTTGATGGCAAGGTATTCTATCATTCTTTTTTATCTCAAAACTACGATTACCCATTCCATCTATTTGACTAAAGTTGGTATTCTGAAAAGCAGTGCATAAATTGTCACGGTTCTACCTCTTGGTTCTTGTTTGTCTAAAATATTCTCTTTTTCAGTTTTTAGACAATTACATACTTGTGTGCCATAAGACATGTATTCCTATCATAGTTGGCTCTTTTAAATTTTTTTTTATATGACAACGTCAAGGGGCATTTCATAGTAATGAACTAATTTTCATGCGTAATGACAGTCATTACAAACTAATTTTCAAACCTCTTACTTGTCGTGTACTAGTTTCTTGAATCTTGTGTCACACCTGACATTTCTTGATATGAGTATCTTTTTTCCTGGGTAATCGTTTCAAATCAGATTTAATCTATTCTTTACAGCTATCACCATTATATTCATGTGATATTATTTCTGTGGATTGTTTTAGGGGCACTTGTATTTGAGGAAGGCCCGGGAAGCAGATGAAAAATCTGCTAAAAAACTTACCGAGGACAGGTTAGGGATGAGTCAGTTTGGCTCTGTCAACATTCCTCAACTCCTTAACACTAATGTCCTAATAACCCCTGCTTACGTATGCAGTGATGACGAGGAAGAATTTTCTGTGAACGTGCATTATCTTGAGCCAAGGGACGCTTTGCATCAAATGAAACTTCATTTGACCACTCTTTCTGGTTTGCCATGTGGGTTTCCATTTCTCAACTTCTATAATTATACACTCGTTTGAAAGAAAAATTACTCGGTTTACTTGATAGCGAGGCTTTACACTTGTTTTCTTCAGCTGTTCGTTATCTAAAGGTTGTAGTTGGAACGGATTGTGGTGACAAGAAAGATGGACGGAGGAAGCATCTGGTAAGATTATGTATATTGATTGACAATTAAAGTAGTGGTTAATTCATTGTTGAATTTGCATAATTACCCCTTTTTTTTTACTCGGTATTTGGCTCATTGGCCGGCAGCATAATTACCCCTTATTCTGGCATAAATTAATATTCTCATAATATTTCTACCCTAAACAAAAGGAAAAAAATAAGCGTAGCAACAAGGTCCCAGTCTTTTTACACTAATGTGTTCCTTTTTTTTTTTTAATTATTATTATATGGTACTCGGTATCCGGCTAATTGGCCAACTAATTCGGGGGACCCATATCCCACCGTCCACTAGCGGGGGGGTTCTCTTTTCAAGCCAAAGCTTTGCTCTATATAGTCTTGCCCATCTCAAGAATTAATCGCACCCTGTGGGTCGAACCTGAGACCTATAGAGCATCACACTCCTAAATTTCAAGCACTTACCACTAGGTCAACCCCTGGGGCTTACACTAGTGTGTTCCTGTTAAGCTCCTGTCAAATACAGGGGTATTGGACAGTATCTGCCGTTACTAGCTGAATATGAAAAATATTCATCCATCGAGTATGAAAAACGATAAATCATTTAGAATTTCATTTGTACCATTCTTCACTTTTCATATTATAAATTATAAGGTAACATGAAATTTGTGCCTCCACAGATTACCAAGCTTCTTGAAAAGGAGGGGATTGCTTGGAGCGAAGAAGGAAATGGATGGACAGTGTGTATCCGAGTGGATGAGATTGATCCAAAGAAACTGAGTTTCGCGCCGGAATAAAGAGTCGATCAGTTTCTTCATTGCGGAGTGATTATATTTTTTGCCTGTCAGGAGCTCTAGAGTTTCAACATTTGCTTGTCTGAAGAATGCATATGCACTACTATCGTTAAACTACATTGTGGCAATATTAGACTCTACCTCATTTCCTAACAAAAAAATTTGCTGCATCTCTGAAAATTTGCAATGTTTATAGACAAGGGAAAGATGATCGCAGATCTTATTCTACTTTACTTTCTAGTGCATTCTTAAAAGCCGCAGGGACGGGAAGGTGATGCTTTGCTTATTCTGCTCCTTTTTAAAAAAAATTCTGGCTAATATTTTTTATTTTTTTGTAAAGTCTTTACAAAAAACAAAAGGTTAATTTCATCAATTTACTATCGATGTTTAAAAAAAAAAAAATTGCACTGTTTTGAACCCAAAATCGCTTGGAGTTATCATGTGTTTGTCACAAGTAATTAAGTGTTGGCAAGAGTCCAAATCTCTATTCGAACCTTGAACAGATTGTACGGACTCATAACATGTTTAGCCTATAATTTTACAACCCAAAATTATGAGAAGAAATTAGAAAATAAAAACAAAAACTAATTAATGAAAAAAAGAAAAGAAAAAAAGAATATAATAAACCCTAGGTGACATCTCGTGGGTTGACTCTCTCTTAAATAATAAGCTCCTTCAGGTACCAGCATTAGGTGAAAAATTATATTTAGTGACACAATTTTCACGTGAGACTAGTCTAAATAGTTGTCAAACAATTAAGTTTACTTAGCGGCTAAAAAACCCCGAAATTATTATACAAACCCCAAATTTTTTTAATAAAAAATAACCATATGTTAAATATCTATATTACCCTTACGTACATTATGATAAATCTAAACTTCTCCCTTTCATTCATTTTTTTTTATCTTTTTCCCTAAAAAGTTTAAAACTCTAGAGGGCGCTTCATTAGCAATTCTTCAATGGTAATGAGAATGAAAATTAATTTCCATCTATGTCTTCATAATAAAAATAATATGTTAGGAGAAGAAGTGTTCCAATGGTGACACCATTGCTAGTGTCATGCCCCAATTTTGGAATAGAAGTAGACAACAAATAGTTGTTGGTGGAGGAAGAGGGAAGTGATTGAAGAGGATGATTGTAGAAAGATAATATGGTAATCAAAATGGAGTATTGATTACCTTATTTAGGAGGAGAGGTAGTGATTTTGTTTTCATGAACCATACTAATTACACTAATTTTCAATCTCATTCTCATTACCATTGAAGAGTTGTTAAGCAAGCGCCCCCAAATTATAAGAAAATTAAAACTTAAATTAATTGCTCGTGTCCATTGGTTATTCCAGTTGCACTATAATTGATTGGTTAGGCCTGAAAAGAACCATCTTCCTTCATTGCTACATGCTCCCACTTACTTTTTATTTCCTTCAAAAATAATTTTTGATTTTTCCTTAATCATTAGTCGGTTTTTTTAAGCGGCTGCCGCTGCCTTAAAGCTTACTCGGTTGACAGTAGGTTGGTTGTCTAAACTAAACCTCTACATTCGCTCTCTTAGCAACAAACCATTTGGAATGACCTTCATCGCTTGACTTAGAGTATGCTCATATATATCAGTATATCTAGTTAATTTAATGTATAGAATTTTTTAATAAATTTCCTAACACGTGTGTTCCTCTCATAGATGTATGGTTGACTCATTTTAGACCAACAAAATGAACATTGATAACATAGTTACTGCCGTTTTTCATGAATTGCGTTTATGTATATGATTTTTGTTTTTTTTCCATCATGGATCTAGTGTTCAGTTTTTTTTTCTTTTTTTTCTTTTTTGAAAAGTGGTATTAATATTCGAAGAGCTCGAACACCAAAGCATTAGTTGTTCTTGGAGCCTGGAAATGGATGAAGGTGAAAGAAATGATAATGATACGTTGGTTTTGAGAAGTGTTGCTTGCTGCAACCACTACAAATGCAATGAAGGTGGTGACATTGGAGAATCAGGATTTGAGATTTGGGACTTGAGGACGCGCTTGGTTAACCATTCTTTAATGGTAATGAAAATGAGATTGAAAATTAGTGTAATTAGCATGATTCATGAGAACAAAATCACTATCTCTCTCCTTCTAAATAAGGTAATCACTACTTCATTTTGATTATCCTAGTCTCTTCCTACAATTATCCTCCTCAATCACTTCCCTCTTCCTCCACCAACAACCATTTGTTGTCTACTTCTATTCCAAAATTAGGGCATGACACTAGCAATGGTGTCACCATTGGAACACTTATTTCCTAACATATCATTTTTATTATGAGGACATAGATGAAAATAAATTTTCATTCCTATTCCCATTGAAGAATGACTAACCAAGCTCCCCCTGAAAATTTATTAATGGAGTGGTATATATCAAGTGGTTAGAGTCTAATTAGCTATACCGTAAGATTATAGGTTCGAGTCGTCATTTACTCGATTAAAAATTAGAATTCGAGATATTTTTTAAATTGTTTGTTAATTTTGGTTGACACGAAGTCCAAGTAAAAAAAAAGGAATAACTTAGTGATTATATTTGTTTTCATTGCTCAACCTACACGAGCTTAATTTTTTTTTATATTAATTTAATTTAAAATATATTATTAATTTATCTTTAAAAATTTAAATTTTCACAATTAATGTCAATTAAATCTAATAAAATTCCAATTTTTATTTTATTTTAATTCTATAGAAAATTATATAAACACAAATATAAAAATCAACATATTTAACTGTAATATCACAATATATTTTTAACTAGAGTGTTGCCTCCCGTATTACACAAGCATAAGTAATTTTTTATATTAATTTAATTTAAAATATATTATCAAATTATTTTATGAATAATCAATATCAATATCAAAATCTTAATATTGTTTAAGGGTAGTACCATATAAATTCACGATTTTTAGCCCCAATCAATTTAGTCACAATCTTCAGGATTTCTGTAGAAAAGTCAACTTTCGATATTGTCGCAATCTATACACATTTCTTTTTCCTCCCAAGCGCCAACAGATGGCGTGGCTTGCTGGTGCCTGTGAACGCTTGCCACATATAATTACACATATTTATTTTAATTCAAAATCATATTATACATCTCCTACATAAATAAGTAAAAATTTCTACTATTTGAATGACACTTTTCTATTTACAAATGAAATAACAACTTATGCAAATAAATAAAACAATCAACACTTTGAGATAACTCCTCAAATAAATAGAAAACAATCGTGAAAACTAAAAAAATGTCATTGTAATTGTGGAAGTTGTTACTTATATATGTTGGAGATGTGTAATATGAAGTGAGTTAAAAAGAAAAACAATGTGTAATCCAACGTGGCAAGCGTTTACACGCTCTGGCAAGCCGCATTATCTGTCTTTGCTTAGAAGAGAAAAATGTGTATTGGATTGTAATAATACCAAAGGTCGGGCTTCTTTTTACAAAAATGCAGAATGTCATGATTAAATTGATATTAGACATAAACTAGTAATTCTCCCGTGCAATATACAGTTTGACTATTGATAATTTTTTATTTGAAACCGTATAAAAAAATTCATCTCATCTATACCAAACTTGTAGAGATATTTGAGTTCAAAATAATAAAGTTGGAGCAACTCCAAGCTCTGGAAAAAATGTTTATCTCTTCATCTGTTATGGATTTTGTTTGATCGAATCATGGCGTTCATATATATCAGTGTTTTCAAAATCGGATCGGTGACCAAACTGGACAGATCAGCGATTTCCGGTTCAAGCGGTCCAACCGTGTAAATAATTTATGTCTATTTTTTTAATAATTCTATACATTAAATTAAAAAAAAATAGGATTAATTGCAAGAAAAATCATGAATTTTATGGTTTTATCAATTACAACATGAACTTTTTTCTTTGCAATTTAATACACTAACTTTTGAAGTCTTGCAATTTAAAATATCTGATAATTTTTCATCAACAATTAAATGACGTCCCTACCCGATATGTCATATAATTATTCACGTAGACACTGACTTGAACGCAAAATACTTGTTATACTAGTAGTTACCCCCACAAGCGTATGGGTTCCCTGTAGTATTGACAAGTACAGGGACCAAGTAGTATCATAGCCAAGGGAAGATATGTATGCGAATAGAACCCTGGAGATCTACGCCTCGTAGTTAATATGAGTGTATGTTCGGGTTTAAGAATTCTGATTAAACTACTTTATATTATACTACTCTTAATGCAAGTAATGAAATTAAACGACTAACTAAGGTTTTTAATAAGACATGTGATTAGGCGTGAAATTGTCATGATTCGTCGTTAGAAATGCCCCAGTTTTGGTCGAGTTTGTTGAGTATTTAGAGTCATTTGTGTGTCATTTTCATAAACTAATAAATTTGTCTCTTTGATGCTTATAGGTGAATCGAGGGTGAAAAACGGAGTTCGTAGGACTTTGAATCAACTCAAACGGATGCCCGGATGAGAAGATATCGAAGAAATACGATTGGTATTAGTGCGTAAGAAGAAAAGTATCAGTTGAAGAAGAGGAAGAACCATTCTAGTGGACTTACTCAAGCACTACCGCTTGAGCATGTGGCTCGAGCGCCTAAAACTTACAAAAAATTTCTCGCATTAGAGCTACTCAAGCGCCACCGCTGGAGCATGTGGCTCGAGCGCCCAAAAACATGCTGAAGAATTTCGCCACTCGAACAGCTCGAGCGGGACTGCTCGAGCCCTTGCACCATTCGAGCTACACTGCTCGAGTGCTACCGCTCGAGCATGTCTGCTTGAGCACTTTCAAGATTTGTGCTTCTGGATTCGTTTTTTCTGTCCATGAGTTTCCGATTTGGCCCGATGCTTATATATATTCGTCCCGAGCACGTTTTTACACACAACTTGACACCACGACATACCACTTGATACCATATCGCTTTTAGAGTTAGTTTTTGGAGAGAGGAAGAGAAGAAGAGACGAGCAAGCTTTAATTTTACGTATTCGAGGTTTTGTTTACGAATTCATAGTTCGGATTTGCTTTTTAGTTTCGTTTCTTTAGACCTTTGTTCTTGAATACATTGAGATTTCATTTTATTGATTTAATATGAGTTCTTCGCATTTATTTCTTTAAACCCTAGTTAATGTTTGATAATTTATTCGTTAAAATTATTATGTTCATGTTCGTTTCTTCTTCGATTGTTCTTATTTCCGTAAAAACTATATCTAGCTAAAACCCTTGCATGCTTGGGGTAGGATGAACTCGTAGAAGTAGGTTGTGGGTAATTCTCTTAATTAATGAATTCTTAAAATCAAAGTTGAGAGAGCTTACAAGCCTATGGCTGCTGATATGTGTGATTGATTGATTGAGTGAGTCCCTTATCATTGATATACACTTGTGAGGGAGTGAAACACATCGTTGAGTGTACATTCATGTTTGATCTTGGTGTTTCTTGTTGTTATTGCATGAGTATGATGAAGGGGATGAGTTTGTGTACGTGTGAACGATCTTTGAAGTTTGAGCTCTATTACTTGCATGATTTAGTTCTTGATTCATTCCTAATAGTTTCACTTGACTTATTATTTCATTGCTTGAGGATAAGCAATATGGTAAGTTTGGGGGGGTTGATTAGGCGTGAAATTGTCATGATTCGTCGTTAGAAATGCCCTAGTTTTGGTCGAGTTTGTTGAGTATTTAGAGTCATTTGTGTGTCATTTTCATAAACTAATAAATTTATCTCTTTAATGCTTATAGGTGAATCGAGGGTAAAAAACGGAGTTCGTAGGACTTTGAATCAACTCAAACGGATGCCCGGATGAGAAGATATCGAAGAAATACGATTGGTATTAGTGCGGAAGAAGAAAAGTATCAGTTGAAGAAGAGGGAGAGCCATTCGAGTGGACTTACTCGAGCACTACCGCACGAGCATGTAGCTCGAGCACCTAAAACTTACAGAAAATTTCTCGCATTCGAGCGCCACCGCTCGAGCATGTGGCTCGAGTGCCCCAAAACATGCAGAAGAATTTTGCCACTCGAGCAGCTCGAGCGGGACCGCTCGAGCCCTTGCACCATTCGAGCTACACTGCTCGAGCGCCACCGCTCGAGCATGTCTGCTAGAGCACCTTAAAGATTTATGCTTCCGGATTTGTTTTTTCGGCCCATGAGTTCCCGATTTGGCCCGATGCTTATATATACTCGTCCCGAGCATGTTTTTACACACAACTTGACACCACGACATACCACTTGATACCATATCGCTTTTAGAGTTAGTTTTTTGAGAGATGAAGAGAAGAAAAGACGAGCAAGCTTTAGTTTTACGTATTCGAGGTTTTGTTTACGAATTCATAGTTCGGATTCGCTTTTTAGTTTTGTTTCTTTAGACCTTTGTTCTTGAATACATTGAGATTTCATTTTATTGATTTAATATAAGTTCTTCGCATTTATTTCTTTAAACCCTAGTTAATGTTTGATAATTTATTCGTTAAAATCATTATGTTCATATTCGTTACTTCTTCGATTGTTCTTGTTTCCGTAAAAACCATGTCTAGCTAAAACTCTTGCATGCTTGAGGTAGGATGAACTCGTAGAAGTAGGTTGTGGGAATGTAATTAGGGTAATTCGCGACGTTTAGTTTTAATTCTCTTAATTAATGAATTCTTAAAATCAATCTTAACTTTACCTTTGAATTTCGTACAAAAATTGTTAGAGAAAGGACGATCTTATCACTCTTTAATAACTATTAGGCTTAATGAGAGGGTTTAGAAAGGGTTAATTAATCTACCGGTTTATCTGAGGAGGACGACCGCATCACCTTAGTTTAAATTAGGGCCTCATTAATTAAGCACTATCTATTAACTTGTTAGTGGATTAGTGAAGTCGATTGTTAGGATAAAGTATTTGGGTTTTAATTCTTGAGCTTTCATCTTACAATCTTTAACTTAGGTTATTTCTTGCGCGTCACGATTATCTTGATTATGTACCTGCTCCGTTAGTATATGTAGGAATTCTTATCCCGAGCATCACCATCACATATTTAAATACACAACTTAGTTAATTCATTTCATTCTTTCTTTTGCCTTAGTAGAGTATTATAGCTTAGATTTTAATTCTTTAAAAAACCAAAAACATTTCACTCATATTAACTACGGCGCGTAGATCTTCGCGGATCTATTCGCATACATACTTTCTGTAACGCCCCGTTTCTGGAATGAAGGCCCCTGTGGCTTTTAACACTCCGAACTCGGGTCGCCACTTAGTAACTGAAAACTGAGCTTAAAAATTTCTTTTTAATAATTAAGAGACAAGTGTAAATGAAATACTTTGCAGCGGAAGATCATATATAAATTAAGCATGAGTGAACAAGGTCTTTTATTTAACTCTAAAAGTCATAGTCAAAGAGGAAATTTGCGTACAAGATATTCATCGAGTAACCTTTAAAGGTTTGTTACTCGGCATCATAATTAAAATCGTCTTTAGAAAGAGATTACAATATTATTTAATTATTTATATATATAGCATCAAATATATGGAACCTCTGTGTCACTGCTGTAGCTCCGACCCCTCTCGATCATATCCTGAAAAAATATTAAACTGTTGGGGTGTGAGATAAAAATCTCAGTGGATAACCTGTACGCTCTTACACAGATTGGCATGATCCTGAAATAGTTGAAAATATATTATCCCAACCCGGTTTAAGTATTATTGTTTGGTTTATGTATCTTTTAACATCTTGCTTGCAATTTCGTACTAGACAACTTACGTTGGTCGTACACTTTGGAGTATGCTAAGGTAGTATTGTCCCCTTGGACGGTTTTATGCTCGTGCTAGACAACTTACGTTAGTCGTACACTTTGGAGTACGCTAAGGCAGTATTGTCCCCTTGGACGAGACTTCTTATAAATCTTATATTAGTGTAACTTGTTCGAGATATATATTTGATTAGTTTGCTTCAGAAATATACCAACAATCCATATAACATTATCGGCTAATACATATAGTGTCACCCACCTCTTAACTTTTTAAAGAAAAGCTACAAACTTCTTGAAATAGTTATCGACTTAGTACAAGTAGGCACGTCCGAGCTCTGACTTGGATCGCACTTTACCTAGCACGATTTCCTTTAATCTTAGTGATCATTTAATTCATATAAGTTGTCTTAGGGAATTTTTGTAAGACACATAATTCACATAAGTTTCTTTCATTTGGTTAATTCGGTTAAGGTTTTCCGTTTGTCCTTTAGTTCGAAATCCTTTTATAAAAACTTTTACTTCTTTCATAACTTATAAATATAGGCAGCTGATAATGAAGTTTAACAAGTTTAACGAGGCCAATAAACTTTGTTCTTTTAATGGTTCTTTAGAGAGTAAATATTATTTGACGATAAATTACTTATACTTTTATAAGTCTTAGCACGTTTGCAAATACAACAAGTACTCAACCAAAACACATAATTAGCATGTTTGTATTTAAATATGAAAATGACAACATCACACATTCAATTAATCCACAATAATTCATTAGAATAATTTATTCGCAAAAGATCGATTAAACAATTTAACTTAAAAAATGTTTTGAGATAATTACTAAAGCATAAGATAATTAACATAATTGTGTATACAAATATGTAACAGCCTACACGATATTATTTTTAGACTCAAACGGCCTGTTCGAATTAGGTTTTTCCGAAACCTTTCAATTTTAGTCCTTTAACTTTCCTATATTCTAACAATTTCACTAAAAATATTTAAACCTTTTAATAAAAAAATATGGGGACTTCCAGAATATCATCTAAACATGCATACAGTAAAATTATGTTGTGATTTTTCAAGGAAGATATACCTAAACATGAATCCTATCGAAAAATAGTAAAATAAAGCCTAGAAACGTCGCAATTGTTTATAATTATTTAGACACTTCTTAAAATTGTGAATTTCGACATGGTAACACATAAATACATATAAAACATGAGTATGACCTTTTGCAAACTTAAAAGATTCTGTAAAAAGTTATATTTTCATTTTTATGAAACAAGGACAATTGTTTATTAAATTTTATCTCATTTTCGAACATCCATTTCTCCTAAGATATAAGTCCTATAGGTACCAATTTTTGCAGGCATAAACTACTCTATTCCAGGTTTAATATCATATTTTTAGTTTGATTTTATCATCTTTATAAGTAGGGGATAAACGGACTCAAAGTAGCTAAGTTGATCACTTTCGAATCTTAATAAGCAGTATCACAGATTACTCAGTTTCTATCTAGTCTAAACAAAAATAGGAAAAATATATTTAGGGAGTTCTAAAAATTGTAAATTTTGGTATGGTGACTTTATTACAAGTGCTCTACAACATCCAATTCTTACTTCTCGAAAAAGGATTAAGTAAACATGTTTTTCAAGGAAAAACATCACAAGGATTCATTCTGGACACATCAAGTTTAAAAATCTATTTCTCTTAGAGATCAACTCTAAAAATTATCAAATTTTAACAAGACACAGTACACTTCAATTAGAATACACATACAAAATTTCATAATTTTCTGTATAGTATAAGTATAGGAATTGAGTCCGTGAATAGGGGTATTACAGTTTCAATCGATTCTGGGCAGGGCAACTTTAGGATTTTATTTCTCTTTTGATTTAACTCTGATAACCATGAAATTTATACAGAATGTTTTTTTCTATCAATAGTTCGTTCAGTAAAAATTTCATAGGATTCCCATGATTATAAATATAAGATCAGAAACTAACAAATCATTTGTTCACAGAATCGATCGGAAAAATACATCGACTTTCAAGGATCATATCTCCTTGTTCTTAAGTCAAAACACCACGAATTTTGGATGATTTCTAATATACTTACAGTTAATCAAGCACAATTAATTTCATAATTTTCTGAGCAACGAAACATAAAAAAAACCGAAATAAAGAATTTAGCAATTAAACACATAGGGATGAACGCAGGGGTAACCTTTGTAGTTTCCTTCTTAGATCAAATTCTTGGGCGAAATCTTTTGTAGGTTTTTGAAGGTGCCTTGCAGCTGATTGAATATGGTGAGATGTATAGGAGCTTAGCTATCTCCTTATGGAAGAAGGAGTAGCTTGAGCTTTGAAGAGAAGAGAAGAAATTAAGCTTGTCTTTTTTTGCTTCAATGGTGAGGAGAAGAGAGGGGGAGAGAACTGCTGGAACTTTTTATTTGGAGAAGATTGTTGCTGAATTTTGTTAAATAGAACCAACTTATTAATTGGGGGGAGGGGAGGTGTTGGCCGAATCTTAGCCAAGTAAGAGAAGGAGGTTAAAAGTTAAGATAGGTGGTTATATATGGACCATGAAAAGGTAATTAGTTTAGGATTAAATTTTAAAAGGAAGTTCTTAGATATTTTAACTATTCATACTATATTTTAATTACCACTCGTATTTACTACGCATGTTTCTTATAAACCGTATTATTTAATCATGAAGGAGTCGTATTTAAAAAATACGAAAAATATCATAAGTGTTGGCTATTTTAAACGATTGTATTTATATATCGAATTAATTATTTCATACGTATTAGTTTTCTCATATTTATTATAAGTGCTTCGTTTGGCTAGTTTTGGATATTGTAAAATTATTAGACATGATAAGATCATTATCACACTCGTTTGTTACTATATTTTATAACACGCATAACTTTCATTTGAAAAATGCCCTTTAATTTTAAGGCCTTGTATTTTTCCCTAATTTAATAAAATAAAATCTTATATAGTTTTAATATCATTCAAACCTTAAACTTTTATTCTTAAAAGTGCTAGGAGTGCCCGCGATTCAGAAAGCTCGTCTATTTCCAGAAAAATTAGAACTCGAAGACATACGTTATTCATAAAATACATAAAATATTAAATCATATAATCTTTCTTTCAGGAATTTTGGTTCGGGGTGTTACACTTTCCCTTGGGTTCGATAATACTTGGTCCCTATACTTGCTCATACTACAGTGAACCTGTATTCTTGCGGGGAAACTACTAGTAGAAAGCTAATATTTTCGATTCAAGTCAATGGCGCCGTTGCCGGGGATGGCGTTGTATGTCTTTTGAATAGGACTTGTAGATAGCTTAGTAGTTAGTAGTGAGTGCTTTACTTTTCTGTTTTTATTCGTACGTGTTCGACAGTTGCGCTTTTATTCATTTGTTAGTGTTTCAGGTTTATGAAAACATGCTCGCAAGGTGAATCGAGCGAAGAGAGACTATAGGTAGACCCTGAGACAATAGCAAGAAGAAACAGCCTTTTTAAGAAGGATGAATGATGCCGGAGGAGAGAACGAGAACGTGAGCATGGACATCAGTAATGAGTTGGATGATGCTGCTAATGAGTTTAATCATGTAGTGGACCGGGTTGAGGGCATTGGAGGGAATGGAAGTCAGAATCAAGTCCCGTTAGGGGAGAGCTAGAGCCAAAACTCGGGTACACAGAACGTAAACAATCCAGCTCATAACCTTGTCCAACATCCTCAGAACAACCCTGCATACCCACTGAACAACTTCCCACAAAATAACTTACCTTACCCTTACCCATACCCACCATATCCATATCCACCATACCCGTACCCATCACCTCCTGTTTACAACCAACCACCAGTACATCAACCACCACCAGTCCAACAAGTACCGGTACCACCCGTTTTTCTTCAGCACGTTCCTCAGAACGCCGATCAGAACATGGCTATTCGAGGAAGGTTTGCAGCACAGCCACAACAGTACTATGATGGAGTGGCATTGCCTCCTGTAGAGGCAAACAACTTCTCGATTTCCAGTGGAATTCTAAATCTGTTTACCGAGAATCAATTCAAGGGGGAGGTTGGGAAGGAGAATCCTCATACTCATCTGAGGAGTTTTCTTATGATAGCCTCCACGTTCAATTATAACGGCATGTCTGAAGATGCCAAAAGGCTCAGGCTGTTCCCATTCTCTTTGACGGGAATAGCAAAGGAGTGGTACGATAACACGCTCCCACGGGGAGGTGTAACCACTTGGGCCGAGCTTAAGCGTCTGTTCCTCGAGCGATTCTACCCTCCATCTAGAACCATTAAAGCAAGGATCGAGATCTCTTCATTCCGCCAGAAGCAAGGAGAAGACTTACGTCAAGCATGGGAGAGATACTCGAACATGTTGATTGAGTGCCCGCAGCACGGGTACAATGAGGGGGATATCATGGCGTCTTCTACAGTGGAGCCAGCAAGGCTGGTCAAGCCCATCTTGACGCGTGTGCTAGTGGAGCATTTCTGAACCAAGGTATAGCGAGGTGTAGAGAAATTGTTGACAATATTGTCACGAATGACGGGGTATGAAACGAGGACCCAGAATTTCAGAGAGCTTGTAAGTTAGAGGAGAATGAGGGGACGAGGAAGTTGTTGATGGCGATGATGAAAAAGATAAGTAACCTCGAGATGGGGCAGAATCTGGTTGGAGGGAATGTAGCAGTGAGCAAGAAAGTGGACCCACCCACGAGTCAGCAAGAAGAGGCCAGCTATATGGGAAGGCCTAACTATCCACAAGGCGAGTATCCACAAGGTGGCAATCAATTTGGAAGACCTTCTTATGGCCAACCATTTGTACCTCCAGGTCCACAGCCGCCTCAAAATCAATGGAGGAACACAAAAGGGTATCAAGGAGGCCAGCAGCCTCCTCAGAACACATGGAGGAAGAATAAGAATTTTTCATATGCTAATCCGAAGGCCGGAATTACAGTTCCTCCAGGTGTTGATCCGGGTTCAAAGCCTCCGGGTGGAGAAGGCGGTGCCTCAACTGATGAGATGTTGAGAGCTATCATTCAGAAGGTGGAGGAAAGAAGCAAGAGATTGTCCTCTTTGGAGTATGATGTTAAAGAGTTGCATAAGAAAGGTGATCAGCATGATCAAGAACTCTAGAAGAGAGATGTAGAGCTGAATCGAATTCAGCAAGAGAACAATAGGCGGTTCACTTCTATGGAGTACCAGATTAGCCAGATCGCAAAATCATTGGGTAGAGAGCCGGGTAAATATCCTTCTATGCCGGAGGGGAACCTGAAAGAGCATTGCAAGGCGATCCAGCTTAGAAGTTGGACCAACTATGATGGTCATCAAATGCCTGCTGATTCTGAGACGCCCCAAGGAGAGATTGAGATAGAGGGACAAGAACATAAGAAAGATGGAGGTGAGCCTGAAGAGGAAGGCATTGAGGAGATTGAGAGAGTTCCTAAGTGGAAGAAGGCAAAGGAAGCAATGGAGAAAGTGAAAGAGACCGAGCGTGATGAATGGGGGGTACCCAAATCTGTGATACCCGTCCCGTATCCACAACACTTCATGAAGAAAAAGCTTGATGAGAAATTCGCTAAATTCCTTGAGGTTTTTAAGAAATTACATATTAACATTCCTTTTTATGATGCTTTGGAACAGATACCTAAACACGCCAAGTTCCTGAAGGACTTGATAGCGAAGAGACGGAGAGTAGATGAGCCCAAGTTGGTGCAGCTGAACCATGAGGTGAGTGCATTAGTGCACAAGGCGCTTCCCCCGAAGTTGAAAGATCCCGGGAGTTTCACGATCTTATGTGATATCGGGAATGGAGTTAAGAAGGGAGCCTTATGCGACCTTGGAGCGAGCATTAATCTTATGCCATTATCGCTATTCAAGAAGTTGGAAGGTGGAGAACTTCAGCCAACAATGATGACGCTTCAACTAGCCGATCGGTCTATTACTCGACCTCAAGGTGTGATTGAAGACGTCCTTGTTAAAGTTGGAGATCATATTTTTCCAGCCGATTTTGTAGTGCTTGAAATGGAGGAAGATGAGCACGTGCCTTTGATCTTGGGAAGACCGTTCTTAGCAATGGCCGGGATGGTGCTAGACGTAACAAATGGGAAGATCACGTTGAAAGTTGACGATCAAGAGATAAAGATTTCCCTATATGAGGCCATGAAGTACCCGAAGGAGGATGAAAGTTGTTATTGCATGGATGCCATTGATCCTCGTGTTGAAGACACACCTCATATCCCTAATCTTTCTTTTAGTCATGATTTTGATGATCCTTCACTTGATGATTTAACCCATGAGCATTATGATCTTGATTATTTTGATAGGGATAAAGGGAAGAAGTTGAAGGATGAAGAAGTGAAAAATGTGGACGCGGTCCAGCTAAAGGGTAAAGGGGAGTTAAGAAGGAAAAGTCAAAATTCAAGAAATTATTTAGTAAGACTCCTCCAGACAAAGGTGAGAAGCAGTTGAGACACCCACCGCCCGAGGTGAAGAAGGAGGATGGGAAGAGAACAAAGAACTTAGACATCTTCTCTTATGAGAGTAAGGGAGGTAAATTTGAGTATCATGTCCTTAAAACTAGCACTTAATGTGAGGCAACCCATTTTTACTTACTTTTATGTATTTTGTTTATTTTATCGTTTAGTGAATCGTAGAGGTTAACCTCATTTGTAGAGAATTTTTTTGGTGTAGGCTTGTTTCGAGGTGATTGATTCGAGTATGTGAGCTTAAGGTGGAGAAATTCATGACGATGTTGAGATGTCAAATAGTGGAGCATTCGATTGATGGAGTTTGAGGTAACCCGAACCCCAAATGTAGACCTCTTTGCGAAGTCGAAGTTTGGAGGGGTGATGTTTCTTTTCGTTCATTACTTTGCATGGATAGTGATTTAAGTTCATGAGAATTTAGTGCACAACTCACACGTACTCATTCTTTTCAAACTTTATTATTGCATAGCAAGAACAAAGTTTGGGGGGTGTGTATTCGTACTTCGAGTTCGTACACAAAATCCTAATGAAAAATTGGTCAAATTTTTCAAAAATATTGATGCATAAGGGTAGCTGGATCGAATTAAGTGTGAGTGCTTAAGTTCGACTTGAATTGGCTTGGTGATTTGCACGATTGGAAGAGACCCCAACTCCTCGGTCGAATGAGCGACCTGACTTAAATCGAGGAGTTCTCATGTTAGTTCATGTTTTGGTTGAGTTTGAACATTGTCTCGAGTTTGGTTCGTATGAGAAATTCAAGTTTTGGAAGTCGTTGTTTGAGGTTGAAAGGAGGAGCTGCTCGAGTGGCATAGCTCGAGCGCCTCCGCTCGAGCGTGTTGCTCGAGCGCCCAAATTGTCCAGAAAGTTTTTGGCATTCGAGCAACTCGAGCACGGGCGCTCGACCCCGTGTGTCATTCGAGCTCTATGCTCGAGCGTATCCGCTCGAGCGGGTCTACTCGAGCGGATCGCGGGTTTCTGCCCAAATTCGAGCCCCTCTATAAATACCCCCCTCCACACGTTTTCACACACCTACACACACTCAAGGGGCGAATTTCAGTGCTTTCGAACGGATTTTCACTGTTAGTCATGAATTCATTCAAATTTCATCACAATCCTCCTTAAATCTTCAAGCAAGGTATGTAATCTCTAACTTTTGTCATTCAATTCGTAGTTTAAGGTTGAATTAGGCATGAGTTGAGCATATGAACTAGGGTTCATGAGTTTGTTTGAAATTTTTGGGGACTTTTGCAAAACTTATTGGTTCTTGATTCCTTTTTAATGAATGTTGATAATATGCTATGGTTTTGCTTGTTTTGCTTTCAATTTCGAAATTGCATGAGTAGAATGGGTGAATTTCTAGAGTGAGAAAGAAGGAATTTGAGAAAAGGATATGGGTTTTGCTTGTTGAGAAGAATTTTTTGTGAATTGAGAGTGAATTGAGATTGAAATGAGTATGAATTGAGTCTTGAGCATGTAAATTACATTATTCTTGTGATTTTACTTCATGATAGACTTAGTTGTGGGCATTGTTGATTTGAGATGAATTGTTTCAGAACTACTTGAGTACTTGGGTATGAAAGCATAAAATTGAAATTGTGAACGTGAGTTGAGGTTAAATGTTGCTTGAATTGGCATTGAGAGCTATTTGAGATTATTGATTTGTGTTGAATGTCATGAATGGATTTGAAATACTTTGTTGTGTTTTGCTTAGGTACTATGGCTCCCAAGAAAAACGAGGACCGAATTTTGAGTATTGCTAAGTTAGAGAAGGTCACCAGTGAGCTTAGGCGGAAGGGTCTACTGCCCTCGAGATGGGACAATCTGGATTACGAGGGGAGTTGGCGATACATAGCTTACAGATGTAGTTTGGTAACCGGGAAGGTGGAGAGGACCCCGAGGCCCGTTGTGAGTTTCATGCGCGATATAGGGATTGAGGATGAAATCCAAAAAATCTTCAGGAGAAACAGTATGACGGAGTTCTTCGAGCTGCTTCTGACCATGGACATCAATGCTGATTTGGTGGAGCAGTTCTTGGCCACTGTCGAGAAGCAGGATGAAAACCCATTCAAGTTCAAGTACCGGAATGAGTAGCAATACTGCGATGTTGGAGCTGTCAACATTGCACTTGGGCTCCCAGCTTTATCTAGGCCCAACCGTGTGTCAAAGTCGTATAAGGCGAGTTCGTTCTGGAATGACATCATGGGTGGCATGGTCGGGGAGTACAAAGGGCAGAACTTAAGGGCATCGGCAATCAGGAACCCGGTGATTTGATATTTGGAGAGGATTCTGGGAAACACCATCTATGCCCGCTCTGAGACGGAAACGGTGAGCAGCTATACGGGATTTGGTGTCTCTTTTACACCAAGGATCATGATTTTGGAAGGGATTTCTTGGAGCACCATTACGAGGCCCCGTTCAAGCTTGGTGCTAAGACTTCAAAGGTTCGAGGAGGGGGATTGATTTCGGTGTTCGTGAAGAGTCTTGGAATCGAGCTACACTGCTCGAGCGCCACCGCTCGAGCGTGTCTGCTCGAGCACTTTCAAGATTTGTGTTTCCGGATTCGTTTTTTGGCCCATGAGTTCCCGATTTGGCCCGATGCTTATATATACTCATCCCGAGCACGCTTTTACACATAACTTGACACCACGACATACCACTTGATACCATATCGCTTTTAGAGTTAGTTTTTGGAGAGAGGAAGAGAAGAAGAGACGAGCAAGTTTTAGTTTTACGTATTCAAGGTTTTGTTTACGAATTCATAGTTCGGATTTACTTTTTAGTTTCGTTTCTTTAGACCTTTGTTCTTCAATACATTGAGATTTCGTTTTATTGATTTAATATGAGTTCTTCGCATTTATTTCTTTAAACCCTAGTTAATGTTTGATAATTTATTCGTTAAAATCATTATATTCATGTTTGTTACTTCTTCGATTGTTCTTATTTCCGTAAAAACCATGTCTAGCTAAAACCCTTGCATGCTTGGGGTAGGATGAACTCGTAGAAGTAGGTTGTGGGTATCTAATTAGGGTAATTCGTGACATTTAGTTTTAATTCTCTTAATTAATGAATTCTTAAAATCAATCTTAACTTTACCTTTGAATTTCGTACGAAAATTGTTAGAGAGAGGACGACCTTATCATTCTTTAATAACTATTAGGCTTAATGAGAGGGTTTAAAAGGGTTAATTAATCTACCGGTTTATCTGAGGAGGACGACCGCATCACCTTAGTTTAAATTAGGGCCTCATTAATTAAGCACTATCTATTAACTTGTTAGTGGATTAGTGAAGTCGATTGTTAGGATAAAGTATTAGGGTTTTAATTCTTGAGCTTTCATCTTACAATCTTTAACTTAGGTTATTTCTTGCGCGTCACGATTATCTTGATTATGTACCTGCTCTGTTAGTATACGTAGGAAATCCTATCCCGAGCATCACCATCACATATTTGAATACAAACCTTAGTTAATTCATTTCATTCTTTCTTTTGCCTTAGTAGAGTATTATAGCTTAGATTTTAATTCTTTAAAAAACCAAAAACATTTTACTTATATTAGCTATGACGCGTAGATCTTCGGGGATCTATTCACATACATACCTTCCCTTGGGTTCGATAATACTTGGTCCCTATACTTGCTCATACTACAGTGAACCCGTATTCTTGCGGGGAAACTACTAGTAGAAAGCTAGTATTTTTGGGTCCCTGCCCGGGCATAGATTTGGGGTTCGAGCAGATGAACAACACCCTGATGTTCAAGTGTTGGATGGGGAGTTACTGCATAAGATACAAGGATGATGGCCTCTTTCTGCTGCCGAACGATAAGCTCGTGACTTTGAAGGGAAAGAAAAAGCAGAACATTGGGATGAACAGAGAGCAGCACCTTGCTATATGTGCTAAGTATACAGCTGAAGTTGACAGCAGAGGAATCCGGGATGTTAGGCCCATGAAGAGGAACCGAGGAGAAGGCACAAGTGGTGCCGGTTCGAGTGGAGTGGCAGATTTACAAGAAGATGAGGAACAAGAATATAAAGCAGGGCATGATGAAGAAGGAGGAGCAGCGGGCGAGGGCCCTCAAGAGATGGAGGTGGAGTCACCCGGAATGTAGTCGCCCGGGCAGTGGTACCCCACGTATGATGATTGTGTTGGAAAAATAGGGTGTCCGGAATCTATTCGGGATGAAATTTAAATACGAATTTAAATACAATTATTACTAGCATGAATTAATCCTAATTAATTCAAATAATAATTCCAACAACTAATTTATCATCATGCATGTTGAATTAATTTCACATATTAACTAGGCGGAATAAACAAGTAAATATGCGATTAACGTACCTCTTGTAGAATTGGCCTTTGGATATACGGGACAATTACGATCTCTCTCTGTCAACCCAAAGCCTTCTCAAGTATTTCCCTTTTCACCTCACTTGATCACTGGTGGGAGATGCTTTCAAGTAATTTAATAAACTAAGGAAAAAGAAAAATATCTATGCTTCTTGATTTTTCCAACACATGGAATTATGTACTTGGGGATGAAATAATCATCCCCTATTTATAATGGTGAAGTGATCAAATTTTGCATATGTTTATGGGCCTAGAGAAAATCTTTTCTTAGTCTCTAAGAAATCTTGAATATATCTCATATATTCTTTTCTCCATAATAAAATATTCCACAAAAATCTCACTCACCTTATAAGTTTATTATTTTCGAAAATTTCAACTTAAAGATCCCAAGATTTGGATCTTCTTGAATATATGAGATATTCTTGTATTCCAAGAATACATATCTTCCATAATATATTTCCAAGAAAATCAACAAAATCTTCTCTTTTATTGACATCATATTTTCGAAAATTAGGATGAAAAATCAGCATATAATTTTCTTTTTATTTTAATCACCTTATCATTATTGGGCTACTTAATGGGCTACTTGAGGGGCCTTAAGGAGAATTAAGATTGGACCTCCTAATGGACTTCTGAATTTCAATATTGAGCCCCAATATAATTCAGCCCATTAATATTAATTATTACCACTAATAAATTAATATTGCACTATCCATCTTAATCCATATTACGATAATATGGGCTCCCGGTTATTATTTTTCGCGTTTAAGATTATCAAGTCCATTAATTAATCAAGCTTCCGAATAGCTCTAAATTAATTAATATATTTCACCTTGGAGTAAAGACAGCTCAACATTATTATTCGTACCGAAGAAACTAATTCTTCACTTGCAAGATTTGGTACAATAAAACTTCTGAGCCCACCAAGGGGACTAGTCACACGAGCCGTACTCGCACGCGTTTCTCCGTATTAAATCTTAGCAACCGTCGTATGATTAATATTACTGCCCAAGACACAAAGTTCGAAGTCACAATGATTCTCACCCAACATGAATCAAAGCAGTAACCATTATGCACACACAGTCCTATTTAAGTGGCGGAGATTAAGAAATCAACAAC
The DNA here is from genome assembly GCA_947034835.1 of Ballota nigra. Classification (NCBI taxonomy): domain Eukaryota; kingdom Viridiplantae; phylum Streptophyta; class Magnoliopsida; order Lamiales; family Lamiaceae; genus Ballota; species Ballota nigra. Next base: position 53,272,927 of record OX344730.1, on the reverse strand, counting down.
CACTGAGGTCTAATTCTTCACCTTTCAGAACAGAAGAATTTATCCTCGCTGTAGGTCCTCTTCAACACATACTAAATGTGCTAGTGCAATCTCTTAGTCAAGACAGACCAATCTGAGCCTTACACATCGACCTTTCACGGCGGATTGTTCAATTCCACCTGGTTCGTGAAAATGTACGTTTAGTTACAAGTAAACTGTTAATGTTGTCTTCCGTGATCGGGTATCACCACATTAACTACAATGTAACATGTACTACATATTGAACGGTTTGCAATAGAAATTCAACATTCAATCATAACTAAAGCAAATGTGATAAAAGAATTATTCTCATAAAACGAGTGTTTGATACACGAGTTATACAAAGTAAAAGCATACTTTCACGTATAACTCCAACATATTGGATGCAGATGGGCAACCAGTTCCAGACTCTCCAGACGGATGTGACGTACTTGCATGAGACGCAAGATAGGCTGGACACGAGAACAACCCGCATGGAGGACCAGTTCTCAAACATGCACCGTTGGATGGAGTCACTCTTCGTGTCTCACTTGGGAGCTGATCACCCGAACTACCGCCCACCACCGCCTCCAGATGCATGAAGATCATGGGATTCCCCTAGTTTCTGTTTCCTTTTTCTTTTCTTATTTATTGCCTTTGGAGTGTGAACTTGTTTGAGTGTTTGGATGAGTTATGTGATTGTATTGGAAGCACTTTAAATTATTGGGGTGTGATTTGTTTTGAATTGATTGATGATTGATTTATTTCACGCTTATTTACTCTTATCACTTGCTTTTTTATGATTCTTGAGTATGACTTAGTGAGTAGAGTTAAGTTGTGAGGATGAGTTAGGAGTTCTGTTGTGTGAGTGTATGAGTTAGAGTTGATTTGAGAGAGAACTCGTATGATTGCAAACTTTTCTTTTGAGTACTTGTGTGATGAGAGTGGGAATTCACTAGGACTAGCATGGATGTGAAAGCCGTGAGATTTTGAGCCTTTTGAGATTAAGATACATGAATTGATCTCTTCGTTTGTGAGTGAGTCATCACCTTAGAGGATGCTAGAACTTGTGTGTGCTCTCGCTTCTTGATTGTGTCTAGTCTGATATGCCGAATGTGATCTTAGGCCACCTTTGTTTTGATTGAGTCACTTAGCCAAATTTTCCCTACCAATGACACTTATCCCTTGTGAGCCCCTTTGAGCCTTTAGCCTATTTTATTTGCTAGCACATTTAAACACTATTCCAAGTTCCTAAGCCTTTTTGTCCCAATTTGAGTGGAGAATAGGAAAAGTGTGAATGTGAAGGGGTTGATTTGAGTTGAAAAAAGAGAGTTGTGATTGCTTGAGTGATTATGAGAAGAAGGTGAGATGAAGAATATGAGTTGTGGGAAACAAAAAATTGAGAATGAGCAAAAGAAAAAAAAATGAGCTCATGAGAGTTGTGTGAAAAAGAGAAAAAAAAAGTGAAGTGATTGAAAAAAAATGAAATGAGAAAGAAAAAAAAAATTGAGGTGTTGAGAGTAAAGGAATTGATGTGCATTATGTGAAGATGTTAAAGAAGTATATTCCTTGTATCGAAGTACCAAAGTTTGATTTTCTATTCTCCATTCACTTGAGTCACTTATCCTATATAGTTACCCCACCTGTCCAAAGAGCCTACATTACAACCTTGAGAAAGTCATTTTTGATTCGGCATTGATTTCTAAAGTATGGTCGAAGTTGAGAGAGCTTACAAGCCTATGGCTGCTGATACGTGTGATTGATTGATTGAGTGAGTCCCTTATCATTGATATACACTTGTGAGAGAGTGAAACACATCATTGAGTGCACATCCATGTTTGATCTTGGTGTTTCTTGTTGTTATTGCATGAGTATGATGAAGGGGATGAGTTTGTGTACGTGTGAACGATCTTTGAAGCTTGAGCTCTATTACTTACATGATTTAGTTCTTGATTCATTCCTAACAATTTCACTTGACTTATTATTTCATTGCTTGAGGACAAGCAATATGGTAAGTTTGGGGGGGTTGATTAGGCGTGAAATTGTCATGATTCGTCGTTAGAAATGCCCCAGTTTTGGTCGAGTTTGTTGAGTATTTAGAGTCATTTGTGTGTCATTTTTATAAACTAATGAATTTATCTCTTTGATTCTTATAGGTGAATCGAGGGCGAAAAATAGAGTTCGTAGGACTTTGAATCAACTCAAACGGATGCCCGAATGAGAAGATATCGAAGAAATACAATTGGTATTAGTGCGGAAGAAGAAAAGTATCAGTTGAAGAAGAGGGAGAGCCATTCGAGTGGACTTACTCGAGCACTACCGCTCGAGCATATGGCTCGAGCGCCTAAAACTTACAGAAAATTTCTCGCATTCGAGCTACTCGAGCGCCACCGCTCGAGCATGTGGCTCGAGTGCCCCAAAACATGCAGAAGAATTTTGCTACTCGAGCCCTTGCACCATTCGAGTTATACTGCTCGAGCATGTCTGCTCGAGCACCTTAAAGATTTGTGTTGGTCCCGGTACAAGACTGATGAATACGTGTATGGGGGGGAATACACGTATACCAATTTTTCAACTTAAAAGACCTTGCTGAGTCCCCTTTACTCAGAATGATAAAGAACTCACAGCTGATAATCTTCCCACTGACTACACTTAGTGCGGGTCAGTTGGTTTACTATCAGTTTGAGTTCAGTGCGGAAATGCGTAAGCCCTGATAGTTTAAAGTCTTGTTTAGTTTGCTCTCTGAAAACTTGATTACTCAGTTCTTAAACGGTGATTAGTAGGGCAGTGCTCTTTTAAGGATCAGGCTGATTGATTCGAGCCTGATAAAACCAAATGCTTATGAGTGAACAAGTAATATAGCAAGTAAGCACAATATCAAAGCAGTAAGAACACTGGGAGTTTAACGTGTTTCAGAGACTCAAGCTCCTACGTCCACGGCCTGATTTAACAGGAAATCCACTCAAGGGATTTTTGTTTTTAACTTGCCAAGGTGCACCAAGATCAGCTACCTCACTGACCTATACAAACTCCTTAATACCTTACTAATAACTTACTACCAACAAACCTAACAAGAGGGTTTTGGTTTCAGTTTGGATTCCAACTAAGTTGAGACTATCCTTACATGTCAAAGTTATGCTAAGGATTGGATAATCTCTCTAAGCTTAAGATAATGCTAGTTCGCTCTTGGAATACAGAAGAACTCTCAATTGCTAAGAAACACTTGGGAAATTTAGATGGTTTCGAGTGCTTCTTTTAAAGACTGAATGCTTTGAGTGCTTGAGAGTTTGAGTAACTTCTGGCTTGGAAATTTCCCGTAACCTTGAATGGGTTCAAGGCCTTCTGTATTTATAGGTGATTTGAAAAACTATCCTTTGGAGAGATAGCCTTCTTGTCATCTATGTAGAGTGGCTCAAACGGACATATCCTCATGCAGCAACCGTCCTTGCATGGAATTAGGTAGTTGCATTAAATGCACATTAAATGCTTACCCGTTGAATATGCAGTCTGAAGTCAGTCTTCGTGTCAGGTTCCGTACATGAGTGTCCTTCTCGGATTGGTCCACGTCATCAGGTTGGTGGGAATGTCAGAACTTATTCCGAGGCTTCAGGCTTGTCTTATTAAGTTCTTTTTGTCTCGAGCACAACGGTCTTGTCCTGATGCTGACATTCCTTTTGCATTGCTTGGCTCTACTCCAAGTCTTCCCATAAACTCAGTATCATCTTGTTCCCTTCAGGACTGAGTTAGTAATGACCTCAGGGTCATACTCTTCATCACTGACACTTACTCAGCCAGCTTAGTAGACTGCCATAAGTTCAGGATGGTATTCTTCGTCTTCAGGCTCTTGTCTTGATTGTCATCAGTAAGTGCTCCTCTTACTGAGTACCTGTGAATTGCAAAATGACTAAGTACAATACCTAACCAAGACTAGCCTGACAAAGACAAACAAACGCAAATCATCTTTTCAGGGGCTTTGGGATCTTAATCAACTCTGACAATGTCCCAACAATTTCCCCCTTTTTGATGATGCCAAAACACTGAAAAGATCCTCAAAACACTTAGAGGAAATATAAAGTCCTATCTATAAGATAAGTCAGTGTTAGAGCGGTTCTTGATAAAATACAGAATTTAAATAGCAGCCAAAAAGACAATGAGTTTTTGTTTGTGGGCAAAGTAATAGGTTTCATTGAATGATTTAGAAGTGGTTACAATGAATCCTATCTATTACAAAGAGGCAGTGAACACCTAGACTAATCTCATTTCAGGTTTGAGTCCATATCCTGCATAGACTCTTGCCTTCAGCTCGTCAACTCTTCCAGGTTGGTTCACAAATCCTTCAGCCTTTGCAATCTTCAACACTTCAGTCATAATGGCCTTTGGGTTATGCTTTCCAGTTCCAGGAACTAAGGGAGGTGAACGAATCACGAATTCAGGAGCCTTCACTTGGACTTGAACTGCTTCAGCCTCCTCCAAGATCTTGTGGATCAGCTCAGGATAATTGTCCATCATGTAGTCAGTGAAATGGGCATTAATATCTTCAGTATCGCCCCACTTCTTCACCACGTACCATAACTTTACAAACTCATCCCTTGCGTCAGCCCAGAATTCCTTCAAAGCCTCAGAGATGAACTCATTGACATATGCTTCCCTCTGACCTAATTCGGGCCTTCTGACTTGAAGAATTGTTGACTTCCAGGCTGTTGGCCTCTTTCTGTACTTCCTAGGCTCAGGCTTCGCTTATTCCTCCTAAGAAAACTGATCATCGCATCATCGAGTTCCCTCTGTTGCAAATCGGTCAGATCAGTTAGCTTCTCCACCTTCTTTTCCAAGATGCGCATTTTCTCCTTTTGAGCAATGTCAGCCCTGTGCTCAGTCTCGGACTTCTCAGAAAGAGTTTCCCATACCTCAGCGCACAGCTCCGCCACCGTCTCCGCAGAGTAAGTGATAGGATTTTTCCTTGTATGAACTTGGGGAGACTTCTGAGTTGCCTCGGCTGGTTTGGAAAGATGGATTTCCTTGGAAAGTTCATCAGCCTTTGCCCTCTTTGCAGCCTCAGCCCTCAGCTTTGCAGCTTCGGACGCATCTTCAGCTTTGGCCGCTGCCAGCCTGTCTGACTTCCTCACTCTGAGCACATTCCCCTTAGGGTTTGGCTCAGGATCAGCCTCAACCGTTTCTCCACGGTTGACTGCCTCAGATGCCTCAGGGCGGGATCTTTTCTTCTTCCTTTCCCCCTTTTTGGCATCATCATCGGCCTGGGATGGGAGTGCTTCTGCTCCACTGTTGATGACGAAGGAGGCTAGAGATTGAACTTCCAAAATGCCCTCCTTCAATATCTCAACACCCGTGGCAATCCCAGTGTCTGCATAAGAAACTGAACTGATAGCAGCTTTCAATTTCTTCTCAAAGACCTCCATGTTATGTTGGAGATTTTGTTCAGCCTTGGTGATCCTTTCCTCCACCTTCAAGGACTCGCCGTTGACTCTGCTAGCTTCAGTCAGAGTCTTCGCTGATTCTTCAGTGGCTTTTGCCAAAATCTCCGCAACGGACTGAGAGGTCTGAGCTATCCTCCCTGACTCTAGCTCTAGCTTGGACGCTGAGTCATTTATGGCCTGAGTGAAGAGTGCCCCAGCCTGAACCGCAAGCCTCTCCACTGTCTGATTTAGCTTTTCTTCCCTAAAAGTATCCCTCTCATCAAGTTGTTTGAGGGTCTGTCTCAGCATTTTCTTTGGGCGCCTCCTCTCACTCCTCACTGACTTGGCCGGGTCAGTCACTGTGCGCTTCAACAAAATCAGCTCCTTGTTCGCAAGAGTGTTGTATGCTGACTTCGTCCCCCTGAGGTGCTTAGCCAGGGCCTTGGCTTCTTCTTCCTTCTCAGCGCATAGCCTCATTACTTCCTCCTGAAATTCAGCTAGATTCTCTGTAGTCTTTTCCTTCTTCACCTCGACTATGCTGGTGAATTCAGTGCGACCGACCCCAGTGATAAGCACATCTTCATCTCCATCAGCGGCCTCGTCAATGGCTGGCTGCTTTCCCTTGGCAGCCCCTGCATCCTCAGTCCCCTCTTCAGGGTGCACTGAAGGCAGTTGAGAAGAAGTCATAGCCGTCTGCTCAGGCTCAGCTAAACTTTCTTGAACTTAGGGAACAAGTCCCTCAGAACTAGGAGTCTCCTTTGACGCCTCAACATCTTCCTCCTTTGTCTCAGGGCAGGGAATCCCTTCATCGACAGATGTCTCATCGGCGGCTGAGATGTTCACAACATCCTCAGCCGTTGGTCCACCCTTGGCACCAACGTCTTTAGCACCTTCCCCCTGAGTCTGAGACTCAGGGATCATAAGATCCACCTCTCTTGCTGTCTCCTCCACAGCCTTCTCCACAGCTCCATCTTGAGCATCCTCATCATCATCCCTATCTTCCTCCCCATCTGAGCGGATGTCAGCCTCTGTCTTGGACATCATCTCGGCCACCAGTTGCTTCAGATTGTCGAAGTTCAGGAGTTGAAGCCAACTGGTGAGACCAAAGTAAGTACACAACCTCGCCTCCTCTGATTCCCAGTGCTCCCAGCCACGAGCATCAACCAGTAAATGTTGTTCTTGTATATTTGACTGTTTAAACTCCAGCCACACTTTCAATTCAACAACATTCACTAGAAGTTCCTTAAATCTATTCAGCCCGGGCCAGCACTTAGCTGCCCACTCCATGGCATTACCCCTGAGAGTGTTCTCCATGATGTTACCCACCAGGTTCTCATCCAACTCCTCCTCCTCCTACATCTCTAGGAAATCATCCTCTACAGTTGGTAAGGATTTGGGGCAATCTTTGGGATTGGGGTATGACGGGAAGTCTATGGGGTTGGGAAGGTTTGGCTCTGAAGACTGGTCAGGTTCATGTGTAGGTGAGTTTGATGGCATTGACTCTGTTGGGATGTTTGGCTCTAAGGGTGTTTGAGTTGGTTGGGATGTTGGGTCAGGATTGGAAATGAGTTTAGGGTGATTTGGTGATTAGGTGGGGTTGATCTCAGGCTGCAAAATCTCAGCCGTCTCGATTGTGGCTCTAACTACCTCCAAGTCAGAGGCTCTAGAAGAGCTTGACTCCTCCCTCTCACTGATCTCGGGCATACTCTTTGTCGGGGATTTCTTAGGTCCCTTTCTTAAACGCTTCAATGGCCTCGCCCCCTGATCCTTCTCCTTCCTGACGTCATCGTCACTTCCCTCGGCCTCAGACTCGGCTCTCTTGGGATCTGACTCAGTCCCTTGCCTGGTGCTCTTCCCTTATAGCACCACCCTTACCTTATTCTTCTTCTTCTCCTCAGCCTCCTCTACTACAGGCTGAGCCTCTTCTCTCTCTGCAGCAACCTCCTCCTCAACCTCCTTGCTCCTTTCAAAGAGCTCATCCACCTTCTCAATGAGGCTGGTAGCCACCTTCTTGGCCTTCTCAGCTGGCTTTTTAGCCTGACCCTTTGCCTTAGCATTGGGATCAGTCAGCCCTAGCATTGAGTATGTGTCACTCAGAGAAGCAAACATCACATTCTTAGAGGAAAGATTGTCCTCCATGTCGAAGGTGTACCCATGGCAGGCGTGGACAATCAGGATGGACATCATTGTCCCAAAAGGAAGAATTGCACCAACGAGATGTGCTTCTTCTCATCATCCCTCTTCAGCTTGTCCAGTCCCGCCCGACTGATTTGATCGAGGAAGAACTGCTCCTAGTTTGCTTCTACGCCATCAACAATGGCTCCCATGATCCTCAGCTGGGGCAGGCTCTGCTGCTCATGTGACCCTGTGGACCCCATCACCACCTTGGACACTAAGTCACTTGTTGGTCCCGGTACAAGACTGATGAATACATGTATGGGGGGGGATACACGTATACCAATTTTTCAACTTAAAAGACCTTGATGAGCCCCCTTTACTCGGAGTGATAAAGAACTCACAGCTGATAATCTTCCCACTGACTACACTTAGTGCGATATCAGTTTGAGGTCAGTGCGGAAATGCGTGAGCCCTGATAGTTTAAAGTCTTATTTAGTTTGCTCTCTGAAAACATGATTACTCAGTTCTTAAATAGTAATTAGTAGGGCAGTGCTCTTTTAAGGATCAGGCTGATTGATTCGAGCCGGATAAAACCAAATGCTTATTAGTGAACAAGTAATATAGCAAGTAAGCACAATATCAAAGCAGTAAGAACACGGGGAGTTTAACGTGGTTCAGAGACTCAAGCTCCTACATCCACGGCCTGATTTAACAGGAAATCCACTCAAGGGATTCTTATTTTTAACGTGCCAAGGTGCACCTGTTGGAGTTATACGTGAAAGTATGCTTTTACTTTGTATAACTCGTGTATCAAACACTCATTTTATGAGAATAATTCTTTTATCGCATTTGCTTTAGTTATGATTGAATGTTGAATTTCTATTGTAAACCGTTCAATATATAGTACATGTTACATTGTAGTTAATGTGGTGATACCCGATCACGGAAGACAACATTAACAGTTTACTTGTAACTAAACGTACATTTTCACGACCTAGGTGGAATTGAACAATCCGGCGTGAAAGGTCGATGTGTAAGGCTCAGATTGGTCTGTCTTGACTAAGAGATTGCACTAGCACATTTAGTATGTGTTGAAGAGGTCCTACAGCGAGGATAAATTCTTCTGTTCTGAAAGGTGAAGAATTAGACCTCAGTGGTTGTTGATTTCTTAATCTCCGTCACTTAAATAGGACCGTGTGTGCTTAATAGTTACTGCTTTAATTCATGTTGGGTGAGAATCATTGCGACTTCGAACTTTGTGTCTTGGGCAGTAATATTAATCATACGACGGTTGCTAAGATTTAATATGGAGAAATGCGTGCGAGTACGGCTCGTATGATTAGTCCCCTTGGTGGGCTCAGAAGTTTTATTGTACCAAATCTTGCAAGTGAAGAATTAGTTTCTTCGGTACGAATAATAATGTTGAGCTGTCTTTACTTCAAGGTGAAATATATTAATTAATTTAGAGCTATTCAGAAGCTTGATTAATTAATGGACTTGATAATCTTAAACGCGGGAAATAATAACCGGGAGCCCATATTATCGTAATATGGATTAAGATGGATAGTGCAATATTAATTTATTAGTGGTAATAATTAATATTAATGGGCTGAATTATATTGGGGCTCAATATTGAAATTCAGAAGTCCATTAGGAGGTCCAATCTTAATTCTCCTTAAGCCCCTCAAGTAGCCCATTAAGTAGCCCAATAATGATAAGGTGATTAAAATAAAAAGAAAATATTAATGCTGATTTTTCAAGTAATTTTCGAAAATAGGAGAATAAAAAAGAAATAAGATTTTGTTGATTTTCTTGGAAATATATTATGGAAGATATGTATTCTAGGAATACAAGAATATCTCATATATTCAAGAAGATCCAAATCTTTGGATTTCTTGTTGAAATTTTCTAAACTTAACCCCTAAATATGTAGGGTGAGATTTTTGTGGAATATTTTATTTTGGAGAAAAGAATATATGAGATATATTCAAGATTTCTTAGAGTCTAAGAAAAGATTTCTCCAAGCCCATATTTCACATGATATTTTCGGCCCCTACATATTATAAATAGGGGATGATTATTTCATCCCCAAGTACATAATTCCATGTGTTGGAAAAATCAAGAAGCATAGATATTTTTCTTTTTCCTTAGTTTATTAAATTACTTGAAAGCATCTCCTACCGGTGGTCAAGTGAGGTGAAAAGAGAAATACTTGAGAAGGCTTTGGGTTGATAGAGCGAGATTATAATTGTCCCGTATATCCAAAGACCAATTCTACAAGAGGTACGTTAATCGCATATTTACTTGTTTATTCCGCCTAGTTAATATGTGAAATTAATTCAACATGCATGATGATAATTAGTTGTTGGAATTATTATTTGAATTAATTAGGATTAATTCATGCTAGTAATAATTGTATTTAAATTCGTATTTAAATTTCATCCCGAATAGATTCCGGGCACCCCAATTTTCCCAACAACTGGTATCAGAGCCACGGTTTCGGGCTCTGAATTTTAAATTGTTAAACATTAAATTGAAATTGGATAGTAGAATTGTTAGATCTTTTTTGCATGTATCCAATTGACATGGTTTTAATGTTGTTAATTTCATGCGTGTGAATTAATTATTTTCTAATTCGATTCGTTCGAATTCGTTTTTCTCTTGAGAAAATCCACGAGTAGATTAGTTGTTTTTATTTTGATTCGATCATTGTAATAGACTAGTCTAGATCTAGTATTTATTTTTTTGGTAAAAATAAATTGTAACCGGATCGTGACGAAGAACGAAGAATTAAAAACGGCGTACCCGGATGACGCATACAAGCGTGGTGCGTGTATGGACGTAAAATCATGCAAGGGTGAAGAAAACGAGGATGAACGGTGAAAAAAATAGCACACGGGGGTGCACGGCGCACACCGTGCGCAACGGGAGCACGGCGCCGCGCGCACGCGTGCGCGCACCTCGGGCGTGGGCTGCATGACACGACCACACTCACACCCACAAGCATAATACTAATTTAAATAAAATACAACCCTGAAAACCTGCTATAATTTTTTTTTTCTTTCAACTGCAAAAGCAAAACGATATTACAAACACGACAACCTGTTCACATTTACAAAAGAGGCTTCAAGCCAAACCAGCAAACCAGTGTAACTCCAAACCAACACACCAGTGCATACTAGTTTATATTACAATATAGTACATGTCCAAGCCAAAGTAAAATGTATAATAGCGGAAGCAAAATAAGCCACGGTCCTGCCCGCAGGTCGTCGTCTATGTACACCGCAACCCAAAAGCCTGCAAGAGCGCCACAACTAGCCCAGTATGAACAAGTCGTCACACATCATCAGGATTACCTACAATGCATAAACTACGTGAGATATATAAATCTCAGTAAGAAGAAATTATGCATGATATGCAGTGATACTTTTGAAAATCCTCCCCATACACTCTCTTTAGAAATCACCAATTTGTTTATGAAACACTCGCATGGGCCCATCGACTCACTGTCATACACCGGCAATAAACAAATAATCACATGGCCATAATAAATATGATCCCGGCGTGAGGCTCATCCTCTTGTGGCCCATCAAGGGTTCACCTCGCACGTACGCCCCTCATGTCCACCAAGAAGTAATCCCTCCACGTCGACTCATGTCAGTGAATCCAGGGATCTACCCTCCCGCGACAGCGAGGTCCATCACCAACATGACCCCCAGTCCGCACAAGAAGTCCCCCCACGGAAACACCCAAAATACAAATCAATAAGACGGCGGCCCACTCTAGGTAGCATACGCCAGGCCTCCCCCTGGTCGCCTGAACTCCCAGGTCGCCCCTTCCGCCCTCGGTGTATAATCAGTGGCCAAAATCACAACATTTAACAAAATATATTTTTCATATTAATGCATGATATGTTTGATGCAATGCACAAATAATATTTCACAAGATTCATGACTCAACCAACTCGCAGGTTCAATTCACATCAAATATTGAGCTCACAAGCTCACTCCACATCAAATAGCTCACAGGCTAAATTACACATCAAATATTGAGCTCACAGGCTCACTCAACAATAATCACAAAATGTCAGTCTTATTCCACATCAAATATTGAGCTCACAGGCTCATTCAACAATAATCACAAAATATCAGTCTTATTTCACATCAAATATTGAGCTCACATGCTCACTCAACAATAATAACTGAATATCAGTTCACGTACAATTCATGTATCACCATTTAAATATAAATAATTCACAAAATACTATGTTTATGCATTGTAGTTGCAAATGAATTTCTACTTACCTCGAGTCCGCAAAAGTATTGATAATTCAAACCCTTAAACCGCCTTATCGGCCTCCAATATCAAATCTAATAAAATACAAGATAAATATCATCTCAAACTATTATTTAATTAAATTGACAATAAAATGATACCAAGTTTACTAATTAATTTGCAGGCTAATTAAGCTATACTATACTCATAAACTCTAGTTAACAAGAATGATCATAACGTAATTCATGAATCGACTCAACCACTTAATTATTTCTTACAAGCCAACACAAGTCGTCATGGATACATTAATCATTATTCTATATAATCACATAAATCAAATAGTCAATTGAAAATGTAAACGTGCGTCAGATTCATCACTTTTGCAGCAGAACCCTAATAAACTAATAGCTAACTAAATCCATAAACCAAAATACCTATCTGCACAATTTGGTAAAACCTGCTACTTAGTATGCCTTGGCCTTTTTATCCACTTTGTCCTAATAAGCATCAAATACATGAATATTTCATACTAAAAAAAAACGATAATTGCTTGATTTATATTTTCTTGAGAACCCCTAACATAGTTACTGAATCTACGAATCAACAAAGAATATGGAGAATACATACCTAGTTCACCAGTAATTAGTAGACAAGAGTTACTGCAAAATTTCCTCTCTCTCTTATTTTTTTTTCTCTTCGAAACTATCCCGGCGCATATGAGTGAGAGGGAGGATATACTTAATCCTCCACCGCCTAATTAAACTTCACAGGTAAGTTTCCTTTTTTTTTTTTATTATTATTATTAAATACTAATATACATACCCCATTCCATGCGCACACATCCATACATACATTCCTATACTAAGTACCAAGTGTAGAGGTAGGCGTGTATATGCATAAATATATATATATAAAATATTAATACTTATTTTATAATTTTACTTTTATTTATTTATTTAATCAACACCTTCAACAATCAAATAATTTGCAATAGACACTTAAATATCACTAGGGTCTCAAATATATTACAATAGGGTTTACTCACCACCGAATATATAATAGCACATAAATAATTCAATATTTAAAAGAATGGTAAATAATGCAAATTCACAAGTAGCATATAAATAATAGAAAATTCACGCAAAATATAAAGCACTCAAATAATTAAATGCACGCAATGCATGAAATATATTGACCAATGAGTAGTGAGAAGCTCGGGTATTACATCCTCCCCTCCTTATAAAAATTTCGTCCCCGAAATTTAACTTACTTGAACAGTTCTGGGTATTTGGATTTCATCTCATCCTCTCGTTCCCAAGTGGCTTCTTCAACTGACTGATTTCTCCAGAGTACTTTGACTAATGAAATTTCTTTGTTCCTGAGTTGTTTCACCTCTCGCAGTAAGATCTCCACTGGAATTTCTTCATAACTCAAGTCTGCTTTCAACTCTGCGGGTTCACTGTTCAGAACGTGTGACGGATTTGCAATATATTTTCTCAACGCGGACACGTGAAACACATTGTGTATCTGGGACATCGATGCAGACAGATCAAGTTTATAAGCAACATCACCAATTCTTTCAATAATAGGAAATGGGCCAACATATCTCGGACTGAGCTTCCCTTTCTTTCCAAACCGCATTATGCCTTTCATTGGAGAAACTTTCAAAAACACTTGATCACCCACTCCAAACTCTAATTTTCTTCTTCTTTTATCTGCATAACTCTTTTGTCGACTTTGAACAGTCTTCATTCTTTCACGAATTTGTACCACTGCTTCACTCATTTCTCGAATCATATCTGGACCCAAAAGTTTTCGTTCCCCGACTTCATCCCAATGCACTGGAGATCGACATTTTCTGCCATATAATGCTTCGTACGGAGCCATCCCGATAGTGGACTGATAACTGTTGTTATAAGAAAACTCTATCAAAGGTAAGAATTTACTCCACTGACCCTGGAAATCTAAAACACAAGCTCTAAGCATATCTTCCAGAATTTGTATCGTTCGTTCTGATTGTCCATCTGTCTGAGGATGATAAGCAGTACTAAAAGATAATTGTGTCCCCAATGCTTTGTGCAGGCTCTTCCAGAAGTTAGATAAAAATCTGGAATCTCTGTCTGATATAATAGTGAGTGGTACGCCGTGAAGTCTGACAATCTCTTGTATGTATATCTGAGCATAACGGTCCATAGTGTATGTGGTACAGATTGGTAGAAAATGAGCTGATTTAGTCAATCGATCCACAATAACCCAAACTGCATCATAACTCTTGACTGTCTTGGGAAATCCTGTAACAAAATCCATCGTGATATTCTCCCATTTCCATTCTAGAATAAGCAAAGGTTGCAAAGTTCCTGCAGGTCTCTGATGTTCTGCTTTGATCTGCTGACAGGTCAGGCACTGTTCTACATACTGAGCAATGTCTTTCTTCATACCTGGCCACCAATAATGCAATTTCAAGTCCCTATACATTTTAGTAGCTCCTGGATGTACAGAATAGGGTGTCGAATGTGCTTCAGTCATCACATCTTCACGAGTCTTGTCAACATTGGGTACATACAATCTGTTTCGGTATCGCAATACACCATTCTCTGATAACTGGAAGTCAGAGGATTCACCTGAAGTGATGTCTTTCTTCACCTTAGTAAAATATTCGTCATTTTGTTGCCCTGTGTGTATTCTATCCAACAAAGTTGGTTTAAGTGTTAAAGCTGCAAGTTTCGCAGTCACAAGTCCAGGTTCAACAAGTTCTATGTTCATCCTTTGTAGATCCAATAGTTCGGGTTTCTGAATCCAGTTCAAAGCTGCCACCTTCTCGGCTGATTTTCGACTCAATGCATCTGCTACCACATTAGCTTTACCCGGATGATAGTTAATGACACAATCATAATCTTTCACAAGTTCTAACCATCTTCGTTGTCTCATGTTCAATTCTTTCTGAGTGAAGAAATACTTCAAACTTTTATGATCAGTGTAGATCTCACAATGTTCTCCGTACAGGTAATGTCTCCAGATTTTAAGTGCAAACACTACTGCTGCCAGCTCCAGATCATGTGTTGGGTAGTTCTTCTCATATTCTTTCAATTGTCGGGATGCATAAGCTATCACTTTATCATCTTGCATCAGTACGCAACCGAGACCATTCTTCGAAGCATCGCTGTAAACTTTGAAACCTCCAGTCCCTGTTGGAATTGTTAAAATAGGAGCTGATGTCAGTCGCTTCTTTAGTTCTTGAAAACTTTGTTCACATGCCTCCGTCCATTTATAAGCCACACTCTTTCTGGTCAATTGTGTTAATGGTGAAGCAATTTTGGAAAATCCTTCTACAAATCGGCGGTAATATCCTGCTAAACCGAGAAAACTACGCACCTCTGACGGATTTGTAGGCTGTGGCCAGTTATTAATTGCTTCCACTTTGCTCGGGTCAACTGAAATCCCTGCTCCCGATATCACATGTCCCAAGAAAACAACTCGATCCAACCAGAATTCACATTTCTTGAACTTCGCATATAACTGTTTTTCTTTCAGAACGTTTAAAACTCTCCTCAAATGTACTGCATGTTCTTCTTTAGTCTTGGAGTAAATCAAGATGTCATCAATGAATACAATCACAAATTTGTCAAGAAAGTCTTTAAATACCCGATTCATCAAGTCCATGAACGCTGCAGGAGCATTAGTCAGTCCAAACGGCATCACTCGAAACTCATAGTGTCCATATCTCGTACTGAATGCAGTTTTAGGAATGTCTTCCTCTTTTATTTTCAACTGATGGTACCCTGATCGCAGATCAATCTTCGAGAAGATAGACGCACCTTGCAGTTGATCAAACAAATCATCAATCCGAGGTAAGGGATATTTGTTCTTGATTGTGATTTTGTTCAACTCTCGATAATCGATACACATTCTCAATGTGCCATCTTTCTTCCGCACAAACAAAACGGGCGCTCCCCAGGGTGAGAAACTAGGACGGATGAAATCTTTCTCCAGTAATTCTTGCAATTGTATCTTCAATTCTTTCAATTCAGCAGGTGCCATTCTATATGGTGATTTGGAAATAGGAGAAACCCCAGGTTGCAAATCAATCACAAACTCTATTTCACGATCTGGTGGTAATCCCGGAAGATCGTCTGGAAATACCTCTGGATATTCTCGCACAACTGGTACATCAGTAACAGCTGGACTCTGTTGCCCCTCAATACTCATTACACTCACCAAATAACCCTCACAACCACTTTCCAACAATCTTCGTGCTTTGACAGCTGATATCATAGGGAATCTGAAGCGTTCCTTCACACTGATAAAAGAAAAAGCCTCTTCCCCCGCTGGCTGAAATGTGATACTCTTCTTCTGGCAATCAATTGTAGCACCATATTTTGATAACCAATCCATACACAATATAACATCATAATC
Organism: Ballota nigra; assembly: GCA_947034835.1. NCBI lineage: Eukaryota > Viridiplantae > Streptophyta > Magnoliopsida > Lamiales > Lamiaceae > Ballota > Ballota nigra. Next base: position 53,256,713 of record OX344730.1, on the reverse strand, counting down.
ATTCATGTCCAGCACTATCAAATCAGCACACAATTCCCTGCCTTCTATCGGAATAATACACCCTCGCAAAATCTGATTGGTTTGTTTCGAATCACCAGAAGGAATCATTACATCAAGTCTGGCTTCAGTTAGGTTAGGTGTTTTACCCATCTTTCTCACATACTTAGTGGATGCAAATGAATGTGTAGCTCCAGAATCAAATAACACAAAAGTTGAAATGCCAAAGATAGAAAGTTTACCCGTGACGACTGGATTATCTTCGGCATCTTCTTTGGTCATAGTGAAAACTCGTGCTGGAACTCTTCCCTGCTCTCTCTGTCTACCACGGTTCGGACACATACTGGCTATATGTCCTCTTTGTCCACAGGAAAAACAAGTCTTCGGGGCAAAAGGGCAAGCTCCCTCATGGGATTTACCACAATTCAAGCAATGATGGGGTGGTGGGGGTGTTCCACTCTGATTAGTCTTGAAACGTTTGTTCGGGTCTCCCTGTTCTGGTCTTTGTCCTTGACGAGGTGGAAAATTTGGTCTTGGCCCTTGGAATTGCAACGGTCTCTTCTTGCTATCGCCACTCCACTGTTGTACCGGCCTCTGTTGAAAGTGACGTCGAACCTCTTGTGCATGACGTATCTTCATCTCAGCTTGCTCAGCAATTTGTGCCCTCTCCGCAACTTGTGCATAAGTTACCCCCTGAATCCCTGCCATACTCACATCCCTATACAGCTCAGGCCTCAAACCCTCCATAAATCTCTCCACCTTCAGCGTTTCAGTACCAACCATATGTTCAGCAAACCTGGATAACTGTTCAAATTTACGGAGGTACTCAGTAACAGTCATGGTCCCCTGCTTGAGCTGTATAAATTCGTTCATCTTCATCATTCTGACGGGGGCTGTGAAATATTTGTTTCTGAAAATCTCCTTGAACTGCTCCCAGGTCATAGCAGCAACGTTCTCAATAGCTTTAACAGTGTCCCACCAATGTCCAGCACTACCACGTAACATAAAGGAGGCACACAAGACTTTCTCCACGTCAGGGATTCTGCTGTATTGAAACATGTTATCTAAGGTCCGCAACCAGTCCTCAGCAGCTAAGGGATCAGTAGCATCCTCAAAGATCGGAGGATTCAATTTTCGGAATCGCTCAGAAACTAGCTCAACATGCGCTGCTCCTGGCTGCGGCTGATTCACATCAACATGTTGTCTATTTGCATCTCTTTCCTGCAAAAGTTGCTGAAATTGTTGAGCCTGACGCTTAACCATATCTGCCAGTCGAGCAATAAGATTATCTCGATCGACACCAGCAGTCGGTGCTGCCTGTTCGGGAGTTCGCTCCATACCACTACCCTCACCTTCTTCTCTCACCATATCTGTTTAACAATACTACAAGTCCTACACCACATGGCCAATATAATTCATGATGCAAATAATTTAAACAAAACACAAATAAACACTTACTGGCATAGCTGGGCTCTCCAAGTTCTGAGCTCGTGTACATAGACAGTCTACAGGAGGCGAACCGTGCTCTGATACCACTCTGACACGACCACACTCACACCCACAAGCATAATACTAATTTAAATAAAATACAACCCTGAAAACCTGCTATAATTTTTTTTTCTTTCAACTGCAAAAGCAAAACGATATTACAAACACGACAACCTGTTCACATTTACAAAAGAGGCTTCAAGCCAAACCAGCAAACCAGTGTAACTCCAAACCAACACACCAGTGCATACTAGTTTATATTACAATATAGTACATGTCCAAGCCAAAGTAAAATGTATAATAGCGGAAGCAAAATAAGCCACGGTCCTGCCCGCAGGTCGTCATCTATGTACACCGCAACCCAAAAGCCTGCAAGAGCGCCACAACTAGCCCAGTATGAACAGGTCGTCACACATCATCAGGATTACCTACAATGCATAAACTACGTGAGATATATAAATCTCAGTAAGAAGAAATTATGCATGATATGCAGTGATACTTTTGAAAATCCTCCCCATACACTCTCTTTAGAAATCACCAATTTGTTTATGAAACACTCGCATGGGCCCATCGACTCACTGTCATACACCGGCAATAAACAAATAATCACATGGCCATAATAAATATGATCCCGGCGTGAGGCTCATCCTCTTGTGGCCCATCAAGGGTTCACCTCGCACGTACGCCCCTCATGTCCACCAAGAAGTAATCCCTCCACGTCGACTCATGTCAGTGAATCCAGGGATCTACCCTCCCGCGACAGCGAGGTCCATCACCAACATGACCCCCAGTCCGCACAAGAAGTCCCCCCACGGAAACACCCAAAATACAAATCAATAAGACGGCGGCCCACTCTAGGTAGCATACGCCAGGCCTCCCCCTGGTCGCCTGAACTCCCAGGTCGCCCCTTCCGCCCTCGGTGTATAATCAGTGGCCAAAATCACAACATTTAACAAAATATATTTTTCATATTAATGCATGATATGTTTGATGCAATGCACAAATAATATTTCACAAGATTCATAACTCAACCAACTCGCAGGTTCAATTCACATCAAATATTGAGCTCACAAGCTCACTCCACATCAAATAGCTCACAGGCTAAATTACACATCAAATATTGAGCTCACAGGCTCACTCAACAATAATCACAAAATGTCAGTCTTATTCCACATCAAATATTGAGCTCACAGGCTCATTCAACAATAATCACAAAATATCAGTCTTATTTCACATCAAATATTGAGCTCACAGGCTCACTCAACAATAATAACTGAATATCAGTTCACGTACAATTCATGTATCACCATTTAAATATAAATAATTCACAAAATACTATGTTTATGCATTGTAGTTGCAAATGAATTTCTACTTACCTCGAGTCCGCAAAAGTATTGATAATTCAAACCCTTAAACCGCCTTATCGGCCTCCAATATCAAATCTAATAAAATACAAGATAAATATCATCTCAAACTATTATTTAATTAAATTGACAATAAAATGATACCAAGTTTACTAATTAATTTGCAGGCTAATTAAGCTATACTATACTCATAAACTCTAGTTAACAAGAATGATCATAACGTAATTCATGAATCGACTCAACCACTTAATTATTTCTTACAAGCCAACACAAGTCGTCATGGATACATTAATCATTATTCTATATAATCACATAAATCAAATAGTCAATTGAAAATGTAAACGTGCGTCAGATTCATCACTTTTGCAGCAGAACCCTAATAAACTAATAGCTAACTAAATCCATAAACCAAAATACCTATCTGCACAATTTGGTAAAACCTGCTACTTAGTATGCCTTGGCCTTTTTATCCACTTTGTCCTAATAAGCATCAAATACATGAGTATTTCATACTAAAAAAAAACGATAATTGCTTGATTTATATTTTCTTGAGAACCCCTAACATAGTTACTGAATCTACGAATCAACAAAGAATATGGAGAATACATACCTAGTTCACCAGTAATTAGTAGACAAGAGTTACTGCAAAATTTCCTCTCTCTCTTATTTTTTTTTCTCTTCGAAACTATCCCGGCGCATATGAGTGAGAGGGAGGATATACTTAATCCTCCACCGCCTAATTAAACTTCACAGGTAAGTTTCCTTTTTTTTTTTATTATTATTATTAAATACTAATATACATACCCCATTCCATGCGCACACATCCATACATACATTCCTATACTAAGTACCAAGTGTAGAGGTAGGCGTGTATATGCATAAATATATATATATAAAATATTAATACTTATTTTATAATTTTACTTTTATTTATTTATTTAATCAACACCTTCAACAATCAAATAATTTGCAATAGACACTTAAATATCACTAGGGTCTCAAATATATTACAATAGGGTTTACTCACCACCGAATATATAATAGCACATAAATAATTCAATATTTAAAAGAATGGTAAATAATGCAAATTCACAAGTAGCATATAAATAATAGAAAATTCACGCAAAATATAAAGCACTCAAATAATTAAATGCACGCAATGCATGAAATATATTGACCAATGAGTAGTGAGAAGTTCGGGTATTACACTGCAGCGCCTCGGGGCGCTCCGGGCGGCGCCTCGGGGCTGCGCCTCGGCGCACTTCGGGCAGTGCTTCGGCATTTTTTGGGCCGAGAGGCGCGCGGGCCCACTTCGTGGGCCGACGCGCGCCGTATCTTGGGCCGTGGAATTTTTTCGGTTCGTGTTTTTTTTCGTGTGATTTTAAACGTCGTCCCGAACCCCAAACGATGCTGTTCTTGAAGAAGTGTTGCTGTTCGAGTGGGAGCACGTCGAGACGAACGTCGGAAAGCAACAAGGACGATTTTTCGCATCAAGACGTGAAGAAATTAAACCGTGACAATTGGATTTGAGTGCTCCAATGTGTTTAATTTTATTTTGATGGATGTTTTATTTCGTGCACCTATTATTATTTGTTAATATGTGTTTGCATGAATTTAATTGTCCAAGAAAAACCTTACTTTCGAAAATTACTAAGTATATTTTTATAATCGCAATTTTATTCCGGATATTAAAATTGGATTATTTTGACCTCCATAATTTATTTAGTTGTGAAGTTCTTTTGGAATACATTTCCCCCTCGGATCGGCCAAAAGAACGGATTTCACATGAATAAATTCCAAAAGGATGATTGTGGATTATTACTAGTGGCGGTATTGACCCTCACCACGAGTGGCTTGCTCAAAGCGAAATAATAATCCTGTATTTAATTATGGTTATTACTTAGACATAGGAAATTGATATTAACTTACTCCCCTCGGAGTCCCTATCAGTTTCTATGTGGTCAAAGTGGGAGCCAACTATTAATTTTGAATTAAGGATTTGTAACTTTTAAGTTTGTAATCCGCTTGAATGTGTTTAAATGTATAGACCACCCCTCGTGGCGCATTTAAATTGTTTTGAGATGTTGGCTGATGCATGATTATATTGTTTTAAGGTTTCAATATAATTGATGTGATCGAATTATGTGATAATTTCGTATTTTTCTAGATATTGATATGAATGTATGTTTTATTCTCAGTTCATCATGTCGCAACCTTTTAATCCACTGTTTAGTATACTTAAAGATAACAAACTTGTTGGTGAGAACTATGTTGATTGGAAACGTAACCTCAATATTGTCCTAACCGCTCAACACCACAAGTGGGTACTTACTACTCCTAAGCCCCAAGAGCCTGCCGAAGATGCCACGAAAGCGGACAAGAAAGAGCATAAGAGTTGGTTTGACTCCGATGAGATGGCTAGGTGTACTATTCTGGCTTCAATGTCAGATGTGTTGCAACACCAACACCAACACATGGAGACCGCCTCTGAGATAATGCAAAATCTTGAAGCGATGTTTCAACATCAGAACCGTACGGCTAGGCAAATCACCATGCGAAAGATGCTTTCGTTGAAAATGGTGGAAGGTACGCCCGTAAGGGATCACGTAATCGAGATGATGGGTTATCTCAACAAGTTGGAAGTACTTGGTGCGGAATTTGACCTCCCTACTAAGGTCGATTTCGTTCTCCATTCTTTGCCAAAAAGCTTTGAGCAGTTTCAGTTGAACTATCAAATGAATGACCGGGCAAATAGTTTGCCCGAGCTCTTGCAAGCTTTAGTATTGGCGGAGACTCTAATGGATCACCAAACCGTTGCTATGGTGGCAAACGGTCCATCTTCCTCTTCGGGTCCCAAGGGAGGGAAGAAGAGGAAGAGGATGAAGGGCCAGACCCAAGCAAATCCAACCGTTGCGAAACCCAAGGCAAAAGGAGAAGGAGGTGGAAAGAAAGCTGTTAAGGGTAAGTGCTTTAACTGTGGTGAGAAAGGACATTGTAGGGCAACCTGTTCTAAGCCTAAGAAGGGTGGAAAGAAAGGTAAGTCTCACGCTTTAGTCGTTGAAACATATGTTGCGGCGTATGCTGCCCACGTTTGGGTAGTGGATACCGGGGCAACTGATCATATTTGTTTCACTCTTCAGGGGTTCCAGCTAACTCGGCGACTTAGCAAGAATGAGATCACAATCACTTTGGGGGATGCTACGAGAGTGGCAGCCGAAGCAGTGGGAGTCGTGCACCTATCTTTTGAAGATAGAGTTTTAATTTTAAGAGATGTTTTATACGTTTCGAACTTTAGGAAGAATTTAATTTCGGTTTCTAAGTTGTTTTTTGATGGATATTCAGTTACTTTTAATAAAGTTGTTACTGTTTCTTTTAAGAATGATGTTATCTGTCATGGAACGTTGGTAAACAATCTCTATACGATTAAGTGTGCACACCACTCAAATAATGAATCTAATAACACGTCGATCATTTCGAGTAATAAAAGAAAGCATTCTTCGGAGATGAACGAAACACTTCTATGGCATCTTAGACTAGGTCATATTAATCTAAAGCGGATAGAGAGATTGGTGAAAGACGGATCCTTGGAATCGCTCCAAGTCGAGCCGTTTCCAACTTGTGAATCCTGTTTAGAGGGTAAGATGACCAAGAGGGCATTTGGAGCCAAGTGGAATAGAGCCACGGAAGTGTTAGAACTCGTTCATACCGATGTGTATGGTCCAATGACGATCAAAGCGAGAATGGGGTATGAGTATTTTGTTACCTTCATTGACGATTACTCAAGATATGGGTACATTTACCTTATGCGGCATAAGTCTGAAACTTTTGAAAAGTTTAAAGAGTTTAAGGCCGAAGCCGAAAAACATAGGGAAAAGAGTATCAAGTTTCTACGATCAGATCGTGGAGGCGAATACCTCAGCGATGAATTCTTAAACTACCTATCGGACGAAGGGATCGTATCCCAGTTGACCGCACCGGGAACCCCTCAACAGAACGGTGTGGCGGAACGAAGGAACCGGACTCTTTTAGAGATGGTCAGATCCATGATGAGTTATTCGGATTTACCCAAGTCGTTTTGGGGTAACGCCTTGGAAACGGCGGCTTATATTCTAAACTTGGTGCCATCCAAATTGGTTCCTAAAACCCCAATGGAATTGTGGACCGGGCGCAAGCCCAGTCTAAGACATTTGCAGATTTGGGGTTGTCCGGCATACGTGCTAGACAAGGAAGCCGGTAAGTTGGATCCACGTTCGGAATTAAGGTTGTTTATAGGATACCCTGCGGGAACGAAAGGGTGTATGTTCTATAGTCCCAAGGATCAAAAGACCGTGATTAGTACACACTTAAATTCTTGGAGGAAGACTATATGAACAATCGAAAACCTAAAAGTGAAATTACCTTAGAAGAATTGAGAGGTCAAACCTCGATACCAAGTATACAAGATGATGTACCACACGTCACATCTTCACAACCGGAACCCCGTCGTAGTGGGAGGGTTCCTAGGCAACCCGAGAGATTCATGGGGATAGGAGAATCTTCGGATTTGGTTCCCGGTGTTGAATCAGACCCATGTACGTACGACGAGGCAATCCAAGACAAAGACGCAGAGTCGTGGCAAACGGCAATGGAAGCCGAGATGGGTTCGATGGATCATAATCAAGTGTGGGAGTTGGTCGAGCCACCCAGTGGGGTAGAACCCATTGGATGCAAGTGGGTGTACAAGAGGAAAAGAGGACCGGACGGAAGGGTTGAAACCTTCAAAGCGAGGCTTGTGGCCAAAGGGTATACTCAGAAAGAAGGGATCGATTATGAGGAAACCTTTTCGCCTGTAGCTATGCTTAAGTCCATCCGTATTCTCTTGTCGATCACTGCGCACCTAGATTACGAGATCTGGCAAATGGATGTCAAGACGGCTTTCCTTAACGGAAGTCTTGACGGGATAGATATCTATATGCAACAGCCCAAAGGTTTCATTGAAAAAGGCCAAGAGAATCTCGTATGCAAGCTCAAGAGATCCATTTACGGACTTAAGCAAGCATCGCGTACTTGGAACCAGTGTTTTGATCAAGTAATTAAGTCTTATGGGTTTGATCAAAACGAGTTCGAAAGTTGTGTGTATAAGAAGCGTGACGGAACTGCGGTGGTATTCTTAGTATTATACGTAGACGATATTCTGCTCATTGGAAATAATGTAAAGGTATTGTCAGACGTAAAGGTATGGCTGTCAAAACAATTTGATATGAAGGACTTAGGGGAAGCCGGTCACATCCTTGGGATCAAGATCACTCGCGATCGCAAGAAGAGGATGTTGGGCTTATCGCAAGCTTTATACATTGACACTGTTTTGAAGCGTTTCAGCATGCAAGATTCCAAGAAAGGTTTTGTACCTTTTAGGCACGGAATCCATCTATCGAAAGAAATGAGCCCTAAGACGCAAGCGGAGATAGATGACATGAAAGGTGTTCCGTACGCTTCGGCCGTTGGAAGCCTTATGTATGCAATGCTGTGTACGAGACCGGATATCTGCTTTGTCGTGGGCATGGTGGCAAGATATCAAAGTAATCCCGGGAAAGACCATTGGACTGCCGTAAAGTGAATCTTGAGGTATCTGAAAAGAACTCGGGAGCGGATGCTAATTTACCAGTCAGATAGTCTAGTTCCCGTAGGATACACGGACTCGGATTTCCAATCAGACATAGACTCAAGAAAGTCAACCTCGGGTAGTGTGTTTTGCATGGGAGGAGGAGCCATTTCATGGAGAAGCGTAAAGCAGAAATGCATCGCCGATTCGACCATGGAAGCTGAGTATGTAGCTGCTTGTGAAGCAGCGAAAGAGGCAGTTTGGCTCAAGAACTTCTTAGTGGACTTGGACGTTGTTTCGAATTTGCCCGACAAGATAATTATCTTTTGTGACAATGCCGGAGCAGTTGCAAATTCAAAGGAACCGAGAGTCCACAAGGCCAGCAAACACATAGAAAGAAAATACCATCTTATACGAGAAATCGTTAAGAGAGGAGATATAGAGGTGGCAAAGATAGCGTCGGGTGACAACCTAGCGGATCCATTCCCAAAGGGTCTGCCTCAGAGTACATTCGAGAGACATGTGGATGGAATGGGAGTCAAGACACTTGCCAATCTGCTTTAAGTATAAGTGGGAGGAATTATTAGGTTAGTGTAGGTTGACATAAGATGTCACGTAGAGCTACTACACTAAGACATGCGTGATGTATACTAAAAGCAGACTTTAAGTATAAGTGGGAGATTGTTGGAGTTATACGTGAAAGTATGCTTTTACTTTGTATAACTCGTGTATCAAACACTCGTTTTATGAGAATAATTCTTTTATCGCATTTGCTTTAGTTATGATTGAATGTTGAATTTCTATTGCAAACCGTTCAATATATAGTACATGTTACATTGTAGTTAATGTGGTGATACCCGATCACGGAAGACAACATTAACAGTTTACTTGTAACTAAACGTACATTTTCACGACCTAGGTGGAATTGAACAATCCGCCGTGAAAGGTCGATGTGTAAGGCTCAGATTGGTCTGTCTTGACTAAGAGATTGCACTAGCACATTTAGTATGTGTTGAAGAGGTCCTACAGCGAGGATAAATTCTTCTGTTCTGAAAGGTGAAGAATTAGACCTCAGTGGTTGTTGATTTCTTAATCTCCATCACTTAAATAGGACCGTGTGTGCTTAATAATTACTGCTTTGATTCATGTTGGGTGAGAATCATTGCGACTTCGAACTTTGTGTCTTGGGCAGTAATATTAATCATACGACGGTTGCTAAGATTTAATACGGAGAAATGCGTGCGAGTACGGCTTGTGTGATTAGTCCCCTTGGTGGGCTCAGAAGTTTTATTGTACCAAATCTTGCAAGTGAAGAATTAGTTTCTTCGGTACGAATAATAATGTTGAGTTGTCTTTACTCCAAGGTGAAATATATTAATTAATTTAGAGCTATTCAGAAGCTTGATTAATTAATGGACTTGATAATCTTAAACGCGGGAAATAATAACCGGGAGCCCATATTATCGTAATATGGATTAAGATGGATAGTGCAATATTAATTTATTAGTGGTAATAATTAATATTAATGGGCTGAATTATATTGGGGCTCAATATTGAAATTCAGAAGTCCATTAGGAGGTCCAATCTTAATTCTCCTTAAGGCCCCTCAAGTAGCCCATTAAGTAGCCCAATAATGATAAGGTGATTAAAATAAAAAGAAAATATTAATGCTGATTTTTCAAGTAATTTTCGAAAATAGGAGAATAAAAAAGAAATAAGATTTTGTTGATTTTCTTGGAAATATATTATAGAAGATATGTATTCTAGGAATACAAGAATATCTCATATATTCAAGAAGATCCAAATCTTTGGATTTCTTGTTGAAATTTTCGAAACTTAACCCCTAAATATGTAGGGTGAGATTTTTGTGGAATATTTTATTTTGGAGAAAAGAATATATGAGATATATTCAAGATTTCTTAGAGTCTAAGAAAAGATTTCTCCAAGCCCATATTTCACATGATATTTTCGGCCCCTACATATTATAAATAGGGGATGATTATTTCATCCCCAAGTACATAATTCCATGTGTTGGAAAAATCAAGAAGCATAGATATTTTTATTTTTCCTTAGTTTATTAAATTACTTGAAAGCATCTCCCACCGGTGATCAAGTGAGGTGAAAAGGGAAATACTTGAGAAGGCTTTGGGTTGATAGAGCGAGATTATAATTGTCCCGTATATCCAAAGGCCAATTCTACAAGAGGTACGTTAATCGCATATTTACTTGTTTATTCCGCCTAGTTAATATGTGAAATTAATTCAACATGCATGATGATAATTAGTTGTTGGAATTATTATTTGAATTAATTAGGATTAATTCATGCTAGTAATAATTGTATTTAAATTCGTATTTAAATTTCATCCCGAATAGATTCCGGGCACCCCAATTTTCCCAACAGCACCAAGATCAGCTACCTCACTAACCTATACAAACTCCTTACTACCTTACTAACAACTTACTACCAACAAACATAACAAGAGGGTTTTGGTTTCATTTTGGATTCCGACTAAGTTGAGACTATCCTTACAAGTCAAAGCTATGCTAAGGATTGGATAATCTCTCTAAGCTTAAGATAATGCTAGTTCGCTCTTGGAATACAGGATAACTCTCAATTGCTTAGAAACACTTGGGAAATTTAGATGGTTTTGAGTGCTTCTTTTAAAGACTGAATACTTTGAGTGCTTGAGAGTTTGAGTAACTTCTGGCTTGGAAATTTCCCGTAACCTTGAATGGGTTCAAGGCCTTCTGTATTTATAGGTGATTTGAAAAACTATCCTTTAGAGAGATAGCCTTCTTGTCATCTATGTAGAGTGGCTCAAACGGACATATCCTCATGCAGCAGCCGTCCTTGCATGGAATTATGTAGTTGCATTAAATGCACATTAAATGCTTGCCCCTTGAATATGCAGTCTGAAGTCAGCCTTCGTGTCAGGTTCCATACATGCGTGTCCTTCCCGGATTGGTCTACGTCATCAGGTTGGTGAGAATGTCAGAACTTATTCCGAGGCTTCAGGCTTGTCTTATTAAGTTCTTTTTGTCTCGAGCAAAACGGTTTTGTCCTGATGCTGACATTCCTTTTGCATTGCTTGGCTCTACTCCAAGTCTTCCCATAAACTCAGTATCATCCTGTTCCCTTCAGGACTGAGTTAGTAATGACCTCAGGGTCATACTCTTCATCACTGACACTTACTCAGCCAGCCTAGTAGACTGCCATAAGTTCAGGATGGTATTCTTCGTCTTCAGGCTCTTGTTTTGATTGTCATCAGTAACTGCTCCTCTTACTGAGTACCTGTGAATTGCAAAATGACTAAGTACAATACCTAACCAAGACTAGCCTGACAAAGACAAACAAAGGCAAATCATCTTTTCAGGGGCTTTGGGATCTTAATCAAAACTGACAATGTCCAAACAATTTGTGCTTCCGAACTCATTTTTTCGGCCCATGAGTTCCCGATTTGGCCCGATGCTAATATATACTCATCCCGAGCACGTTTTTACACACAACTTGACACCACGACATACCACTTGATACCATATCGCTTTTAGAGTTAGTTTTTGGAGAGAGGAAGAGAAGAAGAGACGAGCAAGCTTTAGTTTTACGTATTCGAGGTTTTGTTTACGAATTCATAGTTCCGATTTGCTTTTTAGTTTCGTTTCTTTAGACCTTTGTTCTTGAATACATTGAGATTTCATTTTATTGATTTAATATGAGTTCTTCGCATTAATTTCTTTAAACCCTAGTTAATGTTTGATAATTTATTCGTTAAAATCATTATGTTCATGTTCGTTACTTCTTCGATTGTTCTTGTTTCCGTAAAAACCATGTCTAGCTAAAACCCTTGCATGCTTGGGGTAGGATGAACTCGTAGAAGTAGGTTGTGGGTATGTAATTAGGGTAATTCGTGACATTTAGTTTTAATTCTCTTAATTAATGAATTCTTAAAATCAATCTTAACTTTACCTTTGAATTTTGTACGAAAATTGTTAGCGAGAGGACGACCTTATCACTCTTTAATAACTATTAGGCTTAATGAGAGGGTTTAGAAAGGGTTAATTAATCTACCGGTTTATCTGAGGAGGACGGCCGCATCACCTTAGTTTAAATAAGGGCCTCGTTAATTAAGCATTATCTATTAACTTGTTAGTGGATTAGTGAAGTCGATTGTTAGGATAAAGTATTAGGGTTTTTATTCTTGAGCTTTCATCTTACAATCTTTAACTTAGGTTATTTCTTGCGCGTCACGATTATCTTGATTATGTACTTGCTCCGTTAGTATACGTAAGAATTCCTATCCCGAGCATCACCATCACATATTTGAATACAAACCTTAGTTAATTTGTTTCATTCTTTCTTTTGCCTTAGTAGAGTATTATAGCTTAGATTTTAATTCTTTAAAAAACCAAAAATATTTCACTCATATTAACTACGACGCGTAGATCTTCGGGGATCTATTCGTATACATACCGTCCCTTAGGTTCGATAATACTTGGTCCCTATACTTGCTCATACTATAGTGAACCCGTATTCTTACGGGAAAACTACTAGTAGAATGCTAGTATTTTCGGTTCAAGTCAATATGAGATGGTGATGCTTAGGATAGGAATTCCTACGTATACTAACGGAGTTGGTACAATAACTAAAATAATCGTGATGTGCAAGTAACAATCCTAAGTGTACTAAAACTAGGCAATCAACTTCTCTAATCTAGCACAAGATTGAAAGACTATAAGCTCAAGAATTAACCCTAATACTTCGTCATATCAACCTACTTCACAAATCCACTAACCATGTTATATTTATTGTGCTTAATTAATGAGACTCCATTTTAACTAAGGTGATGCGGTCATCTTCCCTAGTTAAACCGGTAGATGATAAACCCCTTCTAAAACCCTTTCCTTAAGCCTATTAGTTATTAAAGAGTGATATGGTCGTCTTCTCTCTAACAATTTTCATACTCAATTCCAAGATAATTCAAGGGCTTATTTTAAGAATTCAATTAATTAAGAGAACTAACACTGAACATCATGAGTTATCCTAATTACGTACCAACATCCTACTTCTACGAGTTCATCCTATCCTAAGCATGCAAGGGGTCTATGATTGTCAAATTCATTTAAGCACAAATTGAACCACTCGCAAGTGAACGAGTTCATCATATTGTAAGCAATTGACCAAGTTAAAAAATTATCGAACCCAAAGGAAGTGGAAAGTGTCTTAGGACTCAATCTTAAAGTCGACATGGTGTTATATTTAAAAAGTTTTCGGGTTTGGTTTTAGCTAGAAAATGTAAATGACTACTAAATAAATTTAAATAACTCGAGCAAGAAAGTAAACAACTAACCTAACTTCGTGAAACGAAGTGCAAAGAGAGAGATATGCCCTAAATAGTTTCCGTTATGCGATCCTTAGGTTCAAACGTTGACTTATGCCAAAACCTCAATTGTTCATGGATTATAACAAGTTACACTTCACCTAAACATTCAACAGACTATCAAATGTTCAGGGCTTATTGACGGTATCCTACGTTCTAACTCTCTCTCGACAAGTTAGCACGAGATAAACGCAACTAAACACTCCTCACTCATACACAAAGGTTTCATCAAATCAATGTAACTCTCGTCTACACTAAAGTGAATTCACGCATCAAAATGAGCAATTCATGCATAGAGCTAAGCTCAATTCCAATCAATAAAGTTATTATTCCATAAACAACCAAAATTAGGCCTAAATCAACATCCCAAACCTAATTCACACATAACTTCCACTATTCAAGGCATAAAAAGATTAGCCCATGAATTGATAAGAACAACCCATGGCTAAACAAGAGCAAAGCATGAAATTCATACCAATATTAAATGCAATTGCAATAAAATAGAAAGATATCACCTCTTTGGTTCACAAATTATATGAAAGCTTCAACAAATTCTTCACTCTTGCTTGGAAATGAAATCTACTTCTATGAAAATTGAAATCTATGGCTAATTCTAAGCTAATTAATGAGAAAACTTGTATGAGAGTGTGGGTGTTTCCATGAGAGCTCTTGTATCCTTTAAAATTGGGGGTTCTTTTCTTAATTCAGAATTTTCTCCTTAAATACCCTTCCTCTCGATTGTTGGCACGTGTCCCGATCTAAAAATGTGAAAATCTAAAATTTCAAAGTGCACGACCGTGCAGATGTGCACGACCACACCTCTTGGTCGTGCACGACTTCAAAACGGCCCTTAAATCGCTGAAATTCAAGGGGTGCACGACCGTGCAGATCTGCACGAGCAGATCTGGTCGTGCACTTCCCCATAATCTCGGCTTCGCATTTTTCTGAGGGTGCACGACCGTGCACTCGTGCACGAGCATATGCTCTTGGTCGTGCACGACCTCAAAAAGTGTTCTTTTCCATTTTAAATCGTGCACGACCAAGGTGAATTTTCATCTTTTGCTCGATTTGACTCCCGGTTTTGATTGTTACTTCCTTTTTCCCCTTTCTTTTTCATCTCTTGTCTTTAATAGTCCGCTCCTTGAGATTGCATTGAACTTTTTTTTAAGCTCGACTTCCTGAAAAACATGAGAAATTTTTGAATTAAGAAATTGTTGCACATTTTCACCCACACTCTTGCAAAATCCAAATAATTGTTCCTGATTCAACCTTAAATCATAAGAAAATATGCACAATGTTGTCACCAATCACCCCCCCCCCAAACTTAAACCTTCGCTTGTCCCTAAGCGAATCAAATAGAAAAGAGTCAAAGGGATAACATTGTGTCATACTAAGTTCAATGCATCCAAAGTAGAATGTACAAGCCATCAAGCTGTTTTCGAATTATGAGACATCACAATCATGGATACAATCACCTATTATACACATGTTCCGATCCACACATTGAAATTCAAACACTTAATGTCACATTCCTCACAAGTCGTGTTTCACTCCACTCAAGTGTATCAGGTATATGCCATCTCTCAATGAATCATTCCACAATAATGCATCCATATGCTTGCCCTTGGTCTCCACTCTCTACCTTTTTATGTAAAGTAATCAATGAATCCAATGAGGACTTTTTAAGGGATGTAATGTAGGCTCTTTGGATAAGGTGGGATTACTTTGGATTAAGGACTAACTTAACAAGTAGAGCTATAAGAGTGTGTAATCTTCTCACATTTGTTTTGTTCACCAACACAACTTTTGCTACTCTTTTTTTTCTTTCAAAGCACTTTCTTTCCTCACATCCTTTCTTGACTTTCCCCTTTCTCTTGTTTTCTCTTTTTTTCCGCCTACTCCTTACATTTTTTACTTTCCTGACACAATGATCAATTTTTCTCTTTGTTTTCCACTCATTCTCTCATATTCATCATTTCACACTTTTCAAAGAATTCTTCAAGCACTTCCGATTATCACCACCCTCAACACTTTGTTCCACTACTTACCACTCTTGTAACCCTCAACACTTTGATTTGGAAAGGCTCATACTTGAATTTGGTTTAACGATTCAATTTTAGTAGGCTTTCAAGAAAATGGTTTTCGTTAAAGGCTCAACGGGGCTAACTAGGGAATTTCATGCTAAAGGTTGGATTTGTTTGGCTATGTGACTTTGACAAAGAAGACCTCTTATCATTTTCATCAATTTACTCCACATCAAGTGTCGAGCAAGTCCAAAGGCAAGTTCTAGTGCAAAAGAATGTGAAAGATTCCACACAACAAATGAAAGGGGTTGATTACTTTAAAAACCCATTTTTGGCTCAAATCTCCCAAGGTATATGAACGTGACAATTAAATGCTATCCTACACAATGTTTTTCACAAAACATCCATACAAAAGACAACTTTCTCCAAAATCATGATCACTCACATATTCTCAAACAACTCGAAAACAAACACATCTCTTTCGATCCCCCCAACTAATATGCACAAGTTAATCATCACAATTCACACATGCACACATCCATTCAACACGTTTCATAATACTCAAAGAGAAAGAAGTCAAATTCACACTCATCAAGTGAATTAAGTACAGACCTCAAATCATAAGTCAAACTCAAAATCAAGTTAACAAATAAGACTAGTAAAAGGCACTAGAGATAGAGGTAGAGATAGAAGGGGTTATCCAAATCATGATCTTCGGAAGTGTGGAGATTCATCAGGTTCATCATTGGGAAACTGGGCTCTCTCCATCCTAGTAACAGCTCTCTCGATGTTCCTCACTGATTGTTGGTCCCGGTACAAGACTGAAGAATACGTGTATGGGGGGGGGATACACGTATACCAATTTTTTGTAAACTTAAAACTGACTGAGTCCCCTTTACTCAGAGTGGTAAAGAACTAGGAGCTGATAACACACCTACTGACTACACTTGATGCGGGTCAGTTGGCTAACTATCAGTTCAAGTTCAGTGCGGAAATGTTTGAGCCCTGAAAGTTTAAAGTCTTGTTTAGTTTGCTTTCTGAAAAACTTGTTTTACTCAAATCTAAATAGTGTTTAGTAGGGCAGTGCTCTTATGAAGATCAGCCTGATTGATTCAGGCCTGATAAACTTGAATGCAATGACTGAACAAGTAATATGGCAAGTATGCACAATATCAAAGCAGTAAGAACACAATGAGTTTAACGTGGTTCAGAGTCTCAAGCTCCTACGTCCACGGCCTGACTTAACAGGAAATCCACTCAAGGGATTCTTGTTTTTAACGTGCCAAGGTGCACCAAGACCAGCTATCCTCACTGATCTATACAACTCCACTTACTAACACACTAACTGACTTACTCCCAACAAGCCTAACTTAGGGTTTTGGTTTCAGTTTGGATTCCAACTAAGTTGAGATTATCCTTACAAGGCAAAGCTATGCTAAGGATTAGATAATCTCTCTAAGCTTAAGATAATTCTATTTAGCTCTTGGAATACAGAATAACTCTCGATTGCTAAGAAACACTTGGGAAATTTAGAAGGTTTCGAGTGCTTCTCTTAAGGGTTGAATGCTTTGAATGCTTGAGATTTTGAGTAATTTCTGGCTTGGAAATTTCCCGTAACCTTGAATGGGTTCAAGGTCTTCTGTATATATAGGTGATTTGAAAAACTATCCGTTGGAGAGATAGCCTTCGAGTCATCTATGTAGAGTGGCTTCAACGGACATATCTTCATGCAGCAGCCGTCCTTGCATGGATTTGGTATTTGCATTAAATGCACATTGAATGCTTGCCCGTTGAACATGCAGTCTGAATTCAGTCTTCATGTCAGGTTCCGTACGTGCGTGTCCTTCTCGGATTGGTCCACGTCATCAGGTTGGTAAGAATGTCAGAACTTATTCCTGAGCTTCAGGCTTGTCTTATTAAGTTCATTTTGTCTTGAGCCCACCAGTCTTGTCCTGACGCTGAAATTATTTTTGCATTGCTTGGCTCTACTCCAAGTCTTCCCATTAACTCAGTGACATCCTGTTCCCTTCAGGTCTGAGTTAGTAATGACCTCAGGGTCATACTCTTCATCACTGACACTTACTCAGCCAGCTTAGGGGACTGCCATAAGTTCAGGATGGTGCTCTTCGTCTTCAGGCTCTGAGTCTTGATTGTCTCCAGTGAGTTCTCCTCTCACTGAGTACCTGTGAAGTGTAAAATGACTAAGTACTAATCCTAATCAAGACTAGCCTGACAAAGACAGATTAAGGCAAACATCTTTTCAGGGGCTTTGGGATCTTAATCAAAACTGACAATGTCCCAACAATTTCCCCCTTTTTGATGATGCCAAAACACTGAAAAGATCCTCAAAACACTTAGAGGAAATGAGATAAACCTATCTATAAGATAAGACAGTGTTAGAGCAATTCTTGATAAAGTACAGAATTTAAACAACTGCTAAAAAGACAATGAGTTTTTGTCTGTGGGCAAAAGTAATAGATTCCATTGATTGATGTGGAAATGGTTACAATGAATCTAATCTATTACAACGAAGCCTATGAACACCTAGACTAATCTCATTTCAGGTTTGAGTCCATATCCTGCATAAACTCTTGCCTTCAGCTCATCAAGTCTTCCAGGTTGATTCACGTATCCTTCAGCTTTGGCTATCTTCAATACTTCCATCATTATGGCCTTTGTGTCATGCTTTTGAGTTCCAGGAACCAAGGGAGGAGCTCGAATGGTGAACTCAGGAGCCTTCACTTGAACTTGAGCTGCATCAGCCTCCTCCAAGATCTTTTGGAATAGCTCAGGATGATTGTCCATCATGTAGTCAGTGAAGTGAGCATTGATATCCTCAGTGTCGCCCCACTTCTTCACAACATACCACAGTCTAACAAATTCATCCCTTGCATCAGTCCAAAACTCCTTCAATGTCTCTGAGACGAACTCATTGATAAAAGTTTCCCTTATTCCTGATTCTGGCCTACTGACTTGAAGAATTGTTGATTTCCTAACTGTTGACTTCTTCCTGTACTTTCTGGGCTCAGGCTTCGCCTTCTTCCTCCTTAGCAAGCTGATCACTGCATCATCTAGTTCTCGTTGTTGAAACTCAGTGATATCAGTCAGCTTCTCAACCTTCTTTTCTAAGATGCGCATCTTCTCCTTCTGAGCAATTTCAGCTCTGCGCATAGCCTCAGATTTCTCAGAGTGATCTCCCCATGCTTTAGCACATAACTCCGCCACCAACTCCCCTGAGTAAGTGATGGGATTCTTCCTTGAGCTCATGGGAGACGATCTCTGAACTGGCTCAGGTTGTTGCTTGGAAGGTTCATCAGCCTTTGCCTTTGTTGCCTCCGCCCTCAGCTTGGCAACAACTTCCTCTCCTTTCTTCTCCACTGCCACTAACCTAGCTGACTTCCTCACCCTTAATATGTTCCCTTCAGGATTGGCTTCAGGGTCAGCTAGAACGGTCTCACCTTGATTGACTGCCTCCGATGCCTCAGGGTGGGATCTTTTCTTCTTCTTTTCCCCCCTTTTGGCATCATCATTGGCCTCGGATAGGATTGCGTCAGATCCGCTGTTGATTATGAAGGAGGCTAGGGAATGGACATCATTAATTCCCTCCTTCAATAATTCAACTCCCATCGAAATTCCAGTTCCTGCAAAAGAAACCGAACTGATAGCAGCATTGATTTTCTTCTCAAAGACCTCCATAGAGAGTTGGAGACTTTGTTCAGCCTTGGTGATCCTTTCCTCCACCTTCAAGGACTCACCGCTGACTCTGCTGGCCTCAGTTAGTATCTTTGCAGACTCGTCAGTGGCCTTTGCCAAAATGTCTGCCACTGTCTGAGAGATGCGATCCAGCTTCCCTGACTCCAGCTCCAGTTTGGACGCTGAGTCCTTCATGGCCTGAGTGACAATAGCCCCAGTCTGAACTGCAAGCCTGTCAACTGCCTGATTCAACTTCTCATCCCTGATCGCATCCCTCTCATCAAGTTTCTTGAGAGTGTTCCTGAGCATCTTCTTGGTGTGCTTCCTCTCATTCCTCACTAACTTGGCCGTGTCAGTCATCGTTCTCTTTAGCAAAATCAGCTCCCTGTTGGCAAGGGTGTTGTAGGCTGACTTTGTCCACCTGATGTGTTTTGCCAGGGCCTTGGAGTCTTCCTCTTTTTCAGCTCGTAGCCTCATTACTTCCTCCTGAAGTTCAGCTAGATTTTCTGTGGTTTTCTCCTGCTTGACCTCCACTATGCTTGTGAATTCAGCACGGCTGACCCCAGTTATTATCACATCTTCATCATCAACGGCCGCATCAGTGATTGGCTGCTTTCCCTTGTCAGCCCCTGCAGCATCAGTCCCTTCTTCAAGGTGCACTGAAGGCAGTTGTGAAGTAGTCAAAGCCGCCTGCTCAGGCTCAGCTAAGCTAACTTGAACCTTAGGAACTTGTCCCTCGGAACTGAGAGTCTCCTTGGATGCCTCAACATCTTCCTCTCTTGTCTCAGGGCAGGGAATCCCTTCATCGACAGATGTCTCATTGGCAGCTGAGATGTTCAAAACATCCTCAGCCACTGGTCCACCCTTGGCACCAGTGTCCTTATCACCTTCCCCCTGAGCCTGAGGCTCAGAGATCATCTCATCAACTTCTCTCGCAGTTTCCTCCACTGCCTTCTCCACATCTCCACCCTGAGCTTCATCATCATCCTCATCATCCTTCTCGTCACCAGACAGGATGTCAGCCTTGCTCTTGGACATCATATCAGCCACTAGCTGCTTCAGGTTGTCAAAATTTAGAAGTTGAAGCCAGCTAGTCAGTCCAAAGAAGGAGCAAATCTTGGCTTCTTTAGTCTCCCAATGTTCCCAGCCACGAGCGTCCACTAGCAGATGCTGCTCCTGCATGTTTGATTGTTTGAAATCCAACCAAACCTTGAGCTCAATCACATACGCTAGCAGCTCAGTGTACTTGTACAGCCCAGGCCAGCACTTTCCTGCCCATTCTGTGGCATTCCCCCTGAGTGAGTTCTCAAGAATCCCACCAGCCATATGCTCATCTAACTCCTCCTCCTCCACTTCAAGGAATTCATCCTCTTCAGCTGAAATGGATTTGGGACAGTCTTTGGGATTGGGGTATGATGGAAAGTCTGTGGGGTTTGGAAGGTTTGGCTCGGCTGACTGGTCAGGCTCATTCGTAGGTGAATTTGATGGCGCTGACTCAGTAGGATGATTTGGCTCTGAGGTTTGGGGTGGTTTGGGGGTTTGAGGTGTGGGGTCAGGGATGGAAGGTGTTTGGGTTTCAGGGTGTGGGGATGTTTGAGTGGGTACTGTCTCAGGCTGCAACAACTCAGCCGTCTCAACAGATTTTCTCACTACCTCCAAGTCAGAGGCTCCAGGAGAGCTTGACTTCTCCCTCTCACTCACCTCAGGCAGCTTCTTAGCAGGGGACTTTTTTATTCATTTCCTAAGCCTCTTCAGGGGTCTCTCTCCCTGATCACCCTCCTTCCTGACGTCATCGTCAGTTCCCTCAGCCTCAGATCCGGCCTTCTTGGGATCAGACTCAGTCCCTGATTTCGTGCTCTTCCCTGACAGCACGATCTTCACCCTCTTCTTCTTCTCAGCCGTGTTCACCTCAGGCTGTTCCACCTCCTCTACTCCCTTACTCCTCTCAAAGAGCTCATCTACTCTTTCAATGAGACTGGTAGCCACTCTCTTGGCCTTACCAGCTGGCTTTTTGGCCTGACCCTTTGCTTTCACATTGGGATCAGTCAGCCCTAGCACTGAATAGGTATCACTCAGTGAGGAAAACATTACCTTCTTTGAGGAGAGACTGTCCTCAAAATCGAAGGTATACCCATGGCAAGTATGAGCAATCAGGATGGACATCCTCGTTCCGAATGGCAAGATGGCACTGACGGATATGTGCTTCTTCTCCTCATCTCGCTTAAGCTTGTCCAGTCCAGCCTGATGGAGTTGATCGAGGAAGAACTGCTCCCAGTTCGCTTCCACTCCATCAGCAATTGCTCCCATGAGTCTCAGTTTGGGCAGACTCAGTTGCTCGTGAGAGCCAGTAGCGCCCATCACCATCTTGGATACCAAATCCACCAGAGCCCTGTACTCAGGCTTCAACGTATTCTTGTTTTGACGGGCCTTGAACTCTGATAACCTAGATTTGGTCCATTTCCCAAGGAGTTCTCCCTCCGAGTTTTCCTTGTACGTTTTTGGGTTGATGCCTGAGGATGGCAACTTGAAGACTTCCCTCACCGCCTGCCTGATGTTAATAGTGACCACCTCTGTGTTGTAAAGAGGCTCACCGTCGCCGTCCTTCTCTCCCGTCGGCTTCAGCGCAGTCACCTTCGTGTAAACTTCCCCTTTCCGCAAGAACAAGTTTAAGTACGCTTCCACAACTGTTCTTGGGAGCACGGAAATGGGGCGGGTGATGAAGTATGTTTCCAACCCAGCATCGGAAATCCACTTGAATACGGGTTTGATTTCCTCAACTGTGAGACAGATACCTTCCATGGAGATGACTTGCTCCATGTGTACCAGCTTGTTCTCGACAACGTCTACGATCTTGTCGGTTGTCCAGTTGGAATCAAGGAATGCCATTGTTTTGAAAAGAAGAGATTTTTCGAAAAGATATCTGTGTTTGAGCAAGAGAAAACTTAGTGTGCAGATTGTGCGTTGTGTTTGCGTAAAAACCTCAAATGGCACTCTTGATGGATAAAACTAAGTCAGTTACTCAAACGTGGGGTTGAGATTAATCCCTGAATTCGAAAGGTTTTGAAATGAGGGGCCAGGATTAATCTCAGCTTCAATCAAAACCCCATGTCAGTCATATTCTGTATAAAACGGACACGTATATGAAAAAGTAACTGAGCATTAAATGCTCCGTGCGCGTGGGTTTTAAATATGAAAAGGCGCACTTTTAATGAAAACAGAATGCATTTAATAAAGATTTTCAGGACGAAAGACTCAGGGAGACGCTTGAAATTCACACAAGTCAGGTTAGAACTCATACCTGTCAGGGAGACATTGTAGCACCCTGATACCTCGCTGAGTCGAGTCTGGCCCGAGTTCCCCCTGGAACCTTACACTGACTGTTCTCCCGGATCTAAGAGTCCTAACTCCACTGACAGTTCCATAAACCTTGCTTCAGTCAAAAGCTTAGTCAAGATGTCGGCTCTTTGCCTGTCAGTATGAATCTTCTCCATCCTAATATCTTTCTTTTCCACATGATCTCGAATGAAGTGATGCCTAATATCCACATGCTTGCACCTTGTGTGAAGCACTGGGTTCTGAGTGATTGCTATAGCACTATTGTTATCACAATAGATTGAAACCTGATTAGCAAATACTTGGTAGTCCCTCAACTGTTGTCTCAACCATAAAATCTGAGCGCAACAACTACCTGCAGCCATATACTCAACCTCAGTTGTGGATGTAGCCACTGAATTCTGCTTCTTACTAAACCACGAGATCAACTTACTTCCCAAAAACTGACATGTCCCTGAGGTTGATTTCCTATCAATCCTACAACCTCCATAATCTGCATCTGAATAACCTGTCAGTTCTAAGTTGTCATCTGAAGGATACCATAGTCCCATATTGACTGTCCTTTTCAAATACTTAAGTATCCTCTTAGCAGCCTCCAAATGACTCCTTTTGGGATCAAACTGATACCTAGCACACACACCAACCGCAAACGTAATGTCAGGCCTACTTGCAGTTAGGTACAACAAAGAACCTATCAGCCCACGATACTCAGTCTGATTTACTGAAGTCCCATCAGTGTCAGGATCCATCTTCCAATTTGTGTTCATTGGGATCCTGGCTGGATTGCTGTTCTGAACACCAAACTTATGAATCAAGTCTCTTGTGTACTTGGCCTGATTTATGAAGATACCTTGATCAGTCTGCTTGACCTGCAATCCTAAGAAGAAGTTCATCTCTCCCATCATGGACATCTCAAATTTACCAGTCATCAACTTAGAGAATTTCTCACAGAGCTGATGATTTGGTGATCCAAATATTATGTCATCCACATAATTCTGGACCAAGAGAATGTCATCACCTTCAGTGATCCTGAACAATGTCCTATCCACAGTTCCCTTCTTGAACCCATGATCTATCAGGAATTGAGAGAGGGTATCATACCAAGCTCTTGGTGATTGCTTAAGTCCATAGAGTGCTTTCTTCAAATGGTATACTCTATCTCCAACCTCAAACCCGGGAGGTTGTTCAACATATACCTCTTCATTGAGTACACCATTCAGGAAGGCACTCTTGACATCCATTTGATACACCTTAAACTTCTTATATGTTGCATATGCAAGGAACAACCTGATAGCTTCCAACCTAGCCACTGGAGCAAAAGTCTCATCATAGTCTATTCCTTCAGACTGACAATACCCTTTTGCAACCAGTCTAGCCTTGTTCCTTACCACAACACCATTCTCATCCTTCTTGTTCTTGAAGACCCACTTGGTACCAATCACACCTTGATGCCTAGGTCTATCTACCAGTTCCCAAACCTGATTTCTTGTGAACTGATTCAACTCATCTTGCATGGCAATGATCCAGTTCGAGTCAGTGAGAGCTTCTTCAATGTTCTGAGGCTCTTGCTCAGAGAGAAAGCAACAGAACAATGCACTCTCACCATGGAACCGTCTGGTCCTGACTTCCTCAGTTGGATCACCAATGATTTGATCAATGGGATGATCTTCTAACCATGTTCTCTTGCCAGGAGTTGTTCCTGAAGTACCTGCAATGTTAGTGTCTACAGGCTCATAGAATTCAGGAAATTGAACAGAAGGGGATGATCCTGAGTCTATACCAAAGGGATTAACAAGATCAATGTCAGGGACATTGATTCCTCCTTGATTAGGTGACTCAGGAACCATCTCAGCTGCAACAGCATCTTCATAGACGGTGCTTACCTCAGGTTGAGCTTGTTCCTCAGTCTGAGGCTCAACAATCCCTGATGTGCTGGGCTTAGGAGTGGCACCCGATTCATCATCCTGATCGTCATCATCATCCCATCTTGGAATTGGCACTGTCTTGATCTTGGGATCAGGTTGATTCTTCAAGCTCAGCCTTGTCACACTCCTTGTGACCTCCTCAGTGTCAGGATTCAACACCTTTGCCCTAGACTCATTAGCAGATTCATCAAAGACAACATGAGGTGATTCTTCCACAACAAGGGTCCTACAATTGTAAACCCTGAAGGCTTTACTAGCTTCCGAATATCCTAAGAATATTCCTTCATCAGATTTGCTATCAAAGGCTTTCAATTGGGTCTTCCCATTGTTGAGGATGAAGCACTTACAACCAAATACATGAAAATAAGAAATACGAGGTTTCCTTTTGTTCCATGTCTCATATGGTGTTTGTGCATGTTGTTTGTTCAGCATGGATCTATTCTGAGTGTAGCATGCGGTGTTGATTGCCTCAGCCCAGAATTTCTTGGGCAATCCCGACTCAGCCAGCATGGTCCTTGCAGCTTCCTTCAGTGTCATGTTCCTCCTTTCAGCGACACCATTCTGTTGTGGGGTTCTAGCTGCAGAAGTCTCATGAGCTATACCAAGTTCATTACAAAAGTCAGAAATATATGAATTTATAAATTCAGTGCCCTTGTCAGATCTGATCTTAGTAATGGACTGATTCTTCTCATTGCTGAGTCTCCTGAGCAACTCTGGAAGCTTCACCTGTGTTTCCTTCTTATTTAACAAGAAAATAACCCAAGTATATCTAGAATAATCATCAATAACCACAAGGGTATACTTTCTACCATTCATACTCACAGGTGTTATGAGGCCAAATAAATCCATGTGCAAGAGCTGAAGTATCCTGTCAGTGGAATAAGAAGCTTTCTCTTTGAATGATGCTCTGACCTGCTTCCCTTCCTGACAAGCCTTGCACACGTGATCTTTGCTAAAAACTTCATTAGGTAGACCATCAACAAGTGACTGTCTAGAAATTTTGTTAAGAATCTTGAAGTTCAGGTGGCTTAATCTTTTATGCCATAACCAACTGAGCTCTAGAGAGCTTTTAGCAACAAAACAAGTATTAGGAATAGTGCTGCTCCAATCAGCGAGATAAACGTTACCTTTCCTTATACCTGATAGAAGCACTTGTGTTAATTTGTCCTTGACGGAACATGTATTCGATGAGAACTCAACACTGAATCCTTTGTCACAGAATTGACTTACTGACAGCAGGTTATGCTTCAGTCCTTCCACAAAGGACACATTTTCCACTCTGACTGTACCTATAATTAGAACACCAAAACCTTTAGTAACACCTTTTGAGTTATCACCAAAGGTTACCTGTGGACCATCTTTAGCTCGATATTCTTGGAAAAGACTCTTCATTCCAGTTATGTGCCTTGAGCAACCACTGTCTAGGTACCAAACAGCTTTGATTGAGTCTCCTCTTCTTTTATTGTGATCCACAGCCGCCTGCAAGCAAATCAGGCTTTAGGTACCCATTGGGTGTTGGGTCCTATCGTGTCAGTTGTACCCTTCGGGATCCAGACTTGCTTCACAACCCTAATTGCCTCAGAGTGGTAAATCTGTCTCCCTGAAACATCAACATACACAACTTTCTTCTTCTTTGCCTGAGAGGAAGATGGTGTATGAGTGCTAGACTTAGGCTTCACAGGAGCCTGAGTGGGTGCCTTTTGGGCTGGCTTCCTGTTCTTCCTAGGTCTGGGTGCAGCAGGTCTTGGGCCTTGTTCTTGATAAGGACTCTGATTTCTATTCCCCCTAGGCAAGTGAGGGAATGGAAAACAGTTAAAGGCCTCAGGATGCCAAAACCACGGGGGTGTCATCATATTTGGCCTTCCCTGTTGGTATTGCCAAGCATGATGGTACCTTCGCTGACCAGTCTGAGGGCTCTTGGCCTGAGTCTTCCTCTGCTTTCGCTGAGATTTTCCCTGGCCTGAGCTCTCAGGGGCTTCCTTAGGTTGCTTCGCCTTTCCCTTGGGTTTTGGCTTAGCTACCTTAGGAGCAACCCTGACTGTGTCAACGGTTTCCTTGCCCTTATCAGTTTGACGGGCCTGGAGCACAACCTTAGGTGCACTCTGGCCTGTCTGAACAAATACCCTCTCAGTGTTGCTCCCTGACGCAACATGAGACTGACCTTGTGAGGATTTCTCAGGAACATATCCAAGTCCCTTTTTCTTGTTCCCAAGTATCTGGTTGCTATTTATTTCCTCTCTAGCCACTGAGGATTTATTCATTGCTGCAACCTTTTTCTTGAGAGAGTCCTCACTCTTTTTCAGGATTTCATGTCTGGTAAAGAGGTCATCAAACTTACTCTTAAGTACTTTCAGTTCTTCCTTCCTGACCAGCTCTTCCTCAGCCAGTTCCTTCAGAATCTTCTCTCTTGGAAGACGCTCAGCATTGATTAAATCAATCTCCTGAGTTAGTCTCACAATTTGAGCTGATTCTTTAAGATCAGACTGAGTGAGTTGTTCGTTCAGGTTTTGAACCTCAGTACTTAATTTCTTGTTCTCCTCTACCAAGAAGACATTAGTTTCCTGCAGTCTGGAGAAATCAACCATCAATTGATCAAGGCAGATCTGAAGGTTCATTTCTCTAACTGACTCTTAGCTAAGCTCAGGATTTTGACCAATGTAAGAAGCACAAACAGAATTTGATGTTACCTCAGGCTCATCCCTAGCCATCAGACAGACATCATCGTACTCGTCATCTGAGAAGAGTTCAGGTGACCTTTCAGCCGGACCGTCAGAATCTGTTGCATCTTCAGCGACCATCGCTCTCCGATCAGCAGATCTTAGATCCCTAGTGGCTCTCCTTTCCTCTCTCTCCCTCGCACTCAGCTCCGGGCAGTCATACTAATAGTGACCAATCTTGTTACAGTTGTAACATGCTACCTGCTCACTCACTCTTTCCTTTCTCGGTTCAGGGTTCCTCCTTGAGTCAGGTTCCCTGGTTCTTGGTGAGCTTTCAGTCTTGGTTGGATATCTATCATCGCGAGTACGTCTCTGTTCATCTCTTCTTTCAGGTTTTGGTTCAGAATATCTCCTTTCATCACCACGTTCTCTCCTCTTGTCAGTATTCCTTCGCTCCTCATATCTCCTTGAGCTTTGGTGGGTTCTTTCAAGTTTCCTGTCACGTGAGTCCTGATAAAACTTTTTATAACGACCAAACCTGGAATTGAGCTTGTCAAATTATCTGGCCATCAGGCTGTACTCTTCAGCGAGTTCTTCCCTGCTCATCTCCATCAGTGACTTTGATGAAGAGTTTGATGAGGGCTCAACAGGTTCAGACCTGGCCTTGAACGCCACACTTTTCTCAGGAGTTTTCTCCTTCACTTCCTCTTCTGACTGAACTTTCTTCTTTCTTTTGTTAAGATCGAATTCAAGCGCTTTGAGCTCTGAAAAAAGTAAAGCAGAAGTTATGTTACTCATATCCTGAGTGTTCTTAAGCATAATTACACTGTTGTCCTATCTCTCAAGAAGGGCATTCAGGATCTTTGAAGCAACATCTCTCCTTGGGACATCCTTGTCCAGCATCACCAACTCATTCATCAACTTGATGAATCTAGACTCCATTTGATCTATGCTTTCGTCAGGCAGCATCTCGAACGCCTCGAATTTCTGAATGGCAATATTTCTCTTGTTCTCCTTGATTTTTTCAGACCCCTCACACATCCTTGTCAGCTCATCCCAAACCTCCTTTGCCGTCTTTAAGTTCATCAGCCTAGCTGACTCCTCGAAGGGAACCGTATGCAAGATGATGTTTCTGGCGACGTTGTCAAGTCCCACCATCTTGATTTCATCATTGGTCATGTCTTTCCTTTCTTTAGGAACCTGCACGCCAATCGCAAGATCCTCATATCCCAGTCCTCTGACGTTAGGAATAGTGATCTTGATCGGTCCCTCCCTGAGTACACGCGGCATCTGGTCATGGATGGCATCTAGATGTGCTTCTAATCTGAACTTCCAATAGACAAAGTTAGACACAGAAAATTCAGGTAACGAAGCTTCAAGTCTCCTCGAAGTCATGATGATGCAAGTTTTATGAAAAGCAAACTCAGATCTGTTCAGTGACCACCAACAGTTTCTCCTCTGAAACTATTAGTATTCAAAGTCAGTGATCTTTCGAACCACTGCTCTGATACCATATGTTGGTCCCGGTACAAGACTGAAGAATACGTGTATGGGGGGGAATACACGTATACCAATTTTTTGTAAACTTAAAACTGACTGAGTCCCCTTTACTCAGAGTGGTAAAGAACTAGGAGATGATAACACACCTACTGACTACACTTGATGCGGGTCAGTAGGCTAACTATCAGTTCAAGTTCAGTGCGGAAATGTTTGAGCCCTGAAAGTTTAAAGTCTTGTTTAGTTTGCTTTCTGAAAAACTTGTTTTACTCAAATCTAAATAGTGTTTAGTAGGGCAGTGCTCTTATGAAGATCAGCCTGATTGATTCAGGCCTTATAAACTTGAATGCAATGACTGAACAAGTAATATGGCAAGTATGCACAATATCAAAGCAGTAAGAACACAAGGAGTTTAACGTGGTTCAGAGTCTCAAGCTCCTACGTCCACGGCCTGACTTAACAGGAAATCCACTCAAGGGATTCTTGTTTTTAACGTGCCAAGGTGCACCAAGACCAGCTATCCTCACTGATCTATACAACTCCACTTACTAACACACTAACTGACTTACTCCCAACAAGCCTAACTTAGGGTTTTGGTTTCAGTTTGGATTCCAACTAAGTTGAGATTATCCTTACAAGGCAAAGCTATGCTAAGGATTAGATAATCTCTCTAAGCTTAAGATAATTCTATTTAGCTCTTGGAATACAGAATAACTCTCGATTGCTAAGAAACACTTGGGAAATTTAGAAGGTTTCGAGTGCTTCTCTTAAGGGTTGAATGCTTTGAATGCTTGAGAGTTTGAGTAATTTCTGGCTTGGAAATTTCCCGTAACCTTGAATGGGTTCAAGGTCTTCTGTATATATAGGTGATTTGAAAAACTATCCGTTGGAGAGATAGCCTTCGAGTCATCTATGTAGAGTGGCTTCAATGGACATATCTTCATGCAGCAGCCGTCCTTGCATGGATTTGGTATTTGCATTAAATGCACATTGAATGCTTGCCCGTTGAACATGCAGTCTGAATTCAGTCTTCATGTCAGGTTCCGTACGTGCGTGTCCTTCTCGGATTGGTCCACGTCATCAGGTTGGTGAGAATGTCAGAACTTATTCCTGAGCTTCAGGCTTGTCTTATTAAGTTCATTTTGTCTTGAGCCCACCAGTCTTGTCCTGACGCTGAAATTATTTTTGCTTTGCTTGGCTCTACTCTAAGTCTTCCCATTAACTCAGTGACATCCTGTTCCCTTCAGGACTGAGTTAGTAATGACCTCAGGGTCATACTCTTCATCACTGACACTTACTCAGCCAGCTTAGGGGACTGCCATAAGTTCAGGATGGTGCTCTTCGTCTTCAGGCTCTGAGTCTTGATTGTCTCCAGTGAGTTCTCCTCTCACTGAGTACCTGTGAAGTGTAAAATGACTAAGTACTAATCCTAATCAAGACTAGCCTGACAAAGACAGATTAAGGCAAACATCTTTTCAGGGGCTTTGGGGTCTTAATCAAAACTGACAATGTCCCAACACTGATCCCTCTACAGCCTCCAACCTGGTGTACATCATCATCCAATCATGATAGCTCAATCTCCAATCGCCCATGTCAGGCTGAGGTGGGACGTGCTCATGTGGCACTTGCTGGGATGACCCTTCACCCTGAGCTCTTTGTTGTCTGCTATATCTTCTGAATTCTGGAGCAGGTGGCACCTCTGTTTGTTCTTGAGGTTGACTTTCTTCATGCCCACTTCCTTCCTCATCCTGACCTTCTTCGTCTGACTCGTCTCCTTTTTCAACTCCCTGATTCTTATTTCTTCCCTTAATCTTTTCCCCAGTAGCTGGATGTACAACAGAATAACCACGAACCCTGAGATACTCAAACGTGGACATAATCACAGTATGATGCTCCTCTCCCGTCATGCTCAAATTTTCCAAGTTTATTGAGGTTCTCCTTCCAAAGAGTTTAGTTAAATGCGGTTTGTCCACTGGAAAAACAATTCCCTTGTGAAGACGGTAATACCAAGTCTCCCCTCGAACCTCAATCATCTGAGTCCTTCTCAAATGGTCTTCATCCATATACCGGGACTCCATACCTCCAATTAGTTTGACCTTCAGATGTCTGGCGATCAAAGTTACCAATCCTCCAATGTTCAGCTCTTTTTGCCCTTTGGCGATCCTTCGATCGATATGTAGCATAAAGTAGGCAGCCACGTTAAACTTGATTTTGGATATGCACGCCCATATGCAATACAACTCATTACTCACCACTGTTCCTCCTTCGGGCCTTGAAAAGATGGTATTGGAAAAGATTTTTTCTAGGATCCTCACAGCTGGATTTCTTATGTATGTTGCTTTTGCTACTCGAGAGCCATAGGATGGTGCTGGCTCCTGGTTCCCCATAGTGATCATGTCCCATGCATGCTTCTCTCTGTAGTTCACACTTCTCCCATAATGACCACCTTCACATTCCCTTGGTGCTCCAATTGCTTTGTTGAGCTCATTCGTGGTCATTGTATATTGATTTCCTCTCAGAAGAAATGTGATGGATACTGGTTTATCTTTGTCCACTTTCTGAACATTTACTGAACTTAGAAACTCCATGGTTAATCCTTTGCAAGTCTTCAATTCTCTGTTCTCGGGTAGAAGGTTCAAGAAAAACTTCGACATCCCAACGTTACTGATAAATCTTTGATATCCTCATAAATTCCAAGCTTGTTGAGTACCTCGGTTGTTGGGCATCGTGTTGTTGTGACTTCATCGATGTACTTTTCCCATCTACGTGCACAAAAAGGCCACCAATTTCCAAAGTTCACCTCAAAATTCGACGGCTTTTTTCCTTCCAAATTCCTCTCAATTTGCATCATTTCTTGAGGGTGTATGATATTTCGGTCTCCAATCATCTGTATGAAGAAGAAAAGAATGCTCAATATAATTTCAACACAAGTGACATTTAAACACAAACTCTCAATACATTGATGTTTCTCAAGTCAAAACAAAGTGCATGAGTCATGTCAAAACCAAAGGTAAGAATAATATATTCAAATGAAAATCCTATCAAGAGAACTTCTCTTCTTATCCTTGTTTCAATTTTCCTCCACAAACATTCAATCATCCTAGTGACGAGGCATCATTCTTTGAATAACAATTCATATCTTCCTCTAAATTCAACCATTTCTCTCAATAGGCCCCAAATTTAAATACAAAGTCAAGATTCTCATAACAATTCACCCTAAACAACTCATCTAAGTAAGAAATTGACAAACATTCATCAGAATCCCCAAATTTCAAACACATTAGAGCAAGGGGTTCAAGCTTCTACAATTTATTTCTCAAAATTTTGAAATTAGGCACCAATTTACAAAACCCATGAACATTTCATCAATATATGACATGTACAATCAAGATTCATGAATAACAATTCAAGAAATTGAACATTTGTCTCATGCCCACTATCAAAATTCGAATTTAAGCCTTAGAATAACCATACTTCTCATAAAAATCCATGAATCTTGCATAAAAAGAGAAGGGAGAAAGATAACATACCTTGGTTGTGTGAAGATTGGAAGAAAAATGGAGGTTTTGGTGTAGAATGTGAAGCACCCATCGGGTTTTTGTGTGGGGAAGAAGAGATTTTGTGTGTGAAACGAAGTGAGAGTGTGTGAATAATGAGAGAAATCGAAGATAAAAACCAGAAATTCAGGGCCCTACACGATCGTGCAGATCTGCACGACCAAATGTGGTCGTGCAGGCCCCAATTTAAATCCCTTCACAGAAATTACGAAGCTGCACGACCGTGCAGATCTGCACGAGCAGATATGGTCATGCAGTTTCAAAAATTTGCGGCTTCGGCGATTTTCCAAGGCTGCACGACCGTGCAACCTTGCACGAGCAAGGGTGGTCGTGCAGCTGTGAAAATTCTTTTGCTACACACTTTTAACAAGGATGCACGACCGTGTGCCTTTTGCACGAGCACAAGTGGTCGTGCACTCTTCAATTTAAGCCCAATTTTATAATTTTTAACTAACCTTATGATCCCTCGATTCGAGCCAGGTCGCTCGTTTGATCGAGACGACCGAGTCTCTTCCCAAACAATAGCACTCCCTCATCTCATCACCCGAACTTCATTTGCTCGTCTCACTCACTTTCTCAGAAATTTAAGCTTAAATCGTATTACATCAACAAAAACATTCACTAACCACCCCAAACTTTTTCATTGCTATGCAATTTAAAAGTTTGGAAAAGGAGTGCAACAATGAGATTTGCATAAACTATGACCTCACTTATTCGAATCCAACACTTCAACTCAACACAAATATTCAATCGAGCATGTTCATAAGACTCTTGCCACCACACAACATTTCAAAAATCTCACTCAATAAGAATTCACCACTCAACCATCAAACTCCACAACTAAAATCACTACTCAAATAAGTAAAACTCTATAACAATGAGGCGTGCGCCTATGCAATGTACAAGTGAGGCCTCAAGTGCGTCGGTGTAATGTAAAACATGAAAACCAAGAATAATAACCCCCCCACCCCAAACTTAGACATTGCTGAGCAATTCTAAGTTTGGGGTATATTACCTCCAATTAGCACCAAGCATCATCTTTTTCTTCAAGACACTACCCCGACGTTAAACTCCAAGAGTATGCTCCCATTTCCGATCTTTCATCACCAAATCCTAAAAGCATCTAGTCCTCACACCATCAACACATGTCAAGGAAAAACTCATGTACAAGTATATATCATCTATTAAACCCAAAATTTTCAAACAAAAATAACAATCACTAAACTCTCACAAACGGGGGTGTATCGGTGCAAACTAAAAAATTATGCATAAAAAGATGAACACCCCCCCCCCCCCAAAAAACTTAGACTTTGGCCTAAGTTTAGGAAGAGGTGTTTGTACCTAAAGTTCCCCTCAAGCATGTCTCTTTCTATAAAAGCTCGACATCCTAACCGAGCCTCAACACACGACCCAATCATCACTTATGTACTTCCTTTTCGTTATAGAGCAAAAACACCTCATTCTTACAAAGAGCAAGCCCACCTACACAACTCAACTAAAAATAAAAATATGCAAGGAAACAAGATAAAAACAAATAAACAAAACAAGAAAGAAAGGATGGGTTGCCTCCCATCTAGCGCTATTTTTATCGTCCTATGCCGGACGGAACCCATTCGAGTTCAAACCTCTTGTAGAGATTTTGTACCTCCCCCGTCCTTTTGACAAGGACTAAAGTAGTACTTCACCCCGTGACCGTTCACTTTGAAACGACTTCCATTTTTGCTTTCAAGCTCGAGAAATCCACTAGGAAAGACTTCTTTAACTTTGAACGGTCCACTCCACTTGGATTTCAACTTCCCCACAAAAAGCTTCAAACGTGAATTAAACACCAAGACTTCATCTCCCACCTCAAATTCCTTCTTTTTGAGCTTTGCATCATGCCATTTTTTGGTCTTCTCTTTAAAAAAATTTGCATTCTCATATGCTGATTCTCTAAACTCCTCAAGTTCATTTAGTTAAAGCAACTTTTTCTCCCCTACCAATCCACTATCAAAGTTCAATTTCTTAATTGCCCAATAAGCTCTATGCTCAAGCTCCACCGGCAAATGACACGACTTTCCAAATACCAATTGATAAGGGGACATATCCAACGGTGTTTTGAAGGCCGTTCGGTAAGCCCACAAGGCACTATCCAACTTTATTGCCCAATCCTTCCTCGTCGTGTTCACCGTTTTTTCAAGAATTTGTTTGATTTGCCGGTTGGACACTTCCGCTAGGCCATTAGTTTGAGGATGGTAGGCGGTGGAGACCTTGTGCTTCACATCATACTTTACAAGGAGACTTCCCATCAACTTGTTCATAAAATGACTTCCTCCATCGCTTATCAATGCTCGTGGTACCCCAAATCGAGTAAAGATATTCTTCTTCAGCAAAGCTATTACCACCTTAACATCATTCGCCTTGGTTGGTATTGCCTCTATCCACTTTGAAACATAATCCACTCCTACTAGAATGTAAAGATATCTGTGTGACGATAGAAACGGTCCCATGAAATCAAGTCCCCATACATCGAATAACTCGACTTCCACGAAGATATTCAATGGCATTTCATCTTTCTTTGTAATCCCACCCAATCGCTGACAACGATCACATCTTCTCACGAACTCATGACAATCCTTGAAGATTGTAGGCCAAAAGAAACCACTTTGAAGCACCTTTGAGGCAGTTTTCAAACCCCCGAAATGTCCACCACACGGAAGTGAGTGACAATGTTGAATTATACTCTCCCATTCTTCTTGTGGTACACATCTCCTAATCAATGAATCAACACCTCTTCGGAAAAGATATGGGTCGTCCCAAATATACTTCTTCACATCTTTATAAAACTTATTCCTCTCGTATGAGTTTAGCTCGGGCGGTGTCTCTCCACTTGCCAAAAAATTGGCATAATCGGCATACCAAGGCGTACTACCTTCGACTTTCCAAATGGGAGTTTCCTCCAAGAGAAAGAGCTTCTCATCCGGGAATGTCTCCTTAACTTCCTCTTTGTCCTCCAATGCACTTTCCTTTCTTTCCAATCGGGACAAGTGGTCCGCCATATAGTTCTCCTTTCCTTTCTTGTCAACAATGTCCAAGTCAAATTCTTGCAAAAGTAATATCCATCGAATTAATCTTGGTTTGGAATCATTTTTGTTCATCAAATATCGAATGGCCGCGTGATCGGTGTAAACCGTGGTTTTTGCCCCCACCAAGTAAGGCCAAAACTTGTCCACATCGTACACCACCGCTAGAAGCTCTTTCTCGGTGGTAGTGTAATTCAATTGAGCCTAATTGAATGTTTTTCTAGCATAGTAAATGACGTGAAAACGGCCTTCCTGAAAGCATCAAGACATTCATCAGAGAACACATAAAGAATGTCTTTTTCCAATAATTGAGACAAGGGTTTAGAGATCTTAGAGAAATCCTTGATGAAACGACGGTAAAATCCTGCATGACCCAAGAATGATCGAATTTCTTTCTCATTTGTAGGAGGATGGAGCCTCTCAATAGCCACAATATTTGCTTTGTCAACCTGCAATCCTTTTGAAGATACATGGTGACCAAGAATGATCCCCTCCTTAACCATAAAATGACATTTTTCCCAATTAAGGACGAGGTTCGTTTCTTGGCACCTCTCAAGAACAAGTATTGTTAAGGCACAAATCAAAAGAATCACCAAAGACCGAAAAATCATCCATAAACACCTCCATCACATTTTCTATCAAACCATGAAATATTGCCATTATGCAGCTTTGGAACGTCGCCGGAGCATTACAAAGGCCAAAAGGCATACGCCGGAAAGCAAACGTTCCATAGGTACATGTGAGAGTTGTCTTCTCTTGATCCTCGGGTGCAATCATAATTTGATTGTACCCCGAGTATCCATCCAAAAAACAGTAATATTCAAAACCACCAAGTCTATCTAGCATTTGATCAATGAAAGGAAGAGGAAAATGGTCTTTTTGGGTGGCTTTGTTCAATTCCCTATAATCAACACAAACTCGCCAACCCGTTGCTACCCTAGTGGCTATAACTTTATTAGTTTCAGTTGTGATTACAGTCATTCCCCCTTTCTTAGACACACAATGCAACGGGGACACCCATGGGCTATCAGAAATCGGGAAAATCATGTTGGCATTTAAAAGTTTTAAAATTTCTTTCCTAGTGACCTCTTGAAGTATAGGGTTCACTCTCCTTTGACTTTGTACAACCGGCTTACAATTCTCTTCTAACCTTATCTTATGCATGCAAATAGCCGGGTTTATTCCCTTAAGATCTTCTATGCTTCAACCTAGGGCAGATTTGTGTTTTCTAAGGACATTTAACTTGTCTAACTCACACAAATTTAAAGAAGAAGAAACAATTACCGGTAGGTGTCCTTCACTATCCAAGTAAGCATACTTGAGGTGCTCAGGAAGGTCCTTTAGCTTGTTCTTCTTTTCTATATTCGGTTCACCCCCCAGAACGGGTATTAATAGAGATGGAGTATCCAATCTTGCTTGCTTGACCTCCTTTACTTTCCTATCCTCCAAAGACCGTGCCTCATCCTCCTCTCCATCATTCATAAACCTATCATCACAAGAGACAAACATTTCATTAGAATGACAAGTAGGCATGGGAAGTACATAATCTTTAGTTAAGAGATTGTAAGAAGATTCTTCCCAAGCCTCTTCAAGGCATAAGTCAATGACATCAACCGCATGACATTCCTCCTTCTCCATGGGATGTTTCAACGAAGCATTGATGGAGAAATTAATCTCCTCTCCATTCAATTTCAAGGTGAGCTTCCCTTTGTGGACATCTATTACCGCTTAGGCAGTTGATAAAAACGGTCGACCAAGAATCAATGGGACGTCTTTGTCATATTCCATCTCCATTACAAAGAAGTCAACAGGAAATGTGAAATTGTCTACTTTGACAATCACATCTTCAACAAAACCGTTGGGGATTGTGGTCGACCCATCCGCCAATTGAAGCGTGATTGTGGTTGGTTCCAATTCTCCTTGACGCAAACTTTTAAATATCGAAAAAGGCATTAAATTGATACTTGCGTCGAGGTCGTACAATGCATTTCTCACTACTCCGTTCCCCATGTCGCAATCGAGTGTGAAGCTCCCCGGATCCTTCATCTTTTGAGGTAGATTCCGTTGAAGAAGTTCACTACACTCTTTTGTCAACTTTACCATTTCCGGTTCCTCCACTCTCCTTCTTCTTGCTAATATATCTTTCAAGAACTTTGCATAACTTGGCATCTGCTCGATAGCTTCATAAAATGGGATGTTGATGTAAAGCTTCTTGAACACTTCGAGAAATTTTCCAAATCTTTCATCTAGCCTCTTCTTCATAAACCGTTGAGAAAATGGAACCGATGCCAACGACTTTGGTATCCCCCATTCATCCACCTCAACATTGCTCTTATTTTCTTTATCCATCTTGACTTTCTTCCATTTAGGGATGACTTCTTGTTTCATGGTTTCTTCCACTTTTTGCTTCCCTTTTTCCAAACGTCTCTTCTCACATTCTTCATCCCCCTCCTTATTCTCCTCCTCTTGCTTTCCCTCAACACTTTCATATGGTTTTTCACCTTCACCCTCATCCTCTAGTGGGGGCATGGAAGGTCCTTCATACCTTGCTCCGCTCCTCAATTCTATGGCTTGACAATGCTCCCTTGGATTTATCTCGGTATTAGATGGAAATTTTCCTTTGTTTAATTGAGGACCCAAAGCATTTGCAATTTGTCCAATTTGATATTCGAGGGCTTTAAATTGAGTATCATGTTGAGTCAATTTGGTCTCCTTCTTCTTATCCGACTCCTCCAACCTTTGGCTAACCTCATCAATCCTCCGGTTATTCTCTTCCATCCTCCGATTACTTTCCTCTATTTTCTGGTTCATTTCCTCCATATTTTTCAACATTAATTGAAGAGTCTCATCGGTATTCCCCTTCCCTTCATGATTAGGAGGTTTAGACCCCGGGTCTACCCCCATTGGTAATTGAATCGCTCCTCTAGGGTTCCCATATGAGAAATTTTCATATTTCCTCCATGGTTTATTTGAAGATCCTCCTTGATGGTACACATTGTTAGGAGGAGAGACTCTTTGAAACCTTGCTTGAAACAGTGGTGCTTGATACGGTTTTTGACTTTGCACATTGTTTTGATACCCTCCTTGGAATTGGTGTCTTCCCATATAGTTAACTTCTTCACTCGATGGTTGAACATTAGGGCTCGCTTCCACTTGTCCAACTTGCACATTAGACGGAAGTAAGTTGAGATTTCCTAATTTATCAATCAAAGCCATCATGACACTCTTCAAACCATCGTTTTGTTCTTCCAAAGTAGCAATTTTATCTCTTTTTCCTCCTCCACTTGAACTACAAAATGAGTCATTTGCAGTGATGTTGTCGATTATCTCATTCACTTGCTTCACAGTTTTTGACCATACGGATCCACCGGCACTTGAGTTAAGGTGATTTCTATCCCATTCATTGAGCCATATGGTAAAGTATAGGATAGTCTGGATCTCGGGTAGACCATGTTGAGGACACGCCAACAGCAAACTTTGATACCTTTCCCAAGCATTGGTTATTGATT
Organism: Ballota nigra; assembly: GCA_947034835.1. Classification (NCBI taxonomy): domain Eukaryota; kingdom Viridiplantae; phylum Streptophyta; class Magnoliopsida; order Lamiales; family Lamiaceae; genus Ballota; species Ballota nigra. Next base: position 53,217,651 of record OX344730.1, on the reverse strand, counting down.
CCCCATGAAATTGCTTGAATTTCGTAATCGCTTCTTGTGCCTTTAGAACCTTAGACGGGGGGTAGAACTTCTTCAAGAACTGAGTACTCAAATCCTCCCAAGTATTTGCCATAAGGTTCATGTTATGTATCCATTTCTTGGCCCTCCCATTCAGCGTGCACGACCTCAAAAAGTGTTCTTTTCCATTTTAAATTGTGCACGACCTCAATCCTTGCACGACCAAAGTGCACGACCAAGGTGAATTTTCATCTTTTGCTCGATTTGACTCCCGGTTTTGATTGTTACTTCCTTTTCTCCCTTTCTTCTTCATCTCTTGTCTTTAATAGTCCCCTCCTTGAGATTGCATTGAACTTTTTTTTAAGCTCGACTTCCTGAAAAATATGAGAAATTTCCGAATTAAGCAATTGTTGCACATTTTCACCCAAACTCTTGCAAAATCCAAATAATTGTTCCTGATTCAACCTTAAATCATAAGAAAATATGCACAATGTTGTCACCAATCAGTCTAGCCTAACATGGTGACTGAAACAACGATAGCAATAACGATGATAAACATAAATATATTTGAATTAACAACTAAATCAAAGAACATAAATAACAAATGAATCAAAGTCTCAAAATTAATCTCTTATAATCTTAAAGCTAGGGTTTATGATCTCAAAGAACAAAGAAAGAAAGAATTAATCTAAATAGTTCGAAAGAAATAACTAAACTACGAATTCGTAAATCAAAACCTCGATTACAAAGTATGAAACTCTTCCAATCTCTCTCCTTGCTCCAAGTACGTAAAAATATGAATAGTGATAAAAGGGTGTCTAAATACGAGCTTGGGATCAGGTATTTATAAGCAACGGGCTAAAACGGGTGGAAAATGTCAAAATTGTGCGAGCATGAGTGTTGGTCGAGTGCTAGGTGCTCAACCTGAGGGTGGTCGAGTGGTCCGTCTTAAAGCGCCAACAGGGTGCTCGAGTTCTAACTGGTCGAGCGCTAGGCGCTCGACCTGAAGTGGTCGAATAGTTCATGTGGTCGAGCGCCTACTGTTTGGTCGAGTGCCCAGACTTCCAGTGCGAAATAAGCGCTCGACCTCCCTTGCTCGAGCGCCTAGGCGCTCGAGCACCTCCTTCCTTGAGCCAATTGACACTTTTCCTTGCACGAACTAACACTTTTCGTATTTCTTCGAAATCTTCTCATCCAGGCATCTATTTGAGTCGATTCAAAGTCCTACGAGCTCCATTCATCGCCCTCTACCCATCTATGAGCATCAAAGAGACAAATTCACCAGTTTATGAAAATAGTATTCAATTAACTCTAAATACTCATCGAATTCACTCAAAACACGGGCAAAACGAGCTACAAATCATAACGATCTCACGCCTAATCAGACACCAATAAATAAAGTTATTTAAAATAAATAAAAATAACGTCTTTAAAATATATTTTAAAATTATATTTTAAAATTTAAAATATATTTAAATGATGTTATTCTCATTGTAAAAAAATATAATTTTATTTGTTTGCATGTACACGGGGTTCTATATATTATATCCGACAACCATGTCATTTAATTGATGATAAAAATTATCAGATGTTTCAAATTGCAAAATTTATAAAGTTAATGTATTAAATTATAAAGAAAAAAAATTCACAATGTAATTTATAAAAATTATAAAAAGCTTTAAAATTTTAACTTCTTGTTTTCATTTTAGGAGTTTCCGTCGTCACAATCAAATCCAATATTCTATTTTCTCTAAGAATTGGTCAGCTATCTATCTTTGCCTATCTTCATTTCTCCCAATCTCCCCAAATTATCTTCCACAATTATCGGTTCTTTCCGCAGTCAATTCCTATTCCTTTGTTATCATCAACGTGGGCGACCCATTCGCTTCTGCAGTCACCCAACACACCTATTACTTTCAACATCGTGACCAAGCACCTCTCAAATTTTCACCGTCGATCTCCTTCCGATCGTTCCAGTTCACCTCTCTTCTCTCTCTGATTTGACTCATGGTTCTGGTGGAGGATTAAAAATGGAAAAAAAATCACGGTGAGAAAGCAACGGAGAGAAGGGTGATGTTTCGGATTGTCATCAAATAAAATATTCCAAAATATCTCCGTGCAATGATTCTAACGCCTTGAGCAAACAAATAACTCTGATGCTGGATAACCAACAGTCACACTGTAAGAAGAAAAGTAAATATGACAGTCTGCAAAAGAAGATATTAAAAAATAATTTTTAGAATTACCAAGTATGTTTGGGCAGGAAAACAAAAATTACCATTTTTGCCAAACTTTGTTGTTATTATATATATATATATAGATATAGATGTTGTGAATTTATGTGGAGTTAACATTTTTTAAGATTGATTTAAATTCTATAGAAAAATTCAATCAACATATATATATATATATATCACAAATTTAATCGTATTGTAGTTCTAGTGTGCACTTGAGTGCATAATATGTATTTGGATATTAAAAAAATATCTCAAACAGAAATCAGTAATACCCCAAGAAGTATTCAGTGATACCCCAAAAAGTAATCAATAATACCTTAAAAAGTAATCTATAGTATCCCAACTGAAAAAAAAATATACAGTTCGGTGTGTTTGTATATGTTTTGAAAAAATCAAAATTGAGCTTAAAATCCAAGTGCATGTTATGCACTTGAGTATATGCTAAAATTTTTGTAATTGTAATACCAAAATATATCCATAATTATCACATTACCATTATTATGGTTTATATATTCCATTTACACATGAAATTAATTATATTTTATTTTAATTTAAATAACTCTTCATGAGAATGTAAAAATTTTCAAACAAAATAATATGATAAAATATAGTTATTGTAGACGAATGTGTTGCTGACATATTAGTTACCAAATTTTTTGTCATTATGCTGTATGAAGATAAAGAATAATGATTCTCATATTACCATTGCTGTGATTCATATATTCCTCATGTATATGAAATTAATTGATGTTTATTTCAAAATAAGTAACTTACAATGCAAGAGTTCTCAAGCGAAACAATATGGTGCTGCCACTTAAGCTACTAAAAATTTGTATTAATATTATCCATAAAAAATATGCTCACTTGCTTTATTTGTTCGTCCACAAAAAATATGTGCATTCCCTTTATGAAAAAATCACTTTATTATTATTCTCCAACCATTACTTATTTACACATATATCATCAACCTTTACATTCATACACAATTACTTTATTCACATAGGACCCCACAATACCTCAACAATATTCTTACTTTATACTCCATTCACCATTAAAATACTTAATGGATGGAGTATAATTTATCTACTATCTTCTTAAAACTTGTACGCATCCATTCACATACTTTTCATGGAGGATGTAGTATATAAAGAATAAAAATAAAGATAAAGACGTATTAAATGAATATCCCCTTTTGCATCTATTATTAAATCTCCCAAGCTTATGTATTTAAATTAAAATACTCTTCCCTAAAAAAAAAATTAAAATACGCCATATCCAAATCAAATGACACAACATAATTCTTCAATTAAAATTTCTAATTTCTAAGAATTTATTGTAGAATCCAAATAACAAAAATTAAGTAAAGAAACATATTAATGTCAATCAATCAATGCTAATATGTGTTTAATGTGTTTCTTAATTAAACCAGGAAATTATGCATTAATGTCGGTCAGTCAATCAATCAATGCTATTATGTTTAATATGTGTGTAATGTATTTCTTAATTAAATCAATAAATTTAATATACAATAAAAGGAATAATCAATTACTGGTCAATCAAATAATCTCAACCATACATTTTTCTAAAAAAATGAATATTTATCATAATTGAATATAATCTAATATTAAATTCAATTAGGACAATAATCAATTAACGACCATACATGTGAAAATCAATTAGGGTCACAAAGTTAATTAATTAAGAGAACAATGATTATTTTATAAAAAATAAATTAAATTAACCGAATTGAATTATTTAATAATGATAATAACTATTACTCTCTCGGCCCCTCTATTTAATTCTCATTTGATTTGAGCCCAACAATTAAAAACAAGTACTGTAATAAAGATAGAAAAATATACGAGTAAATAAAAGTAAAATGTGAAAATATGTGTAACTAAAAGTAAAATGTGGAAATATAAAATTGAACTACTTTATTTGCCAAAAAGGAATTAGGAAGTAAATACAAAAATGTATTATTATTGGAGTAAGTTTTATATGAAAATGGTTAAGAACAAGTTTATTATGAAACTGTTTTAAAATATCGAATATTTAATTAAAAATATCGATAATTTTACTAGGAGTACCATTAATTTGGGCTCAAGAAAATTTACAACAATTATAATATAATACCACCAACCCAAATTAATGATATTCCTGATAAAATTATCTATACTCCTGGTCAAATATTCGATACTTTAATATAGTTACATGATAAACTTATCACGAACTATTTTCATATGCTCCTTTCGCCCCATATTTATTTTCTACATTACTGTTTGCACATGTTTTAAGAAAAGAATTATTTATTACTCTCTCCGACCCTGAAAAGTGGTCATTGTTGCTTTATTAGACCGTCCTAAAAAAATAGTCTTGTTGCCTAAAATAAAAATAATAAATTTTATCTACAATTTTCAACATACATACATAATATATTTTTAAAATAATTTATTTTGTACTTGATGTGACACAATATTCTTACTTTTTACATTTTACTTTTTAATAACTGTGCAAAAAGTAACAGATCAAATTTTGAGGACGGAGTGAGTATTATTTAAAGTGATAAAATGATAATGTAAATGTTTTTGATTAAAAATGTATGGAAAATATAATAAAAATATTATTATTTTTTTTTGCCAAAAATAAATATAACAATTGAGCATGGGACATACTTTTTGCTACGTAGATTAAGTAATATTTTGCCTTATTATTATTATGTTAATAATATCGGGTTTAGCATCAAATCTCACCCAAACCTATCCCGAGCGTAGCCGTAGCACACTGATCAATACTACTGAAGCAATCACTGTCGTCCTGAGTATTGGATTCTTTATTTTTTCCCACATACTAATATGATATCTTTGTCTTAAGAAGATTAGTGTAGTAGTGCTAAAGCTGCTTTTGCTGTATTTATTATAAATAAACACAATATTAAACGCACTATTTTTTTTTTTTTTTGAAAGATTAAACGCACTATTTAGAAAAGAAAAGATATTCCCATCTTGGACTCTTGTCCCTTTCTTTCTTTCACACTCCCTCCTTGCTACTTTCTCCTCCACTGTCCCCTACTCTTCTCTCTCTTCTCTCTCTTCTCTCTCTCTCTCAAATCTCAATAGTTAAGGAAGAGGAGGAAACAAGTATGAGGGGGCCATTAGGGCCAGTGATTGGCAAGTATCCTTCATCAAGTGATGCTGCTAATGCCGGAATGGGGAATGGGAGCAATGACATTATAAAGCACAACAGAAAATGCAGAGATGTGGTCTTTCTTGTCATATTCATTGCCTTCTGGGTGGCCATGATTGTTAACTCTAGCTTTGGTTTCAACCAAGGAAACCCATTGAGGTAAATTCTTCTTCCATAGCCCTTTTGCACAACTGATCTATTTCTTTACCCCTTATTTATGAACTAAATCAAGAACCTGTCTTTGCCCCTTTCACTTGAGTAAAAATTGCATCTTGTTTTTCTTATTTATTTTCCTTTTTGGAGTGATTGGACCCCTTCTTTTGTCTCTTGAATGTTGTTTTCTGTTGGCAGAGACGGGTTTCTTGGCGTTATGTAGCCTTTTCATGTTTAACAAATTTTGGATGCATTTGAATTGTTGTACATTTTCGGTTGAGATGCTTCTTCTTGTGGCTAGAATTGTCAAGATTTAGGGACCAGAAGAGCTAAAGCAAAAACTCACAAGTTTTGAACTTTTATTTACTAAATGTAGTAACTCCATCCTTATTATCTACTTATAAATTGATTATATATGGTGGGTGTGGCAGGCTAAACTATGGACTGGACTATAAAGGGAACGTTTGTGGCGACAGACATGCTGACCGGGATCTGCGTGAATTGGAGCTCAGATATTGGTTAAACCCTAACCAAGTTTACGAAACCGGCGTAAAAGATAGCAAGTTCCTGCTCTCCAATGCTCGGAGTATTTGCTTGATGGATTGTCCTATCCCTTCTGAAGATTCACTCAATTGGGTGTGTGACTATCCAGAGGGGGATATTCGTCTTTCACTCGATGACTGGATTGATAGGAATTATGATTATTTTGCCGATCTCACGCCTGAGCTCAGGAACACCTCACTTCAGCTTCAGGGTCCCTGCTATCCGGTCATTTTTCCTAGTGTCAACGGTAAATTTGCGTGTGTTGTAGCATATTCTGTTTCTTTATAGATAGACAGATAGATATCATCAAGACTTGAAATTCAAATTTTTGTTATGTTTCAGTTTATTGGACCTGCCAGCTCATTGCTCGTGCGTCAAATGTGTCTTTAAAGCATTGGGAACAGATGGGTGGAGTGAAAGTCATGGAGGACATTGCAATTGATAAATCTATCCATAAATCAATTAATTCTCGGTCATCAGTACTAAAGGTTAGATGATTTCTTCTCACGTACTGCTTAGAAGCATTGGAATGTTATTAAGCAAGTTTCTGCCCTTTCTATTTAGTACATTTTATGCAACATTCCTGATAAATAGGGGTTCCTGCTTAATATTTATTATTCTCTATGCAATACCTAATGAGAGTACCATCTTTTATTAAACTTGATGGTTCAGTGGATTTATCTAGATTTAAAATGCTCTTTTTTGCTTGTCAGTTCTGAATAAAATTTGGAGTTTTGTGCATTTTATTTCGTTTTTCACTAATGAGTGGCCTTTATGTCCATCCACAGAGATATGTAGCTGATGTTGGGAAAGCTTGGCCCGTACTGCTGGTTTGTGGAGGATTTTTGCCGCTCTTCCTGTCTATCATCTGGCTTTTGATGATCCGTCATTTCGTTGCCGGGATGCCATGGATTACCGTCTTTGTTTTCAACGTCCTGATTGTATCTGTGACAATGTTTTACTATTTGAAAGGTTAGGATTATCTGTTGACTATTCTCTAATAAATCAAACTGCTTTTTCTATGTCTATATTTGATTCGTTGTAGTAATGTTAGGTATTTGCAAATAACATTGGATTGATAAATTCTAAAGTATAAGAGACGTTAATCATAGCACAAGCAGTCATGCTCTTCAGGTTCTTAATCAAAGATTCAGCGAAAGAAGAAGGGCTCTAATTTTATATAAATTAATTATCAATATTGACCTGCTGTGGGTACACAGCATGAGCATATGGAGCCCCGTAGTTATGTACCTTAGTAAAGATGTGGGTGTTGGATAATAATATCTGCAGTTGGTACAATTATGTGCATGGCTTGTGTTTTTAAGTTTACAATATTAGCCTCCTTGGTCTTCATGTGAAGCTCTTGATACAAAACTTGTAAAGCAAAACCAAGGTTGAGTTGAGACGAATTCAACAACTTTTCTTAAAGATCTTTTACATTTGCCTTACTTCAATTGTTCCTAGAAGCCCAACACCAAAGAAATCCTTTATGATATCTAGAAATTATCTTACACTGTTGGCTTTTATATTGTGAAAGACAACGAGCTGGCACAGTGGCAATATTAAGCATCATAGACTTTATTCTGTTATGTTATTTTAAGTGAAGCGTGTTGCTTTTTTTAATCATCTGATCTTCTGCTTTGTTTTTAACTAACATCTCCTACCCTACTTATATGTTATTTCATTTTTCCTTCCTAGTTGTAGTTATGAACTTTATCTCGATACTTTTTTTATTAAATGCTCTAATTGAAATGCTTTTTCTACACTCTTCAGCTGGATGGATTGGAAATGATGCAATCTCCCCAATCATTGGTGAGCATGATCCATACTATCAGGTGTCAGCAAGGGTATGATTTATTTTCCTGTACATCTTATTAATTTGGTGTTCAATTCTGATGGCATAAGCTGGACTGGACCCTTAATTTTGGAATTCAGGAAAACTGGTTTCAAATGTGATGGAAACTATAGAGCCTTATTCCCAATTCAGTTTTACTAAACTGTGCCTAGTATTTTAGTCATATATAAATATGTTTCTGTGAATTTCCTTGGTCAGGAGCTAAATCACCTTCATGCAGCTGCTGTTTTCATGACGATTTTGATGATTGTCGCTTTTCTGTCCTCCATCGCCATAGTTCGCCGCATCCTTATGGCAACATCTGTCCTGAAGGCAAGTTATACTATCTTGATAAGAACGAAAAGGCATAGGCAATCTAAAATTTTATATGGAGTAGCGTAATTGTTGTTTATTGGGTTATCATCGAGTATATTGCCAAAGCTTTTCAACTTCTCTACTGGTGAAATATATGCAGTGGTCTGTGTATTGTTATGCATCAAAGATAGGCATTAAATCCTTGCTACTTTGTAATCCATGTAGAAACTTGTTAGAGGACTTCCTTAAATAGATGCAATTGAAAAGCATATGTAGTAAGGTAGTAGTCAACTTTTCTGTTAGGTAACTATGTCATATGCAGAACATTTGATACAGAAAGAGGAATTTGGGTCAGATTATGCTCTATCATTCATTAAATAATCTATCAGGTCATGACAATAATGGAATTTGAAATAAAATAAAAGAAGTTGTCCTAATCATAGTTCATCCTGGAGAAGAGATCCATAAGTTTTTGAATTCTGAATTGTGGATTTAATTTTTATTAAAAATAACTCCCTCCCTCTCTCTGCTTTGTAAATGTTCCATGCGTTGTTTATTGTTTTGATATGATCCGCTACACTTAGATTAGATGTAGGTTGCTGCTAAGCTGATATTTTAAGACTTGTTTGGCATCTTATAATTTTTAGTAGTTTAAATAAAATTTTAAATTCATAAACTAAAAAATATTGATACATGATTTTTATATGCATGAGAACATTAAAAAAATAAAATCATCATATGTTATTAAAATTATGATTTATTACAAGATACCAAACATGCCCTTAAATTTCTGAGTCTTTGGTTGATATGTTTTATCTTTTAGGCCTTAAATTGATGTTTTAATCTTTCCTACCCCAAATTGATAGTTATTGTATCTATCGGGTCCTAAATTTACGAAAATCCAATAAAAGAAGTTGTCGTTCATCCCGAAGAAGAGATCCATAAGTTTTTTAATTCTGAATAATTGATTTCATTTTTCTCTGTACGACATGGACTATTTGAAAAGAGCTCCGTCCCTCCCTCTCTATGCCATTGTTCTGATATGAACTTTAAATATGTAGGTTGCTGCTAAAGTGATTGGAGAAGTCCAGGCGCTGATAATTTTCCCAGTTATACCATATGCGATACTGGCCATTTTCTTCATGTTCTGGTTATCGGCTGGTCTGCATCTTTTTAGTTCTGCTAGTGTAGTGCAAAATGATTGTGGTGCTAATTGCTGTGCCTATGATCTTAAAGAAAAGAGACTAAGCTGTAATAGTTGCTGCGGCTATACCCTCCATTACACTTCTCATATTGCTGCTGCTATCCTTTTCCACCTCTTTGGTGGGTACTGGGCCACCCAGTTTTTCATAGCATGCTCGTCCACCGTCATTGCAGGTTCTGTTGCTTCATATTATTGGGCTCGGGGAGAAACTTCGGTAAGCCGTCCAACTATTGATTCTTACCAATTGATATGTGTATATATATATATATGAAATGCAGCAATATGATCTCTGTTGGAAATGCAGGCTGGGATCCCCTTCCTTCCTGTTTTTTCGTCAATGAAGCGGCTCGTTAGATATAGTCTAGGATCCATTGCTATTGGTTCCTTGATCGTGTCTTTCGTTGAATCAATACGGTTTATACTTGAAGCTCTTCGTCGTAGGCTTAAGCATTTTGATTCCATGCCGGGAGGCTGGTTTGGAAAGGTGATGTATCAAACTTCACAAGGTTGTTTGAGATTTATTGGATGCATCATCAGATGTGTAAACCGTAATGCTTACATAATGGTAAGTGCATATCATTATAACCACAAATCAATATGAATGAGAGTGAGTGTTCTTAAAGCTTTCATTTTCTTGGCAGATTGCAATAACTGGGAAAGGTTTCTTCAAAGCTTCTGAGATTGCAACGGAATTGATAATGAGCAACATCCTTCGCATTGGGAAGGTGAATGTGATAGGAGACGTGATTCTGTTTCTTGGGAAGCTGTGTGTGAGCCTCACCAGCGCACTTTTTGCTTTCCTCATGCTCGACACTCACAAATACAAATCCGCACATAACAAGATCTCCTCTCCACTCTTTCCTGTACTGGTAAGCTAATCATTACTTTGAGCCTGTTTGGCTGATCTTATAAAGCTCTTTACAGTAATTTTTTCCCCTTTGGAATGAAAGTCCTCTTGTCCTCCACAGGTATGTTGGGGATTTGGTTATATAGTTGCTACTCTCTTCTTTGGGGTGGTGGAGATGTCAATCGATACTATAATCCTTTCCTTCTGCCAAGACTCGGACGAACACCAAGGAACTGCTCAGTATGCTCCTCCGCTCCTCATACAAACTCTCGACCACGAAAATAACGAGATGCAAAGATTGACGCAGCAATAGCCTTCTACATTGCTGTATCAGAAACACGAGACTAGGTCACTCGCTCGGTTTTCTCATGCACTACTGATATTCTTTTACTAACTTTTTGTTTTGCCCCAGTCCCTGTTCACCCTTTAATGTTGTCTGTATGTATATAATATGTAGTATGAGTTAGATTGATTATATTATTGGTTAAAAAAGAGTTGGGATTACAAACTTTCTCAAGAACTTATTTATTCACCCACAGGTAAGCTATACATCATATATTTATGTTATTAAGGGCGTGTTTGGTAGGGAGAAAACCGACATAAATAAAGGTTCATGCAATTATATTGGGTGTAATGTATTAAAAAAGTCCGACATGAAATTGATGCGGCTCTATAACAAAAGAAATTGGACCCCTTCCTGGTACTGTGTGGATCAAGGAAGGTGTGAGTACTTGTGTCAAGAAAGATTGTGGGCAACTGTTTTCCAAGTTTGCTTGTGATCTTAATGGTATCCCGTATCTCTTTTAACACCAAATCTCCTTTCACTTCTCCTTCCATTAAAATCATAAAAATCTTACATTTGTGTCCAATGTGATACTCCCCATCAGGGATTTAAACCAAAATCGTCCTGTAACTTTTTACCTTTATTGATTTAGTCCTGTATGTTTTTAAAATTCGCCAATTTCGTCCTAATTGGCTGGAAAAGACATAAAATTGTGTCGTTTCGGTCACGTGTAGGCCACGTGATCACGTTTTCCGGTGAGAATGTATGATGTGACATTATTTTACAACGTGGCACGCTGAGTGGGAAATTTTGCCAATTAAAATAATAATAATAATAAGTTAAATATTTCAACTTATTTATTTGAATACAAATTAATATAAAATAAAACAGTTAAAATAAATTTAAAATCCTTAGAAATTAGATTAGAAGTTAAAACCAAATAAATGAAAAAATTAGTGTTAGGAAAGTGGAAACATTTACCAAACACTATTTTTTTTTCATTTATTTGGTTTTAACTTCTAATCTAATTTCTAAGGATTTTAAATTTATTTTAACTGTTTTATTTTATATTAATTTTTATTCAAATAAATAAGTTGGAATATTTAACTTATTATTATTATTTTAATTGGCAAAATTTCCCACTCAGCGTGCCACGTCGTAAAATAATGTCACATCATACATTTTCGCCGGAAAATGCGATCATGTGGCCTGCACGTGACCGAAACGACACTGTTTTATGCCTTTTCCGGCCAATTATGATGAAATTGGCGAATTTTGAAAATATACAGGGCTAAATCAATAAAGGTAAAAAGTTACAGGACGATTTTGGTTTAAATCCCTGATGAGGAGTATCACATTGGACACAAATGTAAGATTTTTATGATTTTAATGGAAGGAGAAGTGAAAGGAGATTTGGTGTTAAAAGAGATACAGGATACCATTAAGATCACAAGCAAACTTGGAAAACAGTTGCCCACAATCTTTCTTGAGGGGCCTTAAGGAGAATTAAGATTGGACCTCCTAATGAACTTTTGAATTTCAATATTGAGCCCCAATATAATTCAGCCCATTAATATTAATTATTACCACTAATAAATTAATATTGAACTATCCATCTTAATCCATATTACGATAATATGGGCTCCCGGTTATTATTTCCCGCGTTTAAGATTATCAAGTCCATTAATTAAGCTTCTGAATAGCTCTAAATTAATTAATATATTTCACCTTGGAGTAAAGACGGCTCAAGATTATTATCCGTACCGAAGAAACTGATTCTTCACTTGTAAGATTTGGTACGATAAAACTTCTGAGCCCACCAAGGGGACTAATCACACGAGCCGTACTCGCACGCGTTTCTCCGTATTAAATCTTAGCAACCGTCGTATGATTAATATTACTGCCCAAAACACAAAGTTCGAAGTCACAATGATTCTCACCCAACATGAATCAAAGCAGTAACTATTAAGCATACACGGTCCTATTTAAGTGACGTAGATTAAGAAATAAATAACCACTGAGGTCTAATTCTTCATATTTCAGAACAGAAGAATTTATCCTCGTTGTAGGTCCTCTTCAACACATACTAAATGTGCTAGTGCAATCTCTTGGTCAAGACAAGCCAATCTGAGATATACACATCGACATTTCATGGCGGATTGTTCAATTCCACCTAGGTCGTGAATTTGTACGTTTAGTTACAAGGAAACCGTTAATGTGATCTTCCGTGATCGGGTATCACCACATTAACTACAATGTAACATGTACTATTTATAATGAATTGGTTGCAATAAATATTCAACATTCAATCATATCTAAAGAAAATGTGATAAAAGAATTATTCTCATAAACAAGTGTTTAATACATGAGTTATACAAAATAAAAGCATACTTTCACGTATAACTCCAACAATCTCCCCGATCCGTCGCCACTCTTAGCTTCGACAACGATAAATTTATGAGCAACGACAGTCGTCATGGTTGAGGAAACCAAACATTTCACCTAAAAATCGTGAGCTTCAATGTGGTGTATGAATTATTATTTGTTTTGATTTTTTAATATTAAGAGTATATATTAGTCATTTTAAAATTACAATAAGATAAAAGACAAATCTAGTAGGTGTATCTCCTAAAGAATTGGGGTATATACCTGGGCTACCGACTTCTTTAAGCTGATATTTAACTTAACCAAGCCCAACCATTTTTATGAACCAGACCCAATGGGCCAAAAATTTTGCTGGCTCTATCCATGAGTCCTACATAACGTGGAAATGATATTCTTTTGTATCTTTCTGAATCCTACATTCCTGCAATAAACTGCGACATGATGAATCTTCTATGAGAAGGAAAATCCCATCAATCCCTCGAATAAGTCGGGCCCTAATTTCAAATTTTAGATACTTTTTTCCGGAGCGATCTCATGGAGTCGTCCACACCCGTCTTTGCCCAGAATTCCAAGTAATTGTTGATATCTTTTTACGTGCATTTTTCTTACTTGTAGACGTGTTGTGACGCTGTGGTGATTCAGGAAAAGGGTGTTTCCGGGGGCGAGTTCGTCGGCGGGGCATAAAGAGGTGGAGGTTTTGGAAATTTCGCCGTCGATTAATCTCACTTCAAAATCCAACTCCTCCAAACAAAAACAGGTACCATCTAATATTCGTATTGTGGTGAAGGTTTTAGTTTCCTGATTAAAGTGGAATAGGATGGCTATTAACAAGGTGCAGAAATTAATGGACTCATGGGCAACTAAAATTGAATTTCCTTTTACTGTTTACATCTTCTAGTTAGATATCTAACGTTAACATGTTTCAGAAAATATTGAGGACACGCTTTGATATTTAGCATTATTATTTTGTTAATTATCAGAAATGCAGCAGCTTTGTAAAGAAATTATGATGACTTCGATTGGTTGGTTAGCTTGTATTTTGTAGTATAGCCTCGAGAATACAGAGCCTTGTGTTCTATGTGAGTGAGGAAAATGGCCAAGATGTTTCTGGGGTGCAACTTATTTCTTATAGCACTCTGAAACAGATGTCGTAGTAGTATGTGATTCTGTTTTGGACTGAGTTGCTTAGTGTGACTTTATTGTATGCCTGCGATCTTTTTCTAGGGATAGGAAAGGATGGCCTCTCTCGTTTAACCGAAAATAGAGATATAGACACCAACATAAACTTTGTGGTTACTTCTTGTACTATTTTTCATTTTTGCTGTTTATAGTATCATCTTATTTCTTGTTAATGCAAACATTGATGAAATACGTGCGCCTGGTTTTGTTCTATATGTGCAACCGCATTATGGAATTTGAATTAATATATTTTGGCTGTCAGATCTTGCCAAAGTAGCAGAAGTTCCAATGTTTTGTAAGTTTGTCCCGTGTTGCGTTATTAAAACGTGTCATACAATCAATACAGCTTGTACATATTTTTGTAAATGGGTAGGGATGGCAAATTCCAACAGGCTTTCGCGATCTCTCCTTTATTAACATATTAGTGTCAATCTTCTTCTATGTTGCTGAATGATCCATACTAGGCGGTAGATTAAAAACATTCTCTGCTCAAGTTCCCTTCTCTTCCTTTGCATTAGACCTAAATGTTGTAAGTCATTGACAAACAGCTTAATATGTGGATGTTTACATATGTTTTTAAATTGAATTTGTTTTCTTTTCTGTTTCTATTTGTTGCCATTTTAATCTTTTTCTCTGTTAATGGTCTTCTGAAAGTTATGCCAGTAGATGCATTTTAATCTCCATATTTCCAAATTTTTCAAAGGTGATTCAGCAGGAAATAATATATCTTGACCTGGAAGAAGATCACCATCATGAAATAATATATGTTGACCTGGAAGAAGATGCTGGCCCTAGTGTCCGTAATGGGAATATAGGAAGAAGTGGCAATGACAAGGTACTTCAAAGTTGTTAGTTCTTAACACAATTAAATTCCTGTTATCTATTACTTACTAATACGGTATGTTCACATTGGTTATTGTTTTTTATATTTTATTTGGTTTGAACCAAATTTGATTTAGCTGTGTTTTTCCTGAGCTGTAGCAAAATTTGAAAGTGGAAGCATGTGATGGATCTAAGATTGATGTCCGGACGTCAAAGAATGGAACTGTGGATGATTCTGTCTCTAAACTGTTCTACGGGAAGGATGATTGGATAGATTCATATTATGATGACATAACATTCGATGACCATGCAGACTTCCAACCTCATTTTGATCACATGGATATTCCAACTGGAGTTGAGTCTTCAATTCCCTGGTTGTCAAGCTGCCCTCAATTTAATACCATGGATAAAAAAACTAGCACTTCCACTATGACTAATTCAAGTTCACAAATTGAGTTGAATGGTGCCAGTTTCTCTCATGAAAAACCTCTGAATTCTTCTAAGGTAGGTCGCCCGAAACGGAAACAGCCCTCTGTTGGTCCCAATCCTGGGGATGAACCTTCGCCAAATCTAGTAAAGCGAAGGTCTTCTAGGCTATTGAGTTCAACTCTGGCGAGTAATGCTAATAATATTCCCAGTAGCAATACAACTTTGAGCATGCCTTCTACTTCTGCATCTGGAGCGGGATCTTACATGCCTGTGGGTCCTTCTCTTATGAATGGAAGTGTATTAGAAGATTCTACTTATATTCAAAATGGAACAACTCCTGCCAGGGTGGAGCAAAGTAATGAGGATGTGATTCTCAAAAATTTTAAAAGATTTGATACTGTTGAAGATTATTCCGATCACCACTACTCCAAAGAAGGCTCTTCTGCGAAAAAGGTTAGTGCATCGCCTTTCTCTAACAATCATACTGGGAAAGACTTACCTTGCACTTTCATTTTTGCCTTGCTTTACTTTTTCTATTAACTTTTGCCCCCTGCCTCCTGCACTTATTTTTCCTTGGGCTTTTACCTCCTAATTGTCGATGAAGGGTCGAAAGTTCATGAAAATGTAAGTGCAGGTGACAAAAATTTAAAAATAAAGTGCACGAGCAAATTATGCATTTTCCTCATTATTATTTTCTGGTACAGCCACCAAAGAATTGGGCCAAGAGAATACAGGAAGAATGGAAGATATTGGAAAAAGATTTACCTGGTAATTTGTAAAAATTATTGTGCACCAGATATTGCAGATTACTCTTCGTTCTGTTAAATTTATGCATAAAAAAGGTTGTTGGAGGCATTTGTTGCTACTGTTTTTTTTTTTTTTTTTTTTTGTTTTTTCCTCCATATCCAGTCACTTTTTTACTATTTTACTGCTAATTTCTTGCTGAAGTGACTCTCACCATGCATTGTGTCATTACACAACAGAAACAATATTTGTTAGGGTGTATGAGTCAAGAATGGACCTTTTAAGAGCTGTGATTATAGGGGCAGAGGGAACTCCTTACCATGATGGTCTCTATTTCTTTGATGTCTACTTCCCCAGCACTTATCCCAATGTTCCACCCGTAAGTTTTTCTTCGACATAGTAATATGGGCTGTGTCAGAAATTTGTTCTCGATTTGAGGCTCTATTCTATTCTTAACAGCGCGTTCATTACCATTCTGGTGGCCTTCGAATAAATCCCAACTTGTACGGCTGTGGAAAAGTATGCCTGAGCCTTCTCAACACGTGGGCTGGTGGCAAAAAGGAGATGTGGACCCCGGGTGTTTCAACCATGTTGCAAGTTCTGGTGTCTATCCAAGGATTAATTTTGAATGTGAAACCCTATTTTAATGAGCCCGGATATGCACAATCGAATGGCTCCAAACATGGTGAAGAGAATTCCTTAAAGTACAATGAGAGTACGTTCATGCTTTCCCTGCGAACAATGGTATACAATATGAGAAGGCCTCCAAAGGTAAGAGCAAGCTTAGCTGTTTACCAGTGTAACTCAAATAAATCATCTTAAGCAAGCAGTGCTGTATGAGGAAACCATCAACTTAAATCCTAGTCTCATTTAAATATTACTGTAAATGATGGTTTTGTAGTGTTTCGAGGAGTTTGTGGTGGCGTATTTCTGTAAGCACGCGCGAGAAATCCTTGTGTCGTGTAAAGCCTACTTGGATGGAGCTCAGGTGGGTTGTCTTGTTAAAGGGGGTGTCCAGGATGTCGATGAGGGCGACAAGTGCTGCTCAGTGGGTTTCAGAACAAATTTGGCCGGCTTCATCACCACGCTCGTAAATGCATTTACACAAATCGGAGCCAAGGACTGTCAAGAGTTCCTTTCTTTATCTAAAAAACAAACAAAAAAAGCTTCAAAACCCGCTCGGCGCCGCAGCTGATATTGTCTTCAGGGCATTACCTGTCCTCTGTGTTGTTTAGACGATAAGATTTTTCTTTCGTATTTATCTAGATTTACGACTTTAACTTTTATTATTGTGCATCAGAGTTAAAACTCCAGTTTAACCTGTTTGTTGCTTTTTATATTATTGGTCAGTTTGAACTACTGACTGAAGAATTTAATTCCATCTTGTCAGAAATATGAGTATATAATTCTCAGAGCATATCATCTTCTCCCCATCCTCCTTATTGCAAAGGAATCTGTAAGGCAAGTTTTGTGTAATGTTTTCACACAAATTTAAATTAAGTATATTGCTTATTCATCTGGTTTGAAGTTATCTTTATATTAATCTTGATCTCTCTCATGTGACGTAAGATAATTTTACATTAGTGCTTTAGTTTTGTAGTTGATAGTTATAAATCCACACATGCTTGTTTCAGGTGGAAGTTTTCGTTGAATCAATCAAATAAAGTACCGCATATAACGAGGGCATTTCATTTTCTACCTTCACTTACTATACTTGCTTAACGCACTCAACAATGTGGCAAGCACAACTTCAAGTCACCGACAAAGGCAAGCGACTAATTCTTTTCTTAAATGTCATACTTAAAATAAAAATAAAATTAATAAACATATAGCATAAATATCTAAAGCAATTTTCACCTTTTTCTAGCATTTTTTTACTCTAATATTTGAATTTTTTTTTCCTTTTTTCATTTTTGAATAGTAAAAAAAAAATGATATGTGGATGAATAGATGGACAATTAGGCACAATCAAACAACTGAGGTCGCACAATATTCAGATTTATTCAAGATGAATCGGGTGAACGTCATTGACCTTTATAGTTTTTTTTATGGATATTAAAACTCAATCATTTACAACGGGTATATTAAATAGGGTAAACGTAATTATTGCAATCCTCTTTTGTGTAAAGGAAGGCAAGTAAAACACCTAGTGCTTGCGAATTCTAACATGTGGTGTGAGAAAGTGAAGATGCAAAAGTCGTGAAAATGACTACTCAAGGTTAGCTGGTGTTGTGGAGCTAAGCCTGATTTGTCGGGTGCTACCATGTTGGTGGGCCAGAGGCTACAAATGAGACTAGCAGTAGCAGGTGCTCTAAAGTCGAGTATGAAACGATGATTAACTAGGACGTCACCAACATAACATGATATAGGAGGGAGCCAACGCGTGGCTTGAAACCCATTTTTATCACCTTACCTTGCTTGTATAGTACTAGTACTACTACTATGGATGAAGATGCCGCATAATTCTACTTCATTTTGCATGAACCAGCTCGCTCTAGGAGGCAAGGTATTTTCATACAATTAATAAATGACCTTTGGTATGGTCGCGCTAACATATAGTTGGTCGGTTGCATGTTATTTTTGGCATGGGCATGGCATACTCTTATCACTTGGACTAGCTAAAGTAAACGACTACAACACACACGTATTACAAAGACTGGTTTTGTGCTATTTGAAGAAGCAACATCCAACTGGCCTGATGAAGGTTCTATTCTAGTGGATTATATCCTAATCCAACTTTTTTCAGATGCACACCTTTGGTAGCTGTAAATTTTTCTTCTATTGCTAAAGATTTTCTTTTAGTGAGATTACCTTCTTTTACAAGTTGACTTCACTTTTTTAAGAGTTTCATGTCTCTGTGCAAAATCTGATGACAACTTCTTTCGTTTAGTGAGCTAAATTTTGAGAAATTCAAGCTCATTGGTCTATTCAAAACTGATGATACAATTGACGGTCTAATCTAGACCATCAAATATAAGAGAACGAATCTCAAAAATTTGCATTATTTATAATTTCGAACTTGTTTAAGTAATCTAAGTATGCTAACAACAAGTAATTATATTTATTTCTCATACCCCCATTTATAATTTCTTTCATTTTTTTTTAAATTTTTTTCCTATGTTTGATAAATAGAAAAATTGTATACTAATGATATATAGATGAAATGGTTTGTGTATAAGCTTGCAATTGCTTAGATCTAATGCAATAGTAACATTTTAGGCTCCTTAATTTCTCTTTTTTTTTTATCCTTTCAAATCATTCCAACATAGTTAAAAAAAAAAAAAAATCATTTTAATTAGTCCCTGAGCGTTGTGCATCGTTCAATTAATGTCAATTTCTTTTTAAGAATGTTGATGAGAGGAGGCTACTTAAAGAGGTGAATGTGGGATTAGGAGACAAGAGTGTGAGGGTCAGGGCTATTAACCAAGGGGCAAAGCATCAAGCTTTTTATCTAATGACATTTGACAAACAAATGATGGAAATCTAATAGACTTGTGCATAAGGATAAGGATGTCAAAATGATTCGCTCCGCAAGCGATCTGCTACGCTCCATTCTGATTGGATCAACTCCGTCTTGCCGCATTCTAAGAATGGAGAGGATCAGCCCCGCCCCACTCACGGAGTAGATCAGACATGGATCTCTATATTTATTGTTCTGCTCCGCCCCGCTCCATATAAAATTAAATATATATATATATAATATTATAATATACATAAATTTAATTTTATATTCAATTAAATATAGTAATAATATTATACCCTAGTACTTAATGTCTAGTTTTTTCATTTATAAAATTTTCAGATTTTTTTTAATATATTGATTTTAAAATTTTACAAACTTGAATGAGATGGAGCAGGACGGATCAGATCTGCCCCGCGCGGGGCAGACATGGATCACAAAATGATGTCCCGCAGCGGAGCATGGAGCAGGGCAGGGCGGTGGCGCGGGGCAGACATGGTATTGAGATATCCGCCCTGATCCGCTCCATTGTCATCCCTACTTGTGCAAGCTTTGTGTGGGGAGGAAGCTTCCTCCCCTCAAGCTGTCTTACAAACATAGAAAATGGGCTGCCTTTTGGTGGCCTCTGTGTTATGGGATGCGGTTTGATTGAAATTGTATTTTTCGGTGTTGCTTTTGAGGTCCGAAAATTATTATTTTTGTTTGATAATTATAAATGATTGTTGGGCATGTAGATTATTCATTTGGATTGTGTTCTACTCGAGCCAATCCTTCCCAGTTAAATTGCTCGTTTCGTCATCTTCTACACAATAATGGTAAAAAAAAAAAAAATTACCATTTAAATTTTATTTTAAAGCATGTTAATTATCATATGTGTAAGCAAATAAAATTTGCACCCAATTAAATTGTGACACGTGTGCAAAAAAATGTTAATATCAATTAAAATTTGCTATTTTATTTTAAGAATTTAATCAAATTAATTCTTGAATTAAATAGTTAACTTGATATTAAATGTACACGGTACAAGTCGGACAAATTAAATGAGTGTTCGATACTCATATTGGATAATAAATACGCCATATTTACCATAAGAACGAGAATTAAATGATATCTCGTTAAAATGGAAGCGAATTAAATTAATTCGCAAATCACGCCAATCAAATGGCACAGGCCAATCAGGCAGCGCCACGTGGCAAGATAAGAAAGGAAGGTTTGTAAACCTCCACCCTATAAATAGGGTCTTCTTCTCATTCATTTCACACGAACCAAGACGAGCACGAACGAAGACGAACAAGCAACCGAAGCGAACTAGCATCCAGACGATCAACCAGCGAATCTTCTGCAACCGTTCTTGAAGACTCAAAGCGTTCATCGCCGTTCTTCGTGAAAGTCAACCAGAAGCAGCTCAAGATCGAAGATTAAGGCCCGAAGCCCCTTTGATCCAGTGTTTCTACTCGAAGATTCGAAGATTTTCCAAGAATGTTCTTCGCCGTTCTTCGCTCTTCTTCACCCCAAATCCGCCAGAAGCAGCTCGAGGTTGAAGATCAAGGTTGTTAGGATAAAAATTATTAGTTTTGATGAGTTAAAACAAACCAGAAGATGTAATAGGACCATCTGGACCTGTTAGCCAGATGATGATCTAGAGTAGGACTTAGTCTAGGGGGAACTGCCAGACCAGAAGACTTCTCCAGAAGAGTCACCAGAGGACTTCACCAGAGGACTCCATCAGAAGACTTCACCAGATGAGATAGACCAGAGGCAGAGGACCTTCCCCAGACCAGACGAGTCCAGACCAGACGAGTCTGGTGGAACAAAAGATGCTCAGTTTGATCCCCTGTTTCTACTGAGTATTCTGGTTGTTCACCAGATTAGGACCAGAAGACACCGAGGTTACCTGGTATCTGGTCTTGCCTTCTCTGGAGAGAATCAGAGTTAGGCAGAGGAAGCTATTGACCGTTGGTGATTCAAATCAAGTCAACAAGATCAGGATTGGAAAGTATTTGAAGATAATCAATCCAAGGATCCCACCAACCCAATCAATCAATTAGGGAATTGATTGATTGAGGCTTCCTTATATAAAGGATCTGATTGGATTAGGCCTCCAACGGCTAACCCTAATCCCCTCTATAAATACAAGAGTGCAGTTCAAGAAAAAGCTCTAGAGACTCTACACGTGCATAAGTGATCCAAGCTTTTGATATTCATACCAAACACTCTTACTGTTCATAATATTTATCTACTCTAAAGGAGTTATTGAAACCACAACCTGTTCATCTATTAGATAAGGTTGTTGGCTGGTTGATCTTTAGATTGAAGTTAAATCCAAAGAGGTTGTAAGAAGGAACTGGTACTTCCCAATTCCAGTAAGTAAGTTTGTGAGTTGGTTGATAGTGAGACCCCTTGGATATAAGGGAGAGTGGACGTAGGATATTCAATCCGAACCACTATATATCTTGTGTTCTTTATTGCTTTATTTTACTTATTGTCATTCTGATTATTGCTCTCTTGTAAAAGGACTTTGAATGACATTTAACTTAAGCTTCCGCAATTAATCTAACTAGTGGGACCAACAAGTGGTAACAGAGCAGTGTGTCCAACGACCACTGCTTTGAAAAGCTTTTGGTGGTCACCGGGCAGATCCATTGCTCTTTAGTGCTTTTGTTCAAGTTCTTGTTATTTCCCTTAATTTTTTTAAAATGTCTGCAAAATCTTCTTACAAGAGCCGTAAGCTCCCAGAATTCTCTTTTGAGGATTACAACCACTGGAGCTTCATGATGAGCAATCATCTTGGAGCTATTCACCACCGCATGTTAGATGTGGTTGAAAGTGGCCCCATCAAATTTTACTGGACTCATATTGATAGTGGCAGGTCAGAGTCCAGGGAAGAAACTAGTGAAGCTGCCCAAAAAGCTGCAGAGGATAGAGTCCCCAGGCAACGAATCCTCAAAAAGAAAGATGAGCTTGACAATGATGAAAGAAAGCTCTACAACTTGGACCAGGTGGCAAGAACAGAGATCATCAACACACTTACCAAAGAGGTGATTGAAAAGGTCAGAACGTGTGCCACTGCCAAGGAGATGTGGGACAAACTGGCGTTACTCTGTGAGGGAACAGAGAAGATCAAAGATAACAAACTCCAAGCTGTTCAACACTCGTTTGATACCTTCAAGATGAAACCAGACGAGACCATTGACCAGCTGGACATGCGTCTCACAAACCTCCTGAACAAGGCTAGTGCCTTAGGTAAGACCTACTCTGAAAAAGAAATTAATAGCAAAATCTTGCGTTCACTAACAAGCAGGTGGAGAATTAAAGTCACTGTGATCAAGGACAACAAGGATCTCAATACTCTGGATCATCATCTCCTATTGTCTGATCTCAAAGCCTATGAGTATGATCTTCAAGAGGAGGATCAAACAGAAGAGGTTTCCTCTTCTGGTCAAAAAGGTGTTGCATTCTCTTCAACCATCAAGTCTGATGTCAAGCCAAAGGAGTCTACTGCAGATGACTTGAGCCTCAAGGAGCAGGTAGCACTTCTAACTCGTAAATTAGATAAAATGAGTTCAAAATATGGCAGGTACAAAAGGCATTGGAAGGAATCTTCCAGAGACAGAAAGAGTTCCTTCAAGCCTGCAGAGAAGGAGAAGACATCTGGAGACTCAAGGGAGACCAGATTCAGAACTCCAGAGAGGAGGAGAGATGACAACCCTGGCAACTCTGGGAGATCAGATTATCAGAGGAGGGATGGTAGCTCTGGCAGACCGGACTACCAGAGGAGAGAAAGTAGTCCAGCCAGATCAGACTACAACCAGAGGAGGAGAGAGCCAAGTCCTAGTCCCAGAGGAGACAATGCCTGCTACACATGTAACAAGACTGGTCACTACAGTTATGATTGTCCTCAACTCACTCCTAGGGAAAGAGAAGAGAAAAGGATCAAGAGAGATAGGAGATATGCAGATAAGAGAGCGTTGCTGGCAGAAGCAGAGGAGGAGGATACTAGTTCCAGTTCTTCTTCTTCTGACTTTGGATCAGATGATGATGTGTGTCTCATGGCAGACATCACTGAGGTAAATGAAACTACTCTAGTTTTATCAAATTCCAAATGTACTGAATCCTCTAATTCATCTGGTAACTCCAGAGAGTCTGATATGCAACAAATGCTATCAGATCTCCAAAATTGTGTTCAACTCTGTCAAAAACTTGAGAAAGAGAATGGTAGGCTCAGAGCTGAAGTTCAATCTCTCTCTCTCATGAGCATAAATCCACCAGAGAACTCATGAAAGATCATTCCAAAGAAGTCTCTGAACTTCAGGATAAGATCACAGAAAGAGATACTCTGGTAGATCAACTTATGAAAGAAAAGAACTCTCAAGAAGATGAGATCAATGAACTCAGAGCTAAATACCAGACTCTTATCAAGGGAAAACAAGTTGCTCACAACATAGAAGAGATACCTATGCCCAGAGAAGCTCCTAAGATACCATCTGTTGTATCTATCATATCAGAGTCTTCTCAGCGCATTTGTGATAAGAGTGGTTTAGGATATTCTGGAATTACCACTAAAACTCATAAGTACCTTTATAATAAAGACAAGTCTGTAAGAGCTGGTAAATTGGTAGAAATCTGGAATGATAAAGACTTAACTGGTAATGGTTACAAGGTGGTTCACAATCCTGATTGGAAAAGGAATCACTCTGTTAATCACATAACAAATGGTCCAGAAGAGTTGACTGTTCTGGAAGAGAAGATGCTAGAGAATAAGTGTCAACAAGGGGAACCATTAAAGATTGATGGTTCTGTGAACAATGAGTCCCAAGGAGTAGAAATTACTCAAATTGGAGGACCCCAGAGAAATCCTTAAAGGGAACCTAACCAGATTAGGGGACCTCAAGGGAAACACTCAAGAAAGGGGAATACCAATCAGAGTAAGACCTACCAGAGAAGGAACAATGTTCAACAGAACCAGGTACCCCAGAGACAATTTTCTCATAAGAATCAATTCCAGAATAGGTATACTCAAAGGAACAATAACCACCAAAGAAAGTCTAATTATCAGAACCAGAGAAGGTCTTCCAGACCCATCTATAGAAAACCAACTGATCTGGGAAGTTATGACACCAGAGATGGTTCTTCTAGGATGTACCCTTATAACTAGACCTTTAAGACCATGTCTTTGAGGCAGGCCATTCCAAAGGCCAGATTTGAGAAAAGGTACACCAGACCTGTTTATAGGAAAGGTGTCCTTGTCAGACCAGTAGCTCAATATGTCATTGTAAGAGGACATGTACTGGTAGATAGATTTGGAAGGAAGATAAGATCTCCTCATCCATCAAGGGATGATCTTTATCTTTGGATTCCTACAAAACCTGCAACTAACCAATCAGGACCCAGCACTAGTAGGGGACCTAATTGATTTCTCTGCAGGTAGATAAGAGTCCATTGGAGAAAGGATTTTCAAGCAACCATGTCTGGTACATTGATAGTGGATGTTCCAAGCACATGACCTTCCAGAAGGATAATCTCCAAGATTTCAAGCCATTGAATGGACCAAGAGTGATGTTTGGTGACAACAACTATGGAGTCACCAGAGGAGTTGGAAAGTTGACCTTCAATGGAGTATCTGTAGATGAAGTCTACTACGTAGAAGGACTCAAGCATAATCTGCTTTCAGTATCCCAATTCTGTGACAAGGGATACTCAGTGAAGTTTTCTAGTGATTCATGCACTGTTTTCTCTTCTGATTATAATGATATCTTGCTAATAGGCTTGAGGAAGGGTAACATTTATCTTGCAGATTTTAGCAGTTGCCCAAGAAATGCTTGCCTGGTTGCAAAAGGATCTGCAGAGAACAGCTGGATTTGGCACAAGAGATTGTGTCATCTTAACTTCAAGGCACTGAATAAGATTTCCAGAAAAGGTCTCATTCGAGGTCTTCCAAATGAAGTGTTTAAGAAGGATCAGGTTTGTGGTTCATGCCAGAAGGGTAAACAACCCAAGACCTCCTTTAAGGATGTCCAGAGCACAACCACAACCAGAGTACTTCAACTACTTCACATGGACCTGTTTGAACCTGTTTCTCCTCTTAGTTTCAGTGGAAGGAAGTACACCTTAGTAATAGTGGATGACTTTTCAAGATACACTTGGATAGTGTTCTTGTTTAAGAAAAATGAAACTATGACTAAGCTGCCAGAGTTCTTCAAGCAGAATCAGAATGAGCAGAACCAGAGCATAGTCAGGATCAGAAGTGACAAAGGAACAGAATTTTTGAATTCACACATTGCAGATTACTGCAAGGACCATGGGATGTTTCATGAGACATCTGCTGCCAGAACACCCCAACAAAATGGAGTAGCAGAAAGGAGGAATAGGACCCTCAAAGAAGCTGCAAGAACACTTCTGGCAGAGTATAGCACTCCACAGAGATTTTGGGCAGAGGCCATTAATACAGCTTGCTACACTCAGAACAGATGCCTGATTGCCCAGAGACATAATAAGACTCCATATGAGGTATGGAAAGGTAAAACCCCATCTGTTTCATATTTTCATGTTTTTGGATGTAAGTGTTTCATCCATGACAATGGGAAATCTAAATTAAGAACTTTTGATGCCAAAGTGGCTGATGGAATATTTTTAGGATATTCCAGCACCAGTAAAGCTTTTAGAGTTTTTAATAAGAATTCACTTTGTGTGGAGGAAACACCTCATGTTGTCTTTTATGAATCTGCTTTTGAGTGCAAGGTGGATTCTAAGTCTTCAGATGAGACCCAGAATCAGACTACACCCAGAGTTATCAAGGTCAATCCACCTATTCTTGATTCAGATTCAGATTCAGATGATGACCCATCTTCTGGTTCTCTGAAGCAGCAGCCTTCACAAGGAGCAGAACCATAAGAGGTTGGAACTCCTGTAGGGGGAAGCTCTTCTGCAGATGGTGATAATCACCAAGGTACTGCAGAAGATGATCAATCAGGCAAGACCACGGGTAGGAGGACCCTGGTTGATCACCCCAATGACCTGATCTTAGGAGATCCAACTAAGGGTGTCCAGACTAGGAGAACTCTTAACTTAGTTGTCTTATTCAGTTGCTATGTGTCCTTGATTGAGCCCAAGAACATCAAGGAAGCACTGAAAGATTCAAATTGGATTGTTGATATGCAGGAGGAATTGAATCAATTCACCAGACAGGATGTTTGGGAGCTGGTAGACAGACCAAGACATCAAAAGGTGATAGGCACTAAGTGGGTTTTCAAAAATAAGAAAGATGAGAATGATGTCATTACTAGGAACAAGGCAAGGCTAGTGGCCCAGGGCTATTCTCAGTCTGAAGGAATAGACTATGATGAGACATTTGCTCCTGTTGCCAGACTAGAAGCCATCAGATTGTTCTTAGCATATGCTGCTCACATGAAGTTTAAAGTATACCAGATGGATGTGAAATCTGCCTTTCTTAATGGGATTCTCATTGAGGAAGTGTATGTGGAACAACCTCCTGGTTTTGAACAAGGTGACAAGGTGTTTAAGCTTAAGAAAGCTCTTTATGGGCTGAAGCAGGCACCCAGAGCATGGTATGACACTCTATCTCAATTTCTTCTGGACAATGGTTTTACAAAAGGTAAGATTGATAGGACCTTGTTTAGGAAAGAAGAAGGAAAGGACATCCTTCTGGTCCAAATATATGTTGATGACATTATATTTGGATCCCCTAACAAGAAACTGTGTGAGAAGTTTGGTGAGCTCATGCAGGGTCAGTTTGAGATGTCCATGATGGGAGAAATGAATTACTTTTTGGGTTTGCAGTTTAAGCAATCAGAGAAAGGAATTTTTATTAATCAAGCAAACTACACCAGAAACATGTTAGAGAAATTTGGAGTAGGATCTAGCAAAGCAGCAAAGATTCCTATGATGACAAATTTCAACATGGATCCAGATGAGTCTGGAGAGAGTGTGGACCAGACTCAGTACAGAGCTCTTATTGGTTCTCTTTTGTACCTGACTGCAAGCAGACCAGATATTACTTTTGCCGTAGGTGTTTGTGCCAGATTTCAAGCTAATCCCAAGAAGAGTCATTTGGAAGCAGCTAGGAAGATATTGAAATATCTTAAGGGAACTGTGAATTTAGGATTATGGTATCCTGCAGATGATAACTTAGAATTGAGTGGTTATTCAGATTCAGACTATGGTGGGTGCAGAATAGATAGGAAATCTACAAGTGGAACATGTCAATTCTTAGGGAATAAATTGGTATCCTGGTTTTCTAAGAAGCAAACTTCAGTTGCTACATCAACAACAGAAGCAGAGTACATGGCTGCAGGGAGTTGTTGTTCTCAACTTCTCTGGATAAGTCAACAACTTAGGGATTACCAGATTAGAGCTAAGGATATTCCTATTTTCTGTGATAGTAATAGTGCAATTGCCATCACCCAGAATCCAGTTCTTCATACCAGGTGCAAACATGTTGATATAAGGCATCATTTTATCAGAGACCATGTTGAGAAGGGAGATATAAGGATGGAAAAGATTGCAACAGAGAAGCAGAGAGCAGATATTTTACCCAAGCCTTTGGCTGAGACCAGATTCAGAGAGTTAGCCTTTGAGTTGGGTTTGTTGGATCCAGAGACAGATTTGTGTTAGGGGAAACAACAGAGAAGTATCCTTTGTTTTCTTAATTTAATTCATATATTTTTACACTAACATACCTACAGATTAGATATTTCAGAGAAGGTATATCTCCAGATGAGGTATACACCAGGTGACATTAGTCCCAGCTGAGGTGCTGAGTCAGATTCCAAAATTATCCAAAATCTTCTCTGACAAGGACCAGATGAGCTTCATCAGAGGAGATATAGCACCAGACTAGTTGTGGTATCATCTGGTTATAATATCAGGTGACAGGTATGTCTTTACTTCTCTGGCCTCTGATCATTGGGATACACTTTTAAAATTAGTAAGTACACTCAAGACGTTTCAACTTCAGAGTGTATTTAAGACTAGGGTATAGGGCCTAGGCAATCATTTCGCTTTTTCTCTTGACTGCCACAAAACCCCTTTATGCCCAGTCCCAATGACTATGCCAACGCACCAGATTAAATATGTATCTCGCCTTTCATCATGGCCATCGGATTTAATCATTGTGCAAAATGTCAATCAATGCTAAAATTGATTTTGTTTCCTAAATTAAATCTGAAATTACACGCGTTCCCACTTCATTTAATAATCAAGCCACGCGTATTACCCTATTTAAATCAATTTTCCTTTCAATCTGTCCTTTCACGTTTCCATACTTTTAAACCCTAACCTCTCTCTGCAAAGCATTTTCTTTATCTCTCTCTCTTTCACAGTAATGGCCCCTCCGTGCAATTTTGACCATGTCCTGATGATGAAAAAGCTAAAGACGGAGATGGTGGTGGACTTTTATACCACCAAGAACCCAGTTGTGCTGTCGATTCTGGAGATGCTCCAGAATGCAGGGGTGGAGAAGTTGATCTCCACTGTTCCCAAGGATTTTCGTACTCTTGACGGATATGCGGCCCAGTTATTAGTTCGTATGAAGATTCACGAGGATCACATTTCTTCAAAGATTGATGAAGATGATTTGGTATTTTCTAAGCACGATTTCTGCGCTTTGTTCGAGAACATTTCTGCGGTGGGAGTGGATCCTTTGACGTACAAGGAGGATGATATCGTTGGATCCTTCAAGATTTTTGCTCGTTCTTCTTGCCAGAATATCACGAAAGGGTTTTTGGACAAACATTTAAGGCAGAAGTACAAGGTGTTGTTCGATATTGTGGTTAAGGTGCTTATGTGTGAGAATCACAGCACAGATGTCATTTTCAATGGCCGGATGTGTGTGATGAGGGCATTGTATGACGGCGTTCAATGCAATTGGGCGGAGTTCTTCTGGGATGTGTTGAGGAAGAACAGACTGAAGGTGAAGAAGGAGCCTTGTCCTTCCAAGCCAGGGGTGTTGCAGTTCTTCTTCACTGCAAATGTCTCTTTGGGGACTAAGTTAACTCTTATTCTGGATTCTCTCCTTCCAGAGAAGAAGTGGAAATCATCTTGGTGCCATAGTTATCACAAATCCAAGATCCTCTTCTCTAAGGATGGCCCTCTCCATGGCCATGCTGACTCTGATGGAGAGCAAGCCATCCCTGCCCCTCCTATTCAATCTATTCCCTCACCTCCAAAGCGGCAGAGAAAGCAGCAGAAGCAGAAGACCCATAAGAAAGCTTCTGAAGCAACTGGTTCTTCAACCGTTGCCTTTTCTGGTTCCTCAGAGGAGGACCAGATTCCCCTTCTTGATGTGCTTAAGAAGAAAGGTGATGATGATAAAGCTGTTAAGAAGGCTGGAGCAGCCAAGAGGGAGCGGACAGAAGAGGCCAAGAGAGGCTCTGCTAAGAAGTCAAGAACTAGCAGGAAGGCCAAGAAAACCCTTCTGGTGGATGAGCCATCAGAGGAGGAAGATGAAGACGAGGATGTGCCTCTTGTGAAGAAATCCAAGGCCAAGAGAGCCATTCTTCAAGATTCGGACTCTGGATCTGATCTTGGAGAGGCCTTGGAGAAGGCCATTGATGAGGCCTCCCAGATGATGGAAGATGTCTCTGCTCCAGAGCATGCTGTCCCTGTTGTACCTGCTGGTGTTGACCCAGCAGAGGTAAATCCTTCCCTTCCATCTTCTTCCCTTGTTAATCTTGTCTCCCCCTCTATCTCTCCCCCAGAAAATATTCCCCAAACCCCATCTGCTTCTGGTAACCCCATTTTTCCACCAGAGCAGATTCTCCC
Source organism: Ballota nigra (assembly GCA_947034835.1). Taxonomy (NCBI): domain Eukaryota; kingdom Viridiplantae; phylum Streptophyta; class Magnoliopsida; order Lamiales; family Lamiaceae; genus Ballota; species Ballota nigra. Next base: position 53,187,257 of record OX344730.1, on the reverse strand, counting down.
AGATACCCCAGTATATACTCCCTCTACCATTCCTATCCAAACACCTTCTCCCCCAACTTCCCAAACACATCTTCCCACAAACCCCTCTCCCCCACCTTCTGTACCAGAGGTACCCTCAACCTCTTCTAGTGCAGAAATCCTCCCTCCAAACACTTCCTCATCCCAAAAACCTCCTACACCTTCTGTACCAGAGATTCCACCTTCCTCTGGTGCAGAGCAACCATTCCCTTCCATCTCTACCTCACAAAATCCTACCCCTTCCCAAACCCATACAGACCAGGACCCAACCATTTCTATGGCTCTGGGATCCTGTGGTCCTCCCTCTTCTCCCTCCTGTTTATCTAGCAATGATAGTGAAGATGAGGAAGCTTCACTTGAGCCTGCTTTCTTAGCACCTTCCTCCTCTGCCTCTGGGCCCAAACCCTTCACTTTCTCATCTGCAGAAATGGGTCCCATTAGGCAGAGTATGAGTGTAAGTGCTCAGCTCTGGCTAAGAGAGCATTTTCCAATTCTTTTGGAGCACTTATCACTGCTGGCAGAGCTTACTGATGCCAAGGTCTGGAGCAAGGCCAGACTTGAGGATGTGGAGGATCTGATGCTTTTACTTGAGGAAATGAGACCCTCCAACTTCACTGCCTGGGAGATAGAGCTAAAGCAGAAGCTGAATATCCAAAATCCTGCAGAGCTAGAGTCACCAGAAGCAGCGAAGGTGGTGATTCGAACTCTACTCATCCAGCAGGGTGTTATGATCTCTCCAGAGGGCCCCTCTTACAAGTTTGGGCCTCACTTTGTCTTCCCTGCCGAGTTATACTCAGACGAAGAAGACTTTGAGGTCACTCCTGCTGTCCTCCAGAAGATGAAACTGTTCTTCAATGAACAAATCTAGCAAATTGGCAGATTCTCCAAGGCAATGCAGCACTTGGCACCTGCTCTGGTTGAGCAGCAGATTAAGGAAGAGAGAAGGAAGTTCTTGAAGCAGATTAAAGAAGTTTTTGTCTCTGCTAAAGCTGCATTCAAATCTGACTGTCTCTATTTAAAGATGGATGTGCATGAAAGCCAGAGACAGGTCCAGCAATATGTTCTGGACCAGGTGAGGCCTGTCTCGGTACTTAAAGTTGAGTTAGCCACTCAAATGCTAGAGACTGCTAAGCTGAAGGACTCCCTTCAGGAGATGTTGGAAAAGCAGGAAAGGCTTGTTGCAGAGTCGAAAGCCTACCTGGAGGAGGCCAAACAGCTGCGTGATCTTCACTCTTCCTCCAACACTGCCTTGCCTGATCTTATAAGGCAGGTAGTGGAGCCCCTCCTTGATGAAGTTAAAAAGGGGGAAGAGAAGGCCAGAACTGATCTGGCGAAGACCACCAATGAAACTCTCTTCAGCCATGGAGCTCGTCTGGACCTGTTGGAGAACACTCTGGCCCAGGCTGAGTTGCAGAAGAAGAAGAAGGAAGAGCTCAAATCTCGTTCCATGGCTAAGCAGCTTGCTGCAGAAGAGGAGTCCGAAGCAGAGCAGGATCCAATCTCCATCCCCGGACCTGCAAAGAGGAAGATAAGGAAAGTGAAGAAGAGCTTCCTTGAATCTGTGGTTGAAGAAGCAGAGAAGAGATTCAAGGAAGAGTCGCCTGAAGAGAGGCAAGCAAGGATAAGAAAAAACATAGATGAAGAGCAGAGGCTCAGATATGTTAGAAGGCAAAATAAGAAGAGCAGAGAAGCTGGTGTTCCTTCTGGTGCCAGTGGTTCAAGCCAGAAGAGGAAAGGGCCTGTTGAAGTCATGAACATCCTCCCTCTCAGGACAGAAGGGTCATTTGACTCAACTGTTCCTGTGCCTTTAATAGAAAAATGGAGAGAAGCCAAGACTCTCTAGTTCATTCAACATTACATCCAGAGACCTCCACCAGAGGATGATGCTCTCATCAACAAGACTTTCCATTCTTGGATGCAGGCATATGATGCAGATTTGTACAAGCAGTTGATGGATTCAACTATTGAGTTCAACCTGGAAGTCACTGCTCCTGAGTTCCATTTTCTCAACACTCCAATGGCAGGAGACCAGGTTGATTGGGCTGAGCTGAAGAAACTGTACAAGACCAAGGTGTTGGTGAACTTCACTCCAACATCTTCTGCAGAGTTGAAGGCCGTCCAGGATAGGTTTCTGGATTGGTTTCTGGTACCTAAAGATAACAGAAGATATGCATAAAATAGGATCTAATCTTCAATGTAATTTGTAATCATATTGTCCCCATCATCAATGAAATTCATATCTTCTCTGTTCAAAGACAACCTCTTGTTGTCTTAATTGTTTGCCTGATAAGATCTATTCTAAGGTCTTATCCTTTATTGTTTTCTTGCTTAAATTTACTTTTGATCAGTTCTGGTAGTGTTTTAACTCCATCAAAAAGGGGGAAATTGTTAGGATAAAAATTGTTAGTTTTGATGAGTTAAAACAAACCAGAAGATGTAATAGGACCATCTGGACCTGTTAGCCAGATGATGATCTAGATTAGGACTTAGTCTAGGGGGAACTGCCAGACCAGAAGACTTCTCCAGAAGAGTCACCAGAGGACTTCACCAGAGGACTCCATCAGAAGACTTCACCAGATGAGATAGACCAGAGGCAGAGGACCTTCCCCAGACCAGACGAGTCTGGTGGAACAAAAGATGCTCAGTTTGATCCCCTGTTTCTACTGAGTATTCTGGTTGTTCACCAGATTAGGACCAGAAGACACCGAGGTTGCCTGGTGTCTGGTCTTGCCTTCTCTGGAGAGAATCAGAGTTAGGCAGAGGAAGCTATTGACCGTTGGTGATTCAAATCAAGTCAACAAGGTCAGGATTGGAAAGTATTTGAAGATAATCAATCCAAGGATCCCACCAACCCAATCAATCAATTAGGGAATTGATTGATTGAGGCTTCCTTATATAGAGGATCTGATTGGATTAGGCCTCCAATGGCTAACCCTAATCCATCAAGGCTCGAAGTCCCGTCGATCCGGTGTTTGCATTCGAAGTTTCAAAGAGCGTTCTTCACCAAATTCGAAGGCGTTCATCCAGTAACAACGTTTAATCCAAAACAAGGTGTTTTCACCCTTGGATTAACGTTACAAGCATTCAAGTCCGAAGATCGAAGTCAAAGTTCGATCAAAGTCAAAGTCAGCAGGAGAGAAGAATCAGAGGATCAAAGTCTAGAGTCAAGAACCCGCATAAATTTCTCGGTTCGATCCGAACAAATTCAAGTTGTAAACGATATTCGTGTTTATTATATTAATAAACCGAATTCTGTAGTTACAAATTTGGCACGCCCGATGGGACCGACTCTACCTCTCATCTCTTCTCTTCTCAAGCAAGCTTAACTACTATGACGACGGATGCATCAACCATCGAAGAACGACTTGCCAGTCTGCTCAAAGCTGTTGAAGGGCTTTCCCAACATGTCAAGGATCGAGACATCCAAATCTCCAACCTGATGAATAAGGTGGACAATGTCGATGCAAGCCACGTCAAAGGAAAGTAAGTTGAGAGCCACGATGAAGAAGGGACCTCAACCAAATGCCAAACAGTAGAAAAGACTGAGGCAACTGCTAAGGAGCTGCAGATCTCATCCGGTGGAGGGATCCAAGTCGATCAACTGAAAGAGCTCATATTGGAGACGGTAAAGGACAAGTTTGATGATAGTTCCAAACCATCCTTCAGCTACACCAAGCCTTATACCAAGAAGATCGACAACTTAAGGATGCCAGCTGGCTATCAACCCCCAAAGTTCCAACTATTCGATGGCAAAGAGAATCCACAGCAGCACGTAGCTCACTTCGTTGAAACTTGCAACAACGCCGGAACTTATGGTGATCATCTAGCAAAGCAGTTCGTCCGCTCACTCAAAGGAAATGCCTTCGACTGGTACATTGATCTGGAGGCTAACTCCATCAACAGCTGGGATCAAATGGAGCATGAGTTCCTAAACCGCTTCTACAGCACAAGGAGGACAGTTAGCATGATCGAGCTAACCAACACTCGCCAAAAGAAAGATGAGCTCGTGATCGATTATATTAATCGATGGAGGAATCTGAGCCTCAATTGTAAGGACCGACTTTCAGAGGCTTCTGCAATCGAGATGTGTATTCAAGGCATGCAGTGGGGTCTCCGATACATTCTTCAAGGAATTCAACCAAAGACTTTTGAAGACCTGGCTACAAGAGCTCATGACATAGAGCTAAGCATGGTTGCAAGTGGAGTTGAAGAACTACCAAGTCAAAAGCATCGCGACATAACAAAAGTTAAGCCTTCAAGTAAGGAATACATAACGGACCTTCCTCGCGATAGGGGACAAAGCGGCTTTACTCTGAAAGAGCTGCGTAAAAAACAATATCCTTTCTTAGACTCTGACGTCTCAGGGATATTTGACAACTTGATGGATGCGAAACTTATAGAATTACCCAAGATGAAGCGACCAGAGGAAGCTGGATGCACTGACAATCCAAAGTACTGCAAATACCATCGATTAGTAGGCCACCCAATTGAAGACTGCTTCATCTTCAAGGAAAAGGTCATGCAATTGGTTAAGCAAGGAGATATCGTGCTCAAAGAAGCTACCTAAAGTCCCTCAAATCAAATGCTCCTTGACAAGAGCATAAATTGTCTGTGATGCTCCTTGATACGAGCGAAAACTATCTCAAAGCCAAATCAAATCTCATTGACGAAAGATAAATCTGTTAGAAGCTCTCAAGTCGAAGATCAAATTGAAGTCTCCCCAAGTTAAATGAAACTCTCCTTGTTAAGAGACTAAACTATCTGAAGCTCTCAAGCCGGAGATCAAATTGAAGTCTCCATCAAATCCATTCTCCTTGATAAGAGATAAAACTGTCTGAAGCTTTCAAGCCGGAGATCAAATTGAAGCCTCTCCGAATCAAATAAAGCTCCTTGATTCGAGCAAAAACTATCTCAAAGCCAAATCAAACTCTCCTTGATAATAGACAGAACTATTTGAGGCTTTCAAGATGGAGATCAAATTGAAGCCTCCTGGATCAAAATGATGCTCCTCTGATACGAGCATAAACTGTCTGAAATTCTCCTTGATAAGAGACAAAACTATCTGAAGTTTTCAAGCTGGAGATTAAATTGAAGTCTCCATCAAATGCATGCTCCTCTGACACGAGCATAAACCGTCTGAAATTCTCCTTGACAAGAGAATAAACTGTCTGAAGCTCTCAAGCCGGAGATCAAATTGAAGTCTCCATCAAATCCGCTCTCCTTGATAAGAGAATAGACTATTTGAAGTTTTCAAGCCGGAGATCAAATTGAAATCTCCATCAAATTCATTCTCCTTGTCAAGAGAATAAACTGTCTGAAGTTTTCAAGCTGGAGATCAAATTGAAGCCTCCCCGAATCAAGCGATACTCCTTGATACGAGTATAAACTATCTACAAATTCAAAATATACTCCTTGATACGAGTATAAACTAAATCCAAATCAACGCTCCATAACGAACGAGCCTAAACTGTTAGTCGCTCCTGGTCCGCATGAGGATAAACTGTGAACGACAACCACCAAAGGTAAACATGTGGTTAAACTGTTAATTCACCCCACTAAGGGTCTTTCTAGTTGTTAAATAATTAAATACCCTACTTTGTCTATAGTGGTTAAAGAATAGTCCCTCCTGGCCCGCATGAGGTTAAATTGTGTACGGCCCCCCCACAAATCAAATCATACCCTTCTTGAACTACGTTATGACTTGATCCTCTTTAAAGGGGTACGTAGGCAGCTTAGACATCTTCTAAGTTCAGTCACGATTCAAAACTTCAAATTCATATGAGGGCGCAAAATACTTTCGTGCTTCATTCACTCCAAGTCAAAACGACCGTGAACAAAGCACGAGAGGGCATTTGTAAGCAAATAAAATTTGCACCCAATTAAATTGTGACACGTGTGCAAACAAATGTTAATATCAAATAAAATTTGCTATTTTATTTTAAGAATTTAATCAAATTAATTCTTGAATTAAATAGTTAACTTGATATTAAATGTACACGGTACAAGTCGGACAAATTAAATGAGTGTTCGATACTCATATTGGGTAATAAACACGCCATATTTACCATAAGAACGAGAATTAAATGATATCTCGTTAAAATGGAAGCAAATTAAATTAATTCGCAAATCACGTCAATCAAATGGCACGGGCCAATCAGGCAGCGCCACGTGGCAAGATAAGAAAGGAAGGTTTGTAAACTTCCACCCTATAAATAGGGTCTTCTTCTCATTCATTTCACACGAACCAAGATGAGCACGAACAAAGATGAACAAGCAACCGAAGCGAACGAGCATCCAGACGATCAACCAGCGAATCTTCTGCAACCGTTCTTGAAGACTCAAAGCGTTCATCGCCGTTCTTCGTGAAAGTCAACCAGAAGCAGCTCAAGATCGAAGATTAAGGCCCGAAGCCCCTTTGATCCGGTGTTTCTACTCGAAGATTCGAAGATTTTCCAAGAACGTTCTTCGCCGTTCTTCGCTCTTCTTCGCCCCAAATCCGCCAGAAGCAGCTCGAGGTTGAAGATCAAGGTCTAGAACCCCTTCAATCCGGCGTTTACCGTTGAAGATTTGAAGAAAACTCCAAAAGCGTTCTTCAGTGTTCTTGGCCCAAATCCTCCTAAAGCAGCTCCAGATCGAAGATCAAGGCTCGAAGTCCCGTCGATCCGGCGTTTGCATTCGAAGCTTCAAAGAGCGTTCTTCACCAAATTCGAAGGCGTTCATCCAGTAACAACGTTTAATCCAAAACAAGGTGTTTTCACCCTTGGATTAACGTTACAAGCATTCAAGTCCGAAGATCGAAGTCAAAGTTCGATCAAAGTCAAAGTCAGCAGGAGAGAAGAATCAGAGGATCAAAGTCTAGAGTCAAGAACCCGCATAAATTTCTCGGTTCGATCCGAACAAATTCAAGTTGTAAACGATATTCGTGTTTATTATATTAATAAACCGAATTCTGCAGTTACAATATGATTTAGTAATTAATCATTTATATGTTAGTATAAATATGTTATTGTTTTAGTATTAATTATCCAATAGTTTATATGTTGAGTATGTTATCGTTTTAATTATTGAAACTTTATGTTAATTGTTGTTATGTTGCATGGCGAAAATTCCTACTTGTTACACGGATTTTATATACTACTACATATGAAATTTTATTTTAAAAATATAATAGTATTTTATTTCATATTTCCACTGAGGGTATGATTGTTTTGTCTGAATGAAATAACACTTGAATGGAATGAACTCAAGAATGGAATAAAGATTTGTATGGAATGATGTAAGAATAGTCATTCCTTTGATTGGTATAGATTAGGAATGAAATGTAATTATTATGTGTACCTATATAAAATTATTATTTTTATTGATTGTTTGAATAATTATTTAATAATAATATTAATAATGATTGTTTGAATTTTATATATATATATATATATATATATATATATATATATATATATATTCGTAATAGCAATATTATTTATTAAAAAATTATTATTATTAAATTATATTTTTAATAATTCTTATAATTATAAACAAAATAACATTATACTACTATTATTTAATAATTTTTATTATTGTTGGAATTATTATTTAATATTTTTTAATTAAATATTTTTTAATTGCGTTATTATTATTTTAGTAATATAATTAGTATTATTTATTTTATTGTTATTTAAGATAACTTTTATAATAAAATATTTTTATTTTTATTAATATATAAGTATTAATTATATGATTATAATATATACTGTATAAATATAAATTTTTTCGTTGAAAATTATTATTATATTATTATTATTTTTATTATTACTTATAACTAGTATTTTCTCCCGTGCGACGGCTTTATTTTATTACATATAAATTTTGTATAATATTAATACATTGTAATTTTATATATGATTAAAATTAAATTTGGCCCTTTTTCATATTTAATAAAATTGTTAGTGAAAGTTGTAAAAATAAAAATAGAGAGAGAAAAAAAAAAGTTAGATTTATATGAATATGTCCGTTTTGATTGACATAAGATCATAACTTTGAATGAAGGGGTATTGAATAAAACAGTGAGGCTAAGTATATTTTGTAACTTTCCAACTACTCTCATTCTATTTTAGTTAGAAATTTAAAATTCAGTTTTCAAATTCTATTTTTAATCCACATATATAAATATTTATAAAATCTACTATTAGTCTTCTCAATATAATTCAATTTAAAATATTTATTATAAATTTAAAAAAAATTATAAATGAACTAATCAAATACTTTAACAATTTATGAACTACTTAAAAATGTTAAATTTTATAAAATGTTTCAAATAACCTTAGCTCTTTTACATACAAAACTCAGCACATTATATGACTATTTGATTAATGAATTTTACATTTATATAAAACAAAAAAGACCTAACCACGTGGACACACACAGTGAATCACCAGTCCACCACATCAACACACAATTGCGATTTGCGAAAACAATCGGAAAAAAATTACAGACTAAAAATTTAATTTTGAAGAATTGCCAACACTAAACCCAAATATTTTTAACTAAATATGGCCCAACAAAATGCATCAAAATAAAACAAACTAAATAAAATCCTTGATAGACATCCTTCCAATATCAATGATCATGGTAGCTTTGTATTTCCACTAAATCCTCATTCTATAAATCTTTCCGTTCTGCAATCACCCATTCAACTAAACTCAAGGTTTCGGCAGTTGTAATATCTCTCAACATGTTACTTATTTGATCTGTTGATTTATCACTACTATCAATCAGAGACTACTTCAAAATAATCCACGTTAGCTTTCACAGTATTCAGCAATTTGAAGGGTTAGCTTCTTTGAGAAGCCATATGGTATTAATGACACGCCATTTAAGAAATCCCACTCCGCTGAAAAAATAAAATAATTAAAATTTTGGATAATTTCTGCTCACACATTTTGACAGTGCTTGAAGAACAGAACTGCACAATAAAACGAGTACTCTTCCCGATGAACAGTAGTTGCTTCTCCAATTTTTTACAGCGCTGCTGTTTTTATATAATTAATAGTGTTTCTCCCGTGCGATGTACGGATAGAATATTATAAATTTTAAAATCGAGATGGTATAATGAATGATAATAAAAAAAATTTAAATTAAATTTATTTTATCTATAAATCAATTAATATATAAAAATTATATATTATGTATGTTAGTATTATAATTATTTAATTGTATACTAAATTCACAATAAATACTAAAATTCATAAAATTATTTTAATATTAAAAAATATAGTCTAAATAAAAATTATTTAAATTCAATCAATCATATAGTTAAAGCCAATAGAAAACACTTAATAATAAAATAAGTATTTTAAATATGATTTTTCTTTTTATATGTGCAATATATATATTAAATTAAAAATGTCCAAAAGACAATTTAATTTGATATATAGTGTGTTAAAAATATATTTAAAATTAAAAAGTTTAAGAATTTTGAAAGTATGGGTGCAAAGTAAAAAAGAAAAGAAATTGGTAAAATTAACCCACTCTCTTTAGTGGAGAGTGAGACTCACTATTGCACCATAAAACAAGTGCATTTCACTTGCTCCTATAAATACAACTTTTTCTCTTTCCTCACTTCTACTTTTATATATACTAGTATTTCTCCCATGCGATGCACGGGTAGAATATTATAAATTTTAAACGCGAGATTGTAAAATGAATGACTATAAAAAAAAAGTGTAAATTAAATATATTTTATTCATAAATCAGTTAATATGTAAAGATTATATTGTAATATATGTGAGTATTATAATTATTTAATTGTATACTAAATTCACAAGAAATACTAAAATTCATAAAATTATTTTAATATTTAAAAAACTTATATTCTAAATAGAAATTATTTAAATTCAATCAATCATATAGTTAAAGTCAATAAAAAACATTTAATAATAAAATTAATATTTTAAATATGATTTTTCTTTTTATTTGTGTAATATATATATGCTAAATTAAAATTGTTCAAAAGACAATTTAATTTGATATATAGTGTGTTGGAAATAGATTTAAAATTAAAAAGTTATTTTGAAATTATTGGTTGCAAAGTAAAAAAGAAAAGAAATTGGTAAAATTTATCCATTCTTTATTGGAGAGTGAGATTCACTATTGCACCATGGAGCAAGTAAACTTCACTTGCTCCAATAAATACAATTTTTTCTCTCTCCTCACTTCTACTTTTATATATATATAGATATAGATTTGTACACTCTTCTTTTTCGTCCTTCCCAAAAGTATTTGCACACTCTAAAAAAATAAACATTGATTTGTGTGCACACTCATAATAATATACACATATTTACCCATATAACGTTACTTTACTCAAAAAGTAATTTTTTTTTTTAAAATGTATGCCCTTTTCTGTGTGCGGGTAATACCGGGACAGAGGTAGTATAGATTATAGATGTACTGTTGAGGTTGTTAAACTATAGTAAAACTGGTTTTTCACTTCTGGGATTGGTATTCAGGAGCATATTGATCTTGGAATTAAGTAAGTAAATATGTTTCCTGTTTCAAAAATTTATAAGGATGCTCGAGTCTTGATGTATTTCATAATTTTAAGAACTAAAATTGTCATGCTCATGCGGCCAAATTGCATGTTAATTGAATTGAGTCATTGAGCCCTGAGCACTGAGCAGAGCCTACACATAAGTGGGGTCCATTATGTGATTAGTTAATATAGATTCTGAAGTTAAATAACCCCCTCATTGAAACGTAAAAGTAATCAAACTAAGTAAAGCAGAAAAGGTAATAAGCAACCATCTACAGTATTTGAATAACATGTTTCAGTTGGTTTTTCAAATAGAATATTGTTGTATTAATTCTAGTATTACGAACTATGTATGTCACTTTGTTTTACGCCAAAAAATAATATGCGCTTTTCATGTTTTACAGCATATGTATTTTGTTTGATTCGCTTACTGATTGGATTTATCATTTATTTAACTAAGATGGTAGAACCCTGAAAGTGACTTCTTGTTCAAGTCTCTAACACCGCCCCAACATTTTTCATAGCATTATAAGTTGATTTATTTAGTTTGGATGTTTTTTTTCTTTTTTTCCTCACAATTTTGCTCATTTGCAGATCTCGATTACCATAACATAAACGGTGCTTATCCAATCCATTGAGAATTAGTAAATCTCTTTTTCATTGTACCTTTACCTTGAACTAAGCTTTTGTTTCTGAACGAAGGTTCGTCATATGCTGATTGGTTGCATCTTCAAGGTCCATTCCATTTCTGAGAAGTCTATCATGTTGACAACTTCAAGAGTCTCCATTCGCATACTGCAATTTTGTAGAAGGAATAATTAAATTGAATGTTAGATAGAATATATATATATATATTTACCAAATCAAATCGGATCAATAAGTCTAAATTAGAAAAGCAAGCTTCTAGCACATTTTGGTGGTAGGAAATAATATTGAGTTGAACGAAATATGTAACATTATTTATAGAAGGGGAAAGTGGGAGGTCTTGGAATTGTATTGAGCAGATTCGAATTTAAATTTAAGGGATTATATATTTGTACATCCAGTAACTTAGCCCAACTTTAAATTTGGTCCACAATAAATACACGTTTTGAAATTGATCCCATAAATTTGGGATTTTTTTTTTTTTTGAAATAGGTCCTTTGACCTGCTATATCCGGTAACCACCCCATGGAATATTAACTTTCGTTTTTCTTTACTTTTTAAGTATCACATCAATATATTTTAGGCAAAGTATAGAGTGAAACTAGTTTATACATAAATCACTGAAGGGTATTAGTTGTTTTCATTAAAGAGTATTAATTATATTTACTGAAGAGTATTACTGATTTACACTAAAGAGTCTTAGTTGTTCAGTGAAAATAAACTAAGACTCTTCAGTGTAAACCAGTAATACTCTTCAGTAAAAACAACTAATACTTTTCAGTGAAAATAACTAATGCCCTTCAGTTATTTATATATAAACCAATTTCACTCTATATATACCCTATATTTTATGAGATTGGATTGAAATACGGATCTGTTGGGTCGGACATAATATAGGTCGGGCCATGAAATTCAACTGGGTATTAAATATACTTGCCCCTAAATCTAACCTAACGGACATTGCTCAACCTAACGTGGAGAAGAAGAACAAGAATTGCAGAAGAACAACTATTGCAGAATGAGTCGAATTTCTCCCCTTCCTCTCTCGACAGTGGCGAGGAGCGAATTTGCAGCGGTACTCTTTTGGATCTCGGTCGTGGTGGAGATGTAGCGCCGGTGGCGGCGGAGAGTGGCCGTCTTGTGGCGGTGGTTGCGGCGACGAACGAAGAAAGACACAAGGGTTAACAAATCGCACTGTCCCACTCCCACCCTTCCACTGAAAATCTAAATTTGAAGAATCCTGAACCTTCTCCGAATTAATCCCGCTCATCTTCTTTTCCTCTGCCTCGCCCTCAATCGACAATGCAACGAACCAAAATTTTCTAATTTTGAATTGATTTCTAATTTTGAACTGGATAAAGATGAATCCATTTTTCTTTCTTTTTTGTTTCACGAACCCTTCTTCTAATTTTTAAAGGGTTTAATCTAATTCATTTTTCTTGGGGAGATTTCGTATATTTGTTTATGAACAGTTATAGATGTTTACGATGTGCTGTAATTCGGGGAGGGTGGGGAAGAAGAAGATGAATAGTAATTTATGTGAGAAAATGATTAGTAATTCGTCCGTATTTGACCCGCTCGAGATCGGCAGGAAAAAACTTTCACACCCATTCCTTTAAATGGCTTTGCTTTTTTTTTTTTTTTTTTGAGATAATTGCATCTAGGTTTACCCCTGAGAGCTTAAAAATGCATTGCAGTGTAGTACCTTTTTAAAATTGCATGTAGATTAATTTTTTCAATTTAATAATATATTATATATCTCCCACTCTCAATCCATTTTTTCCCAATATCCTCAATCAACTCTCCTCATTTCACTCCTCCCCTTCTCTCTCTTTCGGCCACGACTCTCTCTCTCAATTCAAATCCACCAAAATCTGGCATTTTTTCCGGCCACGCGAAGCTTTCCGGCGTCCATGGCTTTTTCTCTCTTCGTCTAACTCAGGTGAGTGTTTATCTACTCCTCACGTTTATCTTTGCTCCTCATATGCCTTTTCGCTGTCTCTATTTTGATTTGGGCTTTCAATTTGGGAATTTTTTTATTTTCGTTGTTCTCATATGTCATTTTTTCCGGCCACGCGAAGATTTGGGAATGTTTTCTCAGGTGAGTGATTTGGCCTTTTCGCTGTCCCTTTTGATTTGGGCTTTCAATTTGGGAATGTTTATCTACTCATCACATTCTTCTGGATTCTCTCTAGTTGATTTTAGATTAATTTACTGTATAATTGGTTGATTGGGGAGTGGGGGAGGGGACTAATGGGTTTGGGGGGGATTGGGAATTTTGCTGCATGTGTGGGGCTACGGTGTTGGGGATGTGGTTGCTATTGGGATTTGGGATGTTGATGTAGGTGGAGGGCTACGGTTTGGGGGGGGGGGGAGGGTGTTGGGGAGCTTAAACCTATGACTTTCGTCGTCTTCTTGGGCCGTTGGAAACAAGAGGAACAAAAGAGAGGCTAATTACTTGTTGAATAATTCCAAAAAAAGTTGGGTATCTTTATTTGCTTCCAAGGTTGCATTCTTTGTTGCTAATAGCCACGGTGTTGGGATTTCTTGTGATTGGAATCATACTTTTCTTTGTCATGGAATGGGATGTAGCTGGATTAAATGGAATGAACACTTATTTTGGCGTTTGAAAGATTATATGTTTATTTTATTATAGGTAAATTATGTTTCAAGTAAAGGAAAGAGGAGAAGAAAGGAAGGAGGAGAAGAAGAGAATAGGAAGATAAGAAAGAGAATTATTTAGATGCAAAATGTATATTATGGTATATCTTTAATCCATAGTACAAACAACTCATTTGCACTAATGCCCACACTCTTGTACTACAAATTTTATATTTGTATTATAGTATTATATCTTACAATGTGGTACAAATAATTAAATATCTATACTATTGTTCAAATTTGTACTATGTTATTATCTTTTGTACTATACATTTGCGAGAATAATTATTAAATACCGAAATGCAAATAAAAAAATGTCTGTATTTTTTTAATTAAAAAATTGAACATAAAACTTGATAAATTTAAAAAAGCTAGAAGAGAAAAGTGTAAAAATAGATATCAAATCATAAAATGATGAAAAGTAAAATGAATAGTGTCTAATCAATGAATAGTGACTGAAAACTTAACCTGTATGCAATTGGAAAAAGGTACTATACCTGGTTGTAATTTTGTCTTAGGAAATACACCCCATTATAAGTCCCCCCCCCTTTTTTTTTCTAATGACTCTGTTTTCCAGATTCTTAGTGAACTTTGAGAAATTTTGTGTTACTGTATTTGATCTCAAATTTAAGGGGGTTGGATCTCAAATTTTAAATGCCCAGAGACAAAGATGGAAATTTGATACTCCCTCCGTCCCGGTCTAAGCGTCTCATTTCTTTTGGTTGAATGGTTTAAGAAAGTGTATTTGTTTATTAATATATGGTGGAAAAGTAATGAATAGTGTTGAAAAGTAATGAATAGTGTTTAATAAAGTAATGAATAGTGTTGAAAAGTGGATTGAATGAGTGACATTTTTTGTAATATTATGTGATTTTGAAGGTTAAAGTTTATATGTAGTAGAGTGTTGCTTTTTCCATTTATGGAATGAGACACTTAGTGTGGGACAACCAAAAAAGGAAAGTGGGACACTTAGAGTGGGACGGAGGGAGTATTAATTTTCGTTTTAACGGAGAAGATGAACAATGTTTTTAAATGTGATTATGTGATGTCCGACCCGTTTTAACCCGACCCGACTTGAGACCCGCCAAAATAATTAAGCCTATTAAATAAAAATATATTAAAATATTAGCACTGAAAAGAAACGATCCATGTGGCAATTAACGGATGTGCAACCTGCTATATCAGGTCAAATGACCGATTTAAAAAAAATCTAAACTTACGGGACCAATTTCAAAACGTGTATTTGTTGTGGACCAAATTCAAAGTTTGGCTAAGTTACTGGACTTATAAATATATAATCCCTAAATTTAAATTTGTATAGTGGCGGAATTCAGATTAATAGACAATTTTATGGCTAAATTGCAGCTTTACATATAATTTTGCAGGATAACTTTTTCGAGTTAATAAATATAAAAAATGCATCGGCTACAGTAACATTGCACATACGCTTGGCATTTTCAGATTAAAAAATATTTGAAAGAGTAGGACTTGCATGCGACCGTCTCATGGCATGAGACAATAGAAATGAGTGTAACTAGGGTATTGACTCATTAACACTTTGGTAGGGATAGGTGTTAATTTGTATGGTCTCATGACATGAGACGGTCTCATACAAGTTTTTGCCTATTTCAAAATACTATACAATTCTTGCTTCAATTGCTTTTCCAGCGCGTGGTCAGTGCGGTTTCACCATATTGCGTGTACGGTTCACGCCAACAATTCAATTTAAGATTTAAAATTGTACAACAGACAGTATTAATAATTACGTTCTGAATACATTTTGAATAAATAAAATAACTAAACATTCTCACATGAATGAGTTGTGCGTGTTCAGCACGATTGCACCATAGGGCGAGTTGCTTCATACTTGCCAGCTGGATTTATAACAACTTACACAGTGACTTCTGCTTTTATATATTTACTAGTTATATCCCCTCGAATTTCGCGGGTTTGAATTAAATTTTCAAAAGATTTTTAAGTACTACAAATAAAAAGAATTTGTTTTCTTTATACTAATAAAGTATGCATAAATTTATTTTTCATATAAACAACACCCAATATCAGAGTAATAATTATTGTTTTTAAAAAAAATCTTTGTAAACAACATTTCTTGTATACTTAGAGGGGTGTATTCAATTGGGATTGTATTGGATTTTTTTGAATTTTAAAAAGTCTGTGAATTTAGAAAATCTATAGACTCCATGCAGAGTTTGACTGACTTTTTTTATTGATTTACTTGGATTTTCATAGACTTTATAGGATTGTGGAATACACTATTTTTTATTAATTTACATGGATTTTCATAGACTCAGGCGCTGGAATCATTAATGCAGATGTATATGGAACAAACTTGTATATTAAAAATAAAATCAAATTGTTTAGAGAAAAAAAAAAATACGTTAGTTAAAAAAATACATTATTATTCTCATCTTCATTTCCATCACCGCTATACCTCGCCCTCATGAGAAGTCTCTGGTTGTTAGAAAAGATTTTGGAGAGTAAAATTTATTTATATTTTTTTAAGAGTAGATTTGTCAGTGGGGCGGGGAATCCCGCATGGGGATCCGCCCCAAACGGTGTGGGGAATCCCCAAAGCAAACGGGGACGGGGAATTTTTTAGCCCCGTAGGCGGGGACCAGGATAGTATTCCTAACCCAGAGGATCCCCGTCACGTTCCCCGCTGGGAGCCGCATTATTTTTTATATAATTTATATATATATATATATATATATATAATTTAAAAGTAAATAACAAATAAATATTTTATAATTTCCCACTCAATTTACTATTTATTAAAAATTACATCTATATTTTATTTAATACAATGTTATTAGTTTCAAATTATATAATTTTTACTTTAGTATATATGTTAAATAAAAATATTAGAATTAGAGGTTCTTCAAATTGTTTAAATTAATTTTTTTAACACCAACCTAAAGTAATTATTGTGTATGATTAATTTTTTTTAATTTAAATATTATTGTATATATTTTTTATTTTAAAATGAGATAAAAAATAATAATTAGGCAGGGAACGGGGAATCCCCGCTAGACGGGGATGAGGGAAAAAATTTCCCAATTTATTTCTCAGGGACGGGTACGGGGATGTAGAATGAACCCCCGTCCCCGCCTGTTGACATCCCAATGGAAGAGAATCGAAGAAAGTCCGTAAATTGTTGAATACCAAAATATTTTTTTAAGACTTTTTAAAATCCGTAGAAAGCTCTGGTTATTAGAAGAGATTTTGGAGGGTGAAATCTATTTATATTTTGGAAGAGAATCAAAGAAAATCCATGGATTATTAAAATCCATTGACTGTTGAATACCTAAAGATTTTTTAAGACTTTTTAAAATCCGTATTGAATACCTCAGGATTTTTAAAGACTTTTGAAAATCCAAATTGAATACCCCCAAACTTTAAAAGTCCAAAAAAATCCTACAGACTCTATAACCAATACATCTCTCTTAGATGATTTTTGTTCCGAATCAAGACAAAAAAAGTTCAATACAATTATGTTATTTACTTTGGATACTGCAACATATTGTTGATCGTGAGTGAAAATTGACTTTGGAAGGTACAAATTGACAGTTGAAAGAGATTACCTTGACTTTTATTAATAGTCATCGGAAAGCATAGAAAATGGAAAATTGTCTTCTCGTAAAATTTACATGCATGATTACATCCAAATTACTCAATGTCATTATTGGGATGAAAACTCTATTCTCAATGTTTCTTCCAGAAATGATTTATGCTTCAATAATGTGATTTATGAGCCTAGTAACAATCATTCTTGTACCATTACACAATCATGATTTATGATCAATATTCTTGAGAAGAACAATTGGAGCACTTTTTTTCAGAACTAAATGAATTACTCGGCATTCCAGAACACTTGATTGAGTTTAAAAAATTAACTGAAATCAACTCTCCATTACCTCCATCTAGAAACTCAATTTTGCAAACACTATCAAAAGTTAAACAAACATTTGTATCTCCATGAAATAAAAGAAATAATCTTCTCACACAATCCACATCTTTATGCGTAGATGCAAGTATTGCTCTATCTTCAAAATATTTATGTGTGCGTATAATACTTTTAATAATAGCCAAAATAGTATCAACATCATCATAAATCAAATTTTTCAATGTAATCAAAATACCAGGAAAACCATTCATGCCATCTCCAAGATTGTCATCACCAACTTTAGAAGCCAAATTTGAAAATTCAGCAACTTCACTATTGCTTGAATTGACACGTGGATTTTCATATTTCAACCCCATATTCCTTGTCAATGTGAGTACCTATCAATGCAAAAAGATAATAGTTGTAAATTAATAATATAGTCTAATAAATTTGTAAAAAGATAATCAATACAAAATTGTCATATATGACATTACCTTGCAGTGTCCTCACAAATGGGAAGAGTTAATTGTCGAGTGAACAACCCCTTCCTTACTTCTTTGTTATATAACTGGAAGTATTTGTCCTTTTACTTTGGTTGATTTTGATTTTCGTCCTGTAAACTTTGAAATTTGATTTCGTCATATAACTTACAAAAAAAAAAAATCTATTATCTGCTACACCATAATATTATTGTATGTCTCATAAGTATTCTTCATGGTGAATAAGATATTTATCTTATGTCATGATTAAAAAAATAGTACATTGTATTAGATAAATAAAACACCATTAAACCTTAGGTTTCTTCCTATCTACAATTGTGCATTTCATCCCCTTTGCACATAACTCTCTCTTCCTTTACAGACTCCACGGCAGAAATTGCCTCTACATCCACTGCATCTAATTCAGTTCCTCTAGCTATTCTCCAACAATTAAAAATTAATAAAACTGTATACATTCATTTCTAACAAAAATATACAAAAATAAAATAAATAATAGGTATAAGTAGACTTTATGACTAAAAATTTAATTGTAAATGTATTTATTCAAAATAATTCACGTAAATATGATGGATCATATTAATTGTATAATAATGTGTGAATTGCAACTTAATGACCTAGTATAACATTTCCAAATTCAATTCCTCTAAACAATTGAGGTTGGTTTGTCTAGGAAGTATAAACAAAATTATTACATTTAAAATGAAAAAATAAAACGAAACAATACTACTTTAAAATGAAAGTAATACATAAGGAAATATACAAATTAATTTATAAAATAAATAAAAATCTCAAAGTATGTCAATTTTGAAATAGTAGTCTTAGATATAGGTTGCAAAATTGTACTATTTTTAAATTAGTTACTCCCTCCGTTCCAAACTCGTGTCTCATACTCATTTGCTACATCTACTTTTGGTAAAAAAATAACAATAATTTTTAATATTATATTCTCCATACACTAATAACCAAAAGCATCTACTTTATCACTTTATCACTTTATCACTTTATCATCACTTTATCACTTTAAATACTATAAACAACTTTTTTCTTAATAACCGTGCAAACAGTAAATGAGAAGTTGAGTTTGGGACGGAGGGAGTATCATTTAGCATTAAACATATTTTTTTTAAAAAAAAATTTAAGGTATTTAAATAACTCATTATCAAACAATTTTATTACATTTATTTGTTTACTGTAAACTATTTATCAAATCACGAATACATTTGTTATTGTTGTCAATTGAGTAAGTATATTGATCGATAAGAAATCGTACTAATTAATCTTAAATATTGTAAGCATTAAAATTTATATGAAAAGATGTAAAATATAAAGTAAGTTAATTTATATGAATTTGAATTTTAAAAAAATTAAAGATAAGTACCTGACAAATTCAATAATCTTCTTTGACTCGATTGTATATCATCCGATAAATAATGCAACGTTCTCTCAAATAAATTTTCAGGAGTGTTCATGGATGATGATAATAGAAGAATTGAGATTAAATTCCGAATGTAATGAGCTGATGCCAAAAAAGTTGACTCAATTATTCCATCAACATATTCTCTACCTAGTGAATAGCAAGCATCCTTGAAAGTGGGATAAACAACATTTTTAATTGTTCGTATTTCCTCGTGGGACTCTAGACCCTTATTATGAGGTAATATAATCCTTCACCTGCACCAAGTGGAACGTTATATAAACTTCTCAAAGTTGTCCTACCGTTGCTTCTCCTCTCCCTAGTTTATTTTTTTCCAACCCAGACATATACTTCGAAGGAAAGTCAATGTATGTGAGATTCTTGACCTCAGCATCAATCATGTTACGTTCCATCCATGCTAAAAACTTTAATTTTAGTGAAATAAGTCTTTGGAGTAGATCATCAATATATTCATCATCATAAAATTCATCATCAATATTCAACTACATAACTGGGAAAAATCTGTAATATATTTCACACTGAAGAGTCCTCTACACAGCCTCGCACAGTTAAATGTATTTGATGAAAATTTTAACTTCATCTTTTAATTTTGAATTAATAAAAGCATCCCCATCATTTTCTACGGTTACAGCAACTCTGTCGGGCTCCTGATTATATACTTGAACAAATATTTGATTGTCTTATTTTTATTGCACCACTCGATATTTATATATTATTGATAACTCCTCAACTAAATTGGACTGTAAGGTACAACTAAACAGTTGTCCAAAGAAACTCCATGTTATTTAAGCTCGTATCATGTATGTTATGTCTGTACCACCATTAATTCACCCTGTACCCACTTTATTTAAGCTCATCCCTTTATATATTTAGTATGTACTACAATTAATTCAACTTGTACACAACTTCATTTAAGCATGTACAATCAAATATTTAGTTTATACTAAAACTAATTCATCTCATACCACACTTTATTTAAGCATGTACCACCATTAATTCACCCTGTACCACACTTTATTAAACTCTTATTACAATTTGTTTAAATTTCTACCATAATTAATTCACCTCGCACCACACTTTATTATATATGTACCACCATATATTAAGTTCATACCACCATAAAGATAGTATAACTTTAGTTTTTAGCCTCACACCATGATTTTAAAGACAATATAATCATATTCTTTAGTCTCATACCACCATGTCAAATCGTCTATAATCATATTTTTTTAAACTTGTATTACCCTATATTCGAAATCCTAAAATACATCCACCCATCATACACCACACTCAAATATCTACAAATGATACCAAAAAATGGCGAATACGCTCATTTCTAAAAAAATGAGTGAATTTAATAAAAATATAGATGTAAATATATATGTTGTCAAGTATAGGGAAATTACAATTTTTTGTCTTTAACTTTGGTTGACTTTGGTTTTCATTTTGTTAAATTTGAAATTTTGAATTTCATCTTACAACTTACAACTTACAAAAAATTGTATTATTTTTTCTATTATCTGCTACACCATAATAATATTGTAAACCTCATAAACATTCTTCCTAGTGAATAAGATATTCATCTTATGTAACAATTAAAAAAAATCTTATATGGTATTAGATAAATAAAACATCATTAAACCTTAAGTTTCTCCCTAGCTATCTTCAATCATGTATTTCATCCTCTTTGTACATAACTCTCCCTTTACCGTTGCACATAACTAAGTCTCTCTTCCCTATTCTCATGGTACAAAAACTGTAATTTGTGATATTCCCATGAGACTAAAAGTGTCAAAAAAAAAATGGGATTATAAGTGCTTAAAAATTACCATTTTGAAATGTACTCATGTTCTTATGAATAAAAGTGCAATTTTAAGTTACTATTAATAGAAAAATAAAGGTAAAAATGTTATTTTAGGATGCAAATAATTATATTAACTTTTCTCATAAAATAACTAAATTATTTTGATTTTGAATTAACAAGATCATTTTCATCATTTTCTACGGTTATAATGATTCTGTCGAACCCCTTATTATATACTTGAACAAATACTTGATGGTCTTGTTTTGATTGCACCACTCAATATTTATATATCTTTGATACCCACTCAACAAAATCGGACTGTAAGGTATAACAAAACCATTATCCAAAGCAACTCCACATTATCTAAGCTTGTATCACTATATGTTAAAGGTGTACCACCATTATTTCCCCCCGTACCACACCTTATATACTTGTACCTTTATTTAATGAATTATGTACGTACCACCTCATTTAGTTGAACATGAACCACCGTTAATTCACCCGTACCCACTTTATTTAAGCTCATACCACTATATATTTAGTATGTACTACAATTAATTCAATCCGTACACAATTTTATTTAAGCATGTACAATCATACATTAGAAATTACAATAGATGGATCCTTCCATCTATGGTTAATTAAATAAAATAAAGATAATTGTGTATATTTCAAGAAAATACAATTTATATATTCTGACTATAAAAAAATAAATTAAATATGAATTAGTATGTTACTATTTTCATTAATCGGTCCTTGTTTTTTAACCCAGTTGATTCTAAATAGATCAAAGAAAAAAAAAGAATGTGAATAAATAGAGAAAATGTATCTGAAGAAAAGTAATGGATTTTCAATAAATTGAGAGAAAATACAAAGAAAAAAAAAGAATGCGAATAGATAGAGATAAACGTATTTGAAGAACCAACAATGATGTGCCCGTGGACTCTTTAACACACACTAACACGTATAATTCTATGAAATAAATAATAAAAGATCTTCCAACAAAAAAAAATAAAAATAAAATTACTAACCTATTTGATCACTCTAGTATATACTGTATATAAATATGAAAATAATTAATTATTTATTCCAAAAGGCATTCAGAATCACAATATATTGATTAGGCCAAGTATTTTATAAAAATAATTAATGATATCATGAAACTATATTAAAATATCAAATATTTGACCAGAAATATCGATAATCCCGCCAGGAGTATCACTAATCTGGGTTGGTGGTATTATATTGTAACTGCTATAAATTTTCTAGAACCCAGATTAGTGATAGTCCTGGTGAGATTATCGATACTCCTGGTCAAATATTCGATAATTTAAAACAGTTTCATGATAAACTTATCATGAAACATTTTCATATAAAACTTACACTATTAATTAATTAATAAAATTTTGCAATATCTGATCTACCTAACACGTATGAAGGGAAAAAAAGATAAAATAAAAATGAGGGAGAGAGAAAAAAAGAAATTATTTATTGTATGAAAGAGTAGAGAGAAAGAAAGAAAAGAAAGGAAAATTATTTTTTAAAATATGAGGAAAAAAAATATTTAGTATAATAAAAGAGTAGTTCTAGTGTGCACTTATATGATATGCACTTAAATTTTGAAAACAAAAATACATAAAAAAGTAATCAGTATCACCTTAAGAAGTAATCAATAATACCCCAATAAGTAATCAATAATATCCAAGAAGTAATCAGTAATATCCCAATTGCAAAAAGAAAAAAAATACAATTCGGCATATGTTTTGAAAAAATTAAATTTGAAGTCAAAATTGAGTTTTAAATTCAAGTAAAAGTTAAAATTAGTGATAATAAAATACAGGTGGTAAAGTTACAACATTTTTTAAATTATGGAATTCTCATAACAATTATAGTAATCACTAATCAGATTGCTTTGACTTATTAATATTTAATAAATAATTTGTTTAGTATTTATGATATGATTGACTATAATTGTCACACAATCAGGTTATTAAATTAGTTTACATCTATAGTTATGTTAATTTGAGAATGAATTCACACAAAATTAGGTTATTAGATGTATTTATCTTTAGGCGCCAAATACTTTTTTTTCATATTAGTCAATATAAATTCCAAACCACAATTTAAAATTCCTGAGATGTGTAAATCTTTAAACAATGGACAACTAAATTTATCATAAAGACTGAACAACCCATGTTAGAAACAATTAATTGATTGGATTTTTGAAAGCTTAGAAAACCCAAAAAATTGCTTCTATGACATTCCCAAGAATAAGGACTCATAATAGTTTTAAGAGTAGGTTTTGCATGAGACCGTCTCATGGTATGAGACAATGTGAATGAGTGTAATTAGGGCATGAACTCATTAATACTTTGGAAGGGGTAGGTGTTGATTTGTGTGGTCTCATACAAGTTTTTACCTAGTTTAAATGATTCCACAATTTATTTTATTTAGAAACGTGTTTTAAAATATGTCTTTAAAAAAAATTAATTGTAGTATTATGAATAAAGAAAATACTCGATTATTTTATTGCGTTAAATGTGATTAAATAATTTTAAATGACATTATCCACGGGATATAAATTAATCTAAACACCAAAATTTAAGTCATAAATAGATCTTCAAATTTTAGTGATAAAGTAGCAATTTTTAATTCCAATTAATTAGCTGATTATAAAATCATATAAATTATATTAAATTAAAAGTCAAATGTACTACATATATATATATATATATATATATATATATTTTTTTTTTTTTTTTTTTGAGTCAATGTATCAGTCATTATGATCTATATTCATGTGGATTATATCAATTACTAAATCCACGCAGTGAATTAGCATGTATATATAATATAATCAAATATACTAAAAATAATTATACATCATATATTATTTACGCATAAAAATATTACAGATAAGCACTTGAAAAAATAATTTTGATCTTTAATCAATATATTAGACCATGCTCTATATCAAATTTAATGCAAATTATATAATAACCTAAAATTAGCAGAGTTTATAGACAAATAGTCAATTATAATATAAATAAATAATTTTAAAACACACATTATAATACAAAATAACTGACCTTAAATTCAGGGTATGCTTGAAATAAAGACTTATTTATATGATAATTCTTAAATCACACATTATTAGACACAATAACCGACCTTAAATTTCGGGCATGCTTGAAGGAGTAAAGACTTATTCATATATATAACAATTCTTCAACCATACATTAATATACACATTAATTGATCTTAAATGTATATAAAGTCTGGATATTAAGAAATCTAAATGTTTAGATTTTAAAAAAAATTACAATAAAATATACATTAACATAAATTGAAATTACAAATTATATGGAAAAATGTACAAATTTAAGTTAAGATTTGACTCTTTATGTGTAACGCCCCGAATCCATATATATTAATTATATAGAATTCGAGATGTTATTTGAGATCAAAATACCGAATTATAAAAAAAAAATTTGAAGAAAAGATAACATGAATAGATAATGAGTTTCATACTGTAGGAAGGTAGGGAGGAATATTATAAAAACGTATCACACTCTTATATATTTATATGTATAATAGTATAGAGAGTTTTAGTATTTCAAAACATTACATACTGAGTCTTAGGTACTGAATCACACGGAAATTTATATCGTCTTACAATGTATTGGCGATGACATTTATTTGAAAAATAGGGTGTAATATAAGCATCATAGTGTTCTAATTATCATTTTAAAAGAACAGGGAAACGTCGTGTCTTCTTCATCACTGTCCTTGCTCCCCGTACTCGAAATCTGCAAGGGTTAGAAAAGTGGGGCGTGAGATTTGAATTCTCACGTATGGGTGATTTGCAACGTCATGGGATTGGTAAATCCGAAGTATATTAAGTTGTACTTATTAATAAAGCGTTTAATGTATTTAAGTAGTTGATATGTAAACATGGATAACGTATATCACAGAACAAGCAGATTCATGTAATAATTAATTGGGCATAACAAGTCTTACATCATACAATTGGCATATTACAAGTTGATTCACAGTAAGGGGACTAAACCCAAAATCATTTTTCACGTATCGTAAAAGATTTTCCTTGGACCACTTTCATACGACCATACTCGACTTGTTCCACTTTCCAAAACCTTACTTCTCCCAACCACTGACAAAATAGAATAACGCAAACCATCAATGGCCTTATTCCCAGTGCGCAACGTAGGCGTCTGACCCGGGGACCAGATCTGTTTGAATCAACAACCTTGATTCTGGGGGCGTCCTCGACAGCTCCCCGGAGGTTGGATTTAATACCCGTACTACAACTCCGTACTTACTGACTTCCGTCCTTTTATAAAACTGACATTTGAAAACGTGGAGGAAAAATCCTCGATTTGCAATCAAATTGATTCATGCTCACATACGCCCTTAATCATGCAACAGTGATTGATTTGAATAAAATAACAGGTATTTCGTATCACATATAATTATATCACATAATTCAAATAGTTATATGATAGGGATACATTTATGTTGGATTAATCGTTTTAGATTTGATTGGTCGAGTTCAGAGTATACCAGCACAACGTATTATAAGCAGATCGATCAACCGATCATCACCCACCTGATTGTTGGGAGTCCTGGAAGTGGTGTACAGACGAGTGGTCGAGTCTCTGGCGCGGAATCCCACTAGCACTGATTCCTAATATAAAGTTTATTTGATTAAAAGTTGATTTTTGATGAATTTAGGAAGAATTCGAGAGTTTGCATTACTAGAGACGAGAGGTTGGTGTCTTATATACTTTAAAAGGACTGGTTTAAGGTTCACACCCCATTTTGGTGAATACACCACCTCTAAAAAGGATGGGTGTATTTTTGGAGTGTACTTACTGATTTTCTTGATTGTATGATTATTTATAAATCTACAAAACAAACCTTTAATTTCCTTTATTCTTTTGTAAAAACTTTTACTATTTTTAAAAAAAATATAACTTTAAATACTTTTCTTGAAAAGGATAAAAAGATAAGAAATTATAGAAATTTACACTAATAACATATGTTCTAAATTTAATGTCTTTCTTTCCTAAAATTTCACTTTCTTATTCTTAGAAGGTCATTGAATATAGTTATACTTTTATAAATAAAATCCTTTGAAAATTATTTCATTTAAAGAATAAATACTAAAATATTGTCATATATATATTTTTCTTCATTTTTAGTAGTACTTGATTTTAAAGAGATTTTAATAAAACTTAAAAGAATAATAACATTTTTCTATATTAATAGTATTATTAATTGAGTTAACTCGTATCATTTTCAAAACAAAAGAGTACTATTATTTTCTACTAAACTGTTTTTCATTTGATACAACCGTTTAACCCGAGACAAGGGAGAAGACGAGTTTCCCTTTGTCTACGGATTTAAAACAAAAGTGTTTTAACAATTGAAATCATCAACCAATAGAAATTAACAATACTAATTTCCAAAACACTGTCCAACTAAACAGTGATACCATACATCTATAAGAATAATACTCATATAAGTAAAATACTAATGGTCAAAACTAATAACACTATATCACTAAAACAGTGATACTAAACCTTTACAAAAGATATACCAGTCCATTTGTGTTCGAAGGCCTCAAAATTCGAAGCATCCCAACACAAGAAAAAAAATCATCTACTGATAAACATTAACTCAAAACTCAAGAGGGTACAACCCAATTCAAGAACGTTGAACAATTTTTAACAGAAGAATGAAAGAAGATATCCAAGGTTCAAAAAAAAATGTCTTCGACTTCTTGTTTCTACGGTTCCGAATAGTCCCCCAAAAAGAAAAAAAAACAGAATTTACCAAAGGAAGAAAACGAAGGTAAAGCCCTTACGTTTCTTCGGGTTCGAGGTGGAAAATTGGGCAGCCTAACGGCGTGTCTTAGTATTTCCAGAAATCTTGGCAACGGGTTTTCGTCTCGGCGTCATTTGATCGGAAAAACGAAAGAGTTGGGTTACGGTTTTGAAGTCGAAATTTAAACGGAGTTAAAATTGAAAAGGGGAAAATTTATCTTACTGAAAGAAGAGAGAGATGACGGTTGTGGCTTCGTTCGGTGGTCAGGGGAGCGTCGATCGGTGAAGAGGCGTCGCTGGCTGGCTTCACTGAGCTTCGGCGAGGAGGCGTCGCTGGTTGGCTTCGATCAGAGAAGGAGCGATCGGTGGCGGCTTCGGCTGAGCGGCATCCGTTATCGATCGGAGAGGGGAGAGGAAGGCGTCACGGCTGGAGACGACGGCGGACGCAGAGAGAGAACGGAGCACGGCTTTCGGAAAGAGGGAGCGTGAGGCGACGCTTGCCGGAAAAAGGGGAGAGGCGGTGGCTTTGCGACGGCGCCTGGAGAGTGACGGCGGTGGTTGCGATCGGAGGAGTGAACCGAGAGAAGAGGAGAGAAGAGAGAGAAAACGCGTGGGTTTCTTTTTTTTTATTCTTGTAACTGATCTCTTGGGTATGGAAAGGGACACGGTATCTATATAGAGGATAAGTCCAAAATTTAAGAATTTTAATGAATTAATTTTAATTCCCTTAATTATCTTGTGGCCAAGAATTGAAGAAGCAATATTTCCATAGTATCTCTTGTATTTACTAAGGCATGTTTGGTTTGTGCAACTAAAATTTGAAACGAGTAAACAAAGTAGAATTTAAAATTTAATTAATTAATTAGTTATTTCAAAACATTGCAATTAATCTTAATAAATTATACGGGTCGAAAACCCCGATTTTAATTTAATTCACGAAGTTCCTTATTCGTTCGAAAGATTCGATTTCTTTCTACGAATTTTGAAATTTTGTAAGTAGGTATAAATTTAAATTACACGAAGCACACAAAATTAAATAAAAATTAAAATAATATATATATAAAAAAAAAGAGAAGGAAACAAAAAAGGTTTCTAAAAAGGGTATAGAACGGGACGGGGTGTTACATCCTTACCCCCTTAACAGAATTTCGCCCCCGAAATTCATCTCTTACGTACTTCTTAAACACTGAGGGTATTTAGCTAGGACTTCATCTTCTCTTTCCCAAGTCGCTTCTTCCTTTCCGTGACGGCTCCATTGGACTAGAACCAATGGTATTTCTCGATTCCTTAACAAGTGCAACTTCCTCTCCAAGATGGTCACTGGGACTTCTTCATAAGTCAGGTCACTGCTTAGACCCAATTCTATGTGACTAATAACATGGTTTGGATCGCTCATGTATTTCCTGAGTGTAGATACATGGAATACATCATGTACTCGCGACAACTCTGGTGGCAGAGCTAAGCGATAAGCCACATCCCCGATTCTGTTCAGGATGTCAAATGGTCCGATGTATCGTGGCTTTAGCTTACCTCTTTTTCCAAAGCGAATTAAGCCCTTCATTGGCGCAACTCGGAGAAACACTTTCTCGCCAATGTTGAACTGTAAATCTCTCCTTCGGGTGTCTGCATATGACTTCTGACGGTCCTGAGCCGTTTTGATTCTTTCTTTAATCTTCGCGACTATCTCAGCTGATCTCTCGACTAATTCGGGTCCGAGAATCTTCCGAATCCCGACTTCGTCCCAACAAACTGGTGATCTACACCTCTTCCCATAGAGCGCTTCGTACGGAGCCATTTGTATCGTTGCTTGATAACTGTTGTTATAAGCGAACTCTACTAAGGGAATGTGGCTTTCCCAACTTCCTTCAAGATCTAGAGCGCAAGCTCTCAGCATATCCTCAAGTGTCTGAATAGTTCTTTCCGATTGTCCGTCGGTTTGTGGGTGGTATGCAGTGCTGAATTTCAATTCAGTTCCCAGGGCTCGTTGCAAACTTCCCCAGAACTTGGAGGTAAAACGAGGGTCTCTATCGGACACTATCGAGACTGGTACACCGTGCAGTCTGACTATCTCTGCTACGTATAGTTGGGCAAGCTTGTCCAACGTATACGTCATCTTAACAGGGATAAAGTGGGCAGTTTTCGTAAGTCTATCTACGATAACCCAGATGGCATCGTGATTCTTCACCGTTTTCGGAAATCCAGTGACAAAATCCATAGTGATGTTCTCCCACTTCCATTCTGGCGTCTCTAGAGGATGTAATAACCCTGAGGGTCGTTGATGATCAGCTTTAACCCGTTGACAGGTTAAACAACTCTTGACGAATTGAGCTATCGTTCTCTTCATACCCCTCCACCAAAAGTTCTCCTTCAGTCCCCGGTACATCTTCGTCTCTCCGGGGTGAACGGTGTAAGGAGTGCTATGTGCCTCTCGTAGGATTTCGTTTCTCAATTCTTCGTCCTTAGGCACACAGATTCTATTATCGAACATTAAAGCTCCATCAGTACTCAATACGAACCTCTGAATAGTCCCTTCCTCAGCGCGCTTACGTATTCCCTTCAAGAATTTATCGTTCTGTTGCGCTCCTAGGATCCGTTCTTGTAAGGTCGGTTGTAGGGTGAATGCGTAAACCATGGAATCTGCACAACACGGTGTGGAAAATTCCAAGTTTAGCCGAGAGAGCTCTCCCACTAGTGGTAACTGTGTGGTCGGAACGACGCCTAGTTTCGTATCTTCCTTTCTACTCAAAGCGTCTGCCACTACGTTTGCCTTTCCAGGGTGATAGTGGATAGTGCAATCGTAATCTTTCACCAATTCGAGCCATCTTCTCTGACGCATGTTCAATTCCTTCTGCGTGAAGAAGTATTTCAGGCTCTTATGATCAGTGTAGATCTCACATTTTCCACCATACAAGTAGTGTCTCCAAATCTTCAACGCATGAACCACTGCGGCCAGTTCTAAGTCGTGTGTCGGGTAATTCTGCTCGTGGTCCTTTAGTTGTCGGGATGCGTAGGCTACAACTTTCCTATTTTGCATCAGAACACAACCCAGACCTGACAACGAAGTGTCTGTGTAAATGACGAATCCTTCTGATCCGTCCGGGATGGTTAACACAGGCGACGTGGTTAGTCTCCTCTTTAGTTCTTGGAAACTTTCCTCACAAGTCGAGTCCCAAACAAACTTCTCGGTTTTCTTGGTGAGTTTTGTCAGTGCTTTCGCAATGCTGGAAAAATTTTGTATGAACCTCCGGTAGTATCCTGCTAACCCAAGAAAACTTCGAATTTCATTGACGTTAGTAGGAGCCTTCCAGTTCATGATGGCTTCCACCTTTGCCGGGTCCACTTCAATTCCTTTTGCGGAGATTATATGTCCTAAGAACATAACACGGTTGATCCAAAATTCACACTTGCTGAATTTGGCATACAACTTCTCTCGTCTCATTGTTTCTAAGACTGTCTTGAGATGTTCTTCGTGTTGCTCTTTGTTCTTAGAGTATACAAGTATGTCGTCAATAAAGACGATGACGAAATTGTCCAGGTACGGATGAAACACTCTATTCATCAGATCCATGAAGATCGCCGGAGCGTTCGTCACTCCGAAAGGCATTACGGTGAATTCGTAATGTCCATACCGAGTCCGGAATGCTGTCTTCGGGATATCCTCGCTCTTGACCTTTAGCTGGTGGTAACCAGATCTCAGATCGATTTTTGAGAATACAATAGCATTCTTCAACTGGTCGAACAAGTCTTCTATCCTCGGAAGAGGATATTTGTTCTTGATGGTTAGTTGATTTAGACCTCGGTAGTCTATGCACATACGGAAAGTGCCATCTTTCTTCTTCACGAACAACACGGGTGCTCCCCATGGTGATGCACTTGGCCTGATGAATTTCTTTTCAAGTAAGCCCTGCAGTTGTTCCTTCAGTTCTTCTAGTTCCTTTGGCGCCATTCGATAGGGTGCTTTAGATACTGGTGCTGACCCAGGTATCAAGTCGATGGAGAACTCTATTTGACGGTCCGGAGGCAATCCAGTCAATTCTTCGGGAAATACGTCAAGGTATTCATCCACGACCGGTACTTTAACACGCAACTTGTCATCTTCCTCTCCTGTTGAGATGTGGACAAGGTAAGCTTGGCATTCTTCCTTCCGTAATATTTCCGCAGCTTGGATTGCTGATATTACTCGGGTCTCCTTCTTAGTCTTGATTTTACGAAATGTGAAACGTTGACCACTACTGGGTTCAAGGTCGATCTCGCGTTCTGCACATTTTATCATCGCTTTGTTCTTCGTCAACCAATCGATGCCCAAGATTATGTCAAAGATTTTCATCTTGAGAATATGAAGATCAGACTCTATTAATTTGTCATTTAGCATTAAAGGTAATCCTCTAACTTGACCTTCAATTTCCATAGCGGTTCCAGATGGAATACTCACATTCAACACTCTTCCTTTTTCCCCAATTAATCCTAACTTCCTTCTAAAGTTATCAGATATAAAGGAATGAGATGCCCCAGTATCAAATAATACATACGCAGGTTTTTCAAGTACAAAGACAGCACCTGCTAGCGTCTCATGCTGTTCAGGTTGAGCTGGGCCCTTCAGGCGAAGTTGTTCTCCGCTACCTTCTCCTTCTTCCATAATGGCATTCACATGTCCAGACCTTTTCTGACCTTGGTAAGGCGGTCCTCTGTTGGGTGGTCCCACCTGACGGTTGTTAGGTGCAGGTAGTTGGCGAGTCTGGTAGTTGATTGCCTGCTGCGGGCGGTACTGGTTATTATTGACCGGTTGGCGGTTGCTGCTCGGTGGCTGGGCGCATTCATTAGACTTGTGCCCAGGTTGATTGCAACGGTAACAGATTACTCCTCCTTGACTACATGGTCCCCAATGTCTCCTTCCACACCTCTGACAGTTTTGGCTGGCTCGAGAACCAACAAAGTTATTCCCCCTGGATGGCGGGGTTGGGTTCCTCTTAAAATTTGGCTGCCAATTACGATTGATAGGAACAGTAGTTGGAGCCTGCTTGTACTCCAGATTCTGGCTGATCGAGACTAGTAGCGCTCGGTGAAAGACTTCCCCATAGTTTGGCAATTGAAGACCAATTACAATTCCCGCTATCTCGGGCCTCAAGCCCTGTTCAAACCTGCGGGCTTTCCTCTCATCATCACCCACCAGATGTGGGGCATAACGAGACAGCTGATTGAATTTTCTCTCGTACTCTATCACCGAGAGAGTTCCCTGTCTTAGGTTGACGAATTCCTGTTCCTTCCGATCTCTTAGTACTCGTGGAAAGTACCTATCCAGCACTGCTTTCTTGAAATCTTCCCAAGTAAAGACCTGTCTGGCTTCTTCACTCATAGTCCGCTCATAGGACTCCCACCATTGGGCTGCATCCTCCATCAGTTGGAACTGGGCACAGGAGACTTTCTGTGCATCAGCCAGTGCCATATGTCGGAAAATACGTTCCATCCCGAATATCCACTCCTCGATTTCAAAGGGGTTCTCTCTTCCATTCAGCCTAGGTGGCTGTAGTCGTCGAAAGCGTCCGACAAAGTCGTTCATCCTGGGCGCTATTTGAGGAATAGGCCCATAAAGGGGTGGAGGAGGTGGTGGAACTTGCTGCTGGATGTAGTTTTGCAGGGAGATTAGAATTTCTCTCGCAATATTATTCCCTGGCGCGGCCTGCTGAGGCGGCTCAGGTTCAGCTTGAGGAGGTGGGTCCTGTTCCATAGGATCCACTGGTACAGGAATAGGATTAATGCGGGGTCGTCCACGTCTTCGGCCTGGTACCATTCTAAAGGTGTTTCTGAAGAGAAAAGAATAATATTGTTACAATATGTATAGGTGCGAGAAAACTATAAAAACATAACCGGATTAACCAAAATAACACAGCACTAGCACTGAAACACATGTGGTACGTAAATCACCGCAACGCATTGGGGCCCTCAATGGTACAGTGCTCACATTCGCACAGTACAATAGGAACCAGTGATATGTCATTGAGTAATAATCAGATAAAATATACGACAAATAATATGTAAAGCAAGTAAAGCACATTGACAAGCAGTGAGCACAAAATAAGTATTATATATATCTAAAAAGTTTTGGGGTTCTACAAAGTCAGTCTCCTCTCATTACGACTTAGAATACAAAAGACTTCTAGGTAATGCTAACGCATCGTATCCTCACATCATTGCGGATCACGAGCGACAAAAGGAGTGGGTTAAAGCTACGCTGCTATGGCCTATAAGGAAAACGACCACGCAATGACTACTACTATATGTCAAGCGGCTACCGCCTATGCTATATATATGCATCTACTACTACATGTCAAGTCAAATCTTAAACTAATCATCCACCCCTGACTCTGCAGAGGAATCTCCGTCCACAGGTGGCCCACCCTCGACCAGCTCGTCGACTGCTGGCTCCACTCCTGGGGGTGCAGCCTCATTGGGGCCGAGAGGTCCATCACCAGCTAATCCTCCTGCCACCCAGAGAGCAACGGCGTTATCCCGTTGTGCGATGGCCGCCCTCTGGTATAGGTCAGCTCTCTGAGTAGAGAAGAGGGAGTACTCTTCCTGAGTGACTGCGGTCGCCCTGGCTGCGTCAGCTGATAACTGTGCTAAGACAGCTTCCTCTCGAAGGATGTCTGATATGTCCATGTCGCCTCGGGCGAGTGCAGCGGCCTGGTAAGCCAACCCGCGGGTAGTGTCCGCATTCCGTATAACCCTTTGAACCTCCACCCAAAAAGCCTCTAAGTGAAGGTAGGGGCCGTCCTCAGCATCGTCCGTTCTCATGCGGTCTAGGAGCCCCGTAGCAATAGGGCGGAATACTTCAGCAACTCCGCCGATATACCTCGTCGCAGCAGCGAAATCCGACTCAACGTGGGGTTCGGGAGCAACCCTTGCTCTCTCACGTAGTCCTAGGAAGCGAGCCGTATACTCATCGATAGTCTCTAACTCTAGTTGCGCAACTCCTATGTACTCATCCACATCCATCTTATGGTCTCCTATAGGGAAAAGAAAGTTCTAGTCAAAATTTTAGTTCAAGAAAGGAAAGATGTAAAGTAAACACTTTAAAGCACGTAACTCAAGTAATCACGTAATATTATTTATGAAGTTCATAAAATTATTCAAGCATTCTTTATCAATTAACCGAGGTTCAGAAACAAATTAGACTAGATCCTGAAGCCTTCCCCTATAGCATGAATATCGTTTTGAGTTGTCGTAACCTTTTTGATTGTGTAATATTATGAAGTCAAATTGTTGTGAGTTCGTAGGACTTTAGACGACTTTTATGAAAATTTTACTGACGTACCTTTAAGGAGCTTGTGGACAGTAATCAGAGACACGTTTCCCCCGAGATATTTAATGTTGTTTACTATTCAAGTGATGAGAAATAATTTTAGTTTTGATGAAAAATCAAGGATTTGGTTTTGGGTCCGAAAGTTTTGAACCTAGGCTCTGATACCACCTGTAACGCCCCGAATCCATATATATTAATTATATAGAATTCGAGATGTTATTTGAGATCAAAATACCGAATTATAAAAAAAAAATTTGAAGAAAAGATAACATGAATAGATAATGAGTTTCATACTGTAGGAAGGTAGGGAGGAATATTATAAAAACGTATCACACTCTTATATATTTATATGTATAATAGTATAGAGAGTTTTAGTATTTCAAAACATTACATACTGAGTCTTAGGTACTGAATCACACGGAAATTTATATCGTCTTACAATGTATTGGCGATGACATTTATTTGAAAAATAGGGTGTAATATAAGCATCATAGTGTTCTAATTATCATTTTAAAAGAACAGGGAAACGTCGTGTCTTCTTCATCACTGTCCTTGCTCCCCGTACTCGAAATCTGCAAGGGGTTCGAAAAGTGGGGCGTGAGATTTGAATTCTCACGTATGGGTGATTTGCAACGTCATGGGATTGGTAAATCCGAAGTATATTAAGTTGTACTTATTAATAAAGCGTTTAATGTATTTAAGTAGTTGATATGTAAACATGGATAACGCATATCACAGAACAAGCAGATTCATGTAATAATTAATTGGGCATAACAAGTCTTACATCATACAATTGGCATATTACAAGTTGATTCACAGTAAGGGGACTAAACCCAAAATCATTTTTCACGTATCGTAAAAGATTTTCCTTGGACCACTTTCATACGACCATACTCGACTTGTTCCACTTTCCAAAACCTTACTTCTCCCAACCACTGACAAAATAGAATAACGCAAACCATCAATGGCCTTATTCCCAGTGCGCAACGTAGGCGTCTGACCCGGGGACCAGATCTGTTTGAATCAACAACCTTGATTCTGGGGGCGTCCTCGACAGCTCCCCGGAGGTTGGATTTAATACCCGTACCACAACTCCGTACTTACTGACTTCCGTCCTTTTATAAAACTGACATTTGAAAACGTGGAGGAAAAATCCTCAATTTGCAATCAAATTGATTCATGCTCACATACGCCCTTAATCATGCAACAGTGATTGATTTGAATAAAATAACAGGTATTTCGTATCACATATAATTATATCACATAATTCAAATAGTTATATGATAGGGATACATTTATGTTGGATTAATCGTTTTAGATTTGATTGGTCGAGTTCAGAGTATACCAGCACAACGTATTATAAGCAGATCGATCAACCGATCATCACCCACCTGATTGTTGGGAGTCCTGGAAGTGGTGTACAGACGAGTGGTCGAGTCTCTGGCGCGGAATCCCACTAGCACCGATTCCTAATATAAAGTTTATTTGATTAAAAGTTGATTTTTGATGAATTTAGGAAGAATTCGAGAGTTTGCATTACTAGAGACGAGAGGTTGGTGTCTTATATACTTTAAAAGGACTGGTTTAAGGTTCACACCCCATTTTGGTGAATACACCACCTCTAAAAATGATGGGTGTATTTTTGGAGTGTACTTACTGATTTTCTTGATTGTATGATTATTTATAAATCTACAAAACAAACCTTTAATTTCCTTTATTCTTTTGTAAAAACTTTTACTATTTTTAAAAAAAATATAACTTTAAATACTTTTCTTGAAAAGGATAAAAAGATAAGAAATTATAGAAATTTACACTAATAACATATGTTCTAAATTTAATGTCTTTCTTTCCTAAAATTTCACTTTCTTATTCTTAGAAGGTCATTGAATATAGTTATACTTTTATAAATAAAATCCTTTGAAAATTATTTCATTTAAAGAATAAATACTAAAATATTGTCATATATATATTTTTCTTCATTTTTAGTAGTACTTGATTTTAAAGAGATTTTAATAAAACTTAAAAGAATAATAACATTTTTCTATATTAATAGTATTATTAATGAGTTAACTCGTATCATTTTCAAAACAAAAGAGTACTATTATTTTCTACTAAACTGTTTTTCATTTGATACAACCGTTTAACCCGAGACAAGGGAGAAGACGAGTTTCCCTTTGTCTACGGATTTAAAACAAAAGTGTTTTAACAATTGAAATCATCAACCAATAGAAATTAACAATACTAATTTCCAAAACACTGTCCAACTAAACAGTGATACCATACATCTATAAGAATAATACTCATATAAGTAAAATACTAATGGTCAAAACTAATAACACTATATCACTAAAACAGTGATACTAAACCTTTACAAAAGATATACCAGTCCATTTGTGTTCGAAGGCCTCAAAATTCGAAGCATCCCAACACAAGAAAAAAAATCATCTACTGATAAACATTAACTCAAAACTCAAGAGGGTACAACCCAATTCAAGAACGTTGAACAATTTTTAACAGAAGAATGAAAGAAGATATCCAAGGTTCAAAAAAAAATGTCTTCGACTTCTTGTTTCTACGGTTCCGAATAGTCCCCCAAAAAGAAAAAAAAACAGAATTTACCAAAGGAAGAAAACGAAGGTAAAGCCCTTACGTTTCTTCGGGTTCGAGGTGGAAAATTGGGCAGCCTAACGGCGTGTCTTAGTATTTCCAGAAATCTTGGCAACGGGTTTTCGTCTCGGCGTCATTTGATCGGAAAAACGAAAGAGTTGGGTTACGGTTTTGAAGTCGAAATTTAAACGGAGTTAAAATTGAAAAGGGGAAAATTTATCTTACTGAAAGAAGAGAGAGATGACGGTTGTGGCTTCGTTCGGTGGTCAGGGGAGCGTCGATCGGTGAAGAGGCGTCGCTGGCTGGCTTCGCTGAGCTTCGGCGAGGAGGCGTCGCTGGTTGGCTTCGATCAGAGAAGGAGCGATCGGCGGCGGCTTCGGCTGAGCGGCATCCGTTGTCGATCGGAGAGGGGAGAGGAAGGCGTCACGGCTGGAGACGACGGCGGACGCAGAGAGAGAACGGAGCACGGCTTTCGGAAAGAGGGAGCGTGAGGCGACGCTTGCCGGAAAAAGGGGAGAGGCGGTGGCTTTGCGACGGCGCCTGGAGAGTGACGGCGGTGGTTGCGATCGGAGGAGTGAACCGAGAGAAGAGGAGAGAAGAGAGAGAAAACGCGTGGGTTTCTTTTTTTTTATTCTTGTAACTGATCTCTTGGGTATGGAAAGGGACACGGTATCTATATAGAGGATAAGTCCAAAATTTAAGAATTTTAATGAATTAATTTTAATTCCCTTAATTATCTTGTGGCCAAGAATTGAAGAAGCAATATTTCCATAGTATCTCTTGTATTTACTAAGGCATGTTTGGTTTGTGCAACTAAAATTTGAAACGAGTAAACAAAGTAGAATTTAAAATTTAATTAATTAATTAGTTATTTCAAAACATTGCAATTAATCTTAATAAATTATACGGGTCGAAAACCCCGATTTTAATTTAATTCACGAAGTTCCTTATTCGTTCGAAAGATTCGATTTCTTTCTACGAATTTTGAAATTTTGTAAGTAGGTATAAATTTAAATTACACGAAGCACACAAAATTAAATAAAAATTAAAATAATATATATATATATATATAAAAAAAAAGAGAAGGAAACAAAAAAGGTTTCTAAAAAGGGTATAGAACGGGACGGGGTGTTACATTATGAAACACAAATTCTACACATGATAATTTATTTAAATTATAATGTTTTCCATCATAATTGTAAAGCGTGATTCAATTGGATACATTTGTGAAAGATATCCATACGAATGAATAGGAAAGTTTAAATCTCCAAAATATTCAATGGTACATTAAAAAATTAAAAAAATTGAAAAGATACATTTACGTAATCTTATTCAAACACGGAGATGATTTTCGAAATTCACTATGTAGGACAAAAATAAAAAATATACTTTCTTAAAATATCATCATAATTATAAGCTTAAAAAAAAGTGGACACAATAGGCAATTTATTCAGAAATCTAAAATTGCATCTGATATTAAAATAGATTTAATGACATTATGAATACAAAAATTACTCTTTAAACAAAAAAAATTATATCTCCTTAACCCTATACAATAGTACAGATGATCTTCAAGATTGAAAGAAGAAAAAATACATCTTCATAATCCTATATGTTAAGAGTATAGCTATCAATTCATGCACATTGTTATTTTGGTTCGAATTTTGGAATGTTGAAACGGGTGTGGAAACATCAAAGCCAACACCAAGGAAAACGGTTATAACAGAAAATAATTATTAAGCCTGTTTGCTGGTTCGACTTTGTGAGCTTTGTTCTGAGCAGTTAGAGAACGGTTTGCAACATAATTTGGTTTGGCTTTGAAGCTGAGATGTCAAGCTAAAAGTTGGTTATGAAATTTAGTTACAACTAACTCTACATTACAAGATAAAGGGACACAAAGTGTGAAGATTAACACAAGTTCAATTTCAGTTTTCAGTTTCAGATTTTGCAAGTTTTGAGTTGCTATTCTTTAGCTCGATTCTCTGTAACTTTTCATCATCTCCATTGATCAATAAAAGCTTGAAGATCTCCTCAGTGGACGTAGACTTGTTGATAAGTCGAACCACTTAAAATCTTTGTCTCATCTTTCTTTTCTTTCTACACAAGCACATCAAGTTTCATTCATTCTTTAAGTTTAGTGTGTGAAGTAGTGTGATATAATTTTTCATCTATTCACAACAATTGGCGCCGTCTGTGGGAAGGAGAAGAAGAATCAGTTGGTGCAAGATGGCCTCGGGAAAGTTTGAGATAGAGAAGTTCACAGAGAAATCAGATTTTGGGCTATGGAAAGTAAAGATGAAGGCACTCTTAATTCATCAAGGCCTGTATGATGCCTTGAAGGATAAGTCAGAGATTTCATCCAGTTCAAAACCAGATGATCAGGCCAAGATGATGGCTAAAGCTCACAGTGCAGTAATTCTATGCCTTGGTGACAAGGCTTTGAGGGAAGTTAGCAAGGAAACAACAGCAAAAGGAGTAATGGACAAGCTAGAGAGCTTATACATGGTGAAATCTCTAGCAAATAGATTGTACATGAAACAGAAGTTGTATGGTTTCAAAATGGCAGAAGATAAGAACATCTTGGAACAGTTGGATGAGTTCAACAAGATCCTGGATGATCTTGAAAATATTGATGTTAAGATGGGAGATGAAGATAAGGCTCTTATCTTACTCAGTGCTCTTCCAAAATCTTATGATCACTTCAAGGACACTCTACTGTATGGAGGAAAAGAAGGCATCACTCTGGATGATGTTCAAATTGCTCTAAAGTCCAAGCTGTTACAGAAGGGAAATGATCATAAACAGGTCACAACAGGTGAAGGACTTACTGTAAAGGGAGGCCACAAGAAGAAGAACCAGTTCAAGAAGAAGCCAACTCCTGGAAATAAGAAGGCTGAGAAGAAAGCAGATACTTCTCAAGATTCAGAAGAAAAGAAGTGTTTCCACTATAAGGAAACTGGACATTTTAAGAAGCAGTGTCCAAAGTGGAAGGCATACATATCTAAGTTCAAGAACCATCCTGCAAATCAAAGTAATCAAGCAAATCAAGTGACTGATAAACAACCTGATGTTGGTTATGAATCTTCAGAAGCTCTGTCAATAACAACATCTGAGGTTGGGTCTGAGTGGGTTCTTGACTCAGGTTGTACATTTCATATGAGTCCTATAAGAGAGTGGTTTACAGATTTCAAGCATCAAAATGGTGGATCTGTGTTGTTGGGCAATGATCAATCTTGCAAGGTAAAAGGCACTGGATCAATTAGACTCAAGATGTTTGATGGCACAGTAAGGACTCTACTAAATGTCAGATATGTTCCAGAATTAAGAAGAAACCTCATATCTCTTGGTATGTTGGATTCCATGGGTTATAAGTTTCAGTCAGAAAAGGGTGAACTAACAGTATCAAGAAACTCTACTGCTGTGATGAAAGGTATAAGAAGGAATGATCTGTATTTCCTAAAGGGGAGCACAGTAACTGGTAGTTCTCATGTAGTAAAGGGCAGAGATAACACCCTTCTGTGGCATAAAAGATTGGCTCATGTGAGTGAAAGAGGTCTGCAAGAACTAGCCAAATAAAACCTGTTAGAAGGTGATGTCATTACAAAGCTGGAAATATGTGAGCATTGCATCTATGGAAAGACAAAGAGAATGAAGTTTAGCACCAGTACACATACAACAAAGGAGATCCTGGAGTATGCACATTCTGATCTATGGGGGCCTGCAAAGAATCTCACCAAAAGTGGAGGTAAGTACTTTATGTCAATCATTGATGACTTTTCCAGAAAAGTTTGGATTTATATTTTGAAAGCTAAGTCTGATGCACTGGATAAGTTTAAAGAGTGACTCACTGAAGTTGAGAACATAAGTGGAAAGAAGCTGAAGCATTTAAGAACAGATAATGGCTTAGAGTACTTATCTGAAGAATTCAATCAGTTTTGTAAGAATAGAGGGATTGTTAGACACAAAACTGTACCTGGCACTCCACAGCAGAATGGAATCGCAGAGAGGATGAATCAAACACTACTGGAAAGAGTTAGGTGCATGTTGAGTAGCTCTGGTTTGTCAAAGAGTTTCTGGGGTGAACTAGTTGTGAATGTTGCTTATCTGATAAACAGATGCCCATCCACAGCCTTGAAGTTCAAGACTCCAGAGGAGATATGGAGTGGTAGACCAACAAATTACAAAATGCTAAGGGTCATAGGATACCTTGCATATGCACACATCAAGCAAGACAAGTTGGATCCAAGAGCTGTCAAGTGTGTATTTATAGGTTACCCTCAGGGAGTAAAAGGATACAAGCTATGGTGCTTAGATTCTGGAAATCAAAAGTGCATCATCAGTAGAGATGTCACCTTTGATGAAGAAGTCATGCCACTAAAAGGGTCAGATTCTGGAGCATCAACTAGCAACACTCAAGGAGGAGGTACTCAGTTTGAGGTGGAGCACCC
Organism: Ballota nigra; assembly: GCA_947034835.1. Lineage (NCBI taxonomy): Eukaryota > Viridiplantae > Streptophyta > Magnoliopsida > Lamiales > Lamiaceae > Ballota > Ballota nigra. Next base: position 53,145,561 of record OX344730.1, on the reverse strand, counting down.
TGTGATACACACCATATTTGATACTCAAGAGGAAAATGAAGCAGGAAATTCAGAAAGTGATACAGATTACAACACTTATCAGCTTGCAAGGGACAGAGAAAGAAGGACCATACACCCCCCCTACTAGGTATGGTCAAACTGACTTAGTTTCATTTGCTTTATGCACAGCTCTTGAGGTGGAGGCTGTTGAGCCAAAGAACTATAAGGAGGCCATCAGCTGCAAAGACAAAGACAAATGGCTTGTAGCAATGGAACATGAGCTTCTATCCTTAAGTAAGAACAACACCTGGACCATTGTAAACAGGCCTAAGTCTCAGAAACTTGTAAGTTGTAAGTGGATTTATAAGAAGAAGCCAGAAACTATGAAAGGAGGTGGAGTTAGATACAAAACAAGACTTGTGGCAAGGGGGTTCTCACAGAAGGAAGGGATAGACTACAATGAAATCTTTTCTCCTGTGGTTAAGCACTGGTCAATAAGAATTCTACTTGCCTTAGTGGCTCAGTTTGATCTTGAGCTGCATCAGATGGATGTTACCACAGCTTTTTTACATGGTGATCTGGACAAAGACATATACATGAAAATTCCTGAAAGAGTAATGGTTGAAAACTCTGAATCCAAGGCTTGCTTACTAAATAAATCACTGTATGGACTGAAGCAAAGTCCAAGGCAGTGGTACTTGAGGTTTGATGAATACATAGTGTCATGTGGATTTTCAAGAAGCAGATATGACAGTTGTGTATACTTCAAGAAAGATGCATCCTCGTGCACTTATCTACTGTTGTATGTAGATGATATGCTGATAGCTTGTGAATCAATGGAGGGTATTGAATCTGCTAAAGCTATGTTAAGGTCAGAATTTGAAATGAAGGATCTGGGAGAAGCTAAGGTAATCCTTGGAATGGAGATCAAAAGGGACATAACCTCAAGTAAGGTAAAGCTAAGTCAGCCAACTTACTTGAGTAAGGTACTCAGAAGATACAATATGAACCAATGCAAAGATGTATCCACCCCAGTAAGGCAAAGTGATAAGCTATCTTTAAGACAGGAAGCAAAGTCACAAGCTGAGAAGTCAGAAATGAGCAAGGTGCCCTATGCCAGTGCTGTTGGAAGTCTTATGTACACCATGGTTTGCTGTAGGCCAGACCTAACCCATGCTATGAGCTTGGTCAGTAGATTCATGGGAAATCCAGGGAGGAAACACTGGGATTCTGTCAAATGGATCATGAGATATGTTCATGGAACAATGGAGAAAGGACTAATATACAGGAAATGTAAAGAAGAAGCTGATGCACTTAATGGTTTTGTGGATGCAGACTTTGCTGCAAACCTTGATACAAGAAGGTCACTCACTGGATATGTCTTCACTCTATATGGAACAGCAATCAGTTGGAGATCAACTCATCAATCCACAGTAGCTTTGTCAACAACAGAAGCTGAGTTTGTTGCATTGACAGAAGCTGTTAAGGAAAGCATGTGGCTAAAGGAAATCCTAAAAGAATTTGGCATAAATCAAAGAAGAGTTTCAGTCTATTGTGATAACCAAAGTGCAATACATTTGTCAAAGCACCTAGGCTATCATGAGAGAACCAAGCACATAGATGTAAAGATGTACTTTGTGAGAGATGTGATAAATAAAGGTATTGTAAAGGTTAAGAAGATCAAAACAGAAGAGAATCCTGCAGATTGTTTCACCAAGGCACTTTCAACTTCTAAGTTTGAGTTGTGTCTTGGTTTGGTTGGAATGAACTAAAGTCAAGAAGGAGAAAGCTGCTCTTAAGTTCAGAGCAGTGTTAAGGTGGAGTTCTTACAGCATGATGGTCAAGAATTGATGCTAAGGTGGAGATTTGTTAAGAGTATAGCTATCAATTCATGCACATTGTTATTTTGGTTCGAATTTTGGAATGTTGAAACGGGTGTGGAAACATCAAAGCCAACACCAAGGAAAACGGTTATAACAGAAAACAGTTATTAAGACTGTTTGCTGGTTCGACTTTGTGAGCTTTGTTCCGAGCAGTTAGAGAACGGTTTGCAACAGAATGTGGTTTGGCTTTGAAGCTGAGATGTCAAGCTAAAAGTTGGTTATGAAATTCAGTTACAACTAACTCTACATTACAAGATAAAGGGACACAAAGTGTGAAGATTAACACAAGTTCAATTTCAGTTTTCAGTTTCAGATTTTGCAAGTTTTGAGTTGCTATTCTTTAGCTCGATTCTCTGTAACTTTTCATCATCTCCATTGATCAATAAAAGCTTGAAGATCTCCTCAGTGGACGTAGACTTGTTGATAAGTCGGACCACTTAAAATCCTTATCTCGTCTTTCTTTTCTTTCTACACAAGCACATCAAGTTTCATTCATTCTTTAAGTTTAGTGTGTGAAGTAGTGTGATATAATTTTTCATCTATTCACAATACTATACAATAGTATAGACGATCTTTAAGATTGAAAGACGACGTACAAACAAACATTATACGTGTATCTTAGTATGATTACTTTACATCTTGAAAAATGAAAAACCCTAAACCTGCAAACCAAAAAACAATTATATTAGTTTGAATCATCACATAAATTGTACCACAGAAAATGAAGAAGGAAGTTTGTGATCATTAGAAGAAAAATGAAATAAAAGTTAGTATGAATCTCTTTCATTCATAATATTAACATGATTAGTAAATAATTGTCGAAGCCTGCAAAAAAAAAATTAAGAATATTAGTAAAGCATGGAAGAAATAATAGTATTAGCATAAAAAGAATATGAAGCCTGCAAAAGAATAAGAATATGAGAAGAAAATACCGTAAAACAAAACATGACTTATGTTTGAGAAGAAAAAAGATGAATGAGAGCAATATGAGATCACACAATAATTCAGGAAATTTATAGAAAAATATGGATGAAATAAACGGTTAAGATTAAAAATACGAAATGAACGACTTAGATGAGAAGTAGACAACTGACTCAATAAGATGCAAAGGATTTTGAAATATAGGCCAAACAAACATGTCACATAGGCATAGAATGCTTCCTCTATATAAAAGTATGGATAGATTTTACTAAGTAGAATTATTTTAATGATATTTTTATAATTGAGTATTAATAATAATATTATTAGGGTAAATATGTTGGGGTTAGAAGATAATATTATATAAATGAAAATAAATGATGATATTTTTGAAAAATAATCATTTCTCAATATGTGGAATACATAAACTCTTGTGTTATGGAAGAAATCATTATTCCACATTATTGGGAATCACAATTCCATGTGGAATCACTATCCCATTTTAAAAAACATATCAATCATGGTATTTGGAATAAATTAAGGATTGAACATTTCATTCTCTATCTATTCCATCATACCAATCATGCCCTGATAGTTTTCTATATCATTTTACACGAGTCAACCCACTAGCCCATTTAATTTTTAGAATATAATTTAGGGTTAATTGCAAATAAAATCACGGTCTTTTCGCTAATTGCAATTTAATCTAAACTTCTAAATCGTTGCAAATATAACTTCAACTTTAAATTTGTTAGCAATTTTAACCAAATGACAAATATCAATCCGCCCGAAAATTGTCCGAAAATTTATATCGTGTAGTAATTTGTTAGCAATTTTTTTGGACAATAAAAAATTTATTTGTTGGTTCGAATTGCAACCAAATGTTAAGTTGGAGTATTGTTTGCAAAGATTCAAAAGTTTATATTAGATTGTAATTTGCGAAAAAAATTGTGATTTTATTTGCAATTAACCCTATAATTTAATATAATTATATGATAATTTTACTAATAATTTATTTTTATTGATCTATATATTTTAGATGAAATGAGTTAAAATATAGTAGTATCTTATTCATAAATTATATTATTATATATCTTTTGATTTTATATGGTGCATTTAAATTTCATTATGTTGTATGGAGTAAGTATTTTGAACTTTAAATTAATTTTTCTTTTTGGTTTTTATTTCATAGCCAAAGTGTGACTCGTTAAACCCGCTAAAGTTAGAGTTGGGTTTCTACTATTGGTGGTTCGTTTAAAGTGAACTGGTAAGACCTTAACCCGTTTAGTCCGTGATCATACCCTAAATGGGTTAGGACTAGACTGTTTAACATCTCTATTACTCCCTCCGTCCACGAAAAGTATGTTCATTTGTTTGCACGTGGTTTAATACAATTTGTTGGAGGGTATTTAGAAGTTTTGTGAGGTCCGTTTATAAATAATTTTTTATTTATGGTGAGTATACATAGAAACGTTATCATAAACAATTACTTTATTCATAAACGGGTCTCACAATACCCCATAATACCTCCGACATATTGCATTAAACCACGTATAAACAAGAGAACATACTTTTTGTGGACGGAGGGAGTATTTACTATCTAATAGGAGAAAGAGAAATTCTATAGACCTAATTCATGATGAAAATGGAGATTGAATCGCACAATTCAAGTGCATTTTTAAATAATATTAGTTGTTTTCATTGAATAATTGCAATTATTTTTACTAAATAGTAGCAATTGGACAAATGCGATTTTTAAGTGCAATTAATTGCAATTGTTTAGTGAAAACATTGATACTATTTAAAATGAACTTGAATTGCAAGGTGCACCCAATTAATACAAAACCTTCGCATGTAATTTTTTCCCATAAAAGGTAGTAGTATGTTTTTTGTTTTTTAGGTCATAAAAACAATTAATTAATAATTTAACTAATTTATGATATAGTTAAATTTATCCTTTTTGATTTAAAACTCATTAAATACTTAACACATTGTTCACACAAAAATTGCCACATCTTTTCTTTAACCAATAAAAATAATACACATAATTTTTTATTAAATAAACCAACTCAACAAAATAATAACATATAAATTAATCACACTAATTCTATTCACGATACTTCATCAAAATTAACAAAAAAAAAAAAAAAAGGCACATAAGAAAAACTTCCAACTCAAGAGTTGCATTGGACTTCAATTTGTGTGAATACGAGTTTACATGAAATCGATTTTTTTAAATATCATTGTTATGTATACACACTATTACTATCTTAAAAATCAAATTTTATTTTATATAGTGATAGTTAATATGTATAATAGTTACAGTGTGCATACATCACAATGATACTTGAAAAATAAAATTCACGTAAACTCGAGTTTAAGCCTATAATAATGGCTATTGCTTCTTCCGAATCAAGTGGAGCATGCACGAAGTAGTCAGATGTTTCCTCTATTCTTTTCCCAAATGCATCTAGGTCATCTTGGATCGATATTCTGGTGTCCTAGGCGTAGAGGGTTATACCAATCCATCACAAACTTGGTGGTTCCAAATTGATCATATCTTTGTAGCAACTGATTTTTTTTAAAATAAAAAATACACGAGAAAAGCAATTTGAATTGTTGATTAATCGACATGGATGACTTATAGCCAATAGTTCATTATCTAATGGATCCATGAGGTAGTTCAGCTGCGACTCCTCCTATACAAAAAAAAAAAGTTAAGCATCATGTGTGATACCCTCTGCGACCTGAACAGCAACAGTCCCTTGGCCAAAATAAGTTATTTTAGCCCTTATAAAAATAAAACTGATTAACAGACCTATTTGTGTGTACTATACTAGTGTTAAACCCGCGATTTTCGCAGAGATGTACATAAAATTTATGTAAAATTATTGATCTTTTTTTTTAGTTTTATAAATGTTGTTACTATTATTATTTTACTTATTCAATATTTTTAATGTATTTTTAAAAATGTTAGTTAATAATTCTATTCCAAGGACAATAAACTATATATTCATGACATTTATTATTAATCAAATGTTTAGAAAGCAATACTTACAAATTGCGGAAGATCTCCCTATAAACAACATTTGTTGCATATTTGGATGAATTTCTTTTAGAATCAAGTGACAAATTTTCAATCCTCTACTCGATCTAACTCTGGATACTGCAACATTAAGTTGACCATGAGTAAAAAAATAGGCTTGAGAAGATACAATCCAACAGTAGAAAGTGATTGTCCTTGACTTTTATTTATTGTCATGGCAAAACACAATAGAATTGAAAATTATCCTTCTAAAATTCACCGGCATTGTAGGATCAAAATTTGTCAATGTCATTCTTGGGATAAACACTTTATTTCAATAATCCTTCCAGATATTATTTCAGCCTCGAAATTGTGGTTGCCAAGTTTGGTAACAATCAATTTTGTTCCATTGCACAAACCGGATTTGTGATCAATATTTCTTAGTAACATTATAGGCATTCCTTCTTTCAAGATCAGATGGTGATTTGGTATTCCAGAACACCTAATATAATTTAAAAATTCAATTGTAACCATTTGTCCACTACCTCCTTCTCGAAATTCAGAGCACAAACACTATCTGAGCTTAAGTATACTTTAGTATCACACCTTGAATCATATGTAGAATCGTATCATTTATATACTCCACATCTCAATGCGTAGGTGCAAGTATTGCTCTATCCTCAAAGTATTTATATGTCCTTAAATATCAATTAGGGATGGATAAATACTTTCTATTATAGATGCAATTGGATCACCGACATCATAAATCAAATTATCTTCTGGAATCTTAATCTCAACGAAATCATCTTGTCTATTTCCAATTTTTCTATCACCAACTTTCAAAATCCACCTCGAAAAGTTAACTATATCAACATCAAATGAGGACGTATTGAGATCAGAACTTTGTATTCTCATGTTCTTTGTCAATCTTGAAACCTTAAAATTGAAAATAAATTAAATGTATTTAGTTTTTCAATAATTAATTATTTAAAAATATTATTATTTAATAAAAGATACAGAAAATACCTTGCAATGATCCCACAAATATGAAGTATTTATAGTTGAATGCACAATATCCTCTCGACTTTCTTTTAGTATAACAGGAAGTATCTGTCCGAAATCTCCTCCAAACACAACGATTTTACCACCAAAAGGCATATCATTCATGGTTTCATTTGGAGATCTAATAATATCCCTCGAGCCTCCAAAGCTTCAAAGTTATATTTGTTAATCATTGGTGCATCATCCCATATAATAAGTTTTCTCTTCAATAATAGTTCGAACAAATGTGTTTCCGACTTTATGTTACACATGGAGGTCTCATCAATATTAAGTGGTTTTATATGCATCATACCAAAGAATCTCAATTCTTAAAAATAAGTCAACAACACATGAAATATATAAATTATAAACTCTTAATTGTAAAACATTAGTTTTCCATGATAATAAATATAGGTTGAAAGTTATGATTTAAATTTCACGTGTCATTTGATTTATAGACCACCACATACTCCTATATATGATTATATCTTTCAAAAGAGTTCTTTGTCATAACTCTATTCAACCTAGCTTTATTATATTAGATGTATTGTATTAGTATGATACTAAGAAAAGAGAATTTATTAAAAAAATTGATTATAAAAATTTCATTAAACATCTATAATAATTAAAACATTACAATACTAACAGATTGTCAAACAAAAAAATACCACTACAATGAAAGCAAGGGGAGTCTGCCCTTAAAATTGCTATTATATACACCTTTTTCCTAAATCATTATTTCGTTAAAAAGAAAAATAGAAATTTAATTATAAAATAACAGCTTAGACTATGACAAATTATTCTTATGTGAGTCTTTTCTATAAAGTTTTACTCAACAGGGAGGTGAAAAATATAAATAAACACCATTATAAGTTGAAGTTTTAACTGAAAAATATCTAAATACAAATATTTATCTTCTTATATATGGAGAAACCTTAAAAATATTACCTTATACATTTTGATGTAAAAAAACGTCAAGCACAATTCCTATATGAAAAATATATTAAATGTATGTTAAAAAAAATTTATGTACTAATTGCTAAAAATGTTCACTAAAAGGTAATATTTTTTTTTCTAAATACATTCAACAATGTCACTTTAGAAAAAAACTCATAGTAAGAATATCGAGAACCTAACTTAATATTATATATGCATCATATGAAAAGTATTCGTAGCTTCATATGAAGCTTCAAGCATTAAAAAAAAATTGTTTATTGTATATGCATCTTATGAAAAATCACACGTCTTAAAAGTAAGTCAATCACACATGATATATATAAATTATAATCTCTTAATTGCAAAAAATTAGTTTTCAATGGTAATAAATATAGGTTGAAAATCACGATCTAAAATTTCACATGTCATTTGGTTTGTAGATTACCACATATTCATAGGAATAAATATATCTTTCAAAAGAGCTACTTGTCATAACTTTATTCAACCTGGTTTCATTATATTGGATACGATGTATTAATAAGTGTAAGAAATTAAGAAAAAAAATTTTATTAAAAAAACTTAGAACATAAAAATTGAGTACAACTATATATAATAATTAATAAGAAAAAATATTTTATTAAAAAATCTTAGAACATAAAAATTGAGTACAACTATATATAATAATTAAGATATTTCAAAACTAAAATATTGTCAAACAAAAAAGACACCACTTCAATAAAAGCAGGTGGAGTATGTGTCTTTAAAAGTGTTCACGTTACACTTTTTTTCTAACCCACTATTTTGTAAAAAGAAGAATTTCAAAATTTTAATTAAAAAATAACTTAAATTATGATAATACATGTCTCTTCTTACCTGAGTGTTATATAAAGAGGCTTATTCAATACGGAGGAGGAAAATATTAGAACAAATAAATACCATTAAAAGTTGAATTTTATCTGAATGAAAAGAAAAATCTAAATACAAAGATTTATCTTCCTTAAACCTAGAGATGCCTAAAAAACATTACCTTATGCATCTTGGTGCAAACAACATCAAACACAATTTATAAATGAGAATATTATATATACTGGAGTTTTTTTATCTACTAATTGCTACAAATGTTCACTAAGAGGTAATATTTTTTCTAAAGACTTTCAATAATTTTACTTTAGAAAAAACTCATATAGTAAGAATATTGAGAACCTAACTTGATATATGTATTTGTAGCTTCGTGTGAGGCCTCAATCATTAGAACAAAGTTTAATTTTTTTTATTTTATATGCATCGTATCAATAATCTCATGTCTTAAAAATAAGTTAACCACACATGAAATATAAATTATAAACTTTTAATTGTGTAATATTAGTTTTACATGATAATATATATATTGAAAAATATAAATGTCATTTAGTGTGTAGACCACAACGTACTCATAGAAATGATATTATCTCTTAGTGAACATTTGTAGCAATTAGTAGATAAAAAATTTAGCATATCTATATTGTTAAATATATAAATTATAAACTCTTAATTGTAAAATATTAGTTTTCCATGATAATGAATATAAGTTGAAAATTATGATTTTAAAATTTACATGCCATTTAGTGTGTAGACCATTATGTACTTATGGGAATCATATTACCTCTTAGTGAACATTTGCTGCAATTAGTAAATAAAAACTCTAGCAAATATAATTTTCTCATGACATATATAAATTACAAACTTTTAATTGTAAAACATTAGTTTTCATGGTAATAAATATATGTTGAAATCATAATATAATTCATTAAGATTAGTATTAGTATTAGTATATAGAGGACTAATATAATACAAATTTTGTTTCTATTTAAAATATGATATATATATATATATATATATATATATATATATATATATATATATATACATATATACTATTAAGGGGCATCTCAATTCTTGAGATGTAAACCCAAATTTTGTATTTAAATTGAAGTGGGGTTATGTGTGTGATTTATGAGAACAAATGAAATGGAAGAACATTGGTAAATCATGCCATGAAATATAGTTTGTAAGATCTTGTGAGAAAATTGTGTTCAAGGGAAGGAAAGCTTCCGGTTGGTGCAGTTAAGACAGTGATCAACAACATTTCGTGCGTATCCCATGTTACGTAGGAGTAATCGAATCCTGCAGCAAGTTATGGTTTAGGCACCTAGCCCAAGGCCGGTAGAATATAGAGTTTTTCACTGGAAGGTAGAGCCTAAGATTCCTTTATCAACCGAAAGACAAACTGATCCACATTGCCAGTGCAGATATAAACAAGAGTCGATTCAATCGGAAGGTTTGAAGAAGAAATACAGGACATCTACGACCTGATAAGCATATCGGGTCATTCAAAAGCCTACAAACTTACAGCATTCGATGATATACAAAACCCTTTTTTGCTTTCCTTTTCGTCCGTTTCCTTTACCTCATTATCAGCAGAAGCAAACAGATTAACCGAAATGCTGGTTAATTTTTTTGGACTCAATCTTCTTCGAGGAACCCTTGATTGTTTTGGAGCATTTGGGGCTTCAATCTCTATGGATCCGTTGAAAAAATCCACATTTTGGAACCCCCCAGTCTTCTTAGGTGTGTTGATAGCAAAATGGGATTCCTTGGCAGCCAAAGTCTGTTTTAATCAAACCACACCAAATTAATAAGTCTAATTCAACATAATTTATATGGAATTGATTGAATTTAATCAAATAGATGATGTTAAAGCTTACCGCTTCTTTGATTGTTTTCGAAATTACAAGCAACTTTTTCAGATCATTATGTTCCACACAACAGAGTATCCTATTGTGTAAAGGAAACAATCACATGTCAATTAGATCATCATGAACAAAAAAGCATTTACCAATTCATCATTAAAATCAAAATTCAAAACGATAGGAAATAGAAGAAAAACTAAGCAAACTGAATCCTGAGAACACTGCCTCTTCAAAGGTGTGGGATGATGTTATACCTCATGAAAGTCAGTTGTTGTACCAATTGGTGTTGCTAGCTTCTTATAGTTGTTCATTATTCAGATTGCTCATCAATTTCACCTAAGATAAAGCACCTGATCAAGATATGTAACAAGAAATGCGCAAATTGTTCGTCCTTCATCATTTTTGACATAGTGTCTTGAAAATAAACTAATTTATGAAGAAAATTCATGTTAGCTTAACTATTAAAGTTTCCAAGAGAGAGAGAGAGTGTTGCAAAATGAAAAAGAAACAAGAAAAATTTCATATCCTAGTTGATAAATGATTTCACATCCAGGTTGATACGTGAACATTAACAAATTATCAAACCAGGTCAGGAGAATATAATTAGTTACAGGAGCAATGGTGGTGACAGTTCCATAAAGTATGGATAGAACAACAATATTAAAAGAAAAATTCCCTCATTTATTGCTGCCTTAAATCAAGTTGATACACAAAGTTGATTTGAATCATCCAACCAAGGGAAATCATGGTAAAAATCTGAAGATAAAGTGTACGGAAAGATCCGAAATGATGAAAAGCTAGAATAAAAAATGGTTCTTAATAATTATGATTTATCAAACAATTGGTGAGCATATGCATGTACAATAAGCCTAATTCATCAACATAGACTTACCAAAGGCAGAGCACACAATATTAGACAGAGCTGAGTAAAAATAGTGAGCGAGCGAGATCTCCACCAAACAGCAATTTCTGCAAGAGCATGACAAAGAAGATGAGACAAATGTGAGTTAACAAATGTAGAAGCTTTTTAGTAATGCATTTACTTGGTTCTGTAAATCAGCTTGTTGGGAAATTGTATAGACTTAAGTTTTGATTAAGATGCCAAAATGTTCCTCCTAAATTGTTTGTAAGTAAAATATTCAGTAGAGTTAGTGGTTAGTTAATCAGTTCATTTGTTAGGGAACTGAAGTGCAGTTAGTAATTTCTATAGTGTATTAAAGAATGAAGTCTGTTGAAGCTAAAGTCCGCTGAAGACGAAGTCCAATGAAGACAAGTGTTCTGAGAAATAGTCTAAGTCTTGAATGTTTTCTAAGTGCATTCTCACTAAGACTAAAACCATCAGGAGAGGACCAAGATCCACTGATGAGAACTAACAAAGCACATTTAATGCTAAACATATTAAAAGTTGTTAGTTAATCTGGTTGGAATAAGGCAAAACGAATTTCAGTGAAGCTTACAATAAATGAAGGAATAAGAAGGTTCTCTCAGAGGAGTTCCACCTTAAAGCAAGACAAGAAACTGGGCAAGCAGACTGAAGGTCCAATGAGAAGATGACACGTCAGTGTACTTTACTGACAGCCGACCTGCTCCAGACTGACAAGTACCAAAAGTCTTTCCCTAGCAATCTACAGAAAGTTGGTGAACAGGCATGGTCTTTCAGCCATTTCTTGACAAGACTTAAAGCTTCAAATAGAGCCGTTTGAGCCAATCAGATACAAGAAGACTTACTTGAGAAGATTCAAATCCAACGAGAAGATTTTCAAGGAAGCCTATAAATACAGAAGGACGTGCTCATTTCTATGCACGGGAAACTCACAAGATCAAAGCTATCTCTACATTCATAACTATCTAGAAGCACTCGAAATTATCATTGTTTCCCAAGTGTTTCACATCTGTAGAGAGCCTAACAAACCTTCTGTAACCAAGCTTAAAAGCTATATCCAAATCTTAGAAAGAGATAATCCATCCTAAGCCTTGAAGCTACACTGTAAGGATTATCTCACAATTAGTTGGAACCAAAACCCTACTCAGTTGTTTAGGTTGAGAGTTATAGTTAAGTGGTGTTAGTAAGCTGATTTTGTATCAGTCTGAAAGCTGGTTTGTTTTGGGAACTAGGACCTGGAATATCCTCGTGATCAATCATCCTAAGAGAGGATTAGTTGATCAGTGCACCTTGGCACTATAAAACAAGGAATTCCAAGTGAAAGGAATTATCCTATTTGATCAGGACAGTGGACGTAGGAGATTCATCTCTGAACCACTCTATACCTTGTGTACTTGCTTTCTGCTATTTCCTAAGTATGTGTTTACTCACTCAAAGTTTATCAAGTAAAATGAGTTTTCTAAAGGGCTCACTAATCCGCAGTTGAAAGCTAATTAGATAGTAGTTCAATTGAAAGTCTTGAGCTTTCAGTGGAGGTATTATCTCAGTAAGCTTTCACAAGTAACTCTCAGCAGACTTAATATCCACTGACGAGTTACTCTCTGAAGTCACCTGATAAGTTTTCAAGAAGTTTTAATTTGTAACCACAGGTGTATCCCCCCCCCATACACCTGTTTGCTCGTTTCAGGACCAACAATTGGTATCAGAGCAGTGGTTCAAAAGACCATTGTTCTAAGTATACCTTTTGCTTAAAGGTATTTTCAAGGTCATCTGAATTGATCTCTTGATAAACTTGTTTATATACTATGGCTGACAATGCAGCTAGGGTAGCACCACCAGTAGAGAACAACATGAGTGTTAATCCCTGAACCATATGTCTCGTCACAAGCTTCCACAGTTCTCAGTGGAAAACTATGACTTCTGGAAGATCAGAATGAGAGCTCATCTTGCCTGTGTGCATGATGAAATGCTAAGGGTTATTACTAAAGGTCCATTTATTTTTATGACACCTAACCCTAGAACCACAGCTGAGACTATTGCAGATCCAAGGGAAGAATGGCCCAAGGATGAAGACAACTTCACTGCAGATGAAAGGAGGAGAAACAACCTCAACTTCATAGCCATGAACATTCTCTACACCACCATTCCAGATTCTGTAATGGGAAGAGTGATCCGCTGCAAGACTGCAAAGGAACTATGGGACACTCTTGCTCTCATATGTGAAGGAACTGACAAGATAAAGGAGAACAAGCTTTCAGTAGCTGTTCAAAAGTATGAGCAGTTCACCATGGAGGCCACTGAGACAATTGACCAGCTTGATGAGAGGTTCACTGACATCATGAATGAAATAAACTCTCTGGGAAAAGTCTATACCAAAAGAGAAGTTGCCTTAAAAATCCTGAGAGGTCTAACCTCAAGATGGGATGTGTACTCTGTGATGATGCAGAATACCAAGGATCTATCCAGCATGTCTATGCAACAGGTATTCTCTGAACTTAAGGCTTATGAGTTTGATCTGAACAGAAAAAGGGCTCCTGATGAGACCTCAGCTGAGAAGGGATTTGCCTTCAAAGCTAAGGAGACTGAGCCAAAATCCCCAAAGCCCCAGAAGAGTACAAAGGCAAGAAAATCTCAAAGTAAGGCTGAGATGCAGGAGGATCTCAGCCTGATGGCTAGAAGGTTTGAGAAACTTAACAGCCGCTTTGGCAAATATAAGAGATTTTACAGGGATAACAGAGAAGGAAGAAGTTATCCACAAAAAGACACCAGAGAGGGTGAGAAAAGCTCAACTGAGCTGGAAAAGAGAAAAGATTACAAGAACTATAACAGAGGTGAAGGATCATCATCAAAGACCAAGGAGTCTACTGAGGAAAGGAATGATGATGCCAATAGATGCTTCCAGTGCAAGAAGGTTGGACATTTTCAATATGATTGTCCTCAACTGAGCACAAAGGAGGGGAAAGAAAGGCAAGCCAAGAGAGACAGGAGATATGGAGAGAGGAAAGCCATGGTGGCTGAGGATGTTGATGAAGATATGGAGTCATCTGATGGACTGTTCTCAGATAGCAGTGAAGATGACATGTGTCTCATGGCAAGGGAAGAACCAGAGGTACAATCTAAACCATCCATTTCTCTAGAGCACTCACCTGAGCTAAGCTCAGAGTCAACTGAGGAACTTAATCTTCAGTCCGCTTTGGAACAATTGATGATTGATTTCTCAAGGTTGCAAGAAGCAAGTTTTTGTCTCCAAGATGAAAACAAAAATCTCCTGGGAGAAAACACTAAGTTAATTGAGTCTGGGAATTAGGCAGATCTTAACTCAGCTAAGTCTACCATTGAATTGACAAAAGAGGTTGAAACCCTCAAGAGTCAAGGAAATGACAAAGATCAACTGATAAAAGATCTTACTGAATCTAAGACAAGGTTAACAGAAGAGAATTTGAAATTGGTAAGCCAAGTAAAGAAATCTCTCCTGAAAATTGATGTCTTACAAAAATCTGAAGAGACTTTGTTAACCAATTTCAACAAACCAATTTTGGATAAGGGAAAAAGACCTCTAAGACATAAGAGAATTTCAACAAAAATTGATGCTATCAACAAACCCTCTCTTGCCATAGAGGAGATTCAAAACCTTCAAATCAATCCTAATAACAAATGTGGGATAGGCTTTATTCCAAAACCTTCAGAAGGTCCTCTGAGTGTTGCTTCTTCAAGTGGTACAAAGAGAGTTTTTGTTAAGTCTGTGACCTTTCAACCACAGATTTTGGATAAGGGAAAAAGACCAGCTGAGGTCCAACAAAAGAGAAGTCAAACTGAGCCAAAACCAAATGGAAAGGCTCAGGTGACTAATCAGAATAGATCTCAGCAGAGGTACTATCAGCCGAGGTCTTCACAGATGAAGCAACCTCGGCTGAAAGCACCCAGGCATGAGCGTTCCTCAAGGAATGACTCATACAGAAGACCTATTCCTTTTATGCCTAAAGGAAAAGGCCCTTTATACCCTTATCAACAAAAACTCAGGCCATATGCACCCAAGCTTAAAAGAAAGAATGTAAAGAAGGTTCCTATTCCTTCAAAGGCTGACACCCATAGAAAGTTTACTCCCAAGGCACCTAGGGAGATAACAATCTATGTAGATGTTTATGGAAGACAAATTAGCCACTCTAAAGTGATTAGAACAGTGAGAAAAATTTGGATTCTGAAAGGTACAGCTAACCTGGTAGGACCCAACACCAAATGAGTACCTAAAACTTGATTGTATTCGCAGGGCTCAGTGGATCTCAACAAAGGAGAAGCACTAAAATCTTCAGTTTGGTACTTGGACAGTGGATATTCCAGGCACATGACTGGTAACAAAGATCTCCTGACAGAATTTGTTGAGAAAGAAGGTCCACAGGTCACCTTTGGTGACAATTCACAAGGAGCCACAAAAGGTTATGGTACCTTGATTATTGGCTCAGTAAGAGTAAGCAATGTATCCTATGTCAGTGTACTTAAGCATAATCTTTTGTCCATAAGTCAGTTTTGTGATAAAGGATACAGTGTTGAATTTTCTTGTAACCTGTGTTTTGTCAAGAATATATCTTCACAGCAAGTACTACTAACTGGGTCAAGGAAAGGAAATGTCTATCTTGCAGATTGGAAGTCTTGCACACCAAATGCATGTCTTATTGCAAAAACCTCAACTGATACAAATTGGCTGTGGCACAAAAGACTAAGTCATCTGAACTTCAAGATGATGAACAGGATAGCAAGACATGGATTGGTAGAAGGAATGCCAAATGAAGTATACAACAAAGAACATATATGTAAAGCCTGTCAGGAGGAAAAGCAAGTGAAAGCATCTTTCAAAAGCAAAGTAGCAACCTATACTGACAGAGTACTTCAACTGTTACATATGGACCTATTTGGTCCTATAACCCCTGTAAGTATCAATGGGAGAAAATATACACTGGTTGTTGTTGATGATTTCTCCAGGTACACATGGGTGATATTCCTAGCAAGCAAGAAGGAGACTCAACTGAGGCTGCCAGAGCTCCTGAAGAGAGTTAGCAATGAAAAGAGCCTGAATATTGTAAAGATTAGATCAGATAAGGGCACTGAATTCATTAACTCTATTATATCTGATTTCTGCAAAGAATTAGGCATTGCACATGAGACCTCAGCTGTAAGGACTCCACAACAAAATGGAGTAGCTGAAAGAAGAAATAGGACTCTCAAGGGGGCAGCAAGGACAATGCTTGCAGAAGCTCAAGTTCCTAAAAGATTTTGGGCTGAAGCTATTAACACTGCCTGTCACACTCAAAATAGATCCATGGTAACCAAACATCAAGGAAAAACTCCATATAAGTTATGGAATGGCAGAAAGCCACAGGTATCTTACTTTCATATCTTTGGTTGCAAGTGTTTCATTCACAACAATGAGAAAACTCAACTGAAAGCTTTTGACAGCAAAGCTGATGAAGGAATTTTCTTAGAATATTCCCAAATCAGTAGAGCCTTCAGAGTTTACAATTGTAGAACTCTTGTTGTGGAAGAAACACCTCTTGTGGTCTTTGATGAATCTACTTTTGAGTCCAGGAGTAAGGAGAATGAGGGAGTGATAAGTCAAAGACTAACTAGACTGAGTATCAAGTCTAAAGGCTATCCTGAGAATTGTGTTGATACATACATCCCAACCTGGGATAACTTCAATGATCAACAATTCAAGGAGGATACTCAAAATCAGACCACTTCTCAAAGCTCACCTGAAAGCTCTCCTGAACAAGCTACTGAACTGATGAACATTATCCCAGTTCAAGAGGTAAGAGGTGTCAATGAAGATGTGGTCACAGCTGAGATATCCACTGAACCCATCATTCAAGGGGAAACCAATGAGATTACCATTGAGAATGAGAATACCTTGGATGATGACTCAGGACTTCAACCCTTTGTCTTATTTCCTAAATTTAATTTTATTCCTATATCTAGTGACTCAACTTCAGCAGAGTTAAACTCTACTGAAGGGCATCAGCCTAGGAGGACATGGCTCTCAGATCACCCTATTGAGCAAATCCTAGGTGATCCTACCTTAGGAGTCAAAACTAGAAGTTTTCATGGAGAAAGTGCTTTGTTTTGCTGTTTCTTATCTAACCAGGAACCAGGTTCAATTGAAGAAGCACTTAAAGACTCAAACTGGATCATTGCTATGCAAGAAGAGCTCAACCAGTTCACAAGGAATCAAGTATGGGAGTTGGTGGACAGACCATATCACTGCAATGTGATAGGAACCAAGTGGGTATTCAAGAACAAGAAGGATGAAAATGATATCATAGTCAGAAACAAAGCCAGACTAGTTGCAAAGGGCTATTCTCAAGTTGAAGGCTTTGATTATGATGAAACTTTTGCCCCAGTAGCCAGATTGGAGGCAATAAGGTTATTCCTTGCATATGCTGCTCACAAGAAATTCAAGGTATATCAGATGGATGTTAAGAGTGCCTTCTTAAATGGAGTACTCAATGAAGAAGTCTATGTGGAGCAACCCCCAGGTTTTGAAGAAAGCCACAAAGTATATAGACTGAGAAAAGCTCTATATGGACTGAAACAGGCTCCAAGAGCTTGGTATGATACTTTGTCACAATTCCTTTTGGATCATGGTTTTATCAAAGGAAGAGTAGATAGAACTCTCTTCAGGATCACAAAAGGAGAGGACACCTTGCTAGTTCAAATCTATGTGGATGATATCATTTTTGGTTGTCCTAACCAAGTCCTCTGTGAAAAATTTTCTCAACTGATGAAGGGAAAATTTGAGATGTCAATGATGGGAGAAATGAACTTCTTCCTATGACTTCAAGTCAAGCAGTCACCTGAAGGAATCTTCATCAACCAAGCCAAATATACAAGGGAGCTGATCAACAAGTTTGGATGTCAGACCAGCAAAGTAGCAAGAGTTCCACTCAACACCAACACCAAGATGGAACCAGATGAGGATGGTGAATCAGTAGACCAGACTCACTACAGAGTTATTATTGGATCTCTACTATATCTCACAGCAAGCAGGCCTGATATCACATTTGCAGTTGGGATTTGTGCAAGATATCAAGCCAACCCAAAGAAAAGTCATCTGGAAGCTGCAAAGAGGATTCTCAAATATCTCAAGGGTACTGTGAATATGGGATTATGGTATCCCTCAGATGACAATCTGGAACTCACAGAATACTCAGATGCTGACTATGGAGGTTGTAGAATTGACAGGAAATCAACCTCAGGCACTTGTCAATTCTTGGGAAGTAAGCTGATATCTTGGTTCTCCAAGAAACAAAACTCAGTAGCCACAAGTGTTGGGATATGATTTATTTTTTATGATTTTCCAAAATAACATGTAATAGGTTTGAAAGCAGTCAGGATAGTATCTTTTGTTTCAGGTCAGGCTGGGTTAGCTTTCAGTAGAATAGGCTGTTCAGTTGAGGGGGAACTCAGCAAGGGGGAACTCTGCAACACAGCCTGAGAATAACAAGATGACACCAAGAAGAACTGACTGAAGCCATGCCAGAGACCTGAACCAGAAGAGAAGCCTGAAGGATGTCCCACTGAGTGTAAACTGGGCTGATCTAAGCTAAGTCAGGTGGACCACTCAGTGAAGAGCATGATCAGGAGGATCAGTGCTGCACCAAGTAGGCCCTGAAGGAGTCAGGCTACCGTGGTCAGGGAAGTTTGTCATTCAGCCTTATGACAAACTTCTTGGAGTGATCTTCAAACAGTCTCTGAAGGACAACTACACTGAAGATGTTCAGTCCACTGAAGATCATCAGTCAGTGAAGGAGAAAGCTACCTAAAGTCAGTCGGGTCTTGGTCAACCCACTGAGTCAAAGATCCATTGAATCCAGCCCATGTGGACCAATCAACACGAGGTAGTAACTCTGACACTGACAAGGCCGCATTCCAAGAAAAGTGGTTGAAACCATTAATTGTATGGATTCAAGTGTAATTTCATCCAACGGTTACATTTGAATCCAAACTATAAATACAAGCTCATAGCTTCGTTTCAAGTGTGTGTAGAAAGAAAAATACCTACAAGCTGTGAGGGTGTGTGAGTTCTTAGGGAGTCATAAGGGAGCGTTTCACACCCACGACACTGATTATTAGGGTTTCACTTACATTCATTGAGTGTCAAGCTTGTAACTCATAGCTTAGAGAGGTTTTCCTAATCTTAGCTTTAGGCTAACTCATTGTAAAGGAAAACCTCACCTAGTTGGAGAAACCAAACTGAAACCAAAACCCTCTAGTTAGGTTTGTTGGTGGAAGTCAAGTTAGTAAGGAGGGGCAGCCCAGGGAGGGGCGTGAGTCCAGTTGTAAGTGCACCTTGGCATGTTAAAAACAAGAATCCCAGTTAGTGGATTTCCTATTGAATCAGGCCGTGGATGTAAGAGCTTAAGTCTCTGAACTACGTTAAACTGAGCGTTCGTTTCTCTAAAAGTATTTACTAAAGTATTGTGAAAATCTGCTCACTGAGAGCATTGCTTAAAAAAGAAACTTTGGTTAAATACTCAAGTCAGGGAGAATCCTCTCACTGACCAACTAACGCAACGCACTCGAGAGTTCAGTATCTCGAGTCACTGCCTTGCTTAGAGCATGAGCCTCCAAGCCTTCACTGGCTTGGTAGCTCAGCCTCTAAGCAGAGCAGTGACTTGAAGTGTAATCTCTTGAGTCACTGTCCTGTTCAGAGCATGAGCCTCCAAGCTCACACTGACTTGGTAGCTTAGCCTCTGAGCAGAGCAGTGACTTGAGAACTCTTCACTCTTGCTGAACTCCCTGAGGATAAGGTTTAAAAAAAAATTGCTCCTGAATTCCCATTTTTATTTTTGAAAACGGGACCATTAACAAGCACTACTGAAGCTGAGTATATGGCAGCTGGAAGTTGTTGTGCACAAATTCTTTGGCTAAGACAACAACTGAGAGATTACAATATCTTTGCTAATGAAGTCCCTATTTTCTGTGATAACAATAGTGCAATTGCTATTTCAGAAAATCCAGTTCTCCACACAAGATGCAAACATGTGGACATAAGGCATCACTTCATCAGAGATCATGTGGAAAAGAAGGATATCAAAATGCTCAAGATACACACTGACAAACAAAAGGCTGATATATTCACAAAACCTTTGGCTGAAGCAAGATTTCAAGAATTGTCAGTAGAGCTTGGACTTCTAGATCCAGGAGAGTAAAGGAAGAAGCCAATCTCAGATGAGCTATTTTCGAATCAGTGGAGGATCCAACTCAGAAGAGAATCAACCTCAGTGGAGTCACTGATCACAGAAGAGCTTATGATTCTCAGAAGAGGTTAGACCTCAGTGGAGGTCAAAGTCTTAACTCATCTATTTTAAGTCTGAAGGCTATTAGTTCTTATAATTATAAAACTCTTTTAAAATAGCTAATGAGTGCTTTCTGAAAAATTAAATCTTCTTACACTATTTCGAAGAGATTTTGGTATGACAAACATTTAATGCGCATTGTACAAGTCAGGTTCACTTTTACAGTTACCTATCTCACGCGCCTTAAAACTCGGATGATGTGACCTTCCGGCTACCAACCCTTTCAATCTAAACCTTCCATTTTAGGCGGTTCTTTTCTAACCGTCAAGATCTCTTAAAAACTCCCCACTAACCTCTTGGACTATCCACGATCTCAAACCGAATTAATCTCAGATGTTAATCTCTCCTCTCAATCTCACCGTTCATTACTCATATAAAAAACCCAAACTTACGCTTGTAAACCTTTTCGAAATCACTCACAAGCAAACACTTACTTTCTATTCCAAACACACTCTGCAATTTTCTCTCAAATCCTATTCCAAAAATGGCCAAAATCAACCTAGGGTTTTTGAACAACAAAGATAACTTCTAGTATGAACCCATAGTGATTTTTTGGGAATCCAGAGATTGAATCAAGACTGGAGTTTGCTCACATTAAAGAGGCCTTGGAGATGGTCAAGGCTGCTGGATTGGAGAAATTGTTATCAATTCATCCAGAGCACTGTTTTGATAGGCAGGTTCTTGAGTTCTTCTACAATGTTTCCAACTCTGACTCAAGAATCAAGTCTTGTCTATTCCTCCAAAGGAAGAAAAAGGTGATACGAGATGATATGGAAATTGTTGAACAACAGAAAATCAGAAAGGAGATTAGAATCAGTGGTGATGATTTGAAGGAGCTATTTGATCTCCCCTCTGAAGGTCCAAATCCAGATATATGTATCTTGGATAAAGAGAAGGACTGGGTCTACACCATCATGGAGAAAAAGGTGAAATACAGTCCCACGATGAACAGAAGTTTACTCTTACCAGTATACAATGTCCTTTGTGAGATTGTTGGCAAATGTATTTTAGGAAACCAGAGAAGCACTGAGCAAGTGAGCAAGCCAAAGCTGAGATTGATGAAGGCAATAGTTGAAAGCAAGGAGAAGTCTTTCAACTGGCAACAGTTCTTCCTAAGGGCTCTAAACAAGGAGCATTCAAAATTCCAGGCTGACAAATCTCCCCAGTTGGCAAGTAAGCTAAATTTTGCCACTAAAATCCCTTACTTGATAGAAAATGTGGATGTGGGAGTAGACTGGTTAAAGGAGAGGAAGTGGAGTAATCTGAAGGCCCTGTTCAAGTCTGGAAAGGCCTTAGAAACAAGAATGATAAAAGCAGCTGAAGAAAGCCCTGAAACGGCAGAAGAGGAGGTGGAAGCTGGGTCGGCTGAGGGAAAGAAAACCAAAATAAAAGAAGGCTGGTAAAAATGAGTGATAAGATGGCACTTCTTAAGGAAGTGGAGCCACAGAAGGCCTCAAAGAAGGAGAGGAAGAGGTCTACTGACGCTGAGAAGGAGAGTGCCTCCAAGAAGGTCAGAGTCACAAACTCTACTGATGAGTCATCATCAGGTAACCCTGACTCTTCTCCTAATGTGATCTCAACTGAGTCTGACTCAGATGTCCCTACCCCCACCCCCATCAAACCAAAAACCAAGCCCAGAACACCTATGAAGACAAAGAAAATTTCCAAGATGGCAAAAACCCCCCACTAAAGGCTCTCAACAGCCTGAAAGTGGATCCCAAAACACCACCCATTCTGAGGCATCTGCTGAGGCAACCTCAACCCCTTCTGAACCCATCCTCTCAACCCCCACTGAACAAAATCCTACCCCTCCTGAAACTCAATCCCAACCCTCATCTGAACCAAACCCACCTGAAACTCGTCCAACTCAATTAGAGTCCATCCCAGAGGAGCCCTCTGATCTCAAATCCCCTACCCCTTCCTTACCATCTGAAGATGAAGAAGAGTACTCCATTCTGGATGTTCTTAAGGATGAAGTGGCTTGCTCTCTAGAGTCCAAATATCCTGAGCTTGATGGGTTTCCCACCCTGAAAGCAATGTTCTTAAGAGTAAGACTCCTTGTCCAACTCAAGGACAGGAGGTTAGGAGAAATTTTGTTGGCTGTTGGAGGCAGCAATGCTGATGAATGGAAGAAGGAGGAGAGGGAGGTGTTAGAGTTTGTTGGGATGACCAAGACCAGACTTCTCTGTGATGAAAACTAGCTGAAGCAAGGAAGAGTGATGATCAAGGGAAGGCTGGTGGAAGTGAGAAAGAGAAGACAACTGAGGTTGAAGCTGGGAAAGAAAAAAGAGAGGAGGAGATTGGAAAAGGAGAAGGTACTTCACCTAGGCAAGGTGATGGTGAAGTAGCTGAGGATGTATCTGTGGCAAGAGATATTGAGGCTCAAAATTTGCCAAAGGAAAGCTCAGTAGAGGTGTCTACTGAAGCTATCCCACAATAGCCCTCAGTGGTGACTAAGGAGTCAGCTGAGGTGTCTGGAATCGAAGGAGTTGAAAAAGAAGTACAAAAAATCTGAGGGAGGTGAACAGGATATTGAAATAACTAGAGTTGTGAGTGGACAAATCAAAGTAATCATTCCTGTAAAGGATGAGTTGGCTGAAAAGAATTTAGTTGAAAAGGAAAGATAGAGTGAAAAAACTGAGAAGAGTGAGGAGGATGGAGCACAAATGGATATAGATGCATCAGGAGACTTGGGCTGTGAGAAAGAGGGGGAAAAAGCTAACATTGTTTGCCATGCAGGTGTACAAACCGATGAAGTTCCCCCAATCCAAGTCAACCTAACTCCTCTGAGGGATGCTGTTCATTCACTCCAAGAGGAAAGCCTGCCTTCTCTCCAAGCACAACTGAGGGATGTCCAGGAGATAGTGCAAGAAGAAGTGGATGAGATGGTCATCCTCTCAGACCATGTTGATGAACTCATGGAATCCACCACAACATCACTAAAAAATCTTACTCTTAAAGTTGAAGATTCTCAGCAGATGGTGATTGATGTTGTTGAAGGACAAAACATGCTTGTAATAGAAGCTTTGAAGAAGCTGGAGCAAAAGGAGGAAGAGGCCAGAACTCAATTTCTTAAAGACTCAGTGGAGAATGTCTCCATCAACCTAAAGTCCTCAGTAGAGGCTTTCTCAGCGGACCTACTAGGGAAGGTTGAAGGGTTGTGGAATTCAAAGCTGACAGAATTTGAGGCCAAGCACGAAGAATTGGGAGCAAAGCTGGGAGAGGTCCTGAAGAAGGCGGCAGAGGACTTCCTCACACAGGAGAAGACAAATGTGCTAATTGATGAGAAGTTAGCACAGTTTGTACAGTTTGGGCAAACAGCTGGAGCAACTCTAGAGAGGCTAGAGGACGAAGTTGACCATTGCTCCACTGAACTGAAGGCCTTGGCTCATGATCAAATGAAGCTCAATATTTTTTTGGCTAAGTTTTTTATTAATGCCGGAAAGGGGGAAAATAGGGTAAGTGCAAAGGACATGAAGGCAGACCCTAAAAACAAAATGCAAATTATCCTTGAAACCCCATATTTTGAGAAAGGCCAACAAATGAAGAACACTCTGAAGAAGGCGGATGCTGAAGCTTAGAAGATTGTTGGAGCCAAGAAGGGCAAGGAGATTCCCTCAGAAGACTTGTCAATGTTCAAGGAAGCTCACCTAAAAGAAAAAGAAGGAAGAGCAGCTCAGAAGGGGGAATCTGCCAAGAGGAAGGCCACTGCCGCTCTTTCAGCAGAGGTTACAAAGAAGACCAAAACCTCAGGGAGGTTAGCTGCTAAATCCACTGACTCCACAGAGTCAGTTGAGGTACTCCCCATTCTTAACCCTGAACCTCTTTCATCTGAACCTCCTAAATCTGCCCCCACAAGAGTCACAGAGCTCACTGAGCTTATCAAAGAGGCTGGAGGGATGAATGAGAGAGCACAGAAGCTGACTGCTCAACAACAAGAAAGGAGGGACAAGGTGGTTGGAAAGGTAGAGACCATAGTTGAGATGGCAGAGAGGAAAAGGAAGGAGAGGCTAACCACTTTTGATAAGACTACTTCCAAGAAATTCAGGAATAGTTATCAAAGGTGGGTTGCTAAACTAAAGAAAGATAAAATCACTCCCTCAAAGGCCAAGTTTCCTCACCATGATGCATGGGTACCTAAGAAGCTCAATGATGCATGGGAAACTGCTAAAAGGGAATTTGTGTATTCCTATTATGTCAGTGGAGAATTGGGAAAAGACAATGTGCAAGAAGTCTTTAACTCATGGATGTTTGAAGTCTACCCAAAGCTCTTTCCTGCCATCATGGAAGCTTGGAGTGATAAGTTACCTGATCAAGCCTTGAAGGCCCCTGAGCCAATCACCTACTGGCCTCCTCAAGATGTAACTGGAGCTGTGGATAGAGATCGGATCACAGAAGAATGGGTGTCCTCGTACGATCAACTGGGTCTCAAGGGTCACTCAAAAGAAGTCATGGAGAGGAAGAATGAGCTGAAGATCCGAGTCTTCAAACAATATGGACTGGAGCCTTTGTTTGAAACTATTTAAAGAGGTTAAATATTTTTGCTGGGCATCTGTTTATAAGTCCCAGATGTTTTAAATTTGAACTTTTGATTGTAGAATTCATGTAATCTGTACTTCACTTTTTATCATGAAATGAAACTCTACTGATGTTTTTGCCCAAGATAATATCTCATTATCATTTAGGCTTATGTACTTGAATGTTTTTACTTACAAAATCCTTGAACTTTTATGTCATCTGAAGAACCTCATCTGAATGAAGATATGTAATAAGATAGGTTCCGGCATAATCAAAAAGGGGGAAATTTTTGGGAAATTGTATAGACTTAAGTTTTGATTAAGATGCCAAAATGTTCCTCCTAAATTGTTTGTAAGTAAAATATTCAGTAGAGTTAGTGGTTAGTTAATCAGTTCATTTGTTAGGGAACTGAAGTGCAGTTAGTAATTTCTATAGTGTATTAAAGAATGAAGTCTGCTGAAGCCAAAGTCCGCTGAAGACGAAGTCCACTGAAGACAAGTGTTCTGAGAAATAGTCTAAGTCTTGAATGTTTTCTAAGTGCATTCTCACTAAGACTAAAACCATCAGGAGAGGACCAAGGTCCACTGATGTGAACTAACAATGCACATTCAATGCTAAACACATTAAAAGCTGTTAGTTTATCTGGTTGGAACAAGGCAAAACGAATTTCAGTGAAGCTTACAATAAATGAAGGAATAAGAAGGTTCTCTCAGAGGAGTTCCACCTTAAAGCAAGACAGGATTCTGAGCAAGCAGACTGAAGGTCCAATGAGAAGATGACACGTCAGTGTACTTTACTGACAGCCGACCTGCTCCAGACTGACAAGTACCAAAAGTCTTTCCCTAGCAATCTACAGAAAGTTGGTGAACAGGCATGGTCTTTCAGCCATTTCTTGACAAGACTTAAAGCTTCAAATAGAGCCGTTTGAGCCAATCAAATACAAGAAGACTTACTTGAGAAGATTCAAATCCAACGGGAAGATTTTCAAGGAAGCCTATAAATACATAAGGACGTGCTCATTTCTATGCACGAGAAACTCACAAGATCAAAGTTATCTCTACATTCATAACTATCTAGAAGCACTCGAAATTATCATTGTT
This sequence comes from Ballota nigra, assembly GCA_947034835.1. Lineage (NCBI taxonomy): Eukaryota > Viridiplantae > Streptophyta > Magnoliopsida > Lamiales > Lamiaceae > Ballota > Ballota nigra. The sequence goes on along the minus strand of OX344730.1, from coordinate 53,119,199 downwards.
TCCCAAGTGATTCACATTTGTAGAGAGCCTAACAAACCTTCTGTAACCAAGCTTAAAAGCTATATCCAAATCTTAGAAAGAGATAATCTATCCTAACCCTTGAAGCTACACTGTAAGGATTATCTCACAATTAGTTGGAACCAAAACCCTACTCAAAACCCTACTCAGTTGTTTAGGTTGAGAGTTAGAGTTAAGTGGTGTTAGTAAGTTGATTTTGTATCAGTCTGAAAGTTGGTTTATTTTGGGAACTAGGACCTGGAATATCCTAGTGATCAATCATCCTAAGAGAGGATTAGTTGATCAGTGCACCTTGGCACTATAAAATAAGGAATTTCAAGTGAAAGGAATTCTCCTGTTTGATCAAGACAGTGGACGTAGGAGATTCATCTCTGAACCACTCTATACCTTGTGTACTTGCTTTTTGTTATTTCTTAAGTGTGTGTTTACTCACTCAAAGTTTATCAAGTAAAATGAGTTTTCTAAAGGGCTCACTAATCCGCAGTTGAAAGCTAATTAGATAGTAGTTCAACTGAAAGTCTTGAGCTTTCAGTGGAGGTATTATCTCAGTAAGCTTTCACAAGTAACTCTCAGCAGACTTAATATCCACTGAAGTCACCTGATAAGTTCTCAAGAAGTTTTAATTTGTAACCACAGGTGTATTCCTCCCCCCCCCCCATACACTTGTTTGCTCGTTTCGGGACCAACACATCTCACCCATAAAAATAGAAGAAATAGATGATAGTTATTAGAAGATTATAAAGAATGCAATAAGATGATTCATAATCTGTATGTATGCCGCCTGATTCACAAGATATTATTAGGAACGTAATTTAAAAGTACAAATATGAGGTCTTGGGATAAAGTAAATATTGAACTAAAACAACGTTATTATAAAAGATAGCTTTAATACAGATAAGGGCTGACCTATTTTAGCAGTTTAGTGAAATCTAATTAGTGTTGCCAGCATTGAGAACCTCATGGTACACAATATTTTTTGTGTAGTCAGTGTTTTTCACTAACGGAGTTGATGGCCTAATAAGCACTTTTAATTGGTCATTTTGAAGGGCTTATGAATCTTAGCTATTACACCCAAGAGTTAACATTTGTCTTGTTAGATAATGCGACATCAAAACTTTCTGGCAAAACTAAGAGTAACCTTGTCAAAGCAGACATCATAGCTCATAACAGTAAATGATTAACTACCACACAGCTCGGGTTAGTTTTAAAAAAGTGAAGGCGGTCGGTTGTAAGGGATCACCCCCATCGATTTCAAGAAAGTGGCCATGCTACCACTTCGACAGCTTAGAATGTTAGACCTTAGTAAAAATAACCCAGCTAATACACAACCTGAACCAACCGCAGGCTCGACAAAGTTAAACGAGTTGATCAGAGGTTATTATGTTGATATCCTTTTTGTAAGCTAGGTTGTATAAGGAAGAATGAATCTAAGTGACAAAAAAACTTGGGGGAAAGCTCTGTGGGCCGAGGCTGTAAGTCGACGTCTGAACCTGACTTCTTGGAGCTCAGTTGATTGCTATTTGGGAATTACTGTTTAATTTTACTGTTATTTTCCATATGCAGAATCTTTATACTCTTTTTAATGTGCCTAATTGCATTCTAATCGATCAGTATGAATTAATTTAGCAGTTACGCTACCAATACCAGTGTTATTCCCATGGAATGGGCAAGTAGAGTCGAAGCTATAGTTACACAATCAAGTCTCTAGTGATATAAAAAATAAAAATAATTCTCTTATGGCTTGCTGGAAGCTCTCCTGCATCCTCTGGTACTAATGCAACCTACAAGCTTACATATAGTTAAAAAAAAGGACTATAGATATGCAGAAACATTAAAAGTATGCACAAGGAAAATGACAATTATTTCGTTTGAGTCATCTGGAACTCTATTAAACTGTGATGAATTACAAACAATTGCTAACCTTAAAAATCAAATCCACGAAAAGATAAACCTTGGGCATTATTTTTCTGCAAGTATCATGTAGAGTTGAGTTAGCAGGGTCAGTAAAATATGAAACTAACAACACGAACAAGAGAACTACGGAGTTGACAGAAAATGCAGGTCACGGAATTGGAAGCCTAAAGAAAAGGACACACAAATGATAACATTATTTAAATCACTCATACAACAAAAATAATAGCCTAAATGAAAATCTATCACCCAAACTTTGATATTGCAACAAAAAATTCATGGCCTAAAGGAACTTAAACTACACATATGGCACTACAACAAAAAACGAGAACCTGTAAAATACATACCTATTTAATGCTCTACTGGAAGAACCGGATAATTTTTATAGTTGTACCTACAACAGAAAAGCATTTTTGGGAAATAATAAGTGATTAATTCTATACATGTAATTAGACAACAAATCATGCGAAAAAGTGAAAAAGTAAAATTCAAAGCACAGTGAATATAACAATAACAGCAAAATTTGAGAATCTAAATTAGAATTGGAGAGGGAATCAAATTGCAAGAAGAATTAGAGTGACATAATTACCTCAGTTACACAGTAGAATCTGCAAGAGGGAAAAAATGGTCAAATTAATCAAACCGAATTTGAGTAATTATTAATTCGAAATAAATTAATTACAAAATAATTGAAGAAATTCAACAGCAATTTTAAACCCTAAATTTCAATGGTACGGGAACAACCATTTCAAATAGGCTTCAGAAAGAGAAAAACAAGGTGTGAAGAATGAAGTGTGTAAAAGGAATTGATTGAAATATTTTATCAAACATGTGGTTGGCATACTCCATTATACACCACATCCTCACAATCAAGCAACACATATATAATCCATGACTAATAAATTCAAAGAACCTTGCATCTGAAACTATAGTATAATTGTAATCACTAAATAGTCTAGCCTTAATAATCCAAATCCTGATCAATCCTTGCAAAGAAATCACACCAACAAAATTACCTTTGCTGCGGAACACTCAAGAGGAGGAAAGAGATCGTTGGCCTTTTTTAACACCATAGAAGATTTGAGGGAGAAGATATATACATCTGGCGTGAATTCCCAATAAAAAAGTTAGATAATTTCGACTACCAATGACCGCCACGTTTTGTACTATTTGTATGTGGCATCCATAGTTTGGGCCACGCATTTATTTAGGGAGGGCATGTATTTTGAGTTGGACGTATAATATTGAGATGGAGGGTATGTTTTTTGGGTTGGCATCACTAACTTGTGCCACAAAAAAAATAGGTTGGACCACTAAGAAAATATAATAAAAGAATAATTTGTTATTACACTACCTGACACCGGCTAGAAACTGGCCAGGTTAACACAATTGCCTCTTTTATATAGTAATATATATATAGATACACAATATTTATATTTATTTGATCTTTTATTCTATATAGAAACATAATATTTCACTACTAATCCATTTTAATTTATATACATGATATAAAAAAACATGAAATTCTAATTAGTATATATAATATACATCCATCCAAAAGTTAAGGAATATGTGATACACATATACACATATAGAATATTAGACCATGTCAAAAAATATTTTGAAAATTCTAAATTAAAAATATCATAAGTATGAACACGTGAAAAGAATTAAAGATCCATAAATATATGGAGGAATAATATTATAAAAATTTAGTTCCTTTTTAAAATATTGTGTATGTATACAGATACAAAATATTTATTTGATCTTCTATATGGAAACTTATTATTTGTATAATAATCCATTTTAATTTATATACATGATATAGAATAAAAAATGAAAGTTATGTCATTATATGTAATATACATCCATTAAAATCAAAATTATATGAATATTATTCTAAAAAAATTAATTTTTTTAAAACAACACGACATGTTAATTAAACCACATGTTTTAAAAAGAGAGTATTTTTTCTAATAAAAAAATTATATCTTAATATAAATGATTACTTAAATTAAAAAATAAATTTATTTTTTTTAGATTATGCATAACATTTTTTTTTAAATATTGTAAAAGATATTCTTTAAAATTATTCTTTAAGATATATTATTACTACAATATGGGGACTCAAGATACACACCAATGGTGACTTCAAAATTCATTATATATTACTCAATATATAATTATGCCAATTTTTTAAAAGAGTCAAATTTTCTTAATATACTAAGATTTTTATTGAATGATATGGGATATAATAGAATATAGTCAATTATAAATTTAATCCTAATAATGATAATTATATATATAGATTGGTATATGACTTGTTAACTAAATCACATGATTTAAACACATGTCAATTTTTCCTAAATTATATAATCAGTATTGAATGTGCCATAATATTAAGCTACAATCAACCATATTGTTGGGAAATTGTATAGACTTAAGTTTTGATTAAGATGCCAAAAAAAATTCCTCCTAAGTTATTTGTAAGTAAAGTATTCAGTAGATTTAGAGTTTAGTTATAACAGTTCAAATGTTAAGGAACTGGAGTGCAGTTATAAATTTCTAGAGTGTATTTAAGAATGAAGTCCGCTGAAGACAAGTGATCTAAAAATTAGTCTAAGTCTTGAATGTTTTCTAAGTGCATTCTCACTAAGACTAAAACCATCAGGAGAGGACCAAGGTCCACTGATGTGAACTAACAATGCACATTCAATGCTAAACACATTAAAAGTTGTTAGTTTATCTGGTTGGAACAAGGCAAAACGAATTTCAGTGAAGCTTACAATAAATGAAGGAATAAGATCGTTCTCTCAGAGGAGTTCCACCTTAAAGCAAGACAGGATTCTGAGCAAGCAGACTGAACGGCCCAATAAGAAGATGACACGTAGGTGTACTCTACTGACAGCCGACCTGTCCCAGACTGACAAGTACCAAAAGTCTTTCTCTAGCATTCTACAAAAAGTTGGTGAACAGGCATGGTCTTTCAGCCGCTTCTTGACAAGACTTAAAGCTTTAAATAGAGTCGTTTGAACCAATCAGATACAAGAAGACTTACTTGAGAAGATTCAAAATCCAACGGGAAGATTTTCAAGAAGGTTTATAAATACAGAAGGACGTGCTCATTTCTATGCACCGGAAACTCACAAGATCAAAGCTATCTCTACATTCATAACCTACTAAGAAGTACTCGAAATTATCTATGTTTCCCAAGTGTTTCATATCTGTAGAGAAGCATACCAAACCTTTTGTAATTGAGCTTAAAGCTATATCCAACCCTCAAAAAGAGATAATCCATCCTAAGCCTTGAGCCAAACTGTAAGGATTATCTCACAACAGTTGGAACCAAACCCTACTCAAAACCCTACTTAGTTGTTAGGTTGAGAGTTAGTGTTAAGTGGTGTTAGTAAGTTGATTGTTTGTATCAGTCTGAAAGCTAGTTTATTTTGGGAACTAGGACCTGGATTTATCCTAGTGATCAACCTTAGAAAGGATTTATTGATCAGTGCATCTTTGTACTATAACATAAGGAATTCCAAGAGCAGTGGACGTAGGAGATTCATCTCTGAACCACTTTATATCTTGTGTACTTACATTCTGCTATTTTCTTAAGTGTGAGTTATTCATTCAAAGTTTATCAAAGTAAAATGAGATTTCTTAAGGGCTCACTAATCCGCATCTGAAAGCTAATTAGATAGTAGTTCAACTGAAAGTCTTGAGCTTTCAGTGGTGGTATTATCTCAGTAAGCTTTCACAAGTAATTCTCAGTAGACTTCAAGTCCACTGACGAGTTACTGTCTTAAGTAACCTGATAAGTTTTTAGAAGTTTAAATTTATAACCACATGTGTATTCCCCCCCCCCCCCCCATACACCTGTGTACTCGTTTCGGGACCAACAATTGGTATCAAAGTCGTGGTTCAAAAGACCATTGTTCTAAGTATACCTGTGCTAAAAGGTTTTTTATATTTGGTCAACTGAATTGATCTTTTGATAAACTTGTTTAGATATCATGGCTGACAATGCAGCTAGGGTAGCACCACCAGCAGAGAACAACATGGGAGTCAATCCCTTGAACCATATGTCCCATCACAAGCTTCCACAATTCTCAGTAGAAAATTATGATTTCTGGAAGATCAGGATGAGAGCTCATCTTACCTGTGTGCATGATGAAATGTTAAGGGTGATTACAAAAGGTCCATTTATTTTTACCCTAGAACCACAGCTGAAACTATTGCAGATCCAAGAGAAGAATGGCCCAAGGATGAAGATAACTTCACTGCAGATGAAAGGAGGAGACACAACCTCAACTTCATAGCCATGAATATTCTCTACACTACCATTCCAAATTCTGTAATGGGTAGAGTGATCCATTGCAAGACTGCAAAGGAACTTTGGGATACTTTTGCTCTCATGTGTGAAGGAACTGACAAGATAAAGGAGAACAAGCTTTCAGCAGCTGTTCAAAAGTATGAGCAGTTCACCATGGAGCCTACTGAGACCATTGATCAGCTTGATGGGAGGTTAACTGACATCATGAATGAAATAAATTCTCTGGGAAAAGTCTACACCAAAAGGGAAGTTGCCTTAAAGATACTAAGAGGATTAACCTCAAGATGGGATGTGTACTCTGTGATGATGCAGAATACCAAGGATTTATCTAGCATGTCCATGCAACAGGTATTCTCTGAAATCAAGGCTTATGAGTTTGATCTTAACAGGTAAAGGGCTCCTGATGAGACCTCAGCTGAGAAGGGAGTTGCCTTCAAAGCTAAGGAGACTAAGCCAAAATCCCCAAAGCCCCAGAAGAGTACAAAGGCAAGCAAATCTCAAAGCAAAATGGGTACCTAAAGCTTGATTTTGAATGCAGGGCTCAGTGGACCTCAACAAAGGAGAAGCTCTCAAATCTTCAGTCTGGTACTTGGACAGTGGATGTTCCAGGCACATGACTGGCAACAAAGATCTCCTGACAGAATTTATTGAGAAAGAAGGTCCACAAGTCACTTTTGGTGACAATTCACAAGGAGCCACTAAAGGTTATGGTACTTTAATTATTGGCTCAGTAAGAGTAAGCAATGTATCCTATGTCAGTGGACTTAAGCACAATCTTTTGTCCATAAGTCAGTTTTGTGATAAAGGATACAGTGTTGAATTTTCATGTAACCTGTGTTTTGTCAAAAATATATCTTCACAACAGGTACTACTAACTGGGCCAAGGAAGGGAAATGTCTATCTTACAGATTGGAAGTCTTGCACACCAAATGCATGTCTTATTGCAAAGAGCTCAACTGATACTAATTGGCTGTGGCACAAGAGACTAAGTTATCTGAACTTCAAGATGATGAATAGGATAGCAAGACATGGACTGGTGGAAGGAATGCCAAATGAAGTATACAACAAAGAACATATTTGCAAAGCCTGTCAGGAGGGAAAGCAAGTGAAAGCATCTTTCAAAAGCAAAGTAGCAACCTCTACTGACAGAATACTTCAATTGTTGCACATGGATCTTTTTGGTCCAGTAACCCCTGTAAGTATCAATGGGAGAAAATACACTCTTGTTGTTGTTGATGATTTCTCCAGGTACACTTGGGTGGTATTTCTAGCAAGCAAGAAGGAGACTCAACTCAGGCTACCAGAGCTCCTGAAGAAAGTTAGCAATGAAAAGAGCCTGAACATAGTAAAGATAAGATCAGATAAGGGCACTGAATTTATTAATTCAATTATATCTGATTTTTGCAAAGAGTTAGGTATTGCTCATGAGACCTCAGCTGCAAGAACTCCACAACAAAATGGAGTAGTTGAAAGAAGAAATAGGACTCTCAAGGAGGCAGCAAGGACAATGCTTGCAGAAGCTCAAGTTCCTAAAATATTTTGGGCCGAAGCTATTAATACTGCCTGCCACACTCAGAATAGATCCATGGTAATCAAACATCACGGAAAAACTCCATATGAGTTATGGAATGGCAGAAAGCCTCAGGTATCTTACTTTCATATCTTTGGTTGCAAGTGTTTCATTCACAACAATGGGAAAACTCAACTGAAAGCTTTTGATAGCAAAGCTGATGAAGGTATATTCTTAGGATATTCCCAAATCAGTAGAGCTTTCAGAGTTTACAACTGTAGAACCCTTGTTGTGGAAGAAACACCTCATGTGGTCTTTGATGAATCTACCTTTGAGTCCAGGAGAAAGGAGAATGAGGAAGTGATAAGCAAAAGACTAACTAGACTGAGTATCAAGTCAAAAGGTTATCCTGAGAATTGTGTTGATGCATACATCCCTACCTGGGATAACTTCAATGATCAACAATTCAAAGAGGACATTCAAAGTCAAACCACTCCTCACAGCTCACCTGAGAGCTCTCCTGATCAGCCAACTGAACTGATGAACACCATCACAGTTCAAGAGGTAAGTTATGTCGATGATGATGTGGTCACAGCTGAGACATTTAATGAGCATATCATTCAAGGGGGAACAAATGATACTACCATTGAGAATGAAAATACCTTGAATGATGACTCAAGACTTCAACACTCTATTTTATTTCCTGAATTTGATTTTGTTCCTATATCTAGTGAATCAACTTCAGAAGAGTTGAACTCTACTGAAGGGCATCAGCCTAGGAGGACATGGCTCTCAGATCACCCTGTTGAGCTAATCCTAGGTGATCCTACCTCGGGAGTCAAAAATAGAAGTTTTCATGGAGAAAGTGCTTTGTTTTGTTGTTTCTTATCTAACCAGGAACCAGGTTCCATTGGAGAAGCACTCCAAAATTCAAACTGGATTATTGCTATGCAAGAAGAGCTCAATCAATTTACAAGAAATCAAGTATGGGAGCTGGTTGACAAACCATATCATTGCAATGTGATTAGAACCAAGTGGGTATTCAAGAACAAGAAGGATGAAAATGATGTTATAATCAGAAACAAGGCCAGGCTAGTAGCAAAAGGCTATTCTCAAGTGGAAGGGTTTGATTATGATGAAATCTTTGCCCCGGTAGCCAGATTGGAAGTAATAAGGTTATTTCTTGCATATGCTGCTCACAAGAAATTCAAGGTGTATCAAATGGATGTAAAGAGTGCTTTCTTGAATGGAGTACTCAATGAGGAAGTCTATGTGGAGCAACCCCCAGGTTTTGAAGAAAGCTACAAAGTATATAGACTGAGAAAAGCTCTATATGGACTGGAACAGACTCCAAGAGCTTAGTATGATACTTTGTCACAGTTCCTTTTGGATCATGGTTTTATCAAAGAAAGAGTTGATAGAACACTCTTTAGGATCACAAAAGGAGAGGACACTCTGCTAGTTCAAATCTATGTGGATGATATCATCTTTGGTTGTCCAAACCAAGTCCTCTGTGAAAAATTTTCTCAACTGATGAAAGGGAAATTTGAGATGTCAATGATGGGAGAAATGAACTTCTTCCAAGGACTTCAAGTCAAGCAGTCTCCTGAAGGAATCTTCATCAACCAAGCCAAATATACAAGAGAACTGATCAACAAGTTTGGATGCTAGACCAGCAAAGTTGCAAGAGTTCCACTCAAAACCAACACCAAGATGGAACCTGATGAAGATGGTGAATCAGTAGACCAGACTCACTACAGAGCAATCATTGGGTCTCTACTGTATCTCACAGCAAGCAGGCCTGATATCACATTTGCAGTTGGCATATGTGCTAGATATCAAGCAAATCCCAAGAAAAGTCATCTGGAAGCTGCTAAGAGGATTCTCAAATATTTAAAGGGTACTGTGAATATGGGATTGTGGTATCCCTCAGATGACAATTTGGAACTCACAGGATACTCAGATGCAGACTATGGAGGATGCAGAATTGATAGAAAATCAACCTCAGGCACTTGTCAATTCTTGGGAAGTAAGCTGATCTCTTGGTTTTCCAAGAAACAAAATTCAGTAGCCACAAGCACTACTGAAGCTGAATATATGGCAGCTGGAAGTTGTTGTGCTCAAATTCTTTGGCTAAGACAGCAACTGAGAGATTACAACATCTTTGCTAATGAAGTCCCTATTTTCTGTGACAACAATAGTGCAATTGCTATTTAAGAAAATCCAGTTCTCCACACAAGATGCAAACATGTGGATATAAGGCATCATTTCATCAGAGATCATGTAGAAAAGAAGGATATCAAAATGCTCAAGATTCACACTGACAAACAAAAGACAGATATATTTACTAAACCATTGGTTGAAGCAAGGTTTCAAGAACTATCAGTGGAGCTTGGACTTTAGATCCAGGAGAGTAAAGATGGAGCCTTTACAGAACTCGGAAGAGTTGAATTCAAATCAATAGAGGTTCCACCTCAGAAGAGGATCAACCTCAGTGGAGTCACTGATCACAGAAGAACTTCAATTTCTCAGAAGAGGTTCAACCTCAGTGGAGGTCAAATGTTTTAACTCTGCAATTTTTTCAAGTCTCCTAGTTTTATAATATAAAACTCTTATAAAAAATAGCTAATGATTATTTTCTTGAAAATTAAATCTTTTTACACTGTTTCTAAAAGATTTTAAGCATTTAATGCGCGTTGTATAAGTCAGTTTCACTTTTACAGTTACCTATCTCACGCGCCCTAAAAGTCGGATGATGTGACCTTCCGGCTACCAACTCTTCTAATCCATACCTTCCATTTTAGGCGGTTCTTTTCTAACCGTTAAGATCTCTCAAAAACTACCCACTAAACCTTTCAACTATCCACGATCTATTTTCAAATTAATCTCAGACGTTGATTGCGGGATTCAATCTCACCATTCATTACTCATATAAAAGACCCCAAAATCTGTCTAAGAACCTTTATGAGCACACTTTCAAGCAAACACTTACTATCTTCCCAAAATACTCTCTGCAAAATTTCTCAATCCCTTCGTAATCAAATGGCAAGAGTAAATCTAGGTTTTCTTACCAACAAAGATAATTTCTGGTATGAGCCTACAGTTCTTTTCAACAACCCAGAGATAGAATCCATGTCGGAATTCGCTCACATAAAGGAGGCCCTGGAGATGGTTAAAACCGCAGGATTGGAAAAATTCTTGTCTATCAATCCTAAAAATTGCTTTGACAGATAAGTTCTAGAATTCTTCTTCAGTGTTGCCAACACTGATACCAAAATCAAGTCCTGTCTATTTTTGAAGAGGAAGAAGAAGGTGATGAGAGATGGTAATGAAATCATTGAGCATCAGAAAGTAAAGAAGGAGATCCGGTTGGAAGGAGATGATCTCAAGGAGCTGTTTGGACTTCCCTCTGAAGGCCCAAATCCGAACACCTGTATCATGGATAAGGAGGAGGACTGGGTCTACACCATTATGCAGAAGAAGGTGAAGTACAGTCCCACAATGAACAGAAGTTTACTTCTTCCCGTATACAATGTTCTTTGTGAGATTGTTGGGAAATGCATTCTGGGAAATCAGGGGAGCACGGAGCAAGTGAGCAAGCCCAAGCTGAGGTTGATGAAGGCCATTGTTGAAAGCAAGGAGAAGAGCTTTAATTGGCAGTAGTTTTTCTTGAGGGCGCTGGATAAGGAGCAATCAAAATTTCAGCCTGACAAAACTCCCCAGTTGGCAAGTAAGCTGAACTTTGCCACCAAGATCTCCTACCTGATAGAAAATATTGATGTGGGAGTAGATTGGATTGAGGATAGGAAGTGGAGCAATTTGAAGACTCTCTTTAAAATCTGGAAAGGCTTTGGAGGCAAGGAAGCTGAGTATGACGGAGGGCAGCCCTGAAGCAGTAGAGGAGGAGGAAGCAAACCCTGTTGAAGGGAAGAGGACCAAGCTAAAGAGGAGGCTAGTCAAACTGAGTGATAATATGGCCTTGCACAAGGAGGAGGAGGCACAGAAGGCCTCAAAGAAGGAGAAGAAGAGGTCTTCTGAGGCTGTGAAGGAAGTGCCTCAAAGAAAGTAAGAACAACAAACTCCACTGATGAGTCGTCTTCAGGTAACCCTGACTCATCTCCAAATGTTATATCTACTGAGTCTGACTCAGATGTTCCTGCCCCTACCCCCATCAAACCCAAAACCAAACCCAGAACCCCTGTCAAAACAAAGAAAATTTCCAAAATCTCCAAAACCACCACTGAAGGCTCTCAACAGCCTGAAAGTGGTTCCCAAAATGACACCCCCTCTGAGGCATTTGCTGAGGCATCCTCGACCCCCTCTGAACAAAACTCAACCTCATCTGAAACCCAACCCCAAACCTCATCTGAACCCAACCCTCCTGAAACTCATACCACTCCCAGAAGAGCCAACTGATATCAGATCCCCTACCCCTTCCCTACCATCAGATGATGAAGAAGAGTACTCCTTTTTGGATACTCTTAAGGATGAGGTAGCTTACTCACTGGAGACAAAATATCCAGAGCTTGATGGGTACCCCACCCTAAAGGACATGTTCTTGAGAGTAAGGCTACTTGTCCAACTGAAGGACAGGAGGTTAGGAGAGATCCTCATGGTTGTTGGAGGCAGCAATGCTGAGGAATGGAAGAAAGAGGAGAAAGAGGTGTTGGAGTTTGCAGGCATGACCAAAACCAGACTTCTCTGTGATGAGAAGATCTTTCAAAGTTTGGTGATGGACAAACTTGCTGAGGTAAGGAAGGGAGCTGAAGGAGAAAGATTACCTGAGGGAGATGCAGTTGAGAAAATGCAAGAGGGAGAAAAGGAAGAATAAGGAGAAAAAGAGCCAGAGGAGGCAAAGTCTGCTGGAGGAGAGGAAGAGAACAAGGAGAAAGATGAAGGTACTTCACCACAGCAAGGTGGTGGTGAAGTAGCCAAGGATGTATCTATGGCAAGAGATACTGAGGCTCAAAACTTGCCACAGGAGAGCTCAGTAGAGGTGACTACTGAAGCTCTCCCACAACAGCCCTCAGTGGTGACTACGGAGTCAGCTGGGGTGTCTGGAAAAGAAGGAGTTGAAAATACTGAGGAAAAAGATGAAGAGGTGGAAATTATTTGATAGTTAAGAGGAGAGATTAAAGCAATCATTCATGTAAAGGATGAATTGGCTAAAAAAAATAGAGTTGAAAATAAGAGTGAAAAAGAAGGTGAGAAGAGAGAGGATGAGGGAGTTGCAATGGAGGTAGATATGTCAGGTGATTTAGGCTGTGAGAAAGAGGGGGAAAGGACTAACATTGTTTGTCATGCAAGTATACAAACTGATGAGGTTCCCCCAGTCCAGGTCAACCTAACTCCACTTAGAGAAGTTGTCCAACTCATTCAAGATGAAAAGCTTCCTTCTCTACAAGCTCAACTGAGAGATGTCCAAGAAGTTGTTCAAGAAGAAGTAGATGAAATGGTCATCCTCTCAGACCATGTTGATGAGCTGGTGGAGTCTACCACCACTTCACTCCGAAATTTGACTCTGAAGATAGAAGATTCACAGCAGATGGTGTTAGATGTTGTTGAAGGTCGGAGTGTGCTGGTGATAGAGGCCATGAAAAAGCTGGAGCAAAAGGAAGAAGAGGCCAGAACTCAGTTCTTGAAGGACTCAGTGGAGAGTGTCTCCGTTAACCTAAAGTCCTCTGTAGAGGCTTTCTCAGCTGACCTTTTGGGGAAGGTTGAAGGGTTATGGAACCAAAAGATAACTGAGTTTGAGGCCAAGCACGAGGAGTTGGGAGCTAAGCTGGAAGAAGTCCTAAAGAAGGCCGCAGAGGACTTTCCTACTCAAGACAAAACAAACGTGCTAATAGATGAAAAGCTGGCTCAGTTCGTACAATTTGGACAAACAGCTGGGGCAAGTCTGGACAGGCTTGAAGACGAAGTTGATCACTGCTCTACCCAGGTGAAGGCACTTAGTCATGATCAGATGAAGCTAAACATTTCTATTGCTGAATTTATGATTAATGCCGAAAAGGGGTAAAAGAGAGTGAAAGCAAAGGATATGAAGCTGGACCCAAAGAACAAGATGCAGATAATCCTTGAGACCCCAGAGTTTGAAAGAGGCCAACAGATCAAAAAGACCATGGAGAAGGTACATGTTGAAGCCCAGAAGATTACTGATGCCAAGAAAGGAAAGGAGGTTCCCTCAGCAGACTTGTCAAGCTTCAAAGAAGCTCATGAGAAGGAAAAGGAGGAGAGAGCTGCTAAAAAGAGGGAAACCACTAAGAGGAAGGCTACTGATGTTCTCTCAGTGGAGGTGGCAAAGAGAACAAGATCCTCAGGAAGGTTGGCTGCAAAGTCAACTGACTCAACTGATTTAGTAGAGGTACTTCCTGTCTTAAACCCTGAACCTATCTCCTCTGAAATCCCCAAATCTGCTCCCACTAGAGTTACAGAGCTCAATGAGCTTATCAAAGAAGCAGGAGGAATGAATGAAAGAGCTAAGAGGTTATCTGCCCAACAGCAGGAAAGGAGGGATAAGGAGGTTGAGAAGATTGAGTCAGTAGCTGAGTTAACTGAGAGGAAGAGGAAGGAAAGGCTAGCTACTTTTGATAAGACTACCTCGAAGAAATTTAGGAATCGTTATCAAAGGTGGGCAACAAAGCTAAAGAAAGACAAGGTGGCTCCTTCAAAGGCCCAATTTCCTCATCATGATACTTGGGTTCCCAAGAAGCTAAATGATGCTTGGGAAACTGCCAAGAGGGAGTTTGTATACTCTTTCTATGTCAGTGGAGAATTGGGAAAGGAGAATGCGCAGGATCTATTCAACGATTGGTTGTTTGAAACCTACCCAAAACTCTACCCCGAGATAAGTGAAGCCTAGAATGACAAGTTTCCAGATCATGCTTTGAAGGCTCCTAAGCCAATCACCTACTGGCCTCCACAAGACGCCACTGGAGCAGTTGATAGAGATCGGATCACAGAAGAATGGGTGTCCTTGTGTGAGCATTTAGGTCTCAAGGGGCATTCAAAAGAAGTCATAGAGAGGAAGAATGACTTGAAGATTCGAGTCTTTAAGCAATATGGACTTGAACCTTTGTTTGAGTCCATCTGAGGAAGTTAAGTGGTTTACTGGGCATCTGTTTATAAGTCCCAGTTGTTTTTGTTTTTGAACTTCTATTAACAGTAGACTTCATGTATTTGTAATCTTATTCTTCATGAAATGAAACTCTACTGCTATTTGTGCCCAAGATAATATCTCATTATCATTTAGGCTTGTGCACTTGAATATTTTTACTTATAAAAACAATCCTTTGAATTATATGTCATCTGAAGAACCTAACCTGAAAGAAGATATGTAATAAGATAGGTTTCGGCATAATCAAAAAGGGGGAAATTGTATAAACTTAAGTTTTGAATAAGATACCAAAAAGTTCCTCCTAAGTTATTTGTAAGTAAAGTATTCAGTAGAGTTAGAGTTTAGTTATAACAGTTCAAATGTTAAGGAACTGGAGTGCAATTATAAATTTCTAGAGTGTATTTAAGAATGAAGTCCGCTGAAGTCGAAGTCTGCTAAAGACAAGTAATCTGAAAATTAGTCTAAGTCTTGAATGTTTTCTAAGTGCATTCTCACTAAGACTAAAACCATCAGGAGAGGACCAAGGTCCACTGATGTGAACTAACAATGCACATTCAATGCTAAACACATTAAAAGCTGTTAGTTTATCTTGTTGGAACAAAGCAAAACGAATTTCAGTGAAGCTTACAATAAATGAAGGAATAAGAAGGTTCTCTCAGAGGAGTTCCACCTTAAAGCAAGACAGGATTCTGAGCAAGCAGACTGAACGGCCCAATAAGAAGATGACACGTAGGTGTACTCTACTGACAGCCGACCTGTCCCAGACTGACAAGTACCAAAAGTCTTTCTCTAGCATTCTACAGAAAGTTGGTGAACAAGCATGGTCTTTCAGCCGCTTCTTGACAAGACTTAAAGCTTCAACTAGAGTCGTTTGAACCAATCAGATACAAGAAGACTTACTTGAGAAGATTCAAAATCCAACGGGAAGATTTTCAAGAAGGTCTATAAATACAGAAGGACGTGCTCATTTCTATGCACGGGAAACTCACAAGATCAAAGCTATCTCTACATTCATAACCTACTAAGAAGCACTCGAAATTACCTCTGTTTCCCAAGTGTTTCATATCTGTAGAGAAGCATTCCAAGCCTTCTGTAATTGAGCTTAAAGTTATATCCAAACCTCAGAAAGAGATAATCCATCCTAAGCCTTGAGCCAAATTGTAAGGATTATCTCACAACAGTTGGAACCAAACCCTACTCAAAACCCTATTCAGTTGTTAGGTTGAGAGTTAGTGTTAAGTGGTGTTAGTAAGTTGATTGTTTGTATCAGTCTGAAAGCTGGTTTGTTTTGGGAACTCGGACCTGGATTTATCCTAGTGATCAATCATCCTTAGAAAGGATTTATTGATCAGTGCACCTTGGCACTATAACACAAGGAATTCCAAGAGAAAGGAATTCTCCTGTTTAATCAGGACAGTGGACGTAGGAGATTCATCCCTGAACCACTTTATATCTTGTGTACTTACATTCTGCTATTTTCTTAACTGTGAGTTATTCATTCAAAGTTTATCAAAGTAAAACGAGATTTCTTAAGGGCTCACTAATCCGCATCTGAAAGCTAATTAGATAGTAGTTCAACTGAAAGTCTTGAGCTTTCAGTGGAGGTATTATCTCAGTAAGCTTTCACAAGTAATTCTCAGCAGACTTCAAGTCCACTGACGAGTTACTCTCTTAAGTAACCTGATAAGTTTTTAGAAGTTTAAATTTATAACCACAGGTGTATTCCCCCCCCCCCCCCCCCCCCCCCTCATACACTTGTGTACTCGTTTCGGGACCAATACATATAATTGAGTTATATAAGTCAAGTAAATATTTAGGAAAGTTATAGATGGATTGATATATGACTTACTAATTCATTCACATGTTATTAAAAAAAAGTCAATTTTTCTTAATATAAAAAAAATTATATCAAAAAATATTGTTTGCATGTATAACACAAAAGCATATCAAATTTTTTTAATAAAAAATCGTGTACATATATACATACAAAAGAAACCCGTCTAACTAATAGGTTTGTTAACTATATTTTATTTTTACTAATATAATAAAAAGTATATCAAAAAATATTGTGTGCATATATACCAAAAAACCATATTAATCTTTTTAAAAAATAAAATAATCGTGTGCATATATACCAGAGATTGTGTGCATATGATTTGTTAGAAATATTTTATATTAATTAATTTTATTAAAGGTAATAAAAATATCTTAGTTTTTATAATTGTATAAAAGAAAAAATCAACAATTCTTAGTTATTTATAGAATTGTAAATAATACATTGAATTGTAAGTAGTACATTACAATGTTTAAAAAAAGTCTAATTTTTAACTTATAACCAATGGTTCTTCATCTTCACAATAAAATTGATCTTCCACTTCATCTTCACATTAAAAATTGATCATCCACTTCATCTTCATTGTTGACGTTGAATCCTAAAAAAATTTAAAAAAAATCACACAATTATCATTTTCATACGAATAAAATAAAATTAAACAATAATTAATAAAAAAAATAAAGAAACAACATAATTAGTAAATAGAGTAAATACCTTTTAACATGTGTCCAAATCACAAAAAAAAAGTGATTTTAAAGAAAGGATCATTGGTAGAAGAGATTAGACAAAATATGAAGATTAAATTCATACAACAAAACTATAAAAAACATAAAATAAAACATAAATATCTTAAGATGAAGATCCTGCAAAATAGAAATATGAAGATTGAATATATTAAGATGAGGATCCTGCAAGAAAAAAAAATGAAGATTTAGACGAAAGGAGAATTAATATAGAACTTCATAGCAAAATTGAAAAAAAGAAAAGGAAGAAAGAAATGAATTATATTTTTTAGAGAATTGGATGATTTCTTTGAAGAGATTATTGTAATTGATTTTTTGTTGTATGAGATATAGATGGTATTTATAGAAGAGATGTGAAAAAATCAACGGTCAAGATTAGATTAGATATTAAAATTCAATGACTGAGAATAGTTTTTAAAGTCAATAAATTGAGTGAATGAGAGGAGAGTATTTTCAAAATAGAGGTTTAAGAGCTTGCCACATAGGCTTCCAAAACTTTGTCTTTATAGTATATTAAGATTAAGATTAAGATATATAAGCCACATGTTAATTTATTTTGAACTCAATTAAAAAAAATTACAAAAGCTCGTCCCAATTTTAAATCGTTAAATATTTAAAAGAACAAGTATACACATCTGTTTAAATCAAGGGTGCAGATGGCGTTTGGCGCTCGAGACGGCCGCCGAGGTTTTTTTTTTATTTTTATTTTTTATTATTAAATATATTTTGTTTAATGTTTATCAAAGTAATAAAGTTCCATATTTCCAACTTAATTTGTTTATTATCCAACTTAATAATTAAAGTAATTAAGTAATATTAAACACATCTCCAACAAAATGTCCAAATTAATAAACTATTACATTAACAATCCACATATGTGCAACTTGTTATTTTTTCTTTTAAATTTTCTTTTTTTTATTATATAACATTTTAAACCCTAAACCCTAAAAAAAAAAAAATCCCTAGGCATTGCCTACCGCCGAGGCCGCCTAGGCACCGCTGAGACCGCCTAAGCGCCGCCGAGACCGCCTAGGCGCCGCCAAATACGGTTTCCGCCAAATACAATCGTTTTGCATTAATCGTCGGCGGTAGGTGCTGACAAGCGCCTAGGCGGCCGCCATTTACATCACTGGTTTAAATCTTTTAATTTCTTCCAAATTGCCGTGGCTGCCTGTGCTCTTGTCCCTCATATTTTCCCCATAAAATTTAAAATATAATGTATTGAAATTCAAGTAAATAAGAATCTTCATCGACAACAAGGAACAAATATTTTGGTTGTGAGATTTCCTTGAAATCTCCCACCCATCATTCAAGGAATTAAGGTTATGAATTTTTTAAACTGTGATTGGATAGAGTCATTTGAAATTTAAAAAATTTAAAAAATTAATGAATTTTAAAATTAATGAATTTCAAATGACATAGTTTTACTAAATATTTAAAATTCCTTCAATTTGAAATATGATTAAAATCAAGCATTTGAAATCTATAGCCTAAATCAAATGGAGTGAACTTAGGGTGTGAATTTAAAATGCATAGTTCAAATCCCTCCATTCAAATACAACATTAGTGTTTTGCTTATTATTATTTTTTGTTATATCATATTTGTTGAAGGTGGAATTTGTATCTTATTTATTTAATTTTGGTCATTTTCTTTTGATGATATGTATGCATATTTTGTAATATCTTTTGATAAAAAATATAATTTATTTGTTGGTCCTACTTTAATATTAGAAAAATTAGAAATTAAAAATATAATTAAATGTAATTTGTTACATTGTTTTTCATTACAAGAAAATATATAATAGCATAGAGAAATTTTTAATATGATTACGGCATTTTGAACGAAAATAATGTAATCTTAAATAATGGAGGATTGTCCACGACTTGCCAACAAAGAGTATGTATTACTAAAAGGTATTAGTTTTTTCAACTAAAAAGTATTACTCCCTCCGTCCACGAAAAGTGTGTTCACTTGTTTGCACGTGGTTTAATGCAATATGTTGGAGAGTATTTAGGGGTCTTGTGAGGTCCGTTTACGAATAAATTTATTATTTATGGTAAGTATGCATAAAAACGTTATCATAAACAATTACTTTATTCATAAACGGACCTCACAATACCCAATAATACCCTCCAACATATCACATTAAACCACGTGCAAAAACATGAGCGTACTTTTCATGGACGGAGGTAGTAGTTGTTTTCACTGAAGAGTAAAAACAACTACTCCCTCCGTCCCAAACTCAAGTTCCCGTTTACTGTTTGCACGGTTATTAAGAAAAGAATTGTTTATTAGTATTTAAAGTGATAAAGTGATGATAAAGTGATAAAGTGATAAAGTAGATGTTTTGGTTATTAGTGTATGGAGAATATAATATTAAAAAGTATTGTTACTTTTTTGCCAAAAGTAGATGTAGCAAATGAGTATGAGACAGACCTTTTTGGCAATGTAGCAAACGAGTTTGGGACGGAGGGAGTAATACTCTTTAATGTAAACAACTAATATCATTCAATGATTCATATATGAACCATTTTCACTATATACTTTGTCGCCAACAAATAGTGAAAAATATCTACATGATTAAAAAAATTGTAAATAAATCTTAGACAATCTCATTATTTAAGGATAAAATTATTTTCCTTCAAAATTCTATAGTTGTAATAAAAAAATTCATAAATAATCTTTTATTTTTTGTAATAAAATTTTGGCACAATGTATCAAAGGACCCCCAAACTATCCAATTTTATTTTAAAAGGCCCCCAAACTAATTTTTATTTTGAAAAGCCCTTAAATTATACATTTTTGTTTCATTAGGCCCCTAAACTATATTTTTGTTTCAAAAAGTTTTTAAAGTATATAATTCTTGTTTTATAAAATCCCTACTGAAAATTTATTAGAGAAATATTTTTTATTGGAATTTAATTTTAATAGCATTAAATTTGATTGATTTTTCATATTTTAATGAAAAAAATTAAAATATAAGTAAATTTTTTTTTTCAGGTGCCTCGTAAAATAAAAATTTATAGTTCAGAATTCTTTAAAACAAAAAATAATTTAGGAGTCTTTTAAAATAAAATGTAATATTTTAAGCACCTTCGAATGTATTATGCCTAAAATTTAATATGAGAAAGTATTTATTTATCAACCGACGACTTTTAAATTCTGGATTCGAAATATATTATGGTTGTGCTTAAGATTAACTCCCAAGAATATGGTTGTGGGTCCTACTGCATCCTAAATGTGCATAAGACTAACTCGGAAAAAATCATTTTAATTCATAATTTAAAAAAGGGAAATAAGTGTGCAGTGCTGTTCCTTCCATTCTTTCTTTCTTTGTATTGACGGCCATTTAAACTATCTTCTCCGTCCGTCCATGAATATATCCATTCCCCCCCTCTCTCTCTAGAGATCCCTCATTTCTCTCCCTGGGAAACGAGATGTCAATGAAAAGGTCGTTTCTCCCACGAAGAATCATTAATCGTCCCTCGCCAGTTTCCAAATCATGCGAATCCCAGGATCTCCGCAATGGTGGCAGAGAGGGAAAAGGGGAAGACAAGGATCAATGCGGCGTCGTTGCCTCGGGTTCATGGGCGGCCATGTTGCCGGAGCTTTTAGGGGAAATAATGCAACGGGTGGAAGCGACCGAGGATAAATGGCCACAGCGCCAAAACGTCGTCGCATGCGCCTGCGTTTGCAAGCGCTGGAGAGACGCCACCAAGGAGGCCGTGGACAAGGCTTCTTTAAAACACCCTGGCAGAATCACGTTTCCTTCTTCTCTCAAAAAGGTTTTTCTTATTTTCGAATTTTCTTTTCATGAATCAAAAACCGTGCAGAGAGGTATGTGTTGTTGTCAAAATACATTTTGGGGTCAGAGATTGTAAGCCGTTTGGACTTCAGTGTTGACCAATTTTCTAGGTTATTATGATGATTGACTGCACCTTACAATGGGATGACCCTCAAACTCGCTTAATCTTTCTCAATGTATTTGTTGTTTATTTTGTTTCTTGGACACTTTGAAATGAAGTAAAAACTGGACGCCACAGCATAAAGTCATGATTTCACTATTATATTATGTTATCATTGGTAACAGAAAATATAATGGCTAAGTTGACTTTGTTATTGATAAAAGAAAAGAACTCTAGATGATTTGGTGGCATAATATATCGGAATTGATCCCCGCTCTTTGTACTATCTTGTTAGCAATTGCTTAAAAGGTGTCAGGAATGCATTTATGATTGAAAATGGATTGGGCTTTGAATTGTTTCTCTTAAAACTGTAGAGAGTATCCGTCTGATCAAGTGAGAAATCAATAGTTATTCTGTGTTCATTTTTTTTGCAGCCAGGGCCTAAAGACTCTCCTGTTCAATGTCTTATAAAGCGTGACAAGAAGAATGCTGCATTTTACCTCTATCTTGCTCTCTCACCATGTGAGTAGACTCTATGTTTGATTTTCAATTATGATTGCTGATGATAAATAGTTTGCTTCTTTGCTTACTTTCCTGTAGTTTATTTGCCTTTAGTTTATGGGTAAATATGCTGGCAATAGGAATTTTAATGCTAATATTCACTACTTTATCTAAATAAATCTCGGAGCAAGCATGAATATTGCATTGAAAATTTCAAGTTAAATACACATCGTCGGGAAATTTTACCAGCATCTGCACCTAATGTGTGTTATTTGATTGATTGGTCAGTAATACATGTCGCATGTTTATCCTGTTGAAGTACTAGAGCATTTTTTAACTTTGTGATGTAATTTGAATTTCATAATTTTCATTGTAAAACAACTTGATTTATCATTATAATGCACTACATGTAGTAAATTTTCCTTTTACACCATTCCAGAACTTTATATGTGAACAATCTTAGTGTGTTTATTCATTCTACAGCTACTTGATTCAACATTTTGATTTAACTTTATTAATTGAATCCAACACGATACAATTCAACTAAATGGAGCTGTTTCTCTAATATCATTTCAAGTCTTTTCACCTATCTCACATTTACTTATTCAGGAATTCATATTGCGTAAAAAGGTATTTTAATTGCAGCATGTGTCAACTTTTCATCGTGCTATCTTCCAAACTTTTGAGCTTTCTTTCCTATCACAATGTTAAGTCGGTTTGTTTTTGTGTTCTCCAAATTTTCGTAGGGTCTCCGTTTTGTCCATCAATGTGCTAGCAATTCACTTTATATGAGATATTGTTTTAATGCTAAAAATGTTTTGCAGCATAAGTGCATAACTGATTCTGGTATAAACTGAGTTGAATCTTTTGCACTATTAGAAAATTAGGAACAAATCGAATATGTTTTTTGTCATGAGAATTCTCATTTGACTCAAGAGATTCTTGGCATCTCCCAGAGGTTGTGGTAGTTATAATCCAGACCTAAGGTTTGTACGGATATAAATATAGAGCTGATGTTTGATTGGTTCCTGTCTCAGCATTAACGGACCAAGGTAAGCTTCTCCTAGCAGCACGGAGATACAGAAGTGGTGCCCACACTGAGTACATTATATCACTAGATCCGGGTGATCTTTCTCCAGGAAGTAAATCCTTTGTAGGAAAATTAAGGTAAGGATTTCTATCGACTGATTCTTAGAAAGGCTATGTGCATTTTGTTTAATTCTTGCTTGGTGGAAAGTTCTGTTGAATGCGAAATGATTAGAGACCATAAGAATGTAAAGTTTCATTATGAGTAAAATTATTGTTCTGTCTTGTGAACATGAGTGCTGCTACTTAAGTTTTTAAAAGGTTCTATATAAAGATGGTAGCGTTTGTTGAAATATCTAATTTAGTTAACATCTCACAGTGAAACAAGATCATTTGCCAATTTATTTTCCTTTTGAAGCACTTTATGCAGTGGCACTTGTTATTAGAAGTGCTGAATATGAGAAAAGGGTTCAACGTAAGTGTTGTATGACTTAAGGTTATTTCAACCATGAGAAGTGAATACTCTTAGAAGTAGGGAAAATTTTAGTAGGAGGTAACTATTTCCAACTTACAGTGGTAAACTGCATCTTTCTATTAGGTACACTTTAAGTTGGCTTGTGAAATTAACGTAAGCTAGGGAAGTGGGTCATTTGAAGATGTAAGTCAGACAGTTAAGAGGGCTTGTATGGGAATGGCAGTTATATCTTCAAAGGGAGTTCAAGAGTTTAGGTTATTTAAACTATGAGAAGTGAGCATCCTTAGAAGTGGGAAAAACTTTTGATAAAAGGTTTCACTCTTTTCAAATTACACTGCATCTTTCTATTAGGTATTCTTTTAACTGTCACGTGCTCACAAGAGAATAACTTATTCTAGTAGACTTGGTCGTTTGAAGATGTGCTTCAAACCGTTAAAGAGAACAGCTTGGGAATGACAATTATGTCCTAAAGGGAAGCTTAGGACTATTAAGAGTTTTTCTTAATAAGCTTTGTTCAAAAGCTGTATCACGTAGTATTGGACTGTGGAAGTCAAACATATCATTATGCAAGAAAGAGGGTCTCCATGATTAATGTTATTACTGCTTGATTCCCAGTAACTTTCCCCGTAGGCTGCTGATAGCAAATATAACACGTCTTCATTAAATTGTAAAGTGGTTGTTGGGAAGCATTAGTAGGCAAGTGTGGCGGCATTGCTGATAATTTATGCTGGGACAAAAATGAATTAGCCGTTTTCCTTTATATGATTTTGTTTGGCATAATATAGCATGTGAAGTCTCGCTGGTACTTGAAATCTCTGCCATTTTCTTATTTCTTAGATTATCAGATATTTATGCATTTTAATTTGAGTAGCCAAATTTCTTACTTTTATGCAATATGGCAGGTCAGATTTCCTGGGTACAAATTTCACGATCTACGATAGCCAACCACCCCACAGTGGAGCACAGGCATCAAGCAGCAGAGCAGGACGTCGTGTTGCAAACAAGCAAATAAGCCCTCAAGTCCCAGCTGGTAACTTTAAAGTTGGGCACGTCTCCTATAAATTTAATCTCTTGAAATCAAGAGGTCCAAGGAGGATGGTGTGCTCACTTACATGCCCCAGCCCGAGCGAGAGAAATGAAGATGATTTGAAAATGAAGACTTCTCCTTCTGGGAGTACGGTGGTTTTGAAAAATAAAGCTGCAAGATGGCATCAACACTTGGAATGTTGGTGCCTAAACTTCCACGGGCGGGTGACTGTTGCTTCGGTTAAGAATTTTCAAATGGTTGCAGCAATCGATCAAACCAGGCCTCATGGGAAGGGTGATGAAGAAACAGTGCTTCTCCAGTTTGGAAAGGTTGGAGATGATACTTTCACAATGGATTATAGGCATCCTTTGTCACCATTCCTTGCTTTTGCTATTTGCTTGACCAGTTTTGGGACCAAACTGGCGTGCGAGTGAATAAAATGTCAAAGACTACGCTTGAGGTTTAGCCTGATTTCATGCAATGGAGTTTGTTTTCTTATAAAATACCCTGTTATAGGGTAGTGCAAACTAGCTCCTTGATGTTTGTAATTTTCTTGCAACTCTCTCAATTTGTGTGTGTGTGTGTGTGTTCTATAATTAGGCTAAATCTCAAGAGTAGTTTTTGTAATTATCCTATTCACTTGGCCAATATATTGAGATTTTCTCTGGTATACACCTCACACATGGTCCTATTACACGGTTATTACATGAGCTTGAAGAGGTTGAAGTAATGATTGTAACTAAGGGAGGACCTAGGTGCTTTTGATAATGGTGGTTTGTTGTGCATACTTTTGAGTGACATTTTGTCATTATAGTGGGATATGTAGTTACATATTTTGTACGCAAGAGTGAATTCACTTTCACTAAATTGTAAATGGAGAAAGCCGTAATACAAGATATTATCTTATTTTGAACTTTATTTCTTTTCACCACAAGAGTTTATTTTAACACAAATTCTTGAATGAATTTAGATTGAGTTAAATTTCAAATTAGTTGACTTTTCAAATTTATTAAGTAAATTGAGTTTTGAAAAATTAAAATTAATTTGAAATTGAACTCAAAATTAAGTACATGTTATACACTTGAGTGCACACATAAATTACTCTTACTAAAAAAATATTATTCTTCCCGTTCCACAATTACTTTCACACATTTAATAAACAAAATCCTCTCATAAAAATTAATAAAATAATTTTACTCTATTAAAAAATATTCAACCTTTCATTCATTCATTTTCTTTAAAAAAATTAAATCATCGAAAGTAATTTCAAGACGGGAGAAGTATTCGCTTTAGCTTTTTTCCTTTCGACCATGTCTCATCAACACTTTGGATCTTTCTCCTTTTCATCTTATAGCATAGCCAAGCAAAAAAAGCAAAAATGTACAGCCCATTTCATTTCGGCCATCAGTTTACACTGATAATAAAGAAACCTCCGGTAGAAATGTAAAAAAAGGCTTAATTCCCTCGTTCCCAATGATTCAATTTATGTTCCACTCAAATGTTTGCCTTCCGTGTTGCAATCTATTGCCGTTTAACCAAATGTCCTTCAACAACAAGCACAGTAGGAGGAATAACGTAAACACTCAAGTATTACAAGCATCGGATACATGGATACTTCTATCTAGGTTAATGTTTTCAGATAGACTGCCAAATTCTTTCTTACATTCTGATTGATATATTAGCAATACAGTGGCCAAAATATCAAAGGCAAAGAGAAACGCTTCATATGCACCAAAACTTTGACGTGTCCAGTGCAGAAGGCTGGCTGCCCGTTTATTTCTTCCCACGCAGTTTGGCACCAAGAGCCCTCTCCAGTTTGGAGATGATCTGCTGATTCGGAATTGCTTTTCCTGATTCATATTCCTGTATTATCTGGGGTTTCTCATTTATCAACTGCATTGCACCACATAAGTTCAATCATTACCAAATTCTACAACTGGTTAAGAAAAAACACATATTTGCATATATGTCGTGTCTGGGAAATATATTGTGGAACATGGATTGTGGTTTGTGTGATTTTGTGGTGGTTGTACACCAGGGTATAGGAATAGGATGGAAGGGACCAGTTATAAACGGAATCAAACCTGAGCAACTTGAGCTTGGGTCAGTTTCTTATCCATTCGGGCCTGCATGATAGCCTTCTTAAGTTCAGTGGGAACCTTATCATCTGTGACATAGTACAAACAATTAAACAGGGGTTGCAGTAGATAACGGTTATACGACATTCAAATTGGCTGTTATACGAGAAAAATCAGATATATCCTTGACAACTGGTTTAATTCCAGGACATCAGATTCACTAAATATCTTCAAAAAGCTGTCTCATATGAGTACAAGATGCGTTATTAATAGCTCATCTGATTATACTTCAATCAACCACAAAATTAGAAAACACAGTTATGGTTTGAGTGTACCATCCCCACCAATCACATGGGTCAAATCCCTTCAAAGTAATTAACACCAAAATGTTACTTTATATTATTCTAAACCATCCAATTGAATGTCTAATGGTAACTGTGCTAAAAATCTTTGTTTCTTATAACAATAAAGAAGTGCCTGCCCAATAGATCATAGATAGCCAAAAATTCAGTAAACGAAGAACGCTATACAAGGCATTAAAAATAAGATTTTAGAATTTCCTTATGGAGCCTAAATCTACACGTCATATAAAAATTAATGCAATAAAATAGAGCAAGTCATAATATTTAACAATATTTTACAATTCCACGCTCATCCAACTCACCAAATGGACCTCATGGTTTGTTCAAATTACCAAAAGAACCTTGCGGTTTGTCCGACCAATGGGCCCTGAATATTTTCCCAAACCGCAAGGTTCGTCTGGAACTTTGGGCGAACCTCAATGCTCATTTGGTAACTTGAACGAACCCCAGGGTTTGTTTGGTAATTTGGACAAACCTCATGTGGAGTGCTTGTACTTAACCAAAACTTAAAGGGTTAATTTAAAATTAGTTTGCCCCAACTCCTATTAAGAATCTCACGAGCTAGTAAATAACTATGTCCCATGATAGGCCTCAGTATTTGGTTCTTTACCTAACGTATCAAGCACGAAAACTAAAAAGAACCTTCAGCACTTGGAGCTTCACAAGAGTCATGACACGGACCAATATAACTCAGAGTGCTGCAGCCATTTATCGGGGACCACCAACGTCAGGTGTTCAAGTGGAATATGCTTTCCCCCTATCACATAAATGTTATAAAACTGAACTGTATACAATTTTTTTACCTGTGTCATGCACATTAGTGGTTAGGTATTTAAACTCTCCATCAGAAAGCAGTCTTCAGTTCCCCGGAAAATGTTACGGAATAACTTGTATCATTCACATTTTCATTCACACTTTGATTAACTCTTGACAACATCGAAAAGTAATATATAGTCTAACCCACCCAAGAGCCTCAATCAACTTGCATCTTGGACTGGCATGCAATAAACATGCTTATTACAAAATCCTTATATAGGAAAAGGTAGACATGAGAAGACATATGCAAATTAGTCTAGGGAAGATAGTGGTTCAAAATATTTATGGTTTCATTTTGGAGACCATTGAGATTAGTAGTTAAGAAAATTAAGGGGCTTCTTGGTTTGTCATAAGGATTGATAAATAGGAAAGGAAATGATAGTAATGAGCTGATAAAGAATGTGCTCCTAAAAATTGCATTGTTTAGTTAAAAATGGAAAAAAGAGGATTCCTAAGTTTTAAGATATTAAGCTACTGTAGCAAGGAATGATGGCATTATACCAAACACTTGTCTTTTATTCCTTTTCCATTCCCCACTTATAAAGCTCATACCTAAGCAGTCCCTTATTATTCAAGGGTCAAGGCATATCTATTTCATATCTCGACTACTGAACTAAGTCAGAAATGAAAGCATAGACCAGATTATTACTTCTATATTACAGGGGAGTGGAGCAGGTTCCACAAAATATATATATATATCAAATAGAGAGCATCCAAGAAACCTCAGAGCATGTAAACCAAATGTGTATAATCATCACTTATAAAGAAATATTAATCTAATTCAACTGAATGTAACAAAATAAGCACGTAATTGTTAACTCACGAGTAAGAGTTTCTGTGTCTTCATCAAGTTTTCTGGTGTTCAAGGAGGTGCTACTTGAAGCAGCCCTGTTAGTCCCTGCTTGTGCTGCACCATGACACAAAATTATAAACTTGATCAGCTAAGTGAGCTCAACCTTAAAGCTATAAGACCAAGACTGAGAAACCAATGATTTTTTTTTTTTTTTTATTCAGCATATAATTTGCTATGGTTAAAAGTCATGGGCCTCAGCTATTAAACCTCAAAAACTATACAGTGGAACAACAATTGACAGGTAAAGCTAGGCTCTGACACTACATTCAGCTTTAAGCATAATCAAGTTGATTCACAACTAGGCAATGAAATAAAATTATGCATCCACGGATGTCTACAAACTGCAATACTGCATCACCTCCACCCTATTTTCATCTTCACTAAAAATGACCTTACAATATTTGCTCACAGTTTTTTTAATTCAATGGTAGAAATATAGTCATTTAGCTATCATTTTCAGTTGATCAACAACGAAGTTTCTTTAACTT
This sequence comes from Ballota nigra, assembly GCA_947034835.1. NCBI lineage: Eukaryota > Viridiplantae > Streptophyta > Magnoliopsida > Lamiales > Lamiaceae > Ballota > Ballota nigra. Next base: position 53,090,204 of record OX344730.1, on the reverse strand, counting down.
CTATTCTACAATATGATTACCAAAAGAAAGGTTACACAATCAACACAGAGGTTTTCTAAACTTTGACCTAAACGCACAAACCAGGCTTAAGTCCAGTTCCAGTCAACAAACACAACTACATGGCCAAACTAAATCAATGGATAATTGAACAGCATAAATTGCAATTATCTATCGGTGCTCTCAGTTACATGAAAAGAGAAATACCATATTCTCAAGCCACAAACAAAAAGTATAACATAGTCAAAGAAAATCGAAAAAAAAAAAAAAGATATGATAAAAACGATGGATCCAAAGGTAAGTCTTCCAGCAGATTACATACAATTACCCCCAAATAACAACGAAAAACCAAAAAAAAAAAAAAAACTTCAACCAAGGGCGCATATTAAACAAATTTATGAGGAATAAAAAAAAAAAAGAGCTCGTATACATACGAAGATATATAGAACATAAGAGGAATTACGCACACTTCTTGACAGTCTCAATCTCGGCTCCCGAACGGCGTGCGGCGTTGACAGCTTTCTCATCCTTCCTCGCGGCGGAGGTGGGTGCCTTCTTGCGGATCACCACCGGCTCCCAATCCTGAGAAATTCCTGCCATTTATGCTGCAATAAACTTTGTTAGCGTTTCCTCGATTTTACGCTCCCGACAGTGTTTTTTCAATCTTTAGCAGGTGAAGTGAGAGACGAGAGAGGAGTGGTGTTTGGATTATATAGAAGAGATATATGGGAGCTGTTTGGGTACGATTTTGTGTTATGTATTTAGTCAAACAGAATATCTTTTTCCCAATAGTTATCGGTTTACCAAAAAAGTGACCCACTTTATTTCATTTTCAGGAATCCCAAAATTCGTGCATAGGGTGAGAATAGATAGACTACTCAACAGGTCCTATGGTTTCGTTTATTAAAATTTAGCTCGGGTCGACTTGCGTGTTTAATAAACGAGCCACATTCAATTTTTTTTAAAAACTTACTACCTCCATCCCGAACTTATTTCACGTTTTTCTCTTTAAAACGTCCCAACTCTTTTTTCACATCCTTAAAAATGAAATAAATTACACACACAAAAGTCAATAAAACACATTTTTATTATTTAATTATTTAATTTTACGCTCACACACTTCACTTTTCTTAAATATAATGTCAACTAGAGATGTTAAACGGGCTAACCCTAACCCTATAGGGCCGGCCCTAACGGGCTTCGGGCTAAACGGGTTAGGGCCTTATCCGGTTCACTCTTAACGAGTCTTTAATAATTAAGACATAACCCTAACCCTAGCGGGCTTCGGGCTAAACGGGTGACTTGAAGCGACTACACTAGCTTCTACTAGTAGCTACCCCGCAAGAGTACGGGTTCACTGTAGTAAGAGTAAGTATAATGGCCAAGTATTATCGAACCCACGGGATAGTGTATATGCGAATAGATCCCTGAAGATCTACGCGTCGTAGTTAATATGAGTGTGTTGTTTTTGGATTATTGGAAAGATTAATTAAGCTAACTAAATTATCCTACGAATGCAAAAGGAAAATTAAACTAAGTATCTAAGGTGTATATGCAAGTATGAGATGGTGATGCTCAGGTTAGGAATCCCCACGTATACTAACGGAGCAGGTACATAATCAAAGTAATCGTGACAAACAAGAATTAACCTAAGTAAAAGATCGTAGAATGAAAGCTCAAGATTTCTTACCCTAATACTTTATCCTAGCAATCGACTTCACTAATCCACTAACAAGTTAATAGATATCGCTTAATTAATGAGACCCTAATTTAACTAAGGTGATGCGGTCGTCCTCCTTCGCTAAACCGGTAGATGAATTAACCTTTCCTAAACTCTCTCGTTAAGTCTACTCGTTGTTAAAGAGTGATACGATCGTCCTCTCTCTAACACCTTTCGAACGAAATTCAAGAGTGAAATCTAGATTAATTTTAAGAATTCATTAACCAAGAGAATTAAATCCTAACGTCACAAGTTACTCTAATTACATACCCACAACCTACTTCTACGAGTTCATCCTACCCTAAGCATGCAAGGGTTTTAGCTAGACATAGTTTTAACGTAAACAATAGAAATTAAACAAGTGACGAACATGAACATGGTAATGAAAACGAAGAAAAGATCGAACATAAACTAGGGCTTTATGAAATAAAAGAATACTGAAATTAATTGGCAAAACGAGGTCTCAACGTATTTAAGAACAAAAGTTATTAAGAATCGAAACTCAAACGTGAAATCGTAAAGTGAATTCGTAAGCAAAAACCTCAAAACCGTAAATCTATAGCTCGCTCGTCTCTTCTCTTCCTTCTCGTGATAAAAATTCTATGTAAAGTGATGTCTAAAAGTTGGGGATCCTTCAAAACGTGTTTGGAAGAGGTATATATAGGCACGGGTCGAAACGGGAGTTAATGGGCCGAAAATACGCATCCGGAGGCAAAAACCCATGGGCGCTCGAGCAAAACGCTCGAGCAGTGTAGCTCGAATGACACAATCGCTCGAGCGGTGGCGCTCGAGCTGCTCGAGCGCTGAAATCATTCTGTAAGTTTTGGGCGCTCGAGCGGTGGCGCTCGAGCTGCTCGAGCGCAAGAATGGTTCTGTACGTTTGCGCGCTCGAGCAATGCGCTCGAGCGGTGGCGCTCAAGTAATGCGCTCGAGTGACTTCTAACTCCTCCCAAATGATACTTTTCCTCGTCCGCACTAATACCAATCGTATTTCTTCAATATCTTCTCATCCGGGCATCCGTTTGAGTCGATTCAAAGTCCTACGAACTCCGTTTTTCGTCCTCTATTCACCTATGAGCATCAAAGAGACAAATTTATCAATGTATAGAAATAATGCTCAATTGACTCTAAATACTCTATAAACTAGACCAAAACTAGGGCGTTTCTAACTACGAATCATGACAATTTCACGCCTAATCAACCCCCCCAAACTTACCATATTGCTTGTCCCCAAGCAATGAACTAATAAGTCAAGTGAAATTGTTAGGAATGAGTAAAAAAAATCAATCATGCAAGCTAATGAATTCAAGCTTCAAAAGTTAATCACCCGTATACTCGCTCACTTTCTTCTATCGTACTCATGCAACAATAATAAGACGCACCAAGATCAAGCATAGATGTGCACTCAACGATGTGTTTCACTCCCTCACAAGTGTATAACAGTGTTTAAGGGACTCACTCAATCAATCAATCACTCATATCGGCAACCATAGGCTTGTAAGCACTCTCAACTCCGACCATACACTAGAAATCAATGCCGAATCAAAAAGGACTTTTCTCAAGGTTGTAATGTAGGCTCTTTGGACAGGTGGGATAACAATATGGTAAAGTGACTCAAGTGAATGGAGAATAGAAAATCAAACTTTGGCACTTCGAGATTAGGAACAGACTACTTCAAACATATTCAATCAACACTCTTTCAATTCCACTTTTCTCAACACTTCAATTTTTTCTTTCTCTTTTCACTTTTTTCAATCACTTTTTTTTTCTTTTTCGCACAGCACATGAGCTCATTTTTTTCTTTTGCTCATTCTCAATTTTTTCTCTTTTTCCCACATCTCATAACTTCATCACACCTTCTTCTCACCACTCAACCATCAATAACTCTCCTTTTTCAACTCAAATCAATCCCTTCACATTCACACTTTCCTATTCTCCACTCAAATTTGGACAAAAAGACTTAGGAATTGGAATAGTGTTCATATGTGTTAGCAAATAAAATAGGCTTTAGGCTCAAAGGGGCTAACAAGGGATCAATGTCATTGGTAAGGAAAATTTTGGCTAAGTGACTCAGTAAAATCAAAGATGGCCTAAGATCACATTCGGCATATCTAACTAGACACAATCAAGAAGCAAGAGCACATGCAAGTTCTAGCATCCTCTAAGGTGATGATCCACTCACAAACGAAGAGAGTAAATCATGCATTTAAATCTCATAAGGCTCAAAAGCTCACGGCTTTCACATCCATGCTAGTCCTAGTGAATTCTCACACTTGTCACACAAGCACTCAAAAGAAAACTTATAAGCATACGGGTTCTCTCCCTAATCAGCTCAAACTCAAACACTCACACAAAAGAATTTCTAACTCACCCTTACAACTCACTCTTCTCACTAAGTCATACTCAAGAATCAATAATACGCAGTCTACAAGAGTTAGTAAGCATGAAATCATCAATCATCAATCAGAGCAAATCGAAACAAATCCCTTAAAAGTTAAAAGACTTCCAATACAATCCCCAAGAACATGCACTTCACGCAAACACTACAATTCATACTCAGAAACAGAAATAAATAAGAAAAGAAAGGAAAAAGAAAAGGAAAGAAAAAGGAAAAGAAATTTGGGGGCATCCCAGGTATCTCAAGCATCTGGAGGTGGTGGTGGCCGGTAGCTAGGGTGATCAGATCCTAAGTGGGAGACAAAGAGTGCCTCCATCCAGCGTTTCAAATCTGAAACCTCCGATCGAACTCCTTGAAACTCTCCTCTCATACTCGAGGCTTCCGTGTACCACTGATTTTGTGTGGTGCGAAGCTCCGTAACATCTGCCCTCAAGCCCTGAATGTCGGTTCGCATTCTGTACCACTCCATCTGGTTCGGTTACCACGGCTCTGGAGTCGGGGCATCAGGCATCCCAAACTCCATCTCTTGAGGTCCCTGACCTCCTTCATCCTCATCAGCTTCTGCCTCATCAGCCATGTTTCCTCCTTCTTCGTACTCTTGTTCTTCCTCCTCTTGCAGATCCGCTGCTCCACTCGATCCGGCACCACTCGTGCCTTCTCCTCTGCTCCTCTTGACAGGCCTAACGTCCCGGAGTCCTTTGCCATCGATCTCTGATGTGTACTTAGCACCTATAGCGAGGTGCTGCTCTCCGTTCATCCCGACGTTATCCTTCTTCATCCCAACCAGCGTTACGAGCTTCTTGTTCGGCAGCGGGAACAAGCCATCATCATTGTATCTGATGCAATACTTACCCATCCAGTGCTCAAACATCCAAGTGTTGTTCATTTGCTCGAATCCCAAATCCATCCCCTTGCAAGGTCCCGAACACGGCTCGAATCCGAGGTGCTTCATCAAAACTGAAATCAGCCCTCCTCCTTGGATCTTCGAGGTTCTCGTTCCAAGCTTAAACGGAGCCTCGAAATGGTGCTCTAGGAAGTCCCTTCCAAAGTCATGGTCTTTTTTGTTCAAAAGGCACCAGATTCCATAGAGCTGCTTGCTCGTCCCCGTCCCCGTCTCAGACCGGGCATAGATCGTGTTCCCCAATATCCGCTCCAGATATCTGATCACCGGGTTTCGGATAGCCGATGCTCTCGCGTGCTGCCCCTTGTAGTCCCCAACCAAGCCGCCCGTTATTTCCTTCCAAAACGCGTTAGCGTTGTACGCCTTTAGCTCACGGTTGGGTCGAGATAGGGCTGGGAGCCCGAATGCGAGGTTGACAACCCCCACCTCGTGATATTGCCACTCGTTCTGGTATTTGAATTTGAAGGTGTCGGTGCCCGTCTTTTCCACTGTGGCCAGAAATTGTTCCACCAGATCGGCGTTAGTCTCCATGTGTAGCAGCATGTCGAAGAACTCGGTCATGTTGTTCCTGGTGAATATTCTTCGTATCTCCTCCTCAATCCCCAGGTCCTTCATAAAGCTCACCACGGGTCTCCGGGTTTTCTCAACCTTCCCGGTTATGAGGCTCCATCTGTAAGCCACGTACTTCCAGTCATCGTGATAGTCCAACCCTCCCCATCTCGAGGGCAATAAGCTCTTCTGTCTAAGCTCGTCCGTGAGCACTCTCAATTCTTCGTTGCTCAGGAGTTTGTGTTTAGGAGCCATTGTACCTAACCATGACATAGCAAGGATTTAAGCAGCATTCTTAAAGTTCACAACAATTTAACACTCATTCAAACTCAAGTACTTCCAAGTAATGCATCTCAATTCGATTCAACTCACAATTCATGCTCTTCTCAAGTTCAAAGCAATACTCATTTCAAAGCATTCAATCAAGTTCAAAGCAATTCACAACAATTAACCCATGTTTTTCGTTCAAAGTTCTCAAGTCTTCAACACTTAATTCCTCCATTTCAACCCAAAATACCATTAACTAAGTCTATCATGAAGTAATATTACACAAATTATGTAATTTACATGCTCAAGACTCAACTCATACTCATTCATGCTCAATACCCTCTCAATTCACAAAAAATTCTTCTCAACATGCAAAACCCATTTCCTTTTCTCAAATTCCTACTTCTCACTCTAGAAATTCACCCCTTCTACTCATTCAATTCCAAAATTGAAAGTAAAACAAGCAAACCCATAGCATATTATCAACATTCATCAATCAAGGAATCAAGAATCAATAAGTTTTGCAAAAATCCCCAAAAATTTCGAACCAACTCATGAACCCTAGTTCATATGCTCAACTCATGCCTAATTCAACCTTAAACTACGAATTGAATGACAAGGGATAGAGATTACATACCTTGGTTGAAGATTTAAAGAGGATTGTGAAGAAATTCGAGCAAAAACTGTGAGAAATCGTGCAAAATCGTATGAACTCGCTGAAAATCGCCCCAAATCGCCCCGTGTAGTGTGTGAAAGTGTGTGTAAATGTGTGGGGGAGTATTTATAGAGGGGGAAATCCGATGGGTCAAACCCGCGACCCGCTCGAGCGATTCGCTCGAGCGGTCGCGCTCGAGCAATTCGCTCGAGCGTTGAAAACGTTCTGTAAGATTTGGGCGCTCGAGCAATGTGCTCGAGCGGTGGCGCTCGAGCTGCTCGAGCGGTGAAAACATTCTGTAAGTTTTGGGCGCTCGAGCGGTGGCGCTCGGGCTGCTCGAGCGACCCAAATTTTCAACTTCGTTTTTTTACGTTCAACACTCGAAATTTCCATCCGAACCAAGCTCGAACAATTATAACACTCAACCAAAACACGAACTAACCTGAGAACTCCTCGATTTAAGCCAGGTCGCTCATTCGACCGAGGAGTTGGGGACTCTTCCATACGTGCAAATCACCAATCCAATTCCAGTCAAACTCAGCACTCCCACTCAATTCGACTCAACGACCCTCAAGCATTGATGTTTTCGAAAAATTTGACCAATTTTTCATAGAATTTCGTGTACGAACCCGAAGTACGAATACACCCCCCCCCCCAAACTTTGTTCTTGCTATGCGATAACAAAGTTTGAAACGAATGAGTACGTAAGAGTAAGTACACAAAATTCGTGTGAACTCGACTTCTACCAATGCAAACTAATGAACGAAAAGAAACATCACCCCCCCAAACTTCGACTTCGCAAAGAGGTCGACGTTTGGGGTTCGGTTACCTCTAACTTCAAGAATCGAATGCTTTCCTACTCGAAACGTGCTCAACTTCATGACTTTCCTTCTTAAGCTCTCTCTCTCGGAATTACACTCCACCACGCAAGCCTACATCAAAATTCTCAACCAACGAGGTTAACACTTACGATTCCCAAACTACTAAAAATAAACAAAACACAAAAAAAAAAAACAAGTAAAAATGGGTTGCCTCCCATTAAGCGCTAGTTTTAAGGTCCTAATGCCGGACCGAGCTCAAAGGAGCTCACGGGACTTGAGACTCTAAAATACCTTCCTTATTCTCATAAGAGAAGTTAAAGAATTTCTTCACTCGATGCCCGTTCACCATGAATTTATGTCCATCGTCCGTCTCAACTTCAAGGAATCCACTCTTGTGCACTCCCTTCACAATATACGGCCCGTTCCACTTGGACTTAAGCTTTCCACCAAACAGCTTCATCCTCGAATTGAATACGAGGACTTGATCTCTCACCTTGAATTCCTTCTTCTTCAATCGTGCATCATGCCACTTCTTTGTCTTTTCTTTGAAAATTCGGGCATTCTCGTAGGCAACGTCTCGAAACTCCTCCAACTCATGCAGTTGGAGTAATCTCCTCTCACCAACCAAGGCACTATCAAAATTCAGCTTTTTGATCGCCCAATATGCCTTGTGCTCCAACTCCACGGGCAAGTGATATGCCTTTCCAAAAACCAATTGATATGGAGACATACCAAGAGGAGTTTTGAAAGCTGTCCTATATGCCCAAAGTGCATCATCCAACTTCATCGCCCAATCTTTCCTACTTATGCTCACCGTCTTCTCAAGGATCTCCTTGATTTGACGGTTAGAAACCTCTGCAAGACCGTTAGATTGAGGATGATAAGCAGTAGAGATTCGATGACTTACCTCGTATTTTGACAGCAACTTTTCCATCCATTTGTTCACGAAATGACTTCCCCCATCACTTACCAAAGCTCTTGGAACTCCATATCTTGCAAAGATGTTCTTTCTCAAGAACTCGATGACCACACGGGAATCATTCACGCGGGTTGGGACTGCTTCAATCCACTTCGAGACATAATCAACGCATACGAGAATGTACAAGAATCCATTGCTAGGAGGAAATGGACCCATGAAATCAATCCCCCATACGTCGAAAATCTCGACTTCCATGAACACGTGCATAGGCATCTCGTCCCTCTTAGTAATAGAGCCGAACCGTTGGCACTTCTCACACCTCTTAACCCATTCCATGCAATCTCTCAACAGAGTTGGCCAATAAAAACCGGATTGAAGGACTTTCCTTCCGGTCTTCTCTCCACCCAAATGTCCTCCACATGGCAAGGCGTGACAATGCCTTATGATATCACTCCACTCCTCCTCTGGCACACACCTTCTCAACACGTGATCGATCCCTCTTTTGAACAAGTAGGGGTCATCCCAATGAACTCCCGAACCTTCTTAAAAAATGCCTTCCGATGCACCGAGTCTATTTCAACGGGCAACTCACCACTTGTTAAATAGTTAGCATAATCTGCAAACCAGCCCTCCCCTCAATTCTATACACAGGGACGTCTCCTAAGCCAAAGAGCTTCTCATCAGGGAATTCATCGTTCACCTCTCGATCCTCCACGGTGTTCTCCTTGGTGAGCTCCAATCTCGAAAGGTGATTGGCTATCACGTTCTCGCATCCCTTCTTGTCTCGGATTTCTACATCAAACTCCTGGAGCAACAAGATCCAACGAATGAGACGGGGCTTTGCATCCTTCTTACTCATAAGATACCGAATCGCTGCGTGGTCCGTATATACAATTGTTTTCGTCCCTACTAGGTAGGGTCGAAATTTATCAAAGGCATACACGACCGCTAACAGCTCCTTTTCGGTCGTAGTGTAATTCACTTGAGCAGAATTCAGCATCTTCGAGGCATAATAAATAGCGTGAAAAAGCTTCTCACGAATTTGCCCCAAAGCAACCCACATCGCATAATCGCTAGCATCACACATGAGCACGAACGGGCTAGACCAATCCGGTGTGACAAGTATCGGGGCATTCACCAATGCTTCTTTCAACCTGTTAAAAGCCACTAAACACTCATTAGTAAACTCAAAGGCGACTTCTTTTTCAAGAAGCCGCGAAAGGGGTTTAGCTATTTGTGAGAAGTCTTTTATGAAACGTCTATAAAAACCCGCGTGTCCTAAGAATGACCGAATCCCCTTTTCGGTCGAAGGTGGTGGAAGCTTCTCGATAGCAATCACTTTTGCCTTGTCCACTTGGATACCTTTCGAGGACACATGGTGTCCAAGAACAATACCCTCTCTTACCATGAAGTGACACTTCTCCCAATTAAGCACTAAGTCCGTCTCTTCACACCTGCTCAACACAACTTCAAGATTGATTAGACATTTATCAAACGACTCCTCGTAAACGGAGAAGTCGTCCATGAAAACTTCCATAATCTTCTCAATCAAGCCATGAAAAATTGCCATCATACACCTTTGAAAGGTGGCGGGTGCGTTACACAACCCAAACGGCATCCTCCTAAAAGCAAAAGTCCCATAATAGCAGGTGAAGGTGGTTTTCTCTTGATCCTCGGGGGCTATCATGATCTGATTATATCCCGAGTACCCATCTAAGAAACAGTAATACTCAAAACCACCTAATCGATCTATTATTTGATCAAGGAACGGTAAAGGAAAATGATCCTTACATGTTGCCTTGTTCAACTCTCTATAATCAACACATACACGCCAACCCGTCACTAATCTAGTGGCTACCAATTCATTAGACTCCGTCTTAATCACCGTGGTACCCCCCTTCTTAGCAACTACGTGTTAAGGACTCACCCATGGACTATCAGAAATGGCAAAAATCATGTTGCTATCTAACAACTTCAACACTTCCTTATGTATCACCTCTTGAATAACCGAATTAACTCTACGCTGATTTTGCACTATCGGTTTTCTACCCTCTTCTAATCTAATCCTATGCATGCAAATCGAGGGGCTAATTCCCTTAATATCCGCAATCGACCATCCTATAGCAGATTTGTGCTTACGAAGCACCACTAAAAGTCTCTCAAGCTGATCATCAGATAAAAGAGCAGATACAATTACCGGATATTTGTCGGTCTCATCCAAGTAAGCGTACTTGAGGTGGTCGGGCAGCGGCTTCAACTCCTTCTTCGCCTCCAATGGTGGCGCCTTATCAAACATCTTCTCGAACGTTGACTCCTCGGCCTCCAAGTCATCTTCATCCTCCACTTTCTTCAACTCCAAGAACTTGACGTCTTCATTGTCTTTCAAGCTGTCAAAATAATCAAGATTATAAGAATCATAAGACATATCGTCAAGAATAGGATAATCAAATTGATGAACATAGAAAGAGCAAGGGTCTAGAAGTGTGTCTTCAACACAAGCATCCGTGATGTCAATGAAGTGGCAACTCTCATCTCCCATGGGGTATTTCATAGCTTCGTAGATAGCTATCTTCACTTCTTGATCATCAACTTTGACCGTGATTTTCCCATTCGCTACATCAAGCACCATCCCGGCAGTAGCTAGAAACGGTCTTCCCAAAATCAGCGGGACATGCTCATCCTCCTCCATCTCGAGTACTACGAAGTCGGCGGGAAAAACATGATTCTCCACCGTCACTAGAACATCCTCCACTACTCCTTGAGGTCTCGTAATGGACCTATCAGCAAGCTGGAGTGTCATCATCGTGGGTTGCAGCTCAACTCCCTCCAACTTCTTGAACAACGACAGAGGCATCAGATTAATGCTCGCCCTGAGATCACACAAAGCTCATTTCTTGATCCCGTTCCCGATATCGCAAAGAATTATGAAGCTCCCGGGATCCTTCAGCTTGGGCGGAAGCGCCTTGTGCACCATAGCACTCACCTCGTGGTTCAAGTGCACTAGCTCGGGTCCATCAATTCTCCGTCTCTTTGCAATCAAGTCCTTCAGGAACTTGGCGTAGTTCGGCATCTGTTCCAAAGCATCATAAAAAGGTATGTTAATATGTAACTTTTTAAAAACATCAAGGAATTTAGCAAACTTCTCATCAAGCTTCTTTTTCATGAAGCGCTGTGGATATGGGACAGGTATCACCGATTTGGGTACCCCCCATTCATCTTTCTCAGTTACTTTCACTTTCTCCCTTGCTTCCTTTGCCTTTTTCCACTTTGGAATTCTCTCTATCTCCTCAATCTCCTCATCAGGCACTTTGCTCTTCTGGGTCTCATCCATATCTTGACTCTTATCATCAATTTTCATCTTGACTCCTTCCTTGTCAACCTCAACTCCATCACTTTGAGACTCTATCCCTTCTGTCTCAACTTCTTCTTTGAGCGTCTCAGAATCAGCAGGCATCTCGGGACCATCATATTTGGTCCCACTTCTCAACTCAATGGCCTTGCAATGTTCCTTTGGGTTATCCTCGGGCATTGATGGATACTTGCCAGGCTCTCTCGGCTGAGACTTTGCGATCTGGCTAATTTGGTACTCGATGGAATTGAATCTTCTGTTGTTCTCTTGCTGAACTCGATTCCACTCGATGTCTCTCTTCTGGAGTTCTTGATCTCGTTGATCGTCTTTCTTATGCAGCTCCTTCACATCGTACTCCAAAGAGGACAATCGCTTGCTACCTTCCTCCACTTTCTGAAGGATCGCTCTCAATATCTCCTCGGTTGATGCACCGCCCTCTCCACCAGGAGGTTTAGACCCCGGATCAACACCTGCAGGCACAGTAATTCCAGCTTTTGGGTTAGCATAAGAAAAATTCTCATTTTTCCTCCAAGTGTTTTGAGGAGGCTGCTGGCCTCCTTGATACCCTTGTGTGTTCCTCCATTGATTTTGAGGCGGCTGTGGGCCTGGAGGTACAAATGGTTGACCATAAGAAGGTCTTCCATACTGGTTTCCACCTTGTGGATACCCCCCTTGTGAGTAATTAGGCCTTCCCATATAGTTTACCTCTTCTTGCTGACTCGTGGGTGGTTCCACTTTCTCACTTGCTGCTTCATTCCCTCCAACCAAGTTCTGCCCCATCTCAAGGTTGCTGATCTTCTCCATCATAGCCATCAACAGCTTCCTCGTACCCTCATTCTCTTCCAACTTGCATACCCTCTGAAATTCTGGATCCTCGTTCCATGCACCAGCATTCGTGACAATATTGTCCACGATCTCTCTACACCTCGCTACCCCTTGGTTCAGAAAAGCTCCACTTGCACATGCATCTAGGTGGGCTTGGCCAGCCTTGCTGGCTCCACTGTAGAAGAACACCATAATATCTCCCTCGTTGTACCCGTGCTGCGGGCACTCGATCAACATATTTGAGTATCTCTCCCACGCCTGGCGTAAATCCTCTCCAGACTTCTGGCGAAAGGAAGAGATCTCAATTCTCGCTTTAATCATTCTTGATGGAGGGTAGAATCGCTCGAGGAACAGACGCTCGAGCTCGGCCCATGTGTTAACACCTCCCCGTGGGAGCGTGTTATCATACCATTCCTTGGCTATTCCCGTAAGAGAGAATGGGAACAACCTGAGCCTCTTGGCATCTTCAGACATGCCATTGTAATTGAAAGTAGATGCAATCATGAGGAAACTCCTCAAGTGCGTGTGAGGGTTCTCCTTCCCAACCTCCCCCTTGAATTGATTCTCAGTAAGCAGCTTGAGAATTCCTGGAGAAATTGAAAAGTTATTGGCCTCAACTGGAGGTAAGGCCACTCCATCGTAGTACCTCTGCGGTTGTGCCGCGAACCTGCCCCGAATTGCCATATTCTGATCTGCGTTCTGGGGCGCAGGCTGAGGAGCGACAGGTGGTGCTGGTATGTTTTGAACTGGAGGTTGTTGGTACACAGGTGGTTGGTTATAGACAGGAGGTGGAGGATACGGGTATGGTGGATAAGGGTATGGTGGGTATGGGTAATGTTGGTATGCTGGGTTGTGGAAAGGGTTATTCGAGTTTTGTGGGTAAGCAGGGTTGTTCAGAATATTTGGGACAAGATTCTGAGCTGGATTGTTTACATTTTGTGCACCCGGGTTCTGGCTACTACTATCTACGAACTGGTCTTGATTCTGACCACCACTCCCTCCAGCATTGACTTGAAGCGACTACACTAGCTTCTACTAGTAGCTACCACTAACTCCAGTGCCTTCAACTCGGTCTACTGCCTGATTGAAATCGTTGGCAGCATCGTCCAACTCATTATTGATGTCCATTGGTTCCTTCCCTAAGTCGGCAGCGTTCATCCTTCTCAAGAAGGCTCGGTTCCTTCTGGCTATTGTCTCAGGATCTGCAGGAAATCTCTCTTCACTCGTATTCCCTTGTGAGCGTGTTCTCATAAACCTGACACACTAGCAGAAGGATCAAAACGCAACTGCCTAATGAATGGAAATAAAAATAAAAACAGAAAATAAATCACCCACTACTAACTACTAAGCTATCTACAAGTCCTATTCAAAAAGCATATAACGCCATCCCCGGCAACGGCACCATTGACTTGAAGCGACTACACTAGCTTCTACTAGTAGCTACCCCGCAAGAGTACGGGTTCACTGTAGTAAGAGTAAGTATAATGGCCAAGTATTATCGAACCCACAGGATAGTGTATATGCGAATAGATCCCTGAAGATCTACGCGTCGTAGTTAATATGAGTGTGTTGTTTTTGGATTTTTGGAAAGATTAATTAAGCTAACTAAATTATCCTACGAATGCAAAAGGAAAATTAAACTAAGTATCTAAGGTGTATATGCAAGTATGAGATGGTGATGCTCAGGTTAGGAATCCCCACGTATACTAACGGAGCAGGTACATAATCAAAGTAATCGTGACAAACAAGAATTAACCTAAGTAAAAGATCGTAGAATGAAAGCTCAAGATTTCTTACCCTAATACTTTATCCTAGCAATCGACTTCACTAATCCACTAACAAGTTAATAGATAGCGCTTAATTAATGAGACCCTAATTTAACTAAGGTGATGCGGTCGTCCTCCTTCGCTAAACCGGTAGATGAATTAACCTTTCCTAAACTCTCTCGTTAAGTCTACTCGTTGTTAAAGAGTGATACGGTCGTCCTCTCTCTAACACCTTTCGAACGAAATTCAAGAGTGAAATCTAGATTAATTTTAAGAATTCATTAACCAAGAGAATTAAATCCTAACGTCACAAGTTACTCTAATTACATACCCACAACCTACTTCTACGAGTTCATCCTACCCTAAGCATGCAAGGGTTTTAGCTAGACATAGTTTTAACGTAAACAATAGAAATTAAACAAGTGACGAACATGAACATGGTAATGAAAACGAAGAAAAGATCGAACATAAACTAGGGCTTTATGAAATAAAAGAATACTGAAATTAATTGGCAAAACGAGGTCTCAACGTATTTAAGAACAAAAGTTATTAAGAATCGAAACTCAAATGTGAAATCGTAAAGTGAATTCGTAAGCAAAAACCTCAAAACCGTAAATCTATAGCTCGCTCGTCTCTTCTCTTCCTTCTCGTGATAAAAATTCTATGTAAAGTGATGTCTAAAAGTTGGGGATCCTTCAAAACGTGTTTGGAAGAGGTATATATAGGCACGGGTCGAAACGGGAGTTAATGGGCCAAAAATACGCATCCGGAGGCAAAAACCCATGGCGCTCGAGCAAAACGCTCGAGCGGTCCCGCTCGAGCAGTGTAGCTCGAATGACACAATCGCTCGAGCGGTGGCGCTCGAGCTGCTCGAGCGCTGAAATCATTCTGTAAGTTTTGGGCGCTCGAGCGGTGGCGCTCGAGCTGCTCGAGCGCAAGAATGGTTCTGTACGTTTGCGCGCTCGAGCAATGCGCTCGAGCGGTGGCGCTCGAGTAATGCGCTCGAGTGACTTCTAACTCCTCCCAAATGATACTTTTCCTCGTCCGCACTAATACCAATCGTATTTCTTCAATATCTTCTCATCCGGGCATCCGTTTGAGTCGATTCAAAGTCCTACGAACTCCGTTTTTCGTCCTCTATTCACCTATGAGCATCAAAGAGACAAATTTATCAATGTATAGAAATAATGCTCAATTGACTCTAAATACTCTATAAACTCGACCAAAACTAGGGCGTTTCTAGCTACGAATCATGACAATTTCACGCCTAATCAACGGGCCACAAACAGGTTATGTCGAAAAAAATAAAATTCAACACAAAATTTAAAATAGTGGCAATAAAATATTAATGAATTTAAATATTGTTCATAAATTAATTAAAATTATATAAAAACAATTCAACGTAATTATAAAAATTCAAACATCAATACTTAAAAAGTACAAAACACCAACACGTAATAGTTCAAACATCAACACGGCTAATTTTCGATTTATTGCAGTATTATAATTACAAAAAATTCACCCCAATCATACTTGTAATAATTCAGCTCACTACCATGCATATCATACCAAAAAAACAATTTAATCGGAATGATACTAATAAATTGAATCTCCAAGAAACAAAAGAATATACAATATTAGTTGCATATTAGATAAAATATAAATCTAATTAGGCACTTGTGTATCTAAGTACAACTAGTACATGGATGGAAGAACCTAAAAAAGTAACTAAAAATAAAATAACACTAAAATGGATAGATTAGATTTCTCGTACATCATCTTTTACTGAAGTTAGGGCTAGATGATGAATTGAAAAAGTGTGAGTATATATATATATATATATATTAATACTTTAATTGTAATAAATAATTAATACACTTATTATATAATATAAATAATTAAACGGGCCGGCCCTATTAGTCCGGCCCGGATTAACATCTCTAGTGCCAACCCCACATATGAAATAAGTTACGGGACGGAGGGAGTATTTATTTATTTAAATAGGTTAAATTTGATTTTTTTTTTAAAAAATTTTAAGTTCAACAGATCAGCCTATTTAGCTATATTAATAAATATAATAATATCAATCAATCAAATCCTTTATATTGGCAAAGCCAAAAATACCTATGTGACATCTTTTTTTTTTTTTTTACCATCCCAATATCATTTGCTCCATATTGATGAGAGGTGTCCAACTTTCTTAGTCATTTATTCATTTCATGTTTAATCTCGGTCGTAGATCATTGGTAATTTTTTCTATAAATTTGTTCATTTATCATTCTTATTTTTTCATCCTCGGTTCTATCCTCGTCTTATATTTCCCGTTTTCTTCTTGTCGTGCAATTGTATTTCCGTCTTGGCGATTCCTGATGATTAGTCGATCAATCATGTCAATATGTATTACATTTTTTTCTTTTTTTTCATTGTTCATATTCGTTTGTACCGTGTGACTATTCATCGCACGTCTTGTGCCGTCGAAATTGGATGTAACGTATTTTATTTCTCTTCGAATTATAATGAATTTTTTTTGTTTAATTGTTGTCCATGTATTTTTCTTATGTGTGGGTTTTCCTTTTGATACATGTTTCGGTGTAATGAATCTTTGATGGTCATTGCCTTTATCGGGTTTTTGGCATAACAAATATTTATTTCATGTTGTATCAACGATCAACTTGGAAAAGAATCAGCTGGTTTCCGTCGTGATCGTTTCATAATGTAATTTGTGTGGTCGATCATGCCACGTTCCGATGCTTTCTGAATTTTAATCATCGTATCAATATATTGTTAAAAACGAATACTTCGATTTAGAGACTCAACTTTCGATGAAGGTCACTCAGATTATCACAACTGTTCTTGGGGTATATTTTTTCTGTATACATCCTTTAATGCATAGGGGTGGCTCACGATGGTAGTCCTGGTATACTAAACGCCGATGTATTGCATGTTCCATCCAAAATCTACCCCCTGATTTCAGTCGTTGTGACAAATTGTTATTCGTAATCTGGTTTGCGAAGTTATTGTGGATCGTATCTTTGTATGTTAACTCAGTTTTAAATCTATCGCCACATTCTTGGATAAATTTTCTCCCTTGGGTTTAATTTGAATGCTACATAAATTGTATCTGTATCTATATCTATACTTCTATACTACCTATAAAAGTGACAATGATATGTATATCATTTTTGGACGATTTTGTCCCTGCCACTTCTTTTTTATTTACTTTTTCATCCTTATTTTATATTTAATTATGGTATTAATTTTTATTGTCAATAAATTACAATCAATAATTAATACTTATTGTCGATATTTCATATTCCAGGGATTGGTGTGCTCTGTTTTCTCCGAGTACGTTTCTACACAGAAATTCAATGTACAATATCGATAGGAATTCTCTCATCAGATTACACTCATCAAATTCCTATGTGAACTCTAATGCCACGCTCTTTCAGAATTACTCCTTGGATTCTCCTCCAATTACTGCCTCCTTCAACGGCGGTGACACCGATTTCCACCTCCAAGAGGTGCGCTGCATCCTTGAGTACCAACAGCTCCGATACAAACTTTGTCTCCCTCGTGTAAGTAAACCCTTAAAATGTTGAGATTTTTTACTTTTGAAATCTTCTCTTTAACTTTTTATGGGGTATTTGAAGTGATTAATTATGAATTTTTGGAGAAGTCTTGCCGTAATTTTATGTGGGGAGTTTGAAGTGATTTATTCAGTTTTTTTTTAAAAATCTTGCCCGTTTTGTAGGTTCTTGGTTCCCTCGAGAATTTAAATGTCTATCAGTTCTTGATGCCTATTCGAGCAAGGCCCAATCATCAATAAGATGAAATTAACAGCCAATGGTTGGCATCAGATTTAAAGGTGATAATTACTGATTTTTTCTATTTTATTCTCTTATATATCGGCAATGTAATTATATTTTTTGTGTAAATTAAATTGTTTTCCCTTTTCCCCCTCAGAAGATGCAAGATGGAATGATCATGAAGGGCCACCCGCTACTACGGATCAGCGCAATGGAAAGGAATTGAAGCGGATGCCGATTGCCGAGTAAATGATTAGTCTATTATTTTTTTCTCTGTGATTTTCATCCTCAGTTAGTGATTAGCCGTTTGTGTATAAATGTGATTTCCGTCAACGAAAGTAGGTGTGTATGTAAAATTCTATCAAAGAAGGCATAAGCTACATAAAAGTTGAATAGTGGTACTGTTATATTCAGAGTGTACCTGCGGCAACTAAAAGGAAAATAATTTATCTTAACTAAGAAAATATACAAAGGAGTACGTTTAGGCATAAAACCAGATAAATCCATTGATCTGCCCAAAATTGAGTGATGTGATTTTAGAATATCCAATAGTGCAGGCCTTGATGAAAGTCGCCATTGTGGAGAAAGAATCGGTCTCTAAATACAAGGCTTCATGTTTAAAGACCTTTGAGGTAAAAAGATTTGACAAGGTCTGTTTAATTTAGTTTCTGGATCAACCATAATACATATTTAAGATAATATTTTTTTACTCCATATATGACAAGAGGCATATGTGGGTTGCAGAGGATTGGATGAATATTTATTATCTGATTGGGCTTAGCTAATTGCTTTTGATTTTGATGAATGGAAGGTAATGTTGATCTTCTTGATTCTTCCAGTATTTTCCTATATGTTTGGCACTATTTTTGTGTAAGTCCTTGCATAGTGTCTTGCCATCCCTAGAAAGAAGGAAATAGGTAAGTGAAAAATTGTGTGGTTTCAAATATAGTTCTATTTTACTCGGGTTTGGATTTGCAATGAATTTTAAATTTATAGGTTGCTTGAATTGATTTAAAGTTAAAAATTGAAATTCATCACTTCATCTTAAACTTACTTTTAGTGGTTTTGGCGGATTTTAGATAAATTCTTATTTGGATGAATTTGAAAACCCTTTGTTTCATATGCATTCATTTAAATCCTTTTAATTTCAAACACCTCAATCCAATTGCGACCTTAGATACATTAAGGCTTTTGATCATATCAGTAAAGGGGAAAATGGAAGAGAAGAATGGTGATGTGATGATAATGGGAGGGGAAACAACATCAAGGTGGTGTCGTTTACTACGGTGAATTGGGTCTTAGTTTCTATGTCACTTATATAGAAAAACTGGGGATTTTAATAGTGTGATTGTTAGTATGACAGATTCTTAGACTTAACTCGATATGTATTAGATTCATCTTGTCTTTTGTTTCAATTTTGTTAGAAACATAAATTTGAAAAGAGAGGTTCAGGTTTTGTAAATGTAATTTATGGGTGTAGTTAATCTTGAATTTTTTATTTTTTATTGGATGAAGGTGAATGAGCCTGATCATGGGGTTCTAAAATCTTATTTAAACTGTTCTGAAAAAGTTGAGATGTACAAGGAAAATAAGGCAATTTCAGATGCTATCAAAAAGTTGGCAAAATAATACAAGATCATGAAGCAGCGAGTGCATGCATTTCTATGACTGAAGGAGCTTGAAGAGGAGAAGGAGAAGAGGAAGTGCGAAGCAAATGTGAGAAATTTGTCGAGCTGTTATTGGCACTTGTCCCAAGTAAGCAGATTTTTTCATTCACTGGAAAGAGTTGATGCATTTTTTGTGGGGAGTATGGATGTGTTGATGCATTAAGTTGATTCATCTTTTGCAATATGTAACCTGCAATATGCCTACTATAACCTCAATGTGATTGTGAAATTGATTCCCTGTATTTTTAATTGTACTTCCTAGATTGGTAAGACAGAGTGTCCAGGATTACATATATAATAACATGTTAATGAGGCCTTCATTTAATCCTGTAGGCTCTGAAACAATTATACTTTTCCACCTTATCTCTTGATTGCTCCATTTGTTTGTCAAATGACTCAAATCCCACAGGTTTCTTAGACAACCATGTAGCTTTTAGAAAAGTATGAGTTATGGTTGCTTCTTTATATACTACGTTCACTGTATGATTAATAAACATCAAACAAGTTGTGGAGTTGAAAGAAAGATTCTTGTAGAAGATAGCAATCTCGGTTACTTCATGGTTCATTTGGTTAGAAAGAAAATGTCTAGACAATATATGTGATTGCATTAAGTACACAGTTGCATTATGGTCTTGGAGTCATAATAATTCAAAGGTTTGTCTTTGCCGGAATTTGTTAGGAATTGGGCTTTTGCTTATAATGTGTTAGGATAGTCTACAGGCTTTGTAATTGCTTTATGTTGTAATTTTAAAAAAAAAAACTCTCATCTCTTATTCTATTCTAGCAATAAAATTGTTTTTCTTAAAAAACAAAGAAGTATAAGGAATATTTTAAGATTTATGAAGACTAGGTAATAAAAAATCATCATAATGGATGTAGTATTAGTTGATGTACCTCTATCTTGATTCAGTAAGAATATTTGCAGCACAAATGGCATGCTATAGTGACTTCAGTTACTTGAGTGAGAACGTCATAAGCTCTTTAGTACACATTAAAGTTAGAGTAGGTCTTGTATGAGATCGTCTCATGCTATGAAACGGCGGGTGGAGTATAAATTGGGCATAACACATTAACACTTTGATATGGGTGTTGGAGTTATACGTGAAAGTATGTTTTTACTTTGTATAACTCATGTATTAAACACTTGTTTATGAGAATAATTATTTTATCACATTTGCTTTAGATATGATTGAATATTGAATATTTATTGCAACCAGTTCATTATAAATAGTACTAGTTACATTGTAGTTAATGTGGTGATACCCGATCACGGAAGATAACATTAACAGTTTCCTTGTAACTAAACGTACATTTTCACGACCTAGGTGGAATTGAACAATCCGCCGTGAAAGGTCGATGTGTAAGTCTCAGATTGGTCTGTCTTGACTAAGAGATTGCACTAGCACATTTAGTATGTGTTGAAGAGGACCTACAGCGAGGATAAATTCTTCTGTTCTGAAATGTGAAGAATTAGACCTCAGTGGCTGTTGATTTCTTAATCTCCGTCACTTAAATAGGACCGTGTGTGCTTAATGGTTACTGCTTTGATTCATGTTGGGTGAGAATCATTGTGACTTTGAACTTTGTATCTTGGACAGTAATATTAATCATACGACGGTTGCTAAGATTTAATACGGAGAAACGCGTGCGAGTACGGCTCGTGTGATTAGTCCCCTTGGTGGGCTCAGAAGTTTTATCGTACCAAATCTTGCAAGTGAAGAATTAGTTTCTTCGGTACGGATAATAATGTTGAGCTGTCTTTACTCCAAGGTGAAATATATTAATTAATTTAGAGCTATTCAGAAGCTTAATTAATTAATGGACTTGATAATCTTAAACGCGGAAAATAATAATCGGGAGCCCATATTATCGTAATATGGATTAAAAGGTAAAGGAGGAAGTTAAAACATCCTTGAAAAATACTGCTAAGAGTTATGACCCAATCATTGACATTATTGATTCAAAGATGAAAGACATACTTAACAGTTAACTCCATTTGACGGCTTATCTCTTGAATCCATTATACCATTATCGAGATCCACTTCTTCACTTGGTTCCAGATGTTGTACGTGGGGACCTTGATTGTTTGGGTACTATGTTTCCTCAGGATATGGAAATGCAAAATAAATGTTAATCAGAATTTGAGATTCACAAGAAAACTTGTAATCAAGGAATCAAATATGGCACAAGAAGTAAGAATATTGAAATCAACGGAACAATAAAGAAAACCAGAATTTTACGTGGTTCGGAGAGAAACTCCTACATCCATGGGATCGGAGAGGTTCGATCTTTCACTATGTAAACTTAGGGAATGATACAATCACTCAATCTCACAAACACTCAAGGAATTTCTTCTCAACAATGAACGTGGAGAAACCCTAATCTGGTTACAGAGATATCGAATACAAAACCCTAAATTTAAGCTATAATTCTGAAAGATGTGGATTCTTAAACAAATAATCATATATATAGAAGTAATCTAGCCTGCCACCGCCTCAATAAACCGCCTTTGGATGGAATTGTCTTTCCTTCAGCTTAGTTTCAGAATCTCGCTAATTATAGTACAATAGGTTAGTGGACTTCACCTCACCTGATCAGGAGCCTTCAGGTCCACTGAGCATACTGCGCTTCAACTGACTTCCTCTAAGTAGACTGACCCAAGCTAACTCCAACTTTGTTGACGACTGAAACTCAGACTCGTCTGACTACATACTTCACATATGACTTCACAATTCTCCACCTCATATTTGAAGTATCAAACCTCTCTTCCTCTCCATCAGACACCTTTAAGGTAAGGCACCTGCCATGTGTCCAACTTTACCAATTCAATACAGAACTTGAACTTCTGGCTTGGTAAAGACTTCGTACACATGTCAGCATCATCATCATCAGTAGATATCTTCTGGATCTGGACCACCCATTTGTGTATGATTTCCCTCACAAAATGTAACCTTACATCAATATGTTTTGATCTCTCATGAAACACTTGATGTAACTAGATGAAAAACACTTTGATTATCACAATGAATAACCACATCTCTTTGTTGAATTCCAAAATCTTTAATGATGTCTTTTAACCACAAAGCTTTCTTAACTGCTTCAGAGACTGCCACAAACTCTGCTTCAGTGGTGGATAAGGCAGCTCCACTCTATAACACAGATCTCCAACTTACAACAGTGTTGTAAAAAGTAAATATGTACCCTATCAAGGTTCTTTTGGTATCCAGATTAACAGTAAAATCAGAATAAACAAAATCCATCAGTGGACTCTTCTTATCAATCACCTTCTCAAACATCAAACCTAATTTAGATAACCCCTTAAGGTATCTAAATATCCACTTCAAAGCATCCCAATGTAATTTGTCTGGATTGGACATGTACCTGCTCACCATACTCAATGAATAAGCCAAATCAGGTCTACTACAGACCAGAGCATACATCAAACTTCCAACTCCACTTGCATTAGGGACTTTCATCATATACTTCTTCTCTTCTTCAGACTTGGGTTCCATCTCCTTAGATAACTTAAATTGTTGTCCCAGGGGAGTTGACACTGGCATACTCTCATGCATGTTGAACCTCTTCAGGACCCTTTTAATATACCTCTCCTGAGATAGAAACAATCTCACAACTGTTTTGTCCCTTAATATATCCATCCCAAGTATCCTCTTAACATTTTCCAGATCCTTCATATCAAACCTTGCACTCAGCTTTTGTTTGATACTCTGAATCTTCAACAAGCTCTTGCTAGCAATTAGCATGTCATCAACATAGATCAGAAGATATGTTACCACTTCACTCCCTTGTTTCTCCAGATACACGCAAGTGTCATACTTGCTTCTCTCAAAACCAATAAATAACATAACCTCATTAAATTTCTTGTGTCATTGCCTTAGACTTTGCTTGAGGCCATACAAAGATTTATTTAGTACACATTTCTTCCCCTCTGACCCTGGTTCCACAAACCCCTCGGGCTACTGCATATAAATGTCTTCAATAAGATCACCATCTAAGAAAGTTGTCTTCATATTAAGTTGTTGTAGCTCCAGGTTATCTTGGACTACTCTACTGAGAAGTAGTTTGATAGAGCAATGTTTGATCACAGGTGAGAACACCTCATTGTAGTCTATCACTTCCCTTTGAGTAAACCCTCTAGCCACTAACCTTGCCTTGAACCTCACCTGATCTTTCATCCCAAATTCAAGCTTCCTTTTAAACAACCACTTGCAACTGACTAGCCTGCCCAGATGACTTATTCACAAGAATCCAAGTTTGATTCTTCTTAAGAGATTCCATCTCTTCTATCATGGCAGTAATCCATGACTCTCTATCTTCACTCTCAATGTCTTCATTATAGTTTCTAGGCTCATGGTACTCTGTGACTTTTAATGTTACAAGAGCATAAGAAACCAGATCAGTATGGCCAAACCTCGGTGGAGGATATACTTGCCTTCTGGTTCTGTCTCTTGTCAAGCTATAATTTCTCAAATCAGCTTCAGGCGCTCCTTCCTCATCTGACATGTTATCTTCATCGGATGCATTATCCTCTTTTGCCTCCTGCTCTGAATCAAGACCAGTTGGGTTAACCTCAACTGAAGGAACAGGTTCCACCTCAACTTGAGTATTTGGTTCAACAATAACACCATCCACCTCCTCTGAAGTAGAATCACCTCCACCAGATTTGTAACCCATCTGAGACTCATTGAACACAACATCTCTACTGGTAATACACTTATAGTTTCCAGGCTCCAAACACCATAACTTATATCCCTTAACACCTTTTGGATAGCCAATAAACACACACTTCAATGCTCTAGGCTCCAACTTATCTTGTTTCACATGAACATAAGTGAAGCATCCAAACACTTTCAGCTTAGAGTAGTCTGATATCTTTCCATACCAGATCTCATCATGGGTTTTAAAGTCAATAGCAGATGATGGCACTTTATTAATCAAGTAAACAGCTGTGTTAACAGCTTCACCCCAAAAACTCTTAGGCGAACTTGCATCAGATAACATACACCTAACTCTCTCCAGAATGGTTCTATTCATCCTTTCAGCCAGTCCATTCTGTTGAGGATTAGCAGGAACAATCCTGTGCCTAGTAATACCCTTCTGGCTACAGAATTGTTGAAACTCCTCTGAGAGGAATTCAAGCCCATTATCAGTCCGAAGATGCTTGATGCTCCTCCCTCTCTTATTTTCAAGTTCAGTCAACCACTCTTTGAACTTAGAGAAAACATCGCTATTATGTTTTAGTATATACACCCAAACCTTCATGGAATAATCATCAATAAGGGTAAGGAAATACCTTCCTCCACCATTAGTAGACATCCTAGCTGGTCCCCATACATCTGAATGTATGTAATCCATACCTCGGTGGTGGTATTCTTCCCCCTTTGTTATGCCTTCTTCTTTGATTTCCCCAAAACACATCTCTCACAGAACTCCAGCTTACTTATCATTTTCCCTGGAATAACCCCCCTCTTGGATAGCTCCACTAAACCTTTCTCACCAGCATGTGCTAATCTCTTGTGCCACAAGTTAGCAGCAGCAGACTCCATGGTGACATCAGTTGATCCTGTAACTGTCATGCCAATCAAAGAATACAAACCATTTTTTATGTTACCCCTCATCACAGTCCTTCCAGACTTAGTAATAGACAAGGTGCCCTTGTCTGTTCTGAATTCAAATCCCTTAGAATTCAGAGTACCAAGAGAAATCAAATTCCTCTTCAGGTCAGGTACAAATATGACCTCAGATAAGATTCTATCAACTCCAACAAACATCTTGATTTTGATAGAACCAGACCCCCTCATTCTACAACTCTCATCATTACCCAAAAGGGCAAGACCTCCATCAAACTTCTCAAGATCCAGGAACCAGCCTTCATGTGGACACATATGAAAAGTACACCCAGGGTCTAAGACCCATTCTTGACTTAGTTTCTCATGACTAACCATCAATACTTCAACACTATCATATCCTTCAACCTCCATCACAGCTGCATCTCCATCTTGATCATCTTGATTGCCTTTTTTCCTTCTTTCAAGGCAATTCTTTCTCAGATGACCTTCCCTGTGACAAGTGAAACACTTCCTTCGTTCAACAAAACCATAATTTTTATCACCCTTCTCCCCCTTTCCACCATCCTTCTTCTTGGCTTGAAACCCTTTCTTTTTCTTGGATTGAACAGTCAAACCTTCAGCAGGTTTCATGCCTTTAGATTGAATCTGTAGAAACTTGATTTTTTAGGGTGGTTTGCACATCATCAAACTTAACCTGATCTTGTCTTCCAAATAGTAAGGCATCCTTGAAATTCTCCAGAGACTTAGGTAGGGAATTCAACAACATCAATGATTTATCCTCATCATCGATAGTAACATCCAAACTCTCCAAATCATCCACCAATCTGTTGAACTCGTCCAACTGATCACAAAGATTTTTATCTTCATTCATCTTGAAGACTTGAAGCTTTTGTTTCATGTATAACTTGTTCGTAACAGACTTGGTCTGGTATAACTGCTCCAGTTTATTCCAGACTTCAAGAGCAGTCTTCTTCTTCGACACTTCTCTCAACGGTTTATCTCCGAGGCACAAGATAATCGCACTATGCGCCTTCCTCTTGTTCTCCTCCCTCTTCGCCGGATTAGTTTCAGACGCCACCTGATCAGGCGGTAACAAGGCATCGTACAAACTGTTGTGTACCAAGAATGCCTTCATCTTAATCTTCCATAAACTGAAATCGTTCTTCCCAGTGAACTTCTCAATATCGAACTTGGTTGCAGCCATGATTGCTTCCCACAGATAGCGCAACTTGTTAATCAGAATTTGAGATTCACAAGAAAACTTGTAATCAATGAATCAAATATGACACAAGAAGTAAGAATATTGAAATCCACGAAATAATAAAGAACACCAGAATTTTACGTGGTTCGGAGAGAAACTCCTACATCCACAGGATCGGAGAGGTTCGATCTTTCACTATGTAAACTCAGGGAATGATACAATCACTCAATCTCACAAACACTCAAGGAATTTCTTCTCAACAATAAACGTGAAGAAACCTTAATCTGGTTACAGAGATATCGAATACAAAACCCTAGATTTAAGCTCTAATTCTAAAAGATGTGTATTCTTGAACAAGTAATCATATATATATGAGTAATCCAACCTATCGCCGTCTCAATAAACCGCCTTTTGATGTAGCTGTCTTTCCTTCAGCTTAGTTTTGGAATCTCGCTAACTATAGTATAATAGGTTAGTGGACTACACCTCACCTGATCAGGAGCCTTCAGGTCCACTGAGCATATTGCGCTTCAGCTGACTTCCTCTAAGTAGACTGACACAAGCTAACTCCAACTCCGCTGACGACTGAAACTCAGACTCGTCTGACTACATACTTCACATATGACTTCACAATAAAATTATGAATGATGAGCTACCAAAGTACAGAATTAAGGTGTCTCTATTTGGAGTAGAGTTAGTTGTTAAGTGCAAGGAAGCAAACATTGAAAATATTAATCCAGGTAAAATTTAATAATTTTATAGTTTTGATTAATTAAATTGAAGTAATTTAAAACTTTTATATTCTTTTCTTTGTGTAGTCTCTTGGTGGTCAACATATGGTTTGTGCACTCTTAATTTGCAAAAGTTTGCTATGGGAATACTTTCTTTTACCACTAGTTCATCCGATTGTGAAAGAAATTGGAGTGCTTTTAAAGAGGTTAGTAAACTTTATTTGTGTTAAATTAGTAAATTATTATGTGACTCTTTTTAATTTTAAATATTGCTAAACGTGAATTATTTATTTTTACGTCTTTTTAGATACACACGAAGAAAAGAATTAAGCTTCTAGTCGAACGATTAAACAATCTTGTGTATGTCCAATTCAATGCAAAGTTTTTGAACAAAAAATGGAGATCAAACGAAAAAGATATGAAAGTCATTTTAGCAAAGAAAGACGCTAGTTTTGCACAAGATTGAATTGTTGGTGGGGTTGAATCTGTTTATGATGGTGTTGTGGAGAAAGATATTACCTCGAGTTCGAGATTGAGCATACTTTGACTACGATTTCTCATGATGAGATGGAAGATGTTCCTCGAAAAAGCGTCTGAACTAAGATACCTTGATGAGGATTATTTCTCTTCCGATGATGAGGAAGTAGAGAAGTACATTGAGTTTGAGTCTGATGATTGTATTGATCGCGTTTATGGAGATAAGCAATCATTCGATCATCGTACTACTTAATTTGGTTATTGTCATTGATTAAACATTTGGTTTGACCTTTGAGTTATTATTTTGTAATTTATGACTATGACTTTATGTTAATTGTTGTAATTTTTCATGTTGAAAATTTCAAATTAAAATTAAAACCCTAAAATAAAACTAAGCGGCGCTTAGGCAAAAAACTTATATGTTGTCATCATGATTTCTTCAATCTTCTTTCAATTTTCTTTGTTTTATTTTTAATATTCCTACATACGGCGTAGTTTCCCACCTGAAGATCACAAAAGATTTGAAACTAAAACTCACACCTAAGAACTTGAATCACTACAACAAAAACTACATTTTGCGACACATTTTTTGGGTCATTTTTTTAGGAGTGTCTCTAAACTATTACTTTGGGACACTTGATTAA
Source organism: Ballota nigra (assembly GCA_947034835.1). Taxonomy (NCBI): domain Eukaryota; kingdom Viridiplantae; phylum Streptophyta; class Magnoliopsida; order Lamiales; family Lamiaceae; genus Ballota; species Ballota nigra. Next base: position 53,061,923 of record OX344730.1, on the reverse strand, counting down.
ATTTGCAATTTATATTTAATAAGTAGGGACGATCGATTAAAATATTCCCCAAAATTATAATTGGCGGTATGCTAATTAGTTTGGCGGCATGCTAATATATTTTCCCGGGCAAATAAAAAATTAGGGCATAGGAATTTCCTCTAACTTTTTTAACTCTGCCTCTTCTCACTTTGCCTCTCCAATTTCATCAAACTATTGAACAACGAATCTATCCAGTATTCCTCCTTACCTTTCCACAATACGGTGAGATTGAGCACCAATTTCCACGATACAGTGCGATTGAGCACCAGTTGCGGCGCGGTTTTTTCAAGAAAAAGGGGGAAACAGAGGTTCCCTTTTCCGGCGAAACGGTTTTGATCGGTGAGTTTTCTTTGGATCGTGAGTTTTTCTTTAACTAAGGAAAGATTTTAATTGATAAATTGGAGTGTTTCCTGTAGCAATTAAACAATAATATGCCTCTTGTTTCTATTTGGGTAATTCTCTTACCCCAATTTTTTAGCAGTAAAAGCTTTCTTTTCCCAACCCAAAATAAGATTGATCTGCTTCTAGTTGAAATTTTAAAATTGTTTCTACGGCGAAAATTGCACTCCTGACAATTTGATTTTGGTGGAATTGATTATATTTATTATGGGTTTCAACTTTATGACAATTTCTATTGTTTGTGTTAATCTGAGATTTGTTGGTGTCCAACTCTGGATTAATTTAATTTATAAACCACAAATATGATGCTTTTGATAGTACATGATATGGTGCAAAGAAAACTGTTTTTTTTTTATCCTTTTTATTTCATGCACTATGCAGTGGCAAAATCACCACTCAAATGTGGTTAACTATTTTTAGGAATAATTTTCTGGAATTTATAGTTGCTGTAACATAAATTGATAAATGGTAAAGGATGAAGATTAGTGTAAAAGAAGAGAGAGAGAGATACGAATTGAAAGGCAAGAGAAATTAAAGGGAAGAATAGGAGAGTAAGTGGAGGAAGGATAAATTGAATTAATTTTCTGCAAACTGATGTTCTTTTTTCACCAAACATTCATTTATTATGTTCATCAAGTCATTTCCAAAACTAATTTCTTAACCAATTTAGCTTTATATTTTTTTCTTTTACAATATTTTTTTTTCATAACTTTTTAATGATTTATTATTACTACCAGAAGCTCACAACCAAAATTACCTCTCATAGCGTTTTTCTTTTATTAATAACTAAACTTGATTCAAATGTTGCTAGTAAAAGGTCCCACGAATTTGTATAAGGAAAATTAATTAATTGTCTTGAGGTGGAAATGGTTTATTATACATTAGTTCCATTTTCCTCCAAAGATTAAGATCTTGTTGTATTAACTTGCTGAAAATTAATTAATTGACTTGAGGTGGAAATAGTTTTATTATACATTAGTTCCATTCCCCCCCCCCTCCCACAAAGATTAAGATCTTGTTGTATCATAATATAATTGTTGGAGTTATACGTGAAAGTATGCTTTTACTTTGTATAACTCATGTATCAAACACTCGTTTTATGAGAATAATTCTTTTATCACATTTGTTTTAGTTATGATTGAATGTTGAATTTCTATTGCAAACCGTTCAATATATAGTACATGTTACATTGTAGTTAATGTGGTGATACCCGATCACGGAAGACAACATTAACAGTTTACTTGTAACTATACGTACATTTTCACGACCTAGGTGGAATTGAACAATCCGCCGTGAAAGGTCGATGTGTAAGGCTCAGATTGGTCTGTCTTGACTAAGAGATTGCACTAGCACATTTAGTATGTGTTGAAGAGGACCTACATCAAGGATAAATTCTTCTGTTCTGAAAGGTGAAGAATTAGACCTCAGTGGTTGTTGATTTCTTAATCTCCGTCACTTAAATAGGACCGTGTGTGCTTAATGGTTACTGTTTTGATTCATGTTGGGTGAGAATCATTGTGACTTCGAACTTTGTGTCTTGGGCAGTAATATTAATCATATGACGGTTGCTAAGATTTAATACGGAGAAACACGTGCGAGTACGGCTCGTGTGATTAGTCCCCTTGGTGGGCTCAGAAATTTTATTGTACCAAATCTTGCAAGTGAAGAATCAGTTTCTTCGGTACGAATAATAATGTTGAGCTGTCTTTACTCCAAGGTGAAATATATTAATTAATTTAGAGCTATTCAGAAGCTCAATTAATTAATGGACTTGATAATCTTAAACGCGGGAAATAATAATCGGGAGCCCATATTATCGTAATATGGATTAAGATGGATAGTGCAATATTAATTTATTAGTGGTAATAATTAATATTAATGGATTGAATTATATTGGGGCTCAATATTGAAATTCAGAAGTCTATTAGGAGGTCCAATCTTAATTCTCCTTAAGGCCCCTCAAGTAGCCCATTAAGTAGCCCAATAATGATAAGGTGATTAAAATAAAAAGATAATATCATGCTGATTTTTCTTTATATTTTTCGAAAATAAGGGATTAAGAGGAGAAAAGATTTTGTTGATTTTCTTGAAAAGATATTATGGAGGATAAGTATTCTAGGAATACAAGATTATCTCATAAATTCAAGAAGATCCAAATCTTGGATTCCCCACTTATGAATTTTAAAAAATACTCCCCTATAATTAGGAGTGTGAGATTTTTGTGGAATATTTTATTTTGGAGAAAAGAATATATGAGATATATTCAAGATTTCTTAGAGTCTAAGAAAAGATTTTTTCCAAGCCCATAAACCATATTATTTTCGGTCACTCTATATTATAAATATGGGATGATTATTTCATCTCCAAGTACATAATTTCATGTGTTGGAAAAATCAAGAAGCATAGATATTTTTCCTTTTCCTTAGTTTATTAAATTACTTGAAAGCATCTCCCACCGGTGATCAAGTGAGGTGAAAAGAGAAATACTTGAGAAGGCTTTGGGTTGATAGAGCGAGATCGTAATTGTCCCGCATATCCAAAGGCCAATTCTACAAGAGATACGTTTATCGCATATTTACTTGTTTATTCCGCCATAGTTGATATGTGAATTAATTCAACATGCACGATGAAAGTTAGTTGTTGGAATTATTATTTGAATTAATTAGGATTAATTCATGCTAGTAATAATTGTATTTAAATTCGTATTTAAATTTCACCCCGAATAGATTCCTGGCACCCTATTTTCCCAACAATAATAACCAATGTCATTTAATGTAATATGTACCCCGTGAATGGTCTTGCTTATAATTTGTTGTTTTTATAAATTTACATAAGTTAAGAATAGTATTACTATGCTATCATTCACTATCCACACTTCTCTTCAAAAATTGCTAGTCCCTCCTCTCTCCCCCTGCCCTTCCTAAATCCCGAAGCTGAAGCATAAAAAAATTTCCCTCCTTCCACTGCTAATAACATCAGTTCTTTTCATCTGAGCATACCCAAACTACTTTGTTTCAAGCTATATTTACATCCAAACATTATATCACCTGCCACATTAATTCATGTCAGGTATCATATGGATGAATTTACCCACATTTCTGTCATAATTCCGAAAATTATCCATATCTTTTGAATAAATAGGAAATAGAGTTCCAATTAGACATCCAATCAGCTGGTAAAATCATTTACATGTTGCTGTTTATTATACATACATTTCTAAATATGGGGTGAGGTTGCAGGCCCATGCCCAATTATCCTTGATTGAGTGTTAAAATGTTCCTGAATTATTTATGTGCGCATTTCTTACCCTTCTCTCATATGTGTATGTTCATTTCATTAATACATTGATTTTCTCCCCTTCATTGCTTCATAGAGAGTAACTCCCGGAAGGAGTTTGGAGCTTGGAGTCAGAAATTACCATCATATAATTTGGAGCTTCCTTCGATCCAAACATAATTGTGAGTTATCACTCTTGTTTATGAGCTCTTATTTCTTTTCTTTTTTAAACAAGAATGTGAGCATTTATATATGGTCTTGCTAAAGTATGATCAACATGCTAAATAGTACTCATGACATGTTTTATACTTTATAGTGTCATATTCTTTTATTTATCTAACATTTTGAATTTATTTTTTAACTTTTTAAACTACACGTCATTTGTAAGCTATGTGAAGAAGCTTGTAAAATAATGCATATTGCCAATTCGTGTTCTATAACTATGCTTTTGTATTACTTGTCATATTAAGCACATGTTTGAGTTAATTTAATGTTGTGTAACCAGCAGTGTGATTAAATATTTGATATTTGAGCTTAATTTTTTTTCCAATAGGTTTATAATGGATAAAAATTGGATGCAAAAACATAGATTATCTGTCGATTATAGAAATGGACTGAATCAATTTCTTGATATGGCTTTTGATAATGTGAGTCTCAATGGCACGATTATATGTCCATGCAAATGTTGTAAGAATGCAAAGTGGGTAAATAGAGAAAATGCGAAAGAACATTTGCTAGTTGATGGGTTTATGAAGGGTTATACACATTGGACTGCATATGGGGAGGGTTTTTCGTCTAACTCAGTTCAATTTCATGAAGATGAGCACTTTGGTATGGCAAACGACATGCATGATTTGATTTATGATGCTTTAGGGGTCAATAATATAGATGATATTGTAGAAGATGGACCAAATGAACAAGCTAAGGCTTTCTTCAAATTGTTAGATGATGCCCAAGAGGAATTATACCCAGGGTGTAAGCACTTTTCAAAGCTAAAGTTTATCATTAGGCTCTTTCATTTGAAAGTTACTGGGAAATGGTCTAACAAATCATTCACTATGCTTCTTGAATTGTTGAAAGAGGCATTTCCAGATTTGACACAGTCATTACCCTCATCTTTTTACGAGGTAAAAAAGATCATTGGAGAATTAGGGCTCAGCTATATCAAGATAGATGCATGTCCTAATGATTGCATGTTGTATTGGAAAGAACATGCAAACGATACTATATGTCATGTTTGTGGTGCATCTAGATATATTGAAACTGAAAACAATTCAAGAAGCGAGGATGATTTATCTTTAAATTGCAAAAAAGTCTCTGCAAAGGTTCTGAGGTACTTTCCCTTGAAATCTAGATTGTAGAGACTTTTTATGTCATCTAAAACAGCATCATTCATGAGTTGGCACAAAGATAAATGCACTAAGGATGGCCACTTGAGACATCCTAGTGATTCTCCTCTTTGGCATGATTTTGACCGTCGACATAGTGATTTTGCAAGTGAACCTAGAAATGTGAGGCTTGGTCTAGCTGCTGATGGGTTTAGTCCATTTAGAACGATGAGTGTTGCCCATAGTACTTGGCCTGTTATTCTGACCCCATATAATATGCCTCCATGGATGTGTATGAAAGAACCTTTTCTCTTTTTAACTTTGCTCATTCCTGGACCATCTTCCCCTGGAAACAACATTGATGTATACCTGCAACCCTTGATAGATAAATTAAAAGAACTGTGGAATGGGGTTGATACATATGATGCATCTACCAAACAGAACTTTAGCATGCATGCTGCTTTATTGTGGACAATTAATGATTTTCCTGCATATGCAAATTTGTCCGGTTGGAGCACAAAAGGAAAACTAGCTTGCCCATTATGTCATAAGGACACATGTTCCACGTACTTGCGCAAAAGCCGTAAACAGTCTTACATGGCTCATCGTAGGTTCTTGAATCGTAACCATCCTTATCGAAGAAATGTTAGATCTTTTGATGGCAATGAAGAACCTCGTAGTCCTCCCCGAACTTTGACCGGAAACATGATATTAAAGGAACTTGCTGGGTTTAATGTAAAATTTGGGAAACTAGTAAATAATAATCCACCTCTTCCTCACAATTGGAAAAAAAGAAGTATATTTTTTGACTTGCCATATTGGAAAGATATCATGCTACGTCATAACTTGGACGTCATGCATATCGAAAAAAACGTATGTGATAGTGTCATAGGTACACTTTTGAATCTAGAAGGAAATCAAAAGATCATGAAAATTCTCGTCTTGATTTGGAAGACATGGGCATAAGGAGTGAACTCCACCCTGTTTATAAGGAGCCGGGAAGAAGTATTTACCAGCTGCTTATTTTTCAATGAGCAAAGAGGAAAAGGATATGTTCTGTGATATTCTTCAAAATGTGAAAGTTCCGGCAAATTTATGTATATATTGTGAATAGTAAGTGGGATTGATAATATAGAGGGGTTGAGAGAGATTTTATGAAATTAGAGGGAATCGCCTGTGGGAGGGGCGAGTGTCCCTTTTTTTTTTTTTTTTTTTTCTCACGCCTTTGGGAGAGGCGTGTCCTTTTTTTTTTTTATCACGCCTTTGGGAGAGGCGTGTCCCTTTTTTTTTTTTTTATCTCGCCTTTGGGAGAGGCGTGTCCCCTTTTTTGTATGATTTAGTAATTATTGTTCAATGATTATGTGATGATTATTCAATGATATATTATAACTAAACCCAAATTGCTATTGGGATGGTGTAAAACCCTAATTGTTAGTGGAGATAAATATAATTGTGTATTGAAATTGGTTTATATTTATACTATCTTAAAAAAAAAATTATTTTATTGGTTCAAAAGAAACTATAAACTATTTCATAAAAGTTGAAAATTATTTCAAACACCAAATAATATTTTTAAGTAATAAATGTAAAATGTAAAAAAAATGACATTTATAATAATAGTACCAATACAATTAGCGATGGCCCAATCGACCACCCGTTCCACATTGCGGCGGACGTCTTTCACGATAATTACGACGAGGTTGTTGTTCATGTTGGCTTGGGCCGGGCTCCTCTCCGTATGTGTCCGCATATGGTATAGGCGTTGAACTGTAAACTGAGCGTTGTGCGAATTGAGGTCGATGTTGATAATAGGTACTCATATTAATACCCGTATTTAATATGTCAGTAAATGAACCAGGCCATGATGTAAGAAGATCTGTCACAGATTTAGTTAATTTAGATCAATAATATATATATATATATATATATATATTAAAATATATATTATTTATAAGTTGATATTATATACCTGGTTCATTATAAGGTGTCTGAAAACTGGGTTGAGGTATCTCCTGTTGCAACGTCGATGTAGAAGCAGGCTGGGGTACCCCCTCAACGCTTGCCCAACCAACTATCAAGTTAACAATAACATATCATAAGTAAATAAACTGTATCTTTAAAAAATATTATTAAGGGTTATGTGTAACTTTCATACCATTTCCAGCAGGATGTGCGTAAGCTCCAAATCCAAATGAGGGCAACTCATAACTTGTGTGAGGCGTAGGCTGAGGTGGCCACTCATTTGATTGCCGAGCATCTATCAAATTAATAGAAATATACATAAACAAGTAAATATAATTTCTTGAATAATTTTAATTTATTATTGTAACTTTGATAATATTGAATTACACACCGTATGCAGTTGGTGTGTTGCCCAAAATTCGAGACGCTCCATACTGTTGGCCCATCGATGTAGAAGCATCTGTAACATGTTATAAAAATATTTAATAATTAAATAAATATAAACCAAAGGAATATCATATTTACAAGTGTAATTCCGTAAATTGCATACCATTTCCAGCAGTATGTTGTGTGCGGGGCGCTGATTGAGGAACTCGGTATTGAGTACCTTGTCGGGGAAAAGGGGAATCTGATGGCACTGCCGAGGAATGTCTTCTTCGACTCGCAGACGTTGAAGGACCTTCATCGCCGTCACGCTCTACAGACCTCCTTCTTGTTTGTCCTCTACTTGTTTCCCCGACTTCTACGTTTTCAACTGAGGCTCGTGGATGTTCAAGATAAGTAGGAGATTCAATAATAGGCTCCACTTGAGTGATGAAATTCTCAGCTGTTTCTAAAAATTCCACCATTGATGGTCTATTATCAATGTGAGCCCGTCGTTTACTGATTTTAAATTTTCGAAACCAGCTTACCTGTAACAAAAAAATAATAGAATGTTATTCATATTTCAAACATCAAAAATCAATATATAATTAAATTTGTGATATATAATTTACCAAAACATCACTGGCAGATGTTCTTGGTGGTTGGAAGCCTCGGACCGGTGCTGCAGTATACTCCTCTGGTGAAATCAATCGTCGTGTAATGTCATAGTACCACTGCATATAGTCTTCCGTGACCGGATCACCCCCGTTGATAGGCGTGCAAGGCATGAATGGTTGCCTGCTTCTCCAATATCTAATCCATTTGTCATGCTTGGTCGTCCAATCAAAGCCGGTTATCCCCTGGCGGTTATACTCATGCAAGCTCTGGTCCCTTTCCTCTACATGACTTGGAATGTTTTGGACCATTCCAAATTGTCTGAGCACCCTATTCGGATAGTGAAGCTCCACTATCCAAATATTGATCAATGGACATTGCGACCTCCAATTTAAGGTCCAACAACGAGGTTCGAGATTCCTGATCTCCTCAGCATCCACATCATAGGGATCCCAAATAAACTGTAAAGACACACACAAAACATTAATATCAATATTCTCAAAAAATAATTTATATTAGTTTGAATCATTATAATAATAACTTACTTGACCATTAGACAAACGCTCAAATATGTCGCGATATACACGAATTGAAAACCTCGTGCTGTCAATATGACTGTGATAATGTATCCACCTATAGTAGGTAAAAAAATAAGTATGTATATCCATACGAATTATAGATAAATGTGTCTATAGAAAAATACCTAGCTCCATACGGTGGAGGCCCCAAATTACGACCATCTACACTTATCTGCCCTTGTTGGAGCATCGGATGTGCGTTCGATGGTTGGATCGTTTTTATCCTTGACCATGCCCATATCTGTTGTTCAATGATAAATTTATTTCAATGTACAATTAATCAATGAAATATTTAAAAGTAATTTAAATTAACCAAGAATTACCTGCAACAAGCATAATGGTCCAGCGATGCTCTTGCATTTATAGTTGCAAGCCATACAGAGTTCGCGATATAAACTCGCTAACACAGCACTTCCCCAGCTGTATTCCCCGACTGTATTCACGTCCCGCAGAAAATACAGATAGACTAATGGGACAGCATTTCGAGAATGATCGGGCATCATTGTAGTTCCCAGGAGTAAAAGTGCACACCCCCGTGCATATTGATCAACGACCTCCTGTGGTGTATAGTCATCAATATCAACAGAATGTCTCACCAATTCGTTTAGGGAAGTCAATTTGATCGCACTATTGCCCCTCATATCATCTTGTTGTATGGTGATGCCCATCAACTCTTCACACAAGCTTTTCCACTGATCAAAGTTATTATATTCATCTCGCCGTATAATGGGCTCTCCTTCTATCGGTAAACCCCATAAAATGGCAACATCTTGCAATGTGACGGTCGCCTCTCCGACGGGGAAATGGAATGTATGCGTCTCTCGACGCCATCTCTCCACTAATGCAGTGATAAGATGACGATCGAGTCTGAATGTCCCACAACGAAGGGGACCGTAAAAACCCATCGTCTTGAGTCTGTCCACCACACGAGAATGGAGTGCGATCTTATAAGGATTTGGGTCTTCTAGTCTAAATGTCCAGAATGACCCATCACCTCCATTGTATGTACTTAGCACTGTCTCGCTTGTTTTCCTATTAATATAATCTAGCCTCGACCGATGGGTTTGTTGCATGGTGAGTACAGATCTGTTCTTCGGTCCATATAACAGTGCCTCTCTATCAGAATTCATCTATAATTCAAACATTCACACAGATGTATTAGAATTAACACAAATCATACACATAAAACATAAAGCTCAAACACATAAAGGATAATGTATATGAAATTATTCAACATTATTGTCAACATTTTAATTCAATCCTACAAACTAATTTTATTCAACATTTTGATAACATTTTGACAATATTTTGATAGCATTTTGATAGCTCCTAGGGATTTACAACATCAATGTGAAGGACCAGCTCTATCTTGTGCTTGGTACTGTTGTCTAGCGCGGGTTTGGGCCCAATCCATTTCATTATGAATCCTGGACGTCACATCCCGACCACGACGCCTTATCCTGCGATCTGGATTATGTCTCAGCTGAAAATAGGGTTCATCCCACTCCTGAGGATCCGGCAATGGCTCAAAATACCTAGAGGTGTAAGTTGAGGAATACACTGTTGTACTGTAGCATTCGGGCACATATACACTTGGATCGATTTGGAACGCTCTGCACACCTCCAACGCATGTGAGCATAGGATACCATCCAACTTCCACTGTCCGCAATCGCACTCTCGTCTTGATAATGCAACTCTATATGTGCGACACTGTACTGAGCCCTTAATACGGGCAGTAACTCTGGCTGATCCCACCGAATGATTATAAAGTTCTACTTGATGTTTCATCCCCTCTCGCTGCGCTGAATCATATTTGTCACTAACATGATCATGCCACATCCGATGTCTCTGCACTAAAATCCCTGCTTCTTTAGCACGTTCCATAAATACATTTTTGGATCGTGTGAAGGTTGCACAAACTATAGCTGTAATTGGGAGGCGTCGTGCACCCTTAAGAACACCGTTGATGCATTCGGAGATGTTAGTTGTCATAACCCCATAACGTTGACCTCCATCATGACTAAATGTCCACTTGGCAGGATCGATATTTCGTAGATACTGATGACCCTCTTCACTTAAAACTCGGATTTCGTTCATCTTTGTCTCAAAATGTCTAACCGACAATGCTGTTCCCGCATTGTAACACAAGTCCTTCATCTTTTGACTCTTGAACTGAGTATTAAAATTTGAAGCGACATGTCTTAAACAATAACGGTGCACTCCTCTTGGTGGTGAAAATGCTGGGACTTCTTCCACTGCCTTCAAAATACCCTTATGCCTATCAGAAATAAGGCATATCCCCTCCATATCACCCACAACATGTGTAGCTAACATTCTAAGAAACCATTTCCAAGACCTATAACTTTCGTCATCAACAATGGCATATGCTACTGAAATGATTTTCTGATTAGCATCAAGGGTGTTAGCAATCAGCAATTTGTGTTTGTACTTAGTGTAAAGGTGAGTACCATCTACACAAAGTATTTTGCGACAATGCATGAATGCTTCAACGCATGGCTTGAATGCCCAGAAGACATATCCCAACGTGTGCACATTCCACTCAATCGTATCCCTGTGTTTCCACTCCACAATGGTCCCGGGATTGTATTTCTGCAAGGCTCCCATGTACTTGGGCAAATACTGACATGAACTCTCCCAAGTTCCGAACACATTCTCCCTAGCACGTTTCAACGCTTGCCATGCCTTTTGATATGAAATAATGTAATTATATTTCTTATCTGCATGCTCCACGACATATTTGACGTCGTATGCTGGATCAACTTGTATGAGACTCTCCATGTCAGCTGCAAGCAAGTTTTTACAGAGATTTGAATGATTGCGCGAGTCAATATTCATCAAACAGGTATGTGGCGGCCCCAACCTAGTGATTTCCCAATAATCGTATCTTTTACGGTACGATGCGCGTAAATGCCACTCACAACGTTGCGATGTCGAGCAATTATCATTTTCACTGGCATAGTTCTGCTTACACACCAACTTCATTGTCTTCGAGTTGCTCTCTTCGACTCTATACTCACGCCTTGCATGTCGGACCAAATAATCCTTCACGACATTGATCACAACATCTTTGTCTTTGAAAATCATCCCTAACCTCAAAACCCCATCATCCGCATCATAGCTTAGATCACCACTTCGAACGCCTACTGAATCGACAGGTACATCATCACATGACCTATCAAAAAATGGCACTCCAACCAAATTTGGATGAGGTCTCACTCTTGGCATTAGGGAATTTGGTACAACAACAATTGGCATCCAAGGATTGTCAGTGGTACCATCCTCATCAGACGACCCCTCGTCCTCAGAACCATTATCGCTTGGTTCAGAATTACAAGTAAAGTCTGGATATATATCACCAGCTATATCAACTATGGAGGTCCCAACAGGGGCCATCTCAGTGATACCAGAAGGTCCAATATTAGGATCTGAACCCCCGGCATGACTAGACCCTAAATGTTGGGCCTGATATTCAACGTCGGAAGGTCTATCCATATTGGCACCACCATGACCTGGCCATTCAGAAGGATAGTACTGGTTCCCCCACTGGCCATGGGATGTTGGGTACTGCACCTTCATTTCAACCTCCACTAATAGCTCAACGGAATTGAGCCCAGCTTGTGGATGGAAGAAGTATCGTAGGTCGTTGTTGTTCCTAATAGGACAACTAGACGAGGCATTCCCATTTTTTATTATGCAAGACACATTCAAAGAATACACTCGCAAATCTAATCCCGTAACCTCAGACAACTCACGTAATAGATCGTAGAAATCAAGCATACGATCAACTCTTCTTTTTCCAATAACAGCTCCGCAAGAGCGCACAATGATTCCAATGTCGCGAGAGGTTGACATATCTTCAACAACACAAAACACTTATAAAAATTTTATCTATAGGCACTAAATTAATTATTGGCCTCAATTATGTTTACATCTAGTATAGTAAATCAAACCCAACACCCTAATTTCCATACATTTTTAGTGTTTTTTTTTTTTTTGCAGTATTGAAATTTTATTCCGAACACTTTTTGATGGGTGTATTAACAAAAGATAGGAATATATATAGTCTTATTATTACATTTAATATTCTTAATTCCATTTCTTAATTTTTCACAAATTAAAATTTTCTAAATAGAAAATTCTCAAATACATTGAGAATATAAAATTAATTCGTTTTATTTTAGTCTCATAATATTTCTTGTACGTATTACAAATAATGCATGTATATAATTTTCGTAAAAGTCAATTTCTATGAAATTAAAACCAATATATACAACACCTAAAGTTCTATATAAGCACTATGAAACCCGATTTCTCGATTTCTTGCACTATAACACCCGATTTTCATATTAAAATTTGTCTCATAATATTTCTTGTATGTATTACAAATAATGCATGTATATAATTTTCGTAAAAGTCAATTTCTATGAAATTAAAACCAATATATACAACATATATACACTATATATACAATAAATATACATAATAATATTGTGTCTAAAAATATATGCATACAAAATAATTACAAGAAGATTGAAAAAATTCAAAAAAAATTATCTCTTGATAGTAGTGTCTGTACTCCTCAGGTAGATAGTAAAATACCAAAATTTATAACAAATATTACAACAAAATTGAAATAAAAGAGGGAGGGAAGAATAAGTTTTTTTTTTTTTTTTTGCTCTGGTTTACGTAGAGGAGGAAGTAGAATATGAAGAAGGAAGGAGAGGGTGATTTTATATAGGTGGGGAGAGATTCGACGTTAACCAGAAACAGACAAAAGGCCTGGGTATGCGCGCCTTCCTCGCGCCCGTCAGAGGCGAGGTAGCGCTAGCGACAAAATAACGGCCCTTCCTCGCCTTCCAGAGTCGCGAGTAAGCCAGAATCCTCGAGGATCGCGCGGTGCGCGTGCTGGGTGTCAGAAGCTGTCGTTGCTCGCCTTTCAGAAGCGCGAGAGTCGCGAGTAAGTCAAAAGCTGTCGTTGCTCGCCTTTCAGAAGCGCGAGCAACTCTATATTCGTAAATCACCGAAAACCATCACTATTTTCACCATCCATTTACCAAATATCAACATATTAAAAAATTTGCCGAAAGTTCCTAATGGGTATGCTTCCAACATCTCGAGGCGTGTTCAAGCCAAACCAAATAAAATTTCGATTTTGAAGAGTCATGATAACCACATCCTGATGCAACAATTGCTTCCCATTGTGCTGCGTAAAGTTTTGCCAAAACATGTTAGGAATTCGTTGATTAAACTTTGCACTTTTTTCAGAGAACTTTGTTCTAAAGTTCTCAACCCAGTTGACTTGATTCGTATAGAGAAAGAGATTTCCAAAGTTCTGTGTGACTTGGAGAAAATCCCCCCCCCCCCCTCCTCTTTCTTTGACATCATGATCCATTTACCTATTCATTTGGCGTATGAGGCTCGGATCGCAGGACCGGTTCAATATAGCTGGATGTATCCCATTGAGAGGTATCATCATTATTATTCAATATATTATTGAAACTATTTTTATGGTTTTAATATATTTTTTTTTAATTTCCAGGTACTTGTCCACATTGAAATCATATGTGTGAAATCCAAGCCGCCCAGAAGGTTCTATTGCTGAAGCATACTTGTTTGAAGAATGCTTAACTTTTTGTTCTAGATACTTGGATGATGTGGAGACTAAGTTCAACAAAGTTAGGAGAAATGATGATTTTGGTGGTGAGGACCCAACGGAGTTTCCAATAATTTCTAAGCCTGGTCGTCATATTGGGAAGGAAGAAACTGTAGTTCTTGACGAAGCAAAAAAAAAAAGGCACACCAATATGTATTATTCAATTGTAGTTCAATTGAGCCTTTCATCAAGTAAGTAACTTGTAGTTTCACTTTCATTACATGATGATATTCTTATTTTATGCTATACAATACAACCAACATAAGGCTTTGGTCGAACATGAGAACCCTCGTCTTGGTAGAAATGATGTTGAACGGATTCATAGTGAAACCTTTTCTAAGTGGTTCTATAACCATGTAAGTATTGAATATTTTTGTATTCCTATTATTTACTTAAAATTTATTCTTTACTTATCCTTTTTTTATTTCATTTTATTTTTGTACTTTACTAACAGGTTGAAGGCTTACATCATTCTGGAAGTCAAGTGCCTGAAGAACTTCGGGCATTAGCTCGAGGACCCAATCTTGTGGGAAAACGATATAGAGGATTCATAATTAATGGGTTTAGATTTCATGTGAAAGGATATGAGAATCGAAGAAGAACTCAAAATAGTGGTTTGGTTGTTACTGCACAAACTAGTAGTTTTGCTAGTAGAAGTGACAATAATCCCATTGTTAGTGATATCACATATTATGGTGTATTGAAAGATGTGATTGAACTAGAATATTTTATGGGTAGGAAAATAGTGGTGTTTGATTGTGATTGGGTTTTGACAGGAAGGGCCCAAAAAAAAGGATGAATATGGCTTCACGCTAGTCAACTTTTCTCGATCGAGACAACATAATGAACCATTTATCTTGGCTTCACAAGCACAACAAGTTTTTTATATTGATGATCCTATTGAAAAAGAGTGGAAAGTTGTTGTGAAGACACAAGCTAGAGATATGTTTGATATGAATCCTATTTTGAGCATAGATGCCAATGCACTTCAGGATACTAGTGTCCTTGATCAGCAAACTCATGATGAAGCTGAAAATTTTAGTTTGGTTAGGGATGATGTTGAAGGACTTGAAGTTTGAATTAGAATAAGAGTTTTTCATTGTAGTTAGTCTTATTATTATTCCTTGTTTGAAGTTAATATATGATTTTTTGCTTACTGTTGTTTTTATATCACTCCATGTGTTTGCAAAATCAGTATGCTTCTCTACAGGTAACTTCATTTTAGGTACTTTTCTATCGAGCTTGTTTACATATATTAAGTCTACTTTTATCCTCTAATGCAGATTATGGCGCCATTAACAAGACCACGTGGTAAATGTGCAAGTCAGCGAAGGCCTGAGCAAAACAATGTCACGCCTCAACATCTGAAAGATGCAATTGAAAGTCAAATAGGTTCCCTTTTCTTTCCTATTATTTACTTTAATATTTTGTTACTGAAATATTTTATAATGTAATCACATTCACATTGTTATGAGTATTAATTATTTCTGGAAAAATATCACATTTACATGGTATAATCATAGATCGTTTTGAGAATTTCCAAGTAACAAGACTTCGTAGCAAACGTGTAAGACAGCAAAGGCCGGAGCATAATAACGTTATCACTGATTCTGTGAATGGTTCAACTGAAAGTCAAATAGGTAAGTTTATATCTTAATATTTACTTATTTTTAATATAATTGAATGTATGCATGTATTGTCCATCAATTTATATTGGGGTGGATCATTTGCACTAATAGAATATGCTCAATCAATTTTTAACATAAGGGCAAAAGTGCAATATTTTTAACATATTAGGTTTAGTTATGTAGGGCCTCAGGCTAACAGATCGGACCAAAATCGTCCAAATATAAATGGTAATCCCAGCTTTTTCGGATTTAAAGCATGGGATGGTTATACCTCCCTAGACCATTTCTCTTTTCCTAGAAATTAAATAATGGGTGATATTGTATCAAGGATTTAAATAGGATGGTTATATTTAGGTGTTTGTTTTCCAACAAGTTACTATTCTTCTTTAGCCACCACTCGAAGTGTCCTTAAATTTTTTTTTTTTACCAAAGTAAATATGTGTTCTTTCTTTCGCAACAAATAACGCTGGATTTTGAAATAATGTATGCGCGGTTGTTTTGCAACAAAAATGGTGATGCTGCTACCTGCTGGGTATAAAAATGGCATAGTTATTGAAGGGGTGATATAGACTTTTGGGGTGTAATTTTTTTTTTTGTATTAGATGGGAGTATTAAACGCAGTCAATATACTAAATAAAAAGATTGGATATGGCTTAAAGGTAGAAAAAGGCCCAGGTCATATGCATTAACTTTTATAGGTAGTACATTCACAAAATAAGTAGTAAAATTTGTGCACACACCAAAAAATACCATTTTTATATTGGGGAG
Organism: Ballota nigra; assembly: GCA_947034835.1. Lineage (NCBI taxonomy): Eukaryota > Viridiplantae > Streptophyta > Magnoliopsida > Lamiales > Lamiaceae > Ballota > Ballota nigra. The sequence goes on along the minus strand of OX344730.1, from coordinate 53,045,310 downwards.
GATTATTTGCACTCTTTGAATATGCTAATTGAAAGAAAATATTTTTTCTTTTGAAGATAACTATTAGTCGATCAGTTAGTAAAATTTAGGTAGTATTGATTGCAATACTTTCTCAAGTGCTAAATTTTTTAATATATCATATGTTATGGATTTTTTTTATTTATTGTTTTTTTGGGCTTTGTCTAATCGTTCTTCATACCGCTACTTGTTGTCTTTCTAGGACAAATGAACATAAGAGAAAATGTTCAAGTAGACAGTGGCGGAACAAACCAAAATACTTCTGGTAACGTTACAACACAGTCAGGTGAATTAATAGTTTACATTACTTATTATTTAATGGTTATATGATATATGGGTGTGATATATTATATAATATTCGTATTGTAGATGGCAATAACAAAAAGAGGGCAAGAGGGCCTACTTGCATGCCTAATGTTTGGGGCTTAAAAGAAAAACTTGATGTTTCATTCAATGATCTTGGCCAACCAAATGATCAGAAGAGAACAAGTACTTTAGCTCATTTTTTAGGTACACTTGCAAGGAATGGATCATTTTGCCCATTAAATTATACAGATTGGCGATTGATGCCAAACTCTTACAAAGAAGACATGCTTAAAGAAGTGAAGGTTGTTGCTTATAATGTATCTTTGTGTTTTGTTAGTATGTATAAATTTGTACATGTATGATTTTTTTTCTTTTTTCTTTTGTGCAGTTAAGGTTTAATCTATGTCCTGGAAGTGAGACTTTTATCTTGAAATCAATTAACCACAAATGGAGAAATTGGAAGTGCCAGTTGAAGAATCTAAACTTTGATCCAAGTGTGCCCGTTGAAGAACAGTTGCTCGAAATACCAGATAGGGTAAATGAAGAGCAGTACAAGCAAATACTTGACTATTGGTTTACTGACAAGGCACAAGTACAAAATTCATATTTTAAGTATCATATTATATTGTTCATGTATTCCATCATACTTCTTTCGTGAATTTCAGCAACTTAGTGAAAAGAAGAAAGAGGCTCGTGCCAAGTTGGAGATTCTTCATCGTATGGGCAAAAGAATTTATGCAGTAGTGAGCAAAATAATGGTAATACTGAATTATAATATCATTGAAATTATAAAATAATTTATTTCGAATTCTATTAACATCAATTTACTATGTTGTTCACAAATTTATTATAGCACGAACATATGGGTAGATATCCTACAAGAGCAGAGTTATTTGAAAAGTGTTGTTGTCCTTCAGATGGTTCACCTATGAGTGAGGCAGTACAAGAAGCTATTGTAAGTTAACACATTCTACACAAATTAGATTTCTTTCATTTGCAACTTTATATCTTAATTAGTTGGTAACACAATATCCATAATTCAACTTTTATAGGAAAAAATGAAAGAGCTAGGTACTCAAAATGATGAAATTTCAAGTGATTGTGAGATTGTGCATGATCCTGATGATGCTTTTGCAAAAATAATGGGCAAGGATAAAGATGGGCGATTGCGCATGTATGGTTTGGGAGTGAAACCACTTGATATCTATGGTGGGAGACCAAGTCGTGATGCACTTTACAGGAAGTCAATGGAAGAGAAAGAAGAAATGAGAGCATTGAAAGAAAAAGTTGAAGAGTTGACAGCTTTAGTACATAGCAAATCACACTAAGAAAGGCCTTCAATTTCATCTGCAAATAATCAGTGTTCATCAGGAATTAGTCGTCCAACTCGCATTAGGGTAAACACATGAAATTAAATTACTTTTTTCATGAATATAAGTTTATACATGACTTCTTATTATGTTATTAACTAATAAGCCTTACATCCCAGGTTGGAGCTTATGTGAAATTGAAAAGTCTTGGTAATCTTAATGAAATTGTTGCAATTGACATTCTGAGAGCGATTGGTGGTGTTTTACTAAATGGTAGGGACCTTGGGCCCGACATCTGTGAAGTAGTGGTTCAATCTATTTTGAAGGGTGAAGAAACGATGATTTATCCACATGATCTTATGCAATCAATTGGAGATTCTATTGGAGCACCCATCGCTTGGCCTTTGTCATTGGTATATTCCTTTATCTTAATAGTGTGTATTATATGTTTGTGCGATTTTTTTGTTTATTTTTTCTTTTATTTTAATATGAGATGTGTCTTTTTTTTCCTAAGCAGTCATTTGTGTGCTTAAGATTTATTTTAAGTCCAACTTGTGGTTTGACATTTTTTTATAATGTGCAGATTGTCTTGGATGAAGGTGCAAATTGATGCAAGGATTTGTTAGAACAAGAACAATCAACCTCTTTATTTTATGCTTCGTATTATTTTGAAACAACTTACGACTCTTTAGTTTTTTTTGGCATATTTTGAACATGAATGATAGGGCACGGGTTTTATATATGTCTAATTTTTATTTGGATTGTTTGATTGTTGAGTTGAATGACATTATAATTTTTATTAGTAAATTTGCATTTGGTATAAATTATGACTATATATAGATGTATATAGGGTGCACCTTGACACGTTAAAAACAAGAATCCCAAGTTAGTGGATTTCCTGTTAAATCAGGCCCGTGAATGTAAGAGCTTGAATCTCTGAACCACGTTAAACTGAGTGTCTTTATTGTTTAAGTACTTACTATAGTGTTGTGTAAAATCTGCTCACTGAGAGCATTGTTAAAGAAACTTGGTTGAGTAATTTAGTCAAGGAGAACCAATCTCACTGACATGCTTAAGCAAGCACTCGAGAGTTCAGCCTCTCGAGTCACTGCCTTGTTAAGAGCCTGAGCTCGAAAGTCAGTTGCACTGACTTGAGTGCTATGACTCTTAGCAATGCAGTGACTTGAGTGTCCCACTTACTGAACTCATTCAGGGTGCGATGCAAAGTTTTTAAAAAAAATTCTCCTAAATTCTCATTTTGGCCTTCGAAACCGGGACCATCATATATATAGGACAAAATTCAATAGCTCAAAGTTAACAAGACGAAAACCAAATATATAACTAAAGTTAAAGCATATAAAACTGTATTTTTCCTAATTCTTATGTTCCAAGTTTTTTTAATTAATTATCTTTTCTCAATTTCTTATGAAATTACAAATTCATATATTAAGTTAGGTTCTCAATATTCTTATTATATGTGTTTTTTCTAAAGTGGCGTAGTTGAATTAAAAAAAGAAAAATATTTTCTCTTACTGAATATTTGTAGCATTTAGTAGATAAAAAAAAGTATAGCATATATAATAATCTCATTCAGTATTTGTGCTTGACGCTATTTACACCAGGAATTTTAAGATACTGGTATTTAAAATTCTCCATATGTAAGGAAATTTAATATTTGTATTTAAATATTTTTCATTTTAAATGAAGTTCAACTTATAGTGATGCTTATTTATTATAATATATTGCATCTTCGTGTTTAGTAAGACTTTATAGGAAGACTCATGTAAAAACAGTTTATCATAATTTAAATTGTTATTTTGTAATTATATATTACATTCTACTTTTGACAAAGTAGCGGTTTAAGGAAAATGTGAAATGTGAGCACTTGCTTTCATTGTAGTGAGAACTTTTTGTTTGTCAATATTTTAGTGTTGAATGCTTTAATTATTATAGATAATTATATGAATTTTTTATGTTCTAAGATTTTTCAATTAATTATATATTTTTTCTTAACTAATAGTATAGTGCATCCGTAAATGAAGCTAGGTTGAACAGAGTTATGACATATAACTCTTTTGAAAGATATACTTAATCCTATGAGTACATGGTGGTCTGCAAATCAAATAACAATATTTATTAGCATGGAAAAATAATATTTTGCAACTAAAGGTTTATAATGTACCTCTTTCATGTGTGGTTAACTTATTTTTAAGACGTGTGATTCGTGATACGTGAATTAAGTTAGTTTCTCGATTTCCAAGTACACAAAAAATGTTGTATATAAAGATTTTTTTGGAAATTTATAATTTTTTAGTAAAGATAAATATTGTAATTTTATTATTTTTTTGTATAATTTATATAATATTGAAACAAGTAATATATAATTACATCATTGAGTATTTATATTTCAATTAAAATTAATATTTCTTTATTTATAAATATATATTTTCATACAGTTTTTTATTCTCAAATAACTTTATTTACAATCCCGCGAAAATCGCGGGGACATGATTTATGCAGATGATGAACATATTTAGTTTTGAAGCTTTGGATCGGACGATGAGGGATAATGTTAGATCTCCTAATGGTTAGACCAGTAACTTGTCGTTCGGTGGTAAAACGGTTGTACATGGAGGGGATTTTAGACAAATTCTTCCTGTTATACCCAAAGGGAGTAGGGAGGATATTGTTCATGCGACTATCAATGTATTGTAGTTGTGGGATTATTGCAAGGTAACATCTATATAATTTCAAAATCGCTCGTTTATTCAAAATTATGTGATACAAATATTCAGTTATTTTTCTTTTAATGATTGACATATGCTAACTTTGACAAAAAATGAGATTGCAACATGGAGATATTGATAGCAGCTCTAATGAGGATGATATTGCCGAGTTCTCGAGATGGACTTTGAAAGGAGGTGATAGAACACTTGGAGGTAGCATTGATGACATTGCTGAAATTGAAATTTCGAATGATATTTTGGTTTCCAATGTGAGTGATCCAAATGCATCTATAATTCAGAGTATTTATCCATCCATAGTTGATAATCTGCATACATGTTGATAGGCGAGTAGCCGAGCAGTGAGATTACAAGTATTAAAAATAAAATAATTGAATAAACAAGTGATTAGGGCAAAAAGGGACAAAAAGGCGAACAATTGGGCATGAGAAGTAAAGATTATAAAAAGACGAGCAACTGGTCAAAGTGTCAGAATACACCAAGCGAGCAGCTGGTCAAAGGTTAAGGAAAACTGAGCGAACAACTCAGAAGAAAGGTCTAAGCACCCACCTTAAAGATGAACAGGCGAGCAGTAGAGCACCTCGAAGAACAACCAAGAATCCCACTAATTAGACATTGTATTAAAGGCAAACAAGTGTTCTAACACTTGTCATTGTATAAAATACAATAGCTTAGGATTAAACAAGTGTTTAAACACTTGTCAAGATGTAAATAAGAATGGCTAGATGAGTGACACCTCCTACTTGCTTGTAAACCTATAAATACGCCCTCATATGAAGGTAAATATAAGTTAAAATATTCAAAAACTTGTCCAAACTCTTGTAATTTGTTTTCTTGATCTCTACTTACGAAAATCTAGCATATTAATCCTTGTTTGATGATCTTCATAAGCTTAAACAACCACTAATTCATTACTTTGATTAAAGGTCATCAACAATTGGCGCTGGAAGAAGGGTTCGAACCTCCGTTGGTTGAAAATTCAGGGGAGTTTGTGTAAAAAGCTGCTGGAATCTGGGAATTGTAACCGGAATTCGACGAGAAAGCTACCGAAAACTGGGTATTATAGTTTGTGAGGCATTTTGTGACATTTTGTATCTGTTCTAAGGACTTGAATGCATGCATATGTGATTAGGCGTGAAATTGTCATGATTCGTAGCTAGAAACGCCCTAGTTTTGGTCGAGTTTATAGAGTATTTAGAGTCAATTGAGCGTTATTTCTATACATTGATAAATTTGTCTCTTTGATGCTCATAGGTGAATAGAGGACGAAAAACAGAGTTCGTAGGACTTTGAATCGACTCAAACGGATGTCCGGATGAGAAGATATTGAAGAAATACGATTGGTATTAGTGCGGACGAGGAAAAGAATCATTTGGAAGGATTTGAAGTCACTCGAGCGCCTTACTCGAGCGCAATCGCTCGAGCGCCTTACTCGAGCGCGCGAACGTACAGAACAATTCTTGCGCTCGAGCAGCTCGAGCGCCACCGCTCGAGCGAATCGCTCGAGCGCCCAAAACTTACAGAATGATTTCAGCGCTCGAGCAGCTCGAGCGCGACCGCTCGAGCGAATGCATCATTCGAGCTACACTGCTCGAGCGGGACCGCTCGAGCGTTTTGCTCGAGCGCCCATATACTTTTGCCTCCGGATTCGTATTTTCGGCCCATTAACTCCCGTTTCGACCCGTGCCTATATATATCTCGTCCAAACACGTTTTGAAGGATCCCCAACTTTAGAAATCACTTTTAGACTTAATTTTTAGAGAGAGGAAGAGGAGAAGAACGAGCAAGCTTTACTTTTACGTTGTTGAGGTTTTTCATACGAATTCTTAGTTTTCTTTTCGTTCTTAGTTTCTTTTCATTAGCTTGATTACTTTAAACGTTTTAAACTTCGTTTTAGTTAATTAAATTTCAGTACTTAGAATTATTTTATTTTAAAACCCTAGTTCATGTTTCTTATTTTCTTCGTTCAATTCATTATGTTTTTGTTCGTTGTTTCTTCTATTGCTTTTATTTTTGTTATAACCATGTCCGGCTAAAACCCTTGCATGCTTGGGTTAGGATGAACTCGTAGAAGTAGGATGTGGGTACGTAATTAAGGTAATTGGTGACGTTAGTTTTAATTCTCTTAATTAATGAATTCATATAATTAATCTTAACTCTACCTTTGAATTTCGTACGAAAGTGTTAGAGAGAGGACGACCGCATCACTCAATAACAATTAGTAGTCTTAACGAGAGGGTTTAGGAAAGGTTAATTCATCTACCGGTTTAGCGAAGGAGGACGACCGCATCACCTTAGTTAAATTAGGGTCTCATTAATTAAGCGCTATCTATTAACTTGTTAGTGGATTAGTGAAGTCGATTGCTAGGATAAAGTATTAGGGTGAGAAATCTTGAGCTTTAAGATTAATTAAACTAAAAGTAAATTAACTAGACTAAAATACTAAAGCAGACGAATTGACTAAGGGTTGGATTCAAATAAGAGATGGTGATGCTAAGGATAGGAATCCCTACGTATACTAACGGAGCAGGTATATAATCAAAGTAATCGTGACAAACAAGAATTAACCTAAGTAAAAGATCGTCAGATCTTGCTTTCTTTCTTCCTCACTCAACAACAACTTCCACCAACAAACCTGACTAAAGGGTTTTGGTTTCAGTTAGGTTTTCTCCAACTAGGGTTTTCCCTTATAATGTGTTAACTTCAAGCTATGATTGGGAAAACCTCTCTAAGCTATGAGTTACAAGCTGAACACTCAATTTATATCTGTGAAGACCCTAATGGTCAGTGAACAAGGTGTAAGAAGTGCCTCCTTATATCTCCCATGAAATGCACTATCCTCTCACACCTTCACAGCTTGTGGGTGTTGAATTTTCTCTCTTTACACACACTTCATACCGCAGCTATGAGCTTGTATTTATAGTGTGGATTCAAATGTAACCGTTGGAGGGAATCACATTTGAATCCAGATGATTAATAGGTTTCACCTACTTTTCTTGGAATGCGGCCTTGTCAGTGTCAAATATGCTGTCTTGACTTGATTGGTCCACGTGAACTGAATCCAACGGATCTTTGGTTTAGTGAGCTTGATCAGGGCGCACTGACTTCAGATGGCTTATCCTCCACTGACTTGATGATCTTCAGTAGACATTACTGTCTTCAGTGTAGTTGTCCTTCAGAAGACTCTTGAAGATCTTTCCAAGAAGTTTGTCATAAGGTTGAATGACAAACTTCCCTGACCACAATAGCCTGACTCCTTCAGGGCCTACTTGGTACAGCACTGATCCTTCTGATCATGCTCTTCACTGAGTAGTCCACTGACTTAGCTTAGATAAGTCAGGTTTATACTCAGTGGGATATTCTTCAGGCTTCTCTTCAGGTTCAGGTCCCTGCCATGGCTTCAATCAATTCTTCTTATGATGTCATCTTGATTTCCTCAGGCTGTGTTGCTGGGTTCCCCCTCGCTGAGTTCCCCCTCAATTGAGTGCTTCCTCAACTGAATTCTTCTCAACTGACAGCCCATTCTACTAAGAAACAACCTAGCCTGACCTGAAACTAAAGATACTATCCTGACTGCTTTCAAACCTATTACATGTGGTTTTGGAAAATCATCAAAAACTAAACCATATCCCAACAATATATATTAAACAATTTATATTTTTTTGTCTTATTATCTGCTATACCAGATACCTCTCTCGGTAAATCTGACGTGGCATTTTGAGTTTCATCCTATAAATTACTAAATATTGGTGTCATATGAGATTTTACCGCAATAATTACCTAATGTAGTAGGTAACAATATAAAAAAATATAATTTTTTATAAGTTATAGGACAAAATTCAAAATCTCAAAGTAAAAAAGAATGAAAACAAAGGTAACTCAAAGTTAAAGGATAAAAAGGTATAATTTCCATAAGAATTACATACAATTATCTATAACAATTAAGATATTTCACCAATAAAATATTGACAAACTAAATTAACTTATATGCAGTTGCAAAATTAGGACACTGTCTCTTTGGGCTTACAAATTTATATAATTATCTTTATGGGTGTTGTGACAGAATAGGATTATAGAGCATAAACAAGAAACGTAAAGAAGACAAGAGATTTACGTGGTTCACCAATAAATTGGCTACGTCCCCCGTACAACTCAGAGAAGTGTGTGATTCAAGACATATCAACAAATCTCCACCTTGACTTGAATCTTCCTTGCAGATGCATCATTACAATGCCAGATGAAACAGACTCCTCCTTTCTGCCTCAGATTTGCCCTCCTTGGGCAACTAACAGCTTGTGACGTTTAGCAAGTCCAAACAATGTCGAAACTTGCTATGCGGGCCCGGCTTGGTGAACATGTCAGCAGGATTATCAGCAGTACCTACTTTCATCACCTTGATTCTCTGCTCATTCCTCAGAAAATGATACCTCACATCAATATGCTTGGTCCTCTCATGATGGACCTGATCCTTGGTCAAACAGATTGCACTCAGACTATCACAGAATACAATAACTTGATCATGATATAGACCAAGATCACCTACAAGCCCTTTCAACCAAACTCCCTCTTTAGCAGCTTCTGTCAGTGCCATATACTCTGCTTCAGTTGTAGACAAAGTAACTGTAGCCTGCAGAGTTGCCTTCCAACTAACAACAGAACCACAAAGAGTGAAAACATAACCAGTCATAGATCTTCTGGTATCAACATCTCCAGCATAGTCAGAATCAGAATAACCAGTCACAGAAACGTGAGCATCACCTCCATAAATAAGACCAACATCAGACGTACCTCTGAGATAACGAAAAATCCTCTTCACAGCTTGCCAATGCTCCTTTCCAGGTTGTCCCATGAACCTGCTGACAACACTAACAACATGTGCAAGATCTGGTCTAGTGCAGACCATAGCATACATCAAACTCCCTACTGCATTAGAGTATGGGACTCGAGACATGTACACCTGCTCAACTACAGATTTTGGTGCATAATCAGTGGATAAATGAATATTTGTAGCACTTGGAGTATCAATAGGCTTGGCGGTAGACATGCCAAATCTAGACAAGATCTTCTGAATGTAACTCTTCTGTGACAAGAAAAGCTTCTTATTCTCTCTTTCCCTATATATCTCCATACCCAAAATTTTCTTGGCAGCACCCAAATCCTTCATATCGAACTCAGCACTGAGCAGATCCTTCAACTTCTGAATATCAGATTTGGACTTCGCAGCTATGAGCATATCATCCACATACAGGACGAGATAGATCATGGAACCATCATCAGCTTTGTTGTGATACACACAACAATTATACAGACTCATGTTGTATCCCAACTGGATCATGTAACTGTCAAACCTCTTATACCACTGCCTTGGAGACTGCTTTAGCCCATATAAAGACCTCATCAACTTGCAAACATAATCTTCCTTCCCCGGAACCTGGAACCCCTCTGGCTGAGTCATGTAGATATCGTCTTCGAGCTTTCCATGTAGAAAAGCTGTCTTCATATCTAGTTGCTCAAGTTCTAAATCCTGATGTGCAACCATTACTAGTAACACTCTGATGGAAGTGTGTCTGACCACTGGTGAGAATATCTCATTATAATCAACCCCCTCCTTCTGTGTGAACCCTCTTGCAACTAGCCGAGCTTTGTATCTCACACCCTCACCAAGTGTGGTTTCTTCTTTCTTCTTGAATATCCATTTGCACGTAACAATCTTCCTCTCCTTAGGCCGTTTGACCAGCTCCCAAGTCTCATTCTTGGCAAGTGATTCCATCTCTTCTCTCATTGCAGCGAGCCATTGGGCTGACTCACTGCATGAAACAGCCTCTCTGTAGGTGAATGGTTCACCTGCAGATGGTTCTTCCTCTTCCACCTCGTCAGCGACTTGTAATGCATAAGTCACCATATCCTCAAAATCGTACCGCATAGGAGGCTTCACGCCTGTTCTCCTAGCTCTATCAAAAGCTATGCTTGTCTGGTGAGCTTCTGGATGAACATCAAAACTTGTACTTTCAGCAGGAGTATGTTGATCTTCTCCACCTTGGAGTTGTGATTTACTCTCATCGAGAGTGACTTGCAGCTCCACCTGTTTATCAATAGTACTACAATTTTCTGTACAAACAGACTTCACAGTGGGGTTAAGCATAGAATTCTCATCAAAAATCACATTCCTACTGAATATAACTCTATTTTCTGAAGGTGACCAGATTTTATATCCCTTAACTCCATCCCCGAAACCAACAAATATACCCTTCTAGCTCTTGGCTCTAATTTACCCTCACTAACATGATAGTAAACAGTACAACCAAAAACCTTCAACAAAGAATAATCTGCAGGTTTATTAGACCATACCTCATAAGGTGTCTGGCAATCAATGCCAGTGTGAGGACCACGGTTGATCAGATAGCACGCCGTGTTTACTGCTTCTGCCCAAAACTTTCTAGCCAAACCAGCATTCGAGAGCATGCATCTCGCTCTCTCCAGCAATGTCTGATTCATGCGCTCTGCCACACCATTCTGCTGCGGTGTATGTCGAATAGTGTGGTGTCGAGCAATCCCTGCATCCTTGCAGAACTCATTGAACTCAGACGAACAGAACTCCAGGCCATTATCAGTTCGCAGTCTCTTGATCTTCTTCCCAATCTGATTTTCTACCAACGTCTTCCACTGCTTGAATTTCTTGAAAGCTTCACTTTTGTGTTTCATCATAATTACCCAAGTCATCCTTGAGTAGTCATCAATCATAGACACAAAATATCTGTGGCCTCCAATAGACTCAATACGTGATGGACCCCAACAATCCATATGAATGTAGTCAAGAGTCCCCTTGGTCTGATGAACTGCCTTCTTTGGGAACTTGCTGCGATGAAGCTTCCCAAATACACAATGTTCGCAGAATTCAAGACTCTGCACTTTATGCCCAGATAGAAGATCCCGCTTTGACAAAATCTGCATCCCTCTTTCTCCCATATGACCGAGCCTCATATGCCACAACCTGGTCATATCCATGGTCTGAACCTCAGATGATGCAACATCAGCAGAACCTGTCACAGTGGAACCTCGCAGATAATATAAGGTACCACGTTTCAAGCCTGTCAGAACCACCTTTGAACCTTGACAAACATACATAACTCCACCTTCACCTTTGAAACTGAAACCCTTGCTGTCAAGGAGACTCAATGATATCAGATTCTTCGTCATCTGTGGAACATGCCTGACTTCATCCAAGGTGCAGAATACCCCATCATGTGTCCGTATCCTGACTGAGCCAATCCCAACCACCTTGCAGGCAGCACTGTTAGCCATGGTAACATTTCCTCCATCTATATGCTCATAGGTCGAGAAGAACTCCCTGTTAGGACAAATATGGTATGATGCTCCAGAATCAAGAACCCACACATCATTACGATGTGACTGTCCAGCTGCAACCAAGGCCAGATCATCTTCAGAATTTGTATCAGTTTCTGCAACAGCTGCAGAACCGCCGACACCCTCTTTCTTTTCCTGCTTCCTCTTCTTCTTAGGACAATCATTCTTCCAGTGCCCTGGTTCTTTACAGTAATTGCAGGTGTCATTGGGTTTAGGAACTTTTGAACCTTTCTGATTCGGCTTCCCAGTTTTCTTCCCAGATTTCTTTTGTTCCTTACCCGTGACATACAGCCCCGATGCCTGATTTTCTGTGGCCGAGCCAGTTGCCTGTTGACGATCTTCTCTGCTGTGGAGGGCAGATCGAACATCTTCCAGAAACAGAGTATATTTCCCAGTAATAAACGATTCAACAAAATTCTCATACGATTCAGGCAAAGATACTAACAAAATTAAAGCAGTGTCCTCATCTTCTACTTTAACATCAATATTACGCAAATCTAGTAAAATTTTGTTTAATTTATCTAGATGATCCCGAAGGGGTGTACCTTCCTGCATGCGTAAACGGAACAGGCGTTGCTTCAAAAGCAATTTGTTGGTTAGAGACTTCGTCATGTAGAGACTCTCTAACTTCTTCCAGAGACCATCGGCAGTTTCCTGATCCGCAACCTCGATGATAACATCGTCAGACCGATATAGCATGATAGTCGAGTGGGCCTTTTCTTCTAGGTTATTCCACTCTTCTTCATCTGCATCCTCAGATTTAGGTTTTCCTGATAGCGGTGCCCACAAACCCTGCTGCTTCAGCAGAGATCGCATCTTGATTTGCCATAAGCCAAAACTATTTCTCCCGGTGAATTTGTCAACCTTTACGTTGAAAACAGACATTCTCGATCGGCTCCAAAAAACCCTAATAGTGCGGAAAAAACCCTGATCGAAACGACCAGGCTCTTGATACCAGTTTGTTGTGACAGAATAGGATTATAGAGCATAAACAAGAAACGTAAAGAAGACAAGAGATTTACGTGGTTCACCAATAAATTGGCTACGTCCACGGGCAGAGAGGAGAACGGATTTTATTACTGATGTAGGTTACAGATTACAGATCTCAAAGACCATATATATAGCACTGAGATAAAACACCGAAATTGGGCTTAAGGCCTAATACTGCATACCGTTGGGCTTAAGACCCCCGTACAACTCAGAGAAGTGTGTGATTCAAGACATATCAACAATGGGCTTACGAAATTAGAATACTATCTTTACAATCTTGTAAATTAAGGACATTATCTTTTATTTTAGGCAATTTAGGTCAAATTTTATAAAATATGGATCAAACAGAGCCCGACTACGATATGTTCAGTTGGCCGTATTTTATAATATTTGGCCTACATTGGCTAAAATTAGATAAAATTATCATTGTAAGGTATGAAAATTTTAAAGTAATATTTTCTTTTCATATTTTCAAGATATGAGATGCAAGAATATATTTTACAATACTATCACTTTTAAAGTTTGATTAATAATAGATACAAATGATCCATAATTTTTTTTTCTTTCACGACTAAATATTAAATGATGAACTCTGAGAGCTCGTTTGATTAGTATACACAATGAATCTAATATAATATGATTTTTATATGAATATCCATGGGTTACATATCAAGAACTCTGAAATTTGATAAAAGAAAAAATGATATTTAGAAGAAAAAAAGTATTCTATTAATTAGATTTATTTTAATGTATCCATCTTTGTCCATAAAATTTGTGAACATACTTCCCTAAACTCATATTATACATATTTGCTTTAAAGTTATGTTCGATAGGATTTTTTTTATATAAAACTAAGCAATTGGACAGAGTATATCTATATAAATTTAAGAAATTGATTCAATAATTTACTTACAAAAAATGTGAATCATATTCCATGCTTTATGAAAAGTTGAAAATCAATATATAGCTCAAGACAAAGTATAAAGTGAAAATGGCTCATACATGAAACTTTTGATGAGTAATTCTGATCGCTAATTCTGTATTTGCTAAATCTATAGAAATTTTGGTCATCTCGTTTAGCTTTTCCTTTCACATTTACTATCAACTGATGAATTAAATTGATTTTTGTTACGTTAATTATAATTATTTTCATTCAAAATAATTTTTTTAAAAGGAAAAAAAATGCGCAGACATTATTTTTTTTATCTCATTTATGGTTTCCTAATCATTGAAGGAAAATTGTTAAGGGCACGACTATTTACACCCACAAATTTACTTAGTATACACACTCCTAAGTTAACCCACCATATATTTTAGATACATTTTATTTTTTCTTAGTACACCTCCTTAAAATGTACAACTATAGCCATAATGATCATTTACACCACTCAACTAAATATATACACATCCTTAAAATCACTTTTTTTTTGTGATTTGGCAGGATACAAATCTATACATGTCAAAGGTATTTACTCTCTTTACTAATTATGTTGTTTCTTTTTTTTTATTAATTATTATTTTATATGTATGAAAATTATTATTGTGTGAATTATTTTAAATTTTTTTAGGATTGAACATCAATAATGAAGATGAAGTGGATGATCAATTTTTAAATGGAGATGAAGTGGAAGATCAATTTTAATGTGGAGATGAAGAATCATTGATTATACGTTAAAAATTATATTTTTCTAATATTGTAAATGTATATTATTTTCCAATATTGTAATGTATTACTTACAATTCAATGTATCAATTACAAATCTATAAATAAAATTCTTTATGTTTAATTACAATTCTATGTTAATGTATTATTTAAAATTCAGTGGTATATTAATTATAATTCTATAAATAATAAATTCTATGTTTAATTTCATTACTATAAATAATAATTTGTATGTTAATACTAATTTGATTCGAATGTTATATATACAATCAATATATTTGATAACTTCAATTGATTAACAATTCTTATTATTTTCTTAAATTTTCGAAAATAATTTAAGTTCTTAAATATTTTAAGGAAAATTTGACTCTTTGTTTTAAAATGTGATTTAATTATAAAATTATACATAAATTATTATTAACTAAAATACTAAAGTATTCATAAAAATTTTTAACTAGAAATTTTATCGAATTTTTAAAATTTTTTAATCCTTCTATATTAATAAATTTATATATTAGTAAAAAATTTAATTTATGGAATTTGGATTGATAATAAGAGTGATAGACTTATGTGTATCAATTATAGAGTTGACTGTATACTAATTTTTATTTTTTGAATAAGAATGCAATCAATGTATATCTTTTTAATATTGATCTAATTAACAATTAGGATTTGTTGACTTTTTTTTTTATATAGAATGATGGTCGAAAAAGTTATGAAGTTTAAATTAGGAAAAAATGACTATTCTTAAAATGTTTATGTTTATTAATAATTAAATATTATTGATCGGTTCATTAATGTTAATATTAATTATTTTTCAATATATTAGTTCTCAATTGACGTTTAATAACAATCATTCTTGATTATTTTTTATTTTTATATCAATTTAATCATACTCAATAAAGTATGAATTTAAAAATATTTAAATAATAATCGGTGAAATTTAAGATATTATAAAGTATGAACATAAAATACAAACAGTAGTCAACTCTTAGTAGCATCACTAAAACTTATTTAGGAGAATGTATATAAGGCAAGAAGTAGCAATTAATAATATGTCCAAAAAATTAATACCTTTAACTAACCAAATTTGTGGATATAAATTTACATGATTAAGTTTCATACTAATAAAACTCAAAGATAATTAGCATGAAACAAATTTTCGAAAATAATTTAAGTTCTTCAATATGTTTAGGAAAAACTGATTCTTTTTAAAACATATGATTTAATTATAATGTTATACATAAATTATTATTAAATAAAATATTAAAGTATACATAAATTTTATTAACTAAAAATTATATCGAATTTTTTAAATTATTTTTAAAAAATTCGAATCCTTCTATATTAGTAAATTTATATATTAGTAAAAAAATTAATTTATGGAATTTGGATTGATAATAAGAGTGATAGACTTATGGTATCAATTATAGAGTTGACTGTATACTAATTTTTTTTTGGAATAAGAATGCAATCAATGTATACCTTTTTAATGTTGATCTAATTAACAATTAGAATTTGTCGACTTTTTTTTATATAAAATGATTGTCGAAAAAGGTATGAAGTTTAAATTAGGAAAAATTAAATATTCTTAAAATGTTTGTATTTATTAATAATTAAATAATTATTGATCAGTTCATTAATGTTAATATTAATTATTTTTCAATATATTAGTTCTCAATTGACGTTTAGTCGCAATCATTCTTGATTACTTTTTATATTTATATCAATTTAATCATACTCAATAAAGTATGAATTTAAAAATATTTAAATAATAATCGGTGAAACTCAAGATAAAATAAATCAAGTCAAAAATAAAATATGTTGATTACTACAATTTCCAATTTCATAAATCATCGTGATTGCTACCATTTCATAAAATAAAATTATTTCCAATAATCAAGTCTATATATGTTGATTACTAAAATGGTGGTGTAATTATTGATTACTAAAATTTCCTAAAATATAATGTTAACTCAATCAAACAATATAATATAATATGCACACAAATTTTGCAAACAAACCCAATTATCGCCATCTAAATCCCATTGCCATAATTACCGCCAATCACAAATAAATTAATTGAATAATCTAATATACTGACTACTATCAAAGAACATACCGTGATTACTACAATTTCCTAAACAAAAACTATTTTTAAAATATATAAAAAAAATTAATCGTAATAAAAAGACGTACAATAAGTCAATTGAATACATAGTGTCAAAAGCTAAAGATTAAAACTAAAGGTAGCTAGCAACTACAGTTACGTACAAACACATGGAACACTCTCTAAATTAGTCCCTAAACCCAGCTTCAACTTTTAAAATCCTATGCATATAAATACGTTAGCATAGATCAATTTATCAATTTTTTAGTTTTAAAAATCTCCTTTATCTTTTAGACCAATAATCTAGTCCTAATATGTTAATTAACATCAAATAATTTATGGTGATTACTAAAATTTTCTAAAATAAAATGTCAACTCAACCAAACAATATAATGTGTACACAAATTTTGCAAACAAAACCAATTGTCGTCATCTAAATCCCATTGTCATAATCACCGTCAATCAAAAATAAATTAACTGAATAAACTAAAGTATTATACAAACAGTTAATTATACTAACATGGGCGTTTCTACGGTCAGTAAGACTTTCGCCCTTCCTAACGTCAGTAAACCCTTTGATTACCGTTAGATCGAAGATCCAATGTATAATATCTTTTATAATGGATTGCACTTTGCATTAAAGCGTTTTCACTCTGCATATTGCAATCGCACTGTATCGCCCTATTATTAAATTAATAAATATAAGATTACAAAAATATCCTTTTTACTTTAAAAAAATTTATAATATTAATTAATTAATTTTTAATATTGGGATAAGATGATCAAATATGCCCCTCAACTACTTTTTCTTACACCCACACCCTTTTTCTTTTCTATTGAGATCAAATAGGCCCTTATCTCCATAAAATTCAAACAGCCACACACTTCGTCAATAATAAGTGTTAAAGTTGTTATCCCCAATCCCCCTTCCCCCGGTTAAACTGCAACTCAAAGAAGCAGTACCCATCCCTCCTCCCTCCCTACACTAAATCCCTAATTTAGCCCTATTGTCAACTGTTGGAAGAGCAATTCATCAATCTGAGAAACAAAAAATTCTTCAATTAAATGTGTTGGCCGCCGACCACGTGAAAGCTGAGTATGTGTCTTGCGCCGTCAAATCTCCGGCCTATCGATGGAGGTAGCAGCGGGAATACGAGAAATCACCGTGACCTTGCGAATGCTGTCGACGTCGCAGTCACCGATGAGTTTTCAGCTCTCTTATGAGTGATTATAGCGCTGCGGATTGTTGAAGCGGCAAACGAGTGGCCACACCGTCGCCGCCGGAGCGTCGATGCGTGTTGGGCAACACATTGAACAGGTGAATTGTGTGCTCCAGCTGCTCGTGTTCGTCGTGCGTTAGGCCATGATGAATTCAAGATTTATCATCCATTACTAATATTCAAGAAATCAAGAAAGGGGAAAATGGCAGTTACTTGTTAAGGGAAGGGTACCCATTCCATCATTTGGTGTAGTGGAGTTAACACTTAACAGCTTTAACTCTCAATTTTGACAGAGATGTCTAATGGTTTGATTTCACAAAGATGAGGGGTTTATTTGATCTGAATTGCAAAAGAAAAGGGTTTAAATGTACATAAAAATAGTTAAAGGGCTTATTTGATCCTCCCCTATAAATTGAGGGGCTTATTTGACCCTTTACCCTTTAATATTTCAATAAAACTCTTTTTCATAATATTTAAATTAAAGGAATTAGAGTAAAAATTGTATTTTGATTTAATTTCAAAATTTAAATAATTTTTAAAAGCTCTAATTTTTTTTAATTATTATTAAAAAGATAAAAGATTAAAATAATTATTTTTAAAATAAAATCACTATAAGGATATTTTTGTAATTTTATAATTTTTTCTATTAAAAAATAATAATTTCCCTTCGGACGAACCTAGATCGCAAAAGGCAAAGCTAGATGATGTGTCAAGTTCTTATTGGTTTACTGACGTCAGGAAGGGCGAAAGCCTTACTGACCGTAGAAAAACCCTACTAACATTAGAATACTAATCTTATGTAATACTTATCTACACATCCAAAAATAACTACAATTAAAATGAACATTCTATATTTTGGGAGAAGATTTTGACCAATAATTAATTTGGAAAAATTAATATCTTAAAGAAGTTTACAGAAGAAAATAAATGTCAAGATTACTTCAAACTTCAACTCATTTCATCTACAATTCGATAACGGGATCATGCGACACACACAAATAGTATCAGCGGCTATTAAGCACAAAGAGATCATGTGATATAGATAAATGTATTATTGAATTTAAGTACAAATAGGAATCATTTTCGAATTACGTACAACTATGGAAGCAAAGAAAATAAAAAGAAAAAAATCTACAAAGGACACACGATCCTGCAAGAGAGATCCGAATCCGGAGACGCCGGACATCCGAACGTGAAAACAATTACCGATCTCACATGAATCTCGGCGTAAAAATAATAATCATCAACTCGATAAAAACTCCGGCCGATGCTATGCAATCCTGCACAATAACAAAAAAAAAAAAATAGAGATGAGAAAATAATGAACTCCAATGAAGAACGAAACGGAAGAAGGGAGAACAACACATTCCAATATGAAGATGTGAGGTTTGGAATGAAAATATAAGTGTAACATAGAAGATCTTATATAGGGGAAAAAATGGAAAACGGACGGTTGAGATTGAAAGACAATTAAAAATGTCCAATGGCCTCGCATACCATTTCAATTCAACCACAAAACAAAGATTTGAAATAGAGGAGGATGGTCTTGCCACATAGAATTTTACATCCTCCTCATTATTGTATATTAAGATTAAGCTTATCACCTTTATATTTTTAATAATTATAATATTCCTGCAAAGGATGTAGTGTCTTTATAACGTTTCTATAGTTATTTTTTAATAGAAATTTAAAAGCCCTCTCCTTTGTATTTTTAATAATTATAAATTTTTAACATAATTGATCAAAGGTATTTTTAAATTATTTTTCTTATTTTTTAATCAATATTTATGATGCTTGTGAAATAATAAATATCAAAAGAAGGCGGCAAGGCCATTTGCCTATTATCTTTCAATAGTGCACAGTTACTTTACTAATTATATTTTTTTTAATGTAATTGATCAAAACGCATTGTTAAATAATTTTTCTGAATAATTATATATTTTTAATCAATTTGAATGATGATTGTGAATTAATAAATATCAAAAGAAGGCGACAAAGCCATTTATCTTTTTACAAATTCTTAGCTCATTAAGTAAATTAATTAGCATCGAAAAATCGAAATAGATTTGAAATTCGACTCAAAATTCAAATGCATGTTATGCACTTGAGTTCATACAAAATCACTCATACATAATTATATACATGTTCTAATATTTAGTAGTTAACTATAGGATAAAAAAAAATTAAGATTGTAAATCCCAATTTGACATATTCATAATACTATTAATTAAAAAAAAATAACTGAAAACTTGCTTCTACAAATTTAGGTAGTACTTGTGTCGTCAAAAGTCAAAATCGTAAAACGAGTTTCCCTTAAAAAAAAAAGAAACTTAAAACGAGTTTAAATAATGATTTTAAACATATTTTTTCATACTAACTTATGTATAATATTTTTTAGACAAAATTTATAGTTTTTGCACTCGTATATATACTTTAATTTAAGGGCCTAATTTTTTAAGTCGACCCAGGCCTTATAATTCCTGGGATCGACCCTGTCCCCAAGGGTTGCGACCAACCTAGACCGAAGAAAAAAAGAAAAAAAAAGGAGATCACAACTCAATGTGTGTAGGGCGCAACCTCAACCTTGATGAATTGGTGGGTTGCCCAATGAAAACATGACATAGAGTGATGTAATTGGATTATTAGATTTTATGTAGATAAAATGTATGTTATAAATACTGTGTATAATAAGTTATTTAAAAAAATAAAATAAAATATATCAAAATTCCTATTTTTTAATTTACTATAAATAGACACCAATATACATATATTTTGAAACGTTATAATCTCATATCCTCTATTTTCTTCTCCATTATTTAACATTTTATATCTTGATTTTTAACATGAATCCAAATCATCCTAATTATTTTTCAAACTCCCAAAACTATCCAAATTCTCAAAAAGTTATCCAAACTCTTAAAATTATCCAAGCATTCAATCTTTTATGAACTCAGAAGATTATCCAAGTCATTATCAAAACTCTCAGTTTTGTCGAAGTCATTATCAAAACTCTCAATTTTCTCCGAACTTGACCACTTATATGATTAACAGGGAACAATTTCGGAACATAGAAGCTCACATCGCTCTAAGAAACGGCTTGATTGAGCATATATGATAAAATTTTGGAACTAGCTAGGAATTAATATGTAATTTGCATTTTTTGTATTTGTAATTTTTTTTATTTCGTGCATCTATTTGTAGTTTGATTTATTTCTTTGCAATTTCATATTTCAACTATTGTAATTGTAATTTCGTTATTATATTTATTCTAAATATGTTTTAAATTCTTTTTCTTAATATAATTATAAATCTAGAATATTAAATTAATTTATGTATTTTTTTATAAATTTACAATATAATAAAAACTGATTATAAAATATATGTAATTAATAAAATAATTATTATAATTTTAGGTTGGGTTGGATTGTGAATGTGAGTATAAAAAAGATATAGTTAAAGTAAGTGGTAGATTGTATAGGTGGATGAGGGAGAAATTAATATTTTTTTTATTTTAGATTGAGTCGGGGGTTATAGATATGAATACGGATCTTGATTCAATAGTAGGTCTGGTCAAAACTAGTTCATAATACTATAATTTTAAAATGGGAATTCACAAAATTAAATTTGTCATAACTCCTTCGAGCAATGTTCAATCAACTAATTTTATATTCCATATTATTATTAGGATATTTTTGTCCTAAAGATTTTCTCACTTTAATTTTGATAATGTCAAAACAGATATATTTGTATTGTGGAAGCTAACATTGCAGGTACAAAGAAAAATGAAGAATTTAAAAGATAAAAGTCTACATCTGCAAACATTGGATACAGACCCTACAGCTAGTTAAAGACAAGTCTACATCTGAAGAGTTGAAGACAAGTCCACAGCCGAAGAGTCTACATCTGCAGAGTTAAAGACTACAAGCTGTAAACTTGAGTTTAGTAGGACTAATTAAGTGTAGTACATCTTGTACACTCACTCTCTTAGTTTGAAAAGTCTCAGTGTTTACCAGAGCTAATTACTAGCCAGTAGAAACAAGTATCTCGGTGATTAACAGCTCTTTGAGCAGTCATCACTAAAAGACAACTTGTACTACTTAAAGGACGTTGCTATATGACAAGAAGCTTTTGTTGGTCCCGGTACAAAACTGATGAATACGTGTATGGGGGGGGGGGGGGGGAATACACGTATACCAAATTTTCAAACTTAAACCTTACTGAGTCCCCTTTTACTCAGAGTGATAAAGAACTACGAGCTGATAATATACCCACTGACTACACTTAGTGCGGGTCAGTTGGCTAACTATCAATTCAAGTTCAGTGCGGAAATGTGTGAGCCCTGATAGTTTAAAGTCTTGTTTAGTTTGCTTTCTGAAAAACTTGTTTACTCAATTCTGAATAGTGATTAGTAGGGCAGTACCCTGTTTGATGATCAGGCTGATTGATTCAGGCCTGATAAAACCAAATGCTTATGAATGAACAATTAATATGACAAGCAAGCACTATATCAAAGAAGTAAGAACACAGGGAGTTTAACGTGGTTCAGAGACTCAAGCTCCTACGTCCACGGCCTGATTTAACAGGAAATCCACTCAAGGGATTCTTGTTTTTAACGTGCCAAGGTGCACCAAGACCAGCTACCTTACTGACCTATACAAACTCCTCCTACTAACTCACTAACTGAACTTACTACCAACAAACCTAACTTAGGGTTTTGGTTTCAGTTTGGATTCCAACTAGGTTGTGATTATCCTTACAAGACAAAGCTATGCTAAGGATTGGATAATCACTCTAAGCTTAAGATATTGCTAATACGCTCTTTGGAATACAGAATAACTCTCAGGAACTAAGAAACACTTGGGAAATTTAACTGGTTTCGAGTGCTTCTTCGAAAGACTGAAAGCTTTGAATGCTTGAGAGTTTGAGTAATTTCTGGCTTGGAAATTTCCCGTAACCTTGAATGGGTTCAAGATCTTCTGTATTTATAGGTGATTTGAAAACTATCCGTTTGAAGAGATAGCCTTCTAGTCATCTATGTAGAGTGGCTCAAACGGACATATTTCCTATGCAACAGCCGTCCTTGCATGAATTAGGTAACTTGCATTTAATGCGCCATTTAATGCTTGCCCGTTGAATATGCAGTCTGAAGTCAGTCTTCGTGTCAGGTTCCGTACGTGCGTGTCCTTCCCAGATTGGTCCATGTCATCAGGTTGGTGAGAATGTCAGAACTTATTCCTAGGCTTCAGGCTTGTCTTATTAAGTTCTTTTTGTCTCGAGCACAACGGTCGTGTCTTGATGCTGACATTCCTTTTGCATTGTTTGGCTCTACTCCAAGTCTTCCCATAAACTCAGTATCATCATGTTCCCTTCAGGACTGAGTTAGTAATGATCTCAGGGTCACACTCTTCATCACTGACACTTTACTCAGCCAGCTTAGAGGACTGCTATAAGTTCAGGATGGTGCTCTTCGTCTTCAGGCTCTTAGTCTTGATTGTTATCAGTGAGTTCTCCTCTCACTGAGTACCTGTGAAGTGTAAAATGACTAAGTCAAAACCTAACCAAGCTAGCCTGACTAAGACAAACTAAGGCAAATCATCTTTTCAGGGGCTTTGGGATCTTAATCAAAACTGACAACCAATAATCTCCCCCTTTTTTATGATGCCAAAACACTGAAAAGATCCTCAAAACACTTAGAGGAAATATAAGATCCTATCTATAAGATAAGTCAGTGTTAGAGCAGTTCTTGATAAAGTATAGAATTTAAATAATAGCCAAAAAGACAATGAGTTTTTGTCTGTGGGCAAAGTAATAGATTTCATTGAATGATATGGAAATGGTTACAATGAATCTAATCTATTACAAGAAAGGATGTGAATCACTAGACTAATCTCATTTCAGGCTCGAGTCCATAACCAGCATAGACTCTAACCTTCAATTCTTCAACTTTCTTAATCTGATTCACATAGCCTTCTGCTTTGGCAATCTTCAACACTTCAGTCATTATGACCTTTGTATCATGCTTTCCAGTTCCAGGTACCAAAGGGGGTGGACGAACCACGAACTCAGGAGCTTTCACTTGGACTTGAGCTGCTTCAGCCTCCTCCAAGATCTTCTGAATCAGCTCAGAATGATTGTCCATCATGTAGTCAGTGAAATGGGCATTGATATCTTCAGTGTCGCCCCCACTTCTTCACCACGTACCATAACTTGACAAACTCATCCCTCGCATCAGCCCAGAACTCCTTCAATGCCTCTGAGATGAACTCATCGACATAAGCTTCCCTCTGACCTGATTATGGTCTTTTGACTTGTAATATTGTTGATTTTCTGGCATTTGGCTTCCTCCTGTACTTCCTTGGCTCAGGCTTCGCCTTCTTTCTCCTAAGCAAACTGATCACTGCATCATCAAGTTCTCGCTGTTGCAAGTCAGTCAGATCAGTCAGCTTCTCCACTTTCCTATCCAAAATGTGCATCTTCTCCTTTTGAGCTATGTCCGCCCTGCGCTCAGCCTCAAATTTTTCAGAAGGAGTTTCCCATGCCTCAGCGCACAGTTCCGCCACCGTCTCCGCAGAGTAAGTGATGGGATTTTTCCTTGTGTGTACTTGGGGTGACTTCTGAATTGCCTCAGCCGGTTTGGAAGAATGGAGTTCCTTAGAAGGTTCATTAGTCTTTGCCTTCTTTGCAGCCTCAGCCCTTAGCTTTGCAGCTTCAGACTCATCTTCAGCTTCAGCCGCTGCCAGCCTCGCTGATTTCCTTACTCTGAGCACATTCCCCTCAGGGTTTGCCTCCGGATCAGCCTCAACCGTTTCACCTTGGTTGACTGCCTCAGGGTGGGATCTTTTCTTCTTCTTTTCCCCCTTTTTGGCATCATCATTGGCCTGGGATGGGAGTGCTTCAGCTCCACTATTGATGACGAAGGAGGCTAATGATTGAACTTCCAGTATGCCCTCCTTCAGCATTTTAACTCCCGTGGCAATCCCAGTGCCTGCATATGATATTGAACTGATAGCCGCTTTCAACTTCTTTTCAAAGACCTCCATGTTGAATTGGAGACTTTGCTCAGCCTTGGTGATCCTTTCCTCCACTTTCAAGGACTCACCACTGACCCTGCTAGCCTCAGCCAGTATCTTTGTCGACTCATCAGTTGCCTTGGCCAAAACATCAGCAACACTTTGAGAAGTCTGAGCTAACTTCCCTGACTCCAGCTCCAACTTGGACGCTGAGTCGTTCATGGCCTGAGTGAAGAGTGCTCCAGCCTGAACTGCAAGCCTCTCTACTACCTAATTTAACTTTTCTTCTCTGAGCTCATCTTTCCTCTCAAGCTGTTGTAGATTCTGCCTTAGCATCTTCTTTGTTCTACTCCTCTCACTCCTCACTGACTTTGCCGTATCAGTCATTGTGCGCTTCAGCAGTATCAACTCCCTGTTGGCAAGGGTGTTGTACGCTGACTTGGTCCACTTGATATGCTTTGCCAGGGCCTTGGCATCTTCTTCCTTCTCAGCGCGTAGCTTCATTACTTCCTCCTGAAGTTCAGCTAGGTTCTCAGTAGTCTTTTCCTTCTTGACTTCGACTATACTGGTAAATTCTGTGCGTCTGACCCCAGTAATGAGCACATCTTCGTCTCCAGTGGCATCGTCAGTAGCTGGCTGTTTTCCCTTGTCAGCCCCTGCATCCTCAGTCCGCTCTTCAGGGTGCACAGAAGGCAGTTGTGAAGAAGTCATAACCGCCTGCTCAGGCTCAGCTAAGTTATCTTGAACTTTGGGAACAAGCCCCTCAAAACTAGGAGTCGTCTTAGATGCCTCAACATCATCCTCCTTTGTCTCAGGGCAGGGAATCCCGTCATTAACTGATGTCTCATTGGCAGTTGAGATGTTCTCAACATCCTCAGCCATTGGTCCCGTCATTAACTAACTTAGGGTTTTGGTTTCAGTTTGGATTCCAACTAGGTTGTGATTATCCTTACAAGACAAAGCTATGCTAAGGATTGGATAATTACTCTAAGCTTAAGATATTACTAATACGCTCTTTGAAATACAGAATAACTCTCAGGAACTAAGAAACACTTGGGAAGTTTAACTGGTTTCGAGTGCTTCTTCGAAAGACTGAAAGTTATGAATGCTTGAGAGTTTGAGTAATTTTTTGCTTGGAAATTTCCCGTAACCTTGAATGGGTTCAAGGTCTTCTGTATTTATAGGTGATTTGAAAACTATCCGTTGGAAGAGATAACCTTCTAGTCATCTATGTAGAGTGGCTCAAACGGACATATTTCCCATGCAGCAGCCGTCCTTGCATGAATTTGGTAACTTGCATTTAATGCGCCATTTAATGCTTGCCCGTTGAATATGCAGTCTGAAGTCAGTCTTCGTGTCAGGTTCCGTATGTGCATGTCCTTCCCGGATTGGTCCACATCATCAGGTTGGTGAGAATGTCAGAACTTATTCCTAGGCTTCAGGCTTGTCTTATTAAGTTCTTTTTGTCTCGAGCACAACGATCTTGTCCTAACACTGACATTCATTTTGCATTGCTTGGCTCTACTCCAAGTCTTCCTATAAACTCAGTATCATCATGTTCCCTTCAGGACTGAGTTAGTAATGACCTCAGGGTCATACTCTTCATCACTGACACTTTGCTCAGCCAGCTTAGAGGACTGCCATAAGTTCAGGATGGTGCTCTTCGTCTTCAGGCTCTTAGTATTGATTGTTATCAGTGAGTTCTCCTCTCACTGAGTACCTGTGAAGTGTAAAATGACTAAGTACAAAACCTAACCAAGACTAGCCTGACTAAGACAAACTAAGGCAAATCATCTTTTCAGGGGCTTTGGGATCTTAATCAAAATTGACAATGTCCCAACAGCTTTAATTAAGCAGAAATCAAAGCTGGAGGTGAAAATATTTGAAATTTTCAATCCCTCCAAAGGCTAGAGGACCCCTCAAGACTCCTATAAATAGGATAGGAGACCTCAGAGGTTCAACAACAACAACCCCAAGCTCTCAAGCGTACTGCACAATATCTACAGCCTTAAAAGTCTACAACCCTTCAACTATAGAAGTTTAGGACTTAGAAGCTAGGATTATTGTCTTGTATTTTCATTGTTGTTGTTCCTCACTATATACCCTTGTATTCTACCTTGTGTAGGTTTTATTCTTAGTGAGTGTTTATTTCTGTGTGAGATAGAGAGAGTTTTCTAATTGAATTTATGTTTCATCCTAGACTAGACTGATCTGTGTGAGAACTCTAAGTCTTAGGGGGAATATCTTGTGACTGTGTGGTTTCTTAGTGAATTTGGCACCTTTGTGGTGTAACAGTGGATGTAGGAGGATTACAACACCTCTGAACTACTATAAATTCTCCTTGTTCTTTATCTCTTGCCCATTTACTTAATCTATCTTATTGCTTATTGCATCATTCATATTCTTTGTGTTTCTAAAGCTTTAATTTAATTTTTCACTTCACACACTTTACTTATTTCCGCTGCACAAGGTGTTAAAATACTTTAAAGTATTACAACACCAACTATGATAAGTGTTTGAATTAATTATACAGACTTTGCATTTCAAAAGTCTGCAGCTGCAAACCTTTGTCTTTAACTCTACAGCTGCAAACCTTTGTTTTTAACTCTACAGCTGCAGAGTTCAATCTGTATACTTTACTAGTTGTTTTAAAAAGTTTTAAGTTTTTAAAACTCAAGGTCTATTCACCCCACCTCTAGACCTTGATACATCTTTGGGACCAACAAGTGGTATCAGAGTAGTTGGCTTGCCACTTCTTTGACCAAGCTTTTAAAAGTTTTCAAGCCAGATCCAAAACTATTTTTGAAAAACCATATTTGCATTTTCCTATGGCTCCTAAAATGATGAAATCTAAAGTGCCTATGTTTCCACAGATGAATATGATGATTGGAAGATCTGAATGCAAGCTCACCTATCTGCTATAAATGATGAAATGTGGTCCATAATTGAGGATAGTCCAATTGTGATAGAAAAGGCCAACACTGCAGGAGATCAAACTGTTCTAGCCCAAATCATTCCAAAGCCCAAGAAGGAGTGGACAGATGAAGACAAGAGGAGAGCAAACCTCGACAATGTTGCAAGAAACACTATTTATCACTCCCTACATAAAATTGTGTTCAGCAAGATAAAAAGTTGCAAAACTGCTAAAGAGATATGGGAGAAGTTAGAGATGATCTGTGAAGGAACTGGTCAAATTAAGGAAAATAAGCTCATGATAGCTGTTCAAAAATCTGAGAACTTCAAGATGAAATCTGGATAAACTCTTGAAAAGTTTGATTCAAGATTCATTGAAATACTCAATGAGCTTGAACTACTTGGAAAATAATACTCACAAAGGGAAAAGAACATGAAAGTTCTAAGAGCCTTACCATCTGAATGGGATATGAAAGTGGTTGCTATGAAAGAATCTCAGGATTTATCCAAAGTATCCACATTTGCGTTGTTTTCTGACCTTAAAGCCTTTGAATTTGATATTGACAGGAGAAAAGACAAAGACTCAACAAGTTCAAAAGTCACAACTCTTGTAGCTGCAGAGTCCAACCCAACTGCAGAATCAGATTCAGAAAGTGATGAGATGGCCCTATTGATAAAGCAATTCAAGAAATTTGCCAAGAGAGCCAACTTGAAGAAAAATCCATCTAAGCAAGAAGGTAAGTCAAGTAAACCAGCTGCTAACTCCAACTATATTTGCTATAATTGCAGGAAACCTGGACACTTCATCAAGGACTGCCCCTACCCAGAAGCAAAGAAGTACACTGAGGAGGAGAAAGCTGCAAGGATGGAAAAGAAGAAAAAGTTGGATAAAGAAATAATAAGAGCACTACTTTTCGAGTTTGAAAAGACTCAGGAAGAAAGTCCCTCTTCTTTTTCTCACCCAACTGCAGAGTGTGAGTCCACGGATTCTGAGGACAATGAAGCACTAATTTGTCTTATGGCAAATGATGAAGAGGTACAATCCTCATCCAGTTCTTTAACTGAAAATGATTCTTTCAGTGATATGTTTCACTTGCTTCAAAAAGGTTTTGAAGGACTGCTTCATATAAGAAGTGATTATGATGAACTTTTAGTGGAAAATAAAAAACTTAAGCAAAGAATTGAGGAACTGCTTGTTGAAACCAATGAAAACAGAAATAAGCTATCCTTAATGAGTAATTTGCAAGAAAAATTTGATTATCTAAAATGAGTCATGAAGAACTTTTTGAAGAAGCTACATGCAGAATTGTTGACTGCATAGATCTCAAGAATGAAGTTGCAAAGAAAGACAACATTATCCTAAATGTTGAAGCTGAGAGAGATTATTTCATTAAAAGATTGGAATGCTACGGTAAATCATCTAGAAAGTTAAAGGAAATGCTTTTACAGCAAAGACCTTCTGGAGATATGACAGGCATTGGATACAATCCATGTGATTGGATGGAATATCTTGAAAAATCTGTTCCTACATTTGTGAAACAACAACAAGAGTTCAAGAGAGAAAGCATTCTTCTACAAGAACTTGAGGAACCAACTGTTCAAAGATTAGTAAAAAAATCTATCTGATGAGAAACAAAAGAAGATTATTGACATTATCTATGGAAAGATTGAAAATGAACAACATTTGGAAGAAAAGATCAATCTGTACACAGACAAGGTCAAATCAATCTGTAAAGAAGAGACTTCAAGTCAAACTCTACAGACAACAACTGTGCAGCCGGAAGCAGCTGTAGACTTCAAAACAAAAGTTGCTCAGGAAATTCCATACAAGAAAGGCAAAAGACCAACTATTGCAAAACCAACTTGGGTGGTTAAGAATGTCACTGGAGGAGATCCAAATCTTTGGATACCTAAGCACTAACTCTTCACTTATTGCAGGGACATTTGTCAACCACTCCAAAGAAAATTGGGTATATTGATAGTGGTTGTGCAAGGCACATGACAGGTAATAAAGAAGCACTTTCCAACCTTAGAGAACTAAATGGACCTAGAGTAGTCTTTGGTAATAATGCCAGTGGAACTGCCAAGGGTTCAGGATCAATAAGAAGAGGAAATGTTCAAATTAATGATGTATATCTTGTGGATAGACTGAAGCATAATTTACTTAGTGTGAGTCAATTTTGTGGCAAAGGCTACATTGTAGACTTTACACCAAACTCATGCATGATTAAGGATGCTGAAACCAAACAAGTCAATCTTTGTGGTACTAGAAAATGAAATGTGTATATAGTTGAATGGAGCTCAGCTGATGAGAATGTTTGTTTTATAGCATATAGACTGAATCACATAAATTTCAAAACCATGAATGACCTTGTAAAGAACAGACTTGTAAGAGGTCTACCAGAGATAAAGTTCAAGAAAGATCATCTTTGTGGTGCATGCCAAAAGGGTAAGCAAACAAAGAAGACTTTCAAGAACAAAATCTTTGATGGCTCAAACAAAGTTCTGGAACTGCTTCATATGGATCTTTTTGGACCCATAGAACCAGTTAGCATTAGTGGGAAAAAGTATACCCTTGTGGTTGTAGATGATTACTCAAGATTCACCTGGACTGTGTTCCTAAGGAAAAAGAGTGAGACTCTACAAAGATTACCTGAACTTATGAGAAGAATTCAGAATGAGAAAGGTTTGAAGATTGTAAAAATCAGATCTGATAGAGGAACTGAATTTACAAATCAAGTTATTAAGGAGTTTTGTTCTCTCCATGGGATTCATCATGAATATTCAGCAGCTAGAACACCTCAACAAAATGATATGGTTGAAAGGAAGAATAGAACTCTAAAAGAAGTTGTTAGAACCATGTTAGTTGAAGCTCATTTACCCAAAAGGTTATGGGCTGAAGCTACCAATACTGCTTGTTACACACAAAACAAGTGTTTAATCAACAAGTCACATTCCAAAACACCTTATGAATTATGGAAAGGATTTATTCCTAACATATCTTATTTTCACTTCTTTGGATGCAACTGCTACATTCTGAATAATGGGAAGGATTATCTAAAGACAGTTGATCCTAAGGCAGATGTAGAATTCTTCCTTGTATATTCAATAGTAAGCAAAGCATTTAGAGTGTTTAATAAGAGAACAATGCTTGTGGAAGAATCTAATCATGTTGTGTTTGATGAACCACACATTGAAGACAGAGAGAATCAAAAGATCATTAAAGATCTGCAGAAAGATGAAAACACTACAGATAGAACTCTACAGCCATATGTAACAGTTGAAATTCCAGTAGGAATAACTAAACAAGGCAATGGAGAATCTACTAAGGAGTTACCAAGGATTGAAGATCATACGAATGATACATGTAAAGACAATCAAGATGATATTCCTTCAGCTGAAGATTTAACTGAAAGACTCAATGAATCTACAGTTAGTAACTCTACAGCTGAACATAATATTAACCATGACCCTTTAAACATGAAATGACTTAAAAACCATCCCCCTGAACAAGTTATTGGAGGTGTAACTGATAAAGTAAGAACCAGAAGACAACAGCATGAAGCTATGTTTGCAAGTTTTCTATCTGAAATAGAACCATCAAACATAGAAAAAGCTCTTATGGATGTCAATTGGATACTTGCCATGCAAGAAGAACTGAATGGATTTGAGAGAAATCAAGTATGGGAATTAGTTCCTAGACCTATGCATCAAAAAGTCATTGGAACAAGATTTGTATTTAAGAAAAAACTTGATGAAGAAGGAGTTGTTACAAGAAATAAGGTCAGACTTGTAGCACAAGGATATTGCCAAGCTGAAGGGATTGATTTTGATGAATCCTTTTCACCAGTTGCAAGACTTGAGGCAATTAGGATATTTTTGGCCTATGATGCTCATATGAAGTTTACTGTATATCAAATGGATGTAAAGAGTGTATTTTTTAATGGACTTTTGTCAGAAGAAGTCTATGTAGAGCAACCTCCTGGTTTTGAAGACTCTACAGATGGAGACAAAGTCTACAGATTAAGAAAAGCTTTATACGGATTAAAGCAAGCCCCCAGAGCATGGTATGGTACTCTATGTGATCATTTGGTCAAGAATGGTTTCAAGAAAAGAATGGTGGATAAGACCCTATTTAGACTCAAACACGGTGAAGACATCTTACTAGTTCAAATTTATGTTGATGACATTATCTTTGGATCAACTAATGAAGAATTGTGTAGGAAATTTTCACATCTTATGCAACAGAAGTTTGAGATGAGCATGATGGGAAATCTAAATTTCTTTTTAGGACTGCAAGTAAAGCAAATGGACAAGGGAATTTTCATAAATCAGGCCAAATACACTCAAGAACTGATCAAGAAGTTTGGAATGAGTTGTTCAAAGCCTACATTTATTCCCATGTCATAATCAACCCTGTTGGATAAAGATGAGAATGGAAAGAGTGTGGATGTTACATTGTATAGAAGATTGATTGGATCTTTGCTCTACCTTACAGCTAGCAGACCAGATATTATGTTTGTTGTGGGTGTATGTGCTAGGTTCCAAGTCAACCCCAAGGAATCACACTTGAATGCTGTGAAAAAGATAATAAAGTACATTACGTCTACCTAAAACCTTGGTTTATGGTATTCAAAAGAGGGTGGAATAGAACTAAATGGTTACACAGACTCAGATTTTACTGGATGTAAAGTTGATAGGAAGAGTAATAGTGGGATATGTCAATGTTGGGATATGTTTTAGTTTTGATGATTTTCCAAAACAACATGAAATAGGGTTGAAAGCAGTCAGGATAGTATTCTTTGTTTCAGGTCAGGCTAGGTTAGTTTTTCAGAAGAATAGACTGATCAGTTGAGGGGGAACTCAGCAACACAGCCTGAAGATATCAAGATGACACCCAGAAGAACTGACTGAAGCCATACCTGCAACCTGAACCGGAAGAGAAGCCTAAAGGATGTCCCACTGAGTGTAAACCAGGCTGATCTAAGCTAAGTCAGGTGGACCACTCAGTGAAGAGCATGATCAGGAGGATCAGCGCTGTACCAAGTAGGCCCTGAAGGAGTCAGGCTACTGTGGTCAGGGAACTTTGTCATTCAGCCTTATGACAAAGTTCTTGGAATGATCTTCAAACAGTCTCTGAAGGACAATTACACTGAAGACGTTCAGTCCACTGAAGATCATCAGTCAGTGAAGGAGGAAGCTACCTAAAGTCAGTGGGTCTTAGTCAAACCCACTGAGTCAAAGATCCGTGATTCCAGGCCACGTGGACCAATCAGTACGAGGCAGCAACTCTGACACTGACAAAAGTCCGCATTCCAAGAAAAGTGGTTGAAACCATTAAATGTTGGATTCAAATGTATCTTCCCTCCAACGGATACATTTGAATCCCCATTATAAATACAAGCTCATAGCTTCATTGTAAGAGTGTGTAAAAGAAGAAAATAAACACCTACAAGCTGTGAGGGTGTGTTAGTTGTTAGGGAGTCATAAGGAAGTGTTACACACCCACGACACTGACCTTTAGGGTTATCACTTATATTCATTGAGTGTCAAGCTTGTAACTCATAGCTTAGCGAGGTTTTCCCAATCCTAGCTTAAGGCTAACACATTGTAAGGGAAAACCTCACCTAGTTGGAGAAAACCAAACCAAACTAAACCCTTTCAGATGAGTGTTAGGTTTGTAGTGAGGTGAGGAGAGGCAGCCCAGGGAGTGGCGTGAGTCCAGTTGTAAATGCACCTTAGCACGTTAAAAATAAGAATCCCTTGAGTGGATTTCCTGTTAAATCAGGCCGTAGACGTAGGAGCTTGAGTCTCTGAACCACGTTAAACTGAGCGTTGTTTATTTGTCTAAGCACTTGCTAATTACTTGTAGTGTATGCTCTCTGAGTGTACTTGGAAAGCTTGAAAAGAAGATTAGCTGAGTATTTTAGTCAGGGAGAACCAATCTCACTGACAAGCTTAGGCTAGCACTCGAGAGTTCAGTCTCTCGAGTCACTGCCTTGTTAAGAGCCTGAGCTCACAAGTCAGTTTGGACTGACTTGAGTGCTCTGACTCTTAGCAACACAGTGACTTGAGTATTCCGTCACTGAACTCAGTCAGGGTGCAAGCTATGCTTTTTAACGCACTCGAGAGTTCAGCATCCCAAGCCACTGTCCTTGCTCAGAGCATGAGACTCCAAGCCTTCTCAATGACTTGGTAACTCAGCCTCTGAGCAGAGCAGTGACTTGAGTATTTCTCACCCTTGCTGAACTCCCTGAGGAAAAGTTAAAAAAAAAAAATTGCTCCTGAATTCCCATTTTGCCCTTCGAAAACGGGGCCATCAGTCAATTTCTTGGACAAAGACTATTATCTTGGCATAGCAAGAAATAGAATTATATTGCGCTATCTACAGCTGAAGCAGGATACATTGTTGCAGGAAGCTATTGTGCACAAATTTTGTGGATGCAATACCAATTAAAAGATTATGATATTGAGTCAAAGAACACTACTATATTCTGTGATAATACAAGTGCAATTGCTATCACACAGAACCCTGTTCTACACTCAAGATCCAAGCATATTGATGTGAGACATCATTTTATTAGAGATCATATTGAAAAGAGAGATATCAAAATGGAAAAGATCCATACAGATCTTAATCTTGCAGATATCTTTACCAAGCCCCTATGTGAATCAAGATTCTCTACTTTGAGAGGAGAACTAGGAATGTTAGAGTTATGAGAAAATTACTCAGTAATGAAGTATAAAGTTGAAAATTTCAATAGGAAGTCAAGAATTTATGATGAGTTATTCAAATGTAAACTTAAAAGATGCAGATGCAAACTTAAGTCTACAGATGTAAACTTTGATTAACTGCAGACTATTCTAACTGAAGTTATCAAACTGCAAACTTCAAACTGTAGATTTTCAAGTTGACTTGTACATTCTTGGCTATTAAATGCGTACACTACTAAATTCCAAATACTTGTACTTGTGTGTACACAGAATTTTTGGATTTATTGTCCCAGGTTTTTAAATGATAAAAAAGTACTGGACAGTGTACATTTATACATTGACTTTCAAAATTGGATTTTATTTACTTCATTTCTAAGTCGTTGATCTTTTAAATGAGTAAATAACCCAAATATTTTAGACCATTGATTTCCAAAATATAAGGAAAAACTATTTTCTCAACGTTAACATTTTCCTTGAGTTTTGTGCAAGTATAAATAGGAACTCTTAGCACAAAACTGGTTCATTGTTTTTCACTTGAACCCCTTTTGCATTCTACCTGCAAACTTCAAACCAAAGTTTTTTTCGTTTTAATATTTTGAAAATCATGAAGATACTCTTTGGATCTCTATTTGATTTCAATGCTCTTGAAGCACTCGATAAATCTGAAGTAATGGCTCGTATATTCCGACGTATCAAGATCCAGGGATTGGAATTCATTCTATCTAACAGACCTAAGGGATACGATGATGTTGTGCCTCGTAAATTCTACTAAACTGCATCGTGTATCGAAGGTCAGAACTATATTATTGCTCGTATTGATGGAGTTGATTTCAAGATCACCATTAAAGTCATTAGTGAAGCCCTAAAGATACCTAGTGGAGGACTTCATTTCACGGAATTCAACTTCCGTGATGAGGATATTGTATACTACAACAAGTTCACTGGTAGATTGGATTTGCCTGAAAGTTGGAGCAGACATTTAAAAAAGAACCAACTATCAAAGGAGTACGTCTATCTTTATGAGGTAATGGACAAATCCCTTCTCAATAGGACAGGTAGTCATGATGATGGTCCTGAGATTGCATGGGATTTGATGATTGCATTTGACAAAGGTCTTAAGGTAGATGTTTGTTCATTAATATTCAATAGGATTACTTATAATGTGACCAAAAGTGGAAACACTAAAGGTTTTGGTTTATTCTTGAACTATATCTTGAGGCATCTTGGTGTACCTTTGTTTCAAACTCGTGGTCATGTACCTATTTTCGTGCATAGAATCATTGGATTGAGAAAATTCAAGAGAGGTGTTGCGGATGCACCATTGGTTGCTAAGAAAAATAAACAAAAGAAGCCCAAAGAAGCACAAGTTTCTAAGCCCCCTATTGTCCATCAGTATAAGTCAAAAGCTAAGAGAAAGCTGGAGTTGGTTGAGGATGAAGATGATACTGTTATTCTCAACAACAAGAAAATCTCTAAGGAGATGAGAAGGAAGAGAAGACATTCCAAGGAAGCATTAGAGTCTACAACTCAGATGACTAAGTCTACAGATGCAGACTCAAAAACTGCAGCTAAGACTTGTGAGGAGAAAGTTATTGCCCCTAAGGAGACACAAGCCATTGTGACTTCTTCATATGCAGAGTTGCTAAGAAAAAATGTTGAAGAGAAAGTAAAAGACTTAGTAGAAACTGAATCAGAAGATACTGAGTTAGATGATGAAGAGTTGTCTGCAAAACATATTCAAGAACTGCAGAATGGAAAGATCTTAGGAATAAGTTGGAGATTCTTAAGAAGAGAGAGGAAGAAGAATTTGTTTGGATTCAAGAATGGAGTAACACCTCAGATATTGAAGTGTTACTAGACAATAAGTTTTTCTTCAAGAAAATTGCTGAAGTGAAGAGAAAGCAAATTAATGAGAGGAAAGCCCTAGAATTCAAAAAGGAAAAAGGGAAAGAAATTTCTATTGAAAGTTCCAAGGGAAAACCATTGAGCAAGTCTGCAGCCGAAGCATTGAGAGTAGTACTTGCCAATGAATCTGATGATCAAGCAATAATTCCTGGAACAGAATTGCTATCTGCTAATGGAGATGAATAAAGTATAGATGAGGAAGACATGCCTCAAAATGAAGGATTTTTTAGTGGAGAAGGTGGAAGCTCAGTTGTGCCACCTAGCCCTCCAATGGAAGACTTGTCAAACCTTAACACACTGGTTGAAGGAGTACAAATTGTCGCTGAAGCTGGGAGATCTACTGCTATTCAAGAAAGAGTGATAGAAGAAGGAAAGTCTACAGAAGACAAGAAAGAAAAAAATGAAAAGAATGATAAATCACCTTGCAAGAATGATGACTTGA
Organism: Ballota nigra; assembly: GCA_947034835.1. Classification (NCBI taxonomy): domain Eukaryota; kingdom Viridiplantae; phylum Streptophyta; class Magnoliopsida; order Lamiales; family Lamiaceae; genus Ballota; species Ballota nigra. Next base: position 53,008,600 of record OX344730.1, on the reverse strand, counting down.
GGAAAAGTGATGATGATGATGCTGGAGATGGAGGTTTACCACCTCAAGGAGGCCAAGCTGTTGCAAATACTTCATCTGAAGTAAATGCAAGTGTTGCAAATTCTACAACTAAAAACTTCCAAGGGTCTGCAGATGAGACTCAGCTAACTACAGGCAATCTAGGTATGGATTTAGAAGCCTTCAAAGCCCAATCCGCCTTTATTTTTTTTAGAAAATGCTGATCCATTTACACCTCTAGGTGAAGAGACTATGAACGAGAAGGACTTCAATGAATATTTGAAGGAGTTGGCCACACCTGATGTGCCCACACCTTTGAATTTGAAAAAGGAAGACACCTGCTCCCAGTTTGTCTGACCCCAAGAGACCTAAACTCATGGAAGGAAAGGAAAAGTCATAAATTGTTTTGAGAATATCTGAAAGAGAAGAAGAAGATATCTTTGATGAAGAAGTTGTTAATAATGAGGAAATTTTGAAGAAAGTTATCTCAATTGAACTACCGTGGAAGAGATGTCCACAAAAATCAAGGAAGAATTAAGAAGGATTCCAGAGCATATTGTGTCTAAAAGAATCAAGGAAGGATTGCAAGAGATGCTAACCAAGTTATTTGAGAAGGCAAAAGAAGAAAAGCTACAGATTCAAGAAAAATTCAAGGAATCCATTGAAAACTTGGTGAGTATGCATCTTGTGATGAAGAAAGAGCTACAACAGAAGGATGACATGATTGGAGAATTGAAGAGCTCTCTGGAAAGTATTTTGGCTGACAACAAGTTCATAAAGGAATCTATTGAAGGAATAAATAAGAATATGAGTTCCTTAGTTGCAAATTCAAGTCAGATTGAATCCAACCTATCTGTCAAGATGGATACCCTCCTAAGCTATTTTTTATGGAAAAAAGGGGAAGATGTTGTATCCATAGGATTAAAGGAGAAATTTGGTAAGAATGATGCTCTTGATTTGGCCCTATCAAATTTTCAGGATTTACAAGGAAATTTTGAAAAGAAACTGGATCAAGCTTTCAAGACTGGACTGAGTGGTTTTGATTGATCAGTAGGTGGAGTTTCTTTGTTTGCTAAACCGGAGGATAAGTCACATGCCCAAGGACAATTTTACAAAGGCAGAATTATCAAGATTCCCCAAAATAAAAAATTTGTTGGAAAATGGGAAGATAAGGTTAATCGGAGAAGGGAAGCAGATTTCAAGAGGCAAGACAGCAAGAAAAGAAATTGCATCTAGTTTCTGTGTTCACACAAAAACTGTTAGGGAATGTTCAAAGTCAAGATTTTGAGAACCCTACAGTTGCCAATCCTACAGATGCATTTTCTTTTGTGCCTGTAGACACGGTTTCAACAGCTGAGGAAAACCCTGCAGCTGAAATGTTTGAAGAGTCTACAGACACATTTCCAGAGGAAGAAGAAAATTTGGTGGAGGAGACCAAGAAGTTTATGGAAGAATTTAGGAAGATTGGTCCTCTCCATCCATTGCTTAAAAAGCATGTTAGTTTAACTGACAGATTCAGACTGTTCAAGACCTTGAAAGGCCAAGGTACTTTGTATTCAGGTGATAATGCTAAGTTGCTGAGAAAGTTAGGAGGAGGAGTTCGGAAGAAGCAAGTTGCTAGAAGAAAGAAGATGCCCAGGACTCTGTCCCAAGATCTAAAGCAAGGAAAGAAGAAGAAGAAGAAGAAGCTGAGAGTGCAAGGATCGAATTTGAGATGTTAAAGGCATATGAGGAAGAAGATTTGAAGAATGCTGCCCTTATAGCTCAAGGAATCATTCCACAAAGTCCTGAAAGGTATGACTCTGAGGATGAAGATGTGGATCCTAAGCACAAGAGAAGGTAAATCAGCTGAAGTCTATGTTAGAATAGAAAGAATTGTAATTGATCAGTAATCATGTATTAATTTACAGTTGAATGTAATTCTCTCTATCTCATAGACTTTGTTTGTCTGTTTTATGCAATTTAGTTTCTCGATTATTTTGTTTGATTAGTTTTTCCATCATCAAAATAGGGGGAAATTGTTAGGATATTTTTGTCCTAAAGATTTTCTCACTTTAATATTGATAATGTCAAAACATATATATTTGTATTGTGGAAACTAACATTGCAGGTACAAAGAAAAATGAAGAATTTAAAAGATAAAAGTCTACATCTGCAAACATTGGATACAGACCCTATAGTTAGTTCAAGACAAGTCTACATCTGAAGAGTTGAAGACAAGTCCACAGCCGAAGAGTCTACATCTGCAGAGTTAAAGACTACAAGCTGTAAACTTGAGTTTAGTAGGACTAATTAAGTGTAGTACATCTTGTACACTCACTCTCTTAGTTTAAAAAGTCTCAGTGTTTACCAGAGCTAATTACTAGCCAGTAAAAACAAGTATCTCAGTGATTAACAGCTCTTTGAGCAGTCATCACTAAAAGACAACTTGTACTACTTAAAGGACGTTGCTATATGACAAGAAGCTTTAATTAAGCAGAAGTCAAAGTTGGAGGTGAAAATATTTGAAATTCTCAATCTCTCCAACGGCTAGAGGACCCCTCAAGACTCCTATAAATAGGAGAGGAGACCTCAGAGGTTCAACAACAACAACCCCAAGCTCTCAAGCATACTGCACAATATCTACAGCCTTCAAAGTCTACAGCCCTTCAACTATAGAAGTTTAGGACTTAGAAGTTAGGATTCTTGTCTTGTATTTTCATTGTTGTTGTTCCTCACTATATACCCTTGTATTCTACCTTGTGTAGATTTTATTCTTAGTGAGTGTTTATTTCTGTGTGAGATAGAGAGAGTTTTCTGAGTGAATTTGTGTTTCATCCTAGACTAGACTGATTTGTGTGAGAACTCTAAGTCTTAGGGGGAACATCTTATGACTGTGTGGTTTCTTAGTGAATTTGGCACCTTTGTGGTGTAACAGTGGATATAGGAGGATTACAACACCTCTGAACCACTATAAATTCTCATTGTTCTTTATCTCTTGCCCATTTACTTAATCTATCTTATTGCTTATTGCATCATTCATATTCTTTGTGTTTCTAAAGCTTTAATTTGATTTTTCACTTCATACATTTTACTTATTTCCACTGCATAGGGTGTTAAAATACTCTAAAGTATTACAACACCAACTTTGATAAGTGTTTGAATTAATTATACAGACTTTGCATTTCAAAAGTCTGCAGCTGCAAACCTTTGCTTTTAACTCTACAGCTGCAGAGTTCAATCTGCATACTTTACTAGTTGTTTTAAAAAGTTTTGAGTTTTTAAAACTCAAGGTCTATTCACCCCCCCCCCCCCCCCCATCTAGACCTTGATACATCTTTGGGACCAACACATATTGTCAAACATAATTGAATTTATAGATCGAAATTACGATACTAGTGACTAGTGATTCACTTTTAATTCAATGCACTATTGTAACAAGCTGTCAATATTTATTTATTTTACATTATCTCTATAAAATGTTGGGGAGAGTATGGAGGAAAATGTTATCTCGATGGTAAAATATATTTATTTTGCTAGTGAAATTGATTGTTTCAATGGTAAAAAAAGAGTTGTCTCGTTAAGAAAAATAATTTTTCTTATTGTGAAAAGGGTTGTTTATGTGGCAAACAAATAGTTGTTTCGCTAGAAAAAAAGTTTGTCTCACTGAGAAAAGAGTTGTCTCGATGGACAATAGTTATACCTATTCAAATATTCATAAGTTCAAAGTATGAATATTTGAATGTTGTCTCGCTGGCAAAAAATATTTGTCTCGCTAAACAAAAAGGTTGTCTCACTGGCACTGGAAAAAAATTGTCTTGTTGAGAAAAAAGTTATCTCTTTGGCAAAATGTTGTCTTGATGTACATGAGTTATACCCATCGAGAATATTCAAATATTCATATGTTCAATGTATGAATATTTGAATGTTGTCTCGGTTGCACAAAAAAATAGTTATCTCGCTAGAAGAAAAGTTGTCTCGTTGCCAAAATATAGTTGTCTCCTTGGTGTTCATCGAGATAGTATTCAAACATTCAAACTTTGAACTTATGAATTTTTGAATATTGTCTCGATGGACACCACGACAACTATTTTTTGCCAGCAAGATTACTATTTTTTGCAGCGAGATAATTTTATTCCTAGCAAGATAACTTTTTTTTCTTAGCGAGATATTTTTTTTTTTGTGATAGCGTGATGGCTATTTTTCCCTTAGCTAGACAACTTCGACAAACCCTTTTTTTATGGACGAAAATCACCAAACAAGATGAATAGGTGAAGAGATAAGAAGAAATAAATTATTAAGGTGAATTACTTGGAAGGGAATGATGAAAGGATGAAGAGTAATTGAAAGTTCAAATTATTATGGTAGGTGAAAAGTTAAAAACGAATTAAGTATGAAGATAATTTCATCTCTAAAGGTCTGAAGTTAAAAGTGTGGAATTAATTCATTGTTCAATTTGCTTACTAAAAACTCTCTCCGTCCCATACTTGTTTGTTATATTGACAAAAGGGTATGTACCATACTTGTTTGCTACATCTATTTTTTGTAAAAAAAAGACAACAATATCTTTTAATATTATATTCTCCATACACTTTTAATCAAAAATATCTATTTTATCACTTTAAATACTATAATTTTTTAAAAGTTGTACAAATAATAAAGAAGTAAAACAACTTTGGGACGGAGAGGGAGTACGAGACAAATAGCTAGGTTTGGCTACATAATCTGATGAAAGTTGTCTGTTTTCCTTTTTTTGGATTATAACAACTTTACTTATTATTATTATTATTATTATCAATGGACCCCACTTTTCATTCTTTAAAACACCATGCCATCCCATAATTTATTCCCTTAATTCCAATTCCAATTCCAATTCCAATTCCAATTCCAATTGCAATGGCAGGCTTTATCGACAAAGGATTCATGGTGGAAGGGAAGAGGCAATTGAAGTTGGCTGTACCTCTGATTACAGTAAACTTGCTTATATTTTCCATACAGATTATATCTACCATGTTTGTTGGACATCTTGGTGAATTGGCGCTCTCCACTTCTTCAATGGCCACCTCTTTTACTACCGTCACAAGTTTTAGTGTCTTGGTAACTATTCTTATTTTCTTGCTTTTGCTTTACTTTCGAAAAATTGGAGCAATGCACTTTTCATTCTTTTCTTTTTTTTAAATGCTAAATGTTTTGGAAGAATATTGTTTTCACTACTTTTGGTACAATAGTTCCGTTCAGGAGATGCTTGGTTCGTTCAGACTTTTACATGGAAACCAAGGAAGCAAGATTCCTCCCAATTTTGAGTACCATTCCACTCAAAAAAAAAAAAAAAAAAAAGCCCTCAAATCATTTTTAATTTATTGCATTGAATACTTTATTGTTTAAAAAAATATTATTCCAATAATATTGTTCTCTAAAAATAAAATGGTAAGTTGATTCAATTCCTAAAAAATTTAGCAAATCAAACAAAATTTATGATGATAATAATAATTTCTAATATCAACTATACTCATTATCGTTTCTTACTACTATCAATTCTCATTCTTTATAACTAACCAAACACCCCCTAAGTAACTCCCTTACTTTGAATTGGATCAGGAAGGGGCAACGATTTAGCCCCCACTAGTGTGTCATTTGAAAATATATAAAAAAATTATAATGACAAACATTTTTCTAAGAAAAAAAACATTCAAATATAATTACAATTACAATAAATGTACCAAGCCCCCAGATACTCCAACAATTCTCCAAGCCACCTTATAAACTCACTAAAGTGAGGAACTCAGTAGCCTGGTGGGCTAAGTTATGTGGTTTATGTGATAATTTTTTAAATAAAATATTAATGGAAATGTATAATTTTGAAGCTGGGAATGGGGGGTGCACTGGAAACTCTATGTGGTCAAGCGTATGGAGCACAGCAACACCGCATGCTCGGTGTTTACACTCAACGTGCTATCATGGTTCTTCTAGTTTTATGCATTGCTCTTTCTTTCATCGTGTACAACACGGGCTTCATTCTTGTGAGTCTTCATCAAGATCCTGATATTTCGCGTGGAGCTGGGGAGTTCAACCGTTGGATGATACCCGCCGTTTTCGCCTACGGGGTTTTCCAGTGCCTCATTAGATTTTTACAGGCACAAAACATTGTGGTTCCCATGATGATATTCTCCGGGGTTACGGCTGCATTCCATGTTTTCTTGTGTTGGCTTTTCGTCTTCAAGATTAAGCTCGGTAGTAAAGGGGCTGCTCTGGCGAACTCTATCTCGTACTGGATTAACACGCTTTTGTTGGCGTTGTATGTTAAGTTCTCCTCAGCCTGTTCAAGAACTTTCACGGGGTTTTCGAGGGAAGCCTTCAATGATGTGCTCGGGTTTTTGAAGCTTGCAGTTCCTTCTGCTTTTATGGTATGGTATGTATTGTAACCATATCTTCGTTCATAATTTGTCTATAGTTTACATTTGTGTTTGGAAACATATTTGTAGCTTTTCTATATTCGGTCTTTTAGTTTCCCAAGTCTCTGAGTTAGTTTCTGTTGATTATTCTGAGATGTAGCTTGGAATTTTGGTCGTTTAACATGGTTGTTCTGTTATCCGGCCTTCTCCCAAATCCAAAACTAGAGACTTCGACATTGTCAATAAGGTTCGTATTCTATAATATAACCTTTTGAAATTTGACGACGCCAAGTAATTTATCATGACTACTTTTCCACAGCCTAAATACTTGTGCGATGGTGTTTATGATCTCAGTTGGCCTTGGTGGAGCAGTAAGGTGATTCCTTATATCTCACTAATTGTTCCTATTTTCAAAATATATACGGCCGGCCATTTTGGTACAAGATTTGAAGACAACTAACTCTCTTTCCTTAAATTGCTCAACTCTCCAGCACAAGAGTGTCAAATGAATTAGGTGCTGGAAACCCACAACAAGCTCGTCTCACTGTACGTGTGGCAGCAGTACTTGTCACTTCAGTGGGTTTAATCATCGCAACAGCAACAATTTTGGTTCGACATGTCTGGGGGAAGCTATACACCAATGAAACAAAAGTTATTGACTACTTAGCCAAAATCATGCTATTGTTAGCATTATCAGACTTTCTGGATGGTTTCCAGTGTGTGCTATCAGGTAAAGACTAGATAAATTGGTGCAGCAGATGATACTCATTAACAAACACTTGATTCAATCATTTTTTGCTTACTTTAGGAGCTGCTAGAGGATGTGGATGGCAAACTTTATGCGCGGTCATCAATCTTGGAGCTTATTATGCAGTCGGGATTCCTTCTGGCGTGGTCCTTGCTTTCGTCTTTCACATTGGTGGTATGGTAGGTGTCTCTGTATATGTCTTCCATCTCTCTCTCCCTTTCTTGCATTAAAACCAAGCTTGAGCTAATAAACGGAGATTTTAGGGACTTTGGATGGGGATCATCCTCGGACTTGCAGTTCAAGTTGTAGCCCTGATTATTGTAAATCTTTGTACTGATTGGAATAAGGAGGTAAGCCACTCTGACCTTTGTAAATCTAATCCATATGCATTAATATCTCATATTTGTGGCTGAAATTATTGTTTTTCTAGAGCTTCTTGAATCTTTCTTCTTTTGCTGTTACTGCTTCAATTCCTCCCTTCATCTTACTTTACTTGTTTATGTGAATGACATTTGGCTCCGACGATTCTCAGGTGATGAAAGCCGGAGATCGAGTTCTAGCAAATCAAACACCTGCAGAGTAATTATGACCTCTGAGCTAGATTATGTTTTTATTTTGGTATTTAGGATTCATGCTCTCTTTTATGTAACTCTTTTGCAGATTGGTCTAATTTCATTTAGTAATTGAAATTTAAAATTTTCGATTATTTACTTATGCCTCTAATCATTTAATTTCATTTTCAAAAGAGATAAGTGAGTATCAACTTTGGTTATGACACATAAAATAACACCTTCCAAAATGTATATGCCGCGACCAAATAACTGATAAAGGCACTCATACGAAGCAGTAGATACATTCATGGAGTATGACATTCTTTTGGTTCAATTCTCTCATTCATAAATTTCTTGCTACTTTAGACATACTTTTAAGAAAATTAATCTTGGTGTCTAAGGTTTAGGAACACTCAACAGATGACTGGTTGAGGCAACGCGGCACATCCACCGGTATGTCAATCTCTGTAACTTGCTCGACTGGTTGCTCTGCAGCTTCTGCATTGTCAATCTCTGTCACTTGCTCGACTGGTTGCTCTGCAGCTTCTGCATTTTCATTCTTCTCGTGATGGAAATTAATAGGGAACTTTGTAACTCTGGGTTTATCAGCTAAAATATTTCTCTGGACCTTATCGATTAGAATCTTCGGAGGGGGATCTTCTTTAAGCTTTTCATCTTCGTAGTCATTATTGACATAGTAACCTACTCGAACAAATTCTTGACCCTGATAAGAGCAAGTGAGGAGCAGCACAGTGACTCCAATAATGTCTCCCTCTTGGATTTTTGATGGGTCCGGAGGATCTGCCTGTGAATTTTTTTAGCAAGAAAATGAGAATAATGCATGGTTTAATGACTTGCACCAAGTGTTGAGTGTAAGTTCATTACCTGGAAAACAAAACGATAATTGCCAACATTTACAGGCCCAACAAGCACGCTTTCTAGGACTTGGTCATGAGTTTCATCCTCAGCCGATCCTACATAGACGAGCTTCCACTCCAAATCTGCAACAAACACAAGGTATCACAGCACGCCTTGCAACAGCTAGAGAAAATAACAAAGGCTTTATATGAAATGAAACAGAACCTTAACAATCAAGCAAGGGCAACCAATAGACTAGACAAAAAGAAAGAAATGCAGAGATGTATAGAATCACCTCTGTTCAAAATCTCATGCTCTATTCCCATTGATCTTAAGCATCAGATTTAACAAATGGTGCAATTTGATGTCAACAGGAATTAAGAACTAAACATCATTAATTCACATTAAATAAAACCAAATTTGACTTTACAGCCTTACTTCAAGAAAAGGCTTTCTCATTACACAATTGCATCAGGGGAACCCAATAATTCACTATTCTCCTCCATATATGAATTCATTGCTGGCTAAAACCTATAATTGATATCAAACAATCCAGAGATAGTTTAGGCTGTCCTGAATGCATAATGTATCATTTTATTTTACTGTCAATCACACCACCTACGTGAGTACTCAATTAGCAAAGGCATGCTAGGTTGACATGCCATCTTGTTATCAAGTACCACAGAGATCAGAGAGCGGCTATTAGTTTTTTTTTTTTAATCGTACAAAGAAAATTTTATTGCTTTCAAACCAACAAGCAAGATGGCATAAGATATGTCTACAATTCTTAAATCAAAAAAGAAAGACAAAAACTCACAGATGAATAAAATATACACATTTAGTTAGAATTAAAGGATTTAGAGCCAATGATTTGAAAATTCCATAACAAGACATCCATCACACTTGTTTGGACGAGTTCATCCTACAATGGATTTAAATTCATGAGCTCTAACTCTTTAATTTGGTTTTATTATGGATTTGAAATTTTCACTCAGATCCCCCCTTAAACCCAAAAGCAATTATGTTATGCACTACAGAACTTCATCATCATATAAGCTCACTGCTATTGGCACCAGTGCCAAAGGTTGAATGTTACTTTAGCTTTTGACATAAAAAATACGAAACTCATTCCAAAACAAAAAAGAAACATAGTTCCCACCAAGAGAAGCCTCTAACGCTTCAGCCTACTCCAATGATGAAATTATAATACACCTGTTTACAACTTAAATCCATTCGGTTCTGTATATGATTCATGGGTACTAAGGTGGGCAATTAACAAGAAGAATTCACTAGAGATGATTATATCACAAACAGAGCAAACAAAAAGTGTATAAGAAATTCCAACATAAGATCTCATATTCTCCTTCAACAACAAACCCAAGCATCATAACCATAAAAATCATTTTTATGTAGACTACTCCAGTGATGAAATTATAATCCACCTATTTTACAACTAAAATGCATTCGGTTCTGCGTATGATCCATGGATACTAAGGTGGGTAATTTAACAACAATAATTCACTACGGAATGACTATATCACAAACATAGCAAACAAAAAGTGTACAAGAAATTCCAACAGATCTCGTATTCTCCTTCAACAACA